>VCKU01000095.1:8450000-9107500 GCA_005876895.1 Drosophila azteca | reverse complement strand
GAAACTCTCATTTAAGCTAATCCTCAGATCAGATAGTGTATCAGATATCAGATCCTATTTATAATATTTTACACATCAAAAGACAAAAGAAAACACACCGAAAAATACACATACTCCACACACAGACACACACACACACTCATTATGTTTATGTGTCGTAAGTATGTATTTGTGTGTGCCATGTATGTAAACATCATGATGTCATGTAGTGTGTATGTAGTATGTAACTTGTGTAAATGTGAATGTAATCATACATCAAGTGTGTGTCCTCCCCCCCCCCATACAATACTCATACGTAGTTGATATATCCCGTAGATCGATCGCCTTTACCCATATCGTAACTATATTTAAATATATATATAGCATAGAATTTATAATGTATGTATGTTCATTATATATACATATTCATCAGTGTGTAGAAGTAACCATTTTGGCATATTTCACAGTTATTGCATTTACATTTTGATTTTACGGTTATAATTTCGATTTCTATAATGAATATTCTATATATATTGCATATTTTCTTAAGCCCTCCCCCGCCCCCCTGCTCTTGCCACATATGTAGCTTACAAATGCCCAGTGCCCCTTGCCACCCATGCCTCGTTTGAAAATAGAAACGTACATCGTTAACGTAGCATAGCAATTCATTTCCTCAATATCTTGAGTTAACCCCATCCCCATCTCCGTCCCCGGCTAGGAGTACAGTAGATGTTCGCTAATTGGAAACTGTTCGTGTGGGGGATTCAGCTGAAACTGGGTTTCCGTGCATATCTGATACTCGATACTCACAAGCGAATGCCATGCCACAAAAGAGAAGCAAAAAAACAACCTACATGTCGTGTGCATGATCCCAGACTGATGCAAGCACTGAAGGCTAAAGTATCTGGCAAATGGAAAAATGTAGATACAAAAATAAAGGCACCGGAAAGTGCGGGTTGGATCCAGACACAAAACTAACAAACAGATGAAAGTAGAGATTGGGATGAGACTACTTTATAGGACTAATAGAAACGAGTGTTTTGCACAACTATTTCGAATGCTACGACGGGCGGGGGACTTCTGCATTGCATATATACTTATAGGCTCGGATCGAAACCATATTTTTGTATTTCCAATCAGCGAGACCGATACTGTACTCAAATTAATTATGATTTGCTAATTCGTTTAGAGATAAAAGATAAAACGATTGAAGAACTCTTGCAAATTGTCGTTTATTTGGACAGCTTTTAAGATTCCGTTTAGAGATTGTTGTACAATACAATACATTGTCTCCTACGCCCGATAATCCGTAGAGATTGGAATGAGCACAACCCAATATATGGCATTATTCTGTACCCATCTATCTATCTAACTCTCTATGCCAAGCTATCTATCCATCTATCCCATCTCTTTTCGTATGTATTCCCATATTAAAACATTTAAGAAAAAACAAAAAAACAAAGAAAGAATTAAATTCTTTTGATTTGTAGATACCCAAACCAAGATCCAATATCCCCAATTATTCCCAAGCCCAAAATATACCCTATTCCCATTCCATTCCCTCACTGATCCCCAAATTCCAATCCAAGAAATTCATGTAGAAAACTTTGTTGATGATTTAGCCACACGTGCACGACAAAAGCCCCCTAATTCGAATGCTTTGCCATACTTTGCAGCCTCCGAGGAGAATGTACTGTCGTACGAGGCCGTGCAGCGTTTGTCGATCAATTATACGCGTCCCGTGATCATACTGGGACCCCTGAAGGATCGCATCAACGATGACCTAATATCTGAATATCCCGAGAAGTTTGGATCTTGTGTGCCACGTAAGTTCAAAGATCTTCCTTCTCCTCCTCCTCTAATCTCTGATCTGATCTGATTACAGACACCACGCGACCCAAACGCGAATACGAGGTGGATGGTCGTGACTACCACTTTGTCTCCTCACGTGAACAAATGGAGCGCGACATTCAGAACCATCTGTTTATCGAGGCGGGACAGTACAATGATAATCTGTATGGCACCTCGGTGGCCAGTGTCCGCGAGGTGGCAGAGAAGGGCAAACACTGCATTCTGGACGTGTCGGGGAATGCCATCAAGCGTCTGCAGGTGGCCCAGCTCTATCCGGTTGCCGTTTTCATTAAGCCCAAATCGGTGGACTCTGTGATGTGAGTAAATTGAACGAGTCCACGTTCTGACAGTTCTAAATCCATTCGAAATCACCATTCAGGGAGATGAACCGTCGCATGACCGAGGAGCAGGCCAAGAAGACTTATGAGCGTGCGATTAAAATGGAGCAGGAGTTTGGCGAATACTTTACGGGTAAGTGAAGTGTGCGCAGCATTTGAAGGAAGTATCCGTGTAATCGTAACCATTCCATTCAATTCACCGTGCACTTTCAGGCGTTGTCCAAGGCGACACAATCGAGGAGATATATAGCAAAGTGAAGTCGATGATTTGGTCTCAGTCGGGACCAACCATTTGGGTACCTTCCAAGGAATCTCTATGACCAACAGCCACAACAACATGGACACTGCCGCCTCGAGTCCGTTGTCGACCAGTCTCGAGAACAACAAATACAGCAACAACAAATCAACCGCAACAGAAAACGCCGCACTGATGATGATGCATCACAAAATAATTAACAAACACAAATGACAAATGACGAGGATACAAAACAGGACACACTATATTACGACACTTGACGAATGACTTAAGAACAAACATACAACCAAACATAATCGACGCAGCCGCAGCAGCCAACTTAATGTAGCAAAAAATTGTCCAAAAAGTGTATTTGGATGGTAGATAGATGTACGCCGCTTAGTGGAACGTACATATGTTTAAGTGGAGGAGGAACATCAGAGCAAAGCATTTGGCATCGTATAGCGAGGAGGAGAGAACAGAACAGAACGGAACCGAGCAAAGAACAGACAGCCCCCATGGACGGACGGATTATAGTCGATGATGATCGATAATCGATGATGATGTTCAACTGAAGCGGACAAAGGTGTATAGTTTTTAGTTAGAACAAAGTTTGGAGAAAGGATAAGGAAACAAAGCGAAATATAATATACACACCCACACACACACTTATATATTAAGATCTGATTATGATGGCATAAAGCAGAGAGCAAAGAGCAGATGGATAGCAAGAGAGCATTAGCACGAGGCGGAAGGCAGATGCAAAAATCGATAAGCAAATGCTTAGAAACGTTCGTTAAGCGCTAGAATGTTGTTTGTTTTATGTTGATGTTTATATACGAGAGCCAAGAGTTATAGCGAGTTAGTTATGTTGAAGAATAATGTGTTTTTTGATATATATAAATATATATACATACATATGTACATGCATGTGCAGCACATACATGTGTACGGCACCCATAATTATGATTATGAAGATGAAGATGATGATAATGATAATGATTATGCAATGAAATGTATAATTGTATAAATTTAAGTACGACAGTGTTTAATAGCTGACGGTAGGGGGTTGATTGACAATGATTCAAAGTAGCCTGTAGATTTGTACAGATCTGGAATACACATCTGGATACACACGTACATCTACACGGTTGCGCTTACAGTTACAGTTACACGATTACGGTTACGATTACGGTTACGGCGATTACACGATTACTGTGTACTCCTCACTGTGGTCGGGCACTGACGTTAACGATAACGATTTACGATTAACGATTGACGACTATGATACGGATGAATATGAATATGATTATTGAATATAATGAAAGGATGAAACACGTTGGTGCATTTGTTGTTAGATGTATGTAATTTTTCCCACTCGCCTTTGCCTACAAGCAACACAAAAAAAAAACAAAAAAAAGAAACACTATATAAACGAAAAGAGAAACAAAAACAAAAAACAAAATACAAATCAATAAAAGATCTGCGTATAGATACAAAATACAAAAGAATGGAAAAAAGAAACTAAAGGACACTAGTTTCGTATATACATACATACAATATAGAACCCATGTTCATTCACACACAAAAAAACTGCATATTTACCACATACTTACATATACATATACACATGTGTATGTGTATGTTAGCAACATTTAACAAATAGTCCGATACCATACGCGAGATCCTTTGAAACAACGCGTCTACAAAGTCATTTTACTATATATATACACGCCCCCACACAAAACACTCACACACACAAACACACACACCTATTGTACTACGGAGTTAAAGGCTCCCTCCCTCGAAACAGAGTAAGAGAAGAAAGGAAAGTGAAATGTGTGAAGAGAAGGAAAAGCAATTTGTTGTCGCGTTGATTTGAATATAAATATATTGTATATTTAACAATCTATAAAACAAATATAGTATCTAGAAATACACAAACACACACACACACATACACACAGAAGATACATGGATTACCGTTGCGGTCTAATTTTATATACACACACACAATACACAAGGGGTTAACGGAAGAGGAAACCGCGTATTGAGGGGAAAAATCGAAATAAAAAAGCAGTAAATGTGGAGAAGCCGCCGTCAGATGATGGATGGATGGATGGGCTGCTGAAACTCAAATTAGATATCTATATATTTGCTGATTAATTTATATAAATCAATTTACGAATTATAGCCAACGCACACACACAAACCCACACACACACACAAACACACATACATAAACAATACATACATACAATTAAATAAAATTGCTACCGAAATTTGTTCAAAAAAAAACAAAAAAGAAGAAAATTTAGCAAAATTCAACGTTGAGTGTTAAATACTATTATTCTGAATATTGAATATGGAATATGAATATGCATATAAATATGAATTATTTTTTTTTTTTTATAAATATTATTACTTTATTATTATCTGGTCGGAATTTCTCTTATCCTCCTAAGCTTAAATGCATATTTTTTTTGTTTTTTGTGTATGTTCTGTCAATTTTTGTAAATTTTGAAATTTTGAATCGACGACGTCTCCATCAGCAGCAGCTGCAACTATAGTCGGATATTATTTTAAATATATATGTATACATACATACGAACATACATACATACATATACTACTTAATGCACAAGAATGGAAATTCATTATAATTTTTTTTATATATTTAACAAACCTACAAAAACAGAACAGAGCGACAAGAGAAGGAGGAACGAAGAGGGAGAAAAAAATATTATGATCATTTCAACTCCACAAAAAAAATAAATCAAAAAAGAACAAAAAACAAACAAACAATTCCCTAAAAAAAAAAACAAAAACAAAAACGAAGATGAGAAGAGAAGAGCAGAGAACCTTATATGTAATAAACAAAATAAAAATTCAAACAAATGAAAACTTCTTAATCAATCACAAACACACACACACACACACCCATACACAGTTCACAAGAAAACAAAAGATATGTAAACTTAGATAAAAGATAAACCGCTTGATAGGGTGGCAGATACATACATACATGCATACATACTAGTTTTAGTAAGTGACTTTTGTTTGCTCTAAACCTCGGCGCTCAAAATACAATACTCTTCGTAGCAGGAGTGTTGGCCGCACACTCACGTGAACAAATTCCTAGCTTAACGATCTGTAATTGAAACAATTCTCCCCACAGCAGAGATCCCTACATACTACTAATACTAATACTACTATTACTACTACTACTATATAGAGCCTGAAGCCCGGAATCACTCCTCGACCTAGGCTTAGAGCCGTATGCAAGAATTTTACTAGCAAAAATCCAAAACAAAAAACAAAACAAAAAAAAACCCATCAGCTAAATAAGGACTAAACTTAGGGCAGAGAGCTGCTATAAAAAAACAAAGGATTTTCCTTTTCAATTTACAAAAAAAACATTACTTATGTGCACACACCAACACCCATACACGCCACACGCACACACGCATACGTACACGTATATGCATAGGAAAGCGTTTCATCAAAATTGTGCCTTTTCTTTTCGTTGTTGTTATCGAATATCGATCAAAATATACATACATACATGCATATAAATGGGTGCCATTTATTGTGCACACTAATACACACACACACGCAAGCATCAGCATAAGCAAATTACATGTGTGCAACCGCGTGCACATCCACTGCCCTCCAAAGTAGGCAATGGTTTTTTCAATGATATTTGCCCACTCATGACCCCTTAAAAGTATGCAATGCATTTTCCGATGGTCCCAAACGTAGCCTTAAAATGCAATTTTTTTTGGTTTTTGTTCCCATCGCGATGGGCTGGGTGTGGTTTAGCTATACCTTTGCAATGTATATGAATACTACTTTCATCAGAGAGAATGTAGGCGTAGGAACGTAACAGATAAAGCGAGGCTGCAGGCACGTAAGTCAGACTACAAGTAGATCCTGCATGCATGCAAGACATTACATACATATTTGCACACACACACACACACAAAAACACACGAGTACACCAACAATCAAAGCCAACAACAAAAACATACATATGTACAATACTCATGCTCATGTACATGCTCGTGATGCTGGGCAGAGACTTCCGATATCCATCACAGAGAGCAAGAGAGAGAAAGAGACGAGACCCGATTAGAAGGGAGCTAATGTGACAAAAGCCTATCATTATGTACTATCGTATGTCAAATGTAACTTGTTCATCACCAGATGAAAATACTCGACCCCCACACCTCACACCCGCAAACAACAAGAAAAAGAACAACAACAAAAAAAACACCCATGAAATAAACCGAAATTAATCTACGTAAACTTACCAATATCTTTTCTTTGTTACTAACTTTGTTTTCTGCTCTGGGAGAAAGTATCTGTCTGTTCATCAGAGGCGTGGCACCTGCTGGTTTTTTTTTTGGCCAATCGAATTGAATGCAATGCAATGGATCAATTTTATTACTGGATAGTAGTTCCGAGATACTAATTTTTATAGATACTTTATAGCTTTACGCTATAGATTTGGTAAGGTGGTGGCAGATCTGTTCATTCAGATGGCTTAAGGAGGATTACTTAAGGAGATTTTTGAAACCATACCGACGCCTATGACATGACAGGCTGTACGCCTAGCAACAAAATATGTGCTCCAATTTTGCGATCATAGCTTTGCGGCGACCGTTGTCCACACTGTGTGGCCTTATCCGCGTAGTGGATGGGCTCTACTCGTACCTTTTACACCGGAGATCCAGCCACTACAATAGGAGTGTCGCGCTCTCTATAAGAACACCAGCAAGGGACCATAACCATAATGCCCTTACAATACGAATGCATATTTTATATTCGAGCAAAGCCTATATTGATTATAATTCTTTCAGAATGTATAGACTCACAACGTTTCTGTAGCAAGAGCAAGATACCAGATAGTGATTCGAATCACTATATCATATGGCTAGAAAAACAGGCGAAAAAAGACTCACTGGGCGTTCTGAAAGCAACATTTATTGGGCTTAGGCGTATATGAAATGTAGCTGCAAGGCTGTCCTGCCTGGGCATATCCAGTGGCTGTGGCTGGCAATGGTACGATGGTGGGTTACTCGTTACTCGTGTCCAGCCACCACCACTCGACCACAGATCCATTTAGATAGATGCAGTATGTCAGCTAATTATATATATTGCGGTGGATTGTCTGTCGATTGAGTGCTGATTGCCTTAGGGCTGGCTATATTTCCTTTTCCACGTGCCATGCACGCATTCAACTTCAGATGTATCCCAGCTGCATTATTATAATGCCGTAGGACAGGCTGCTGCTGATCATAGCGAAGGCACATCTCATGTCCATGCCAAACATGCCGAGGATCCTGTTCTCTGGGTAACCGGCACGAATGGCCCGCTTTAGGTATGCCATTTCCATCTATGGGTTAGAGGATCGAGTTGTCTTTTAGTCCGGACCAAATGGTGAATAGTTTTTGGCGCTCACCTGGCGTTGGGCTGCCTGTGTGTAGGTCGCATCCTTAACCTGCGGATTGGGGCAGGGCTTGTTGCCCTGGGCCAACAAATGTTCGCCGACGATCTGCAGGAGAAGGCCATCGAAGAGCTTAACGATGAACGAGGAGGCGGTTAGCAGGAATTTGGCATTCCACACACGAAATCCCGACCCCGACACCGATGGCGACGCTGGGGGCGCTGCCAGAAACGTGTAGCCCAGGTAGAAGGTGGCCGTGTTGAAGTACAGCTGGAAGATCATCGTGGCCAGCACTTGCCACGCGCACAGGCGATGTACTCGTCGCACCAGCCGAAGCAGGCGCTCCTTCCGTCGCAGCTGTCGCATAAGGCTCGCATAGGACGTCCTTGGGTGCTCACCATTGACCCTTAAGGCCTCGTCCAGCTGCAGCAACAGGAGGGTGCAGGACATCAGCAGGGTGTCCCTGACCAGCGACATGTAAGCGAAGTAGAAGTTGGCCAAATAGTCCCAGACAGTCACCGACCGCTCGTCCACGATCACGAGGATGCTCAGGCAAACGTTGAAGTTTTGCAGGTAAGTTAAGAGCTTGGCGAAGAACACCGCGTAGTAGAAGCGACTGGGCTCCCCCTGGGGTCGCACCTTGGACACCATGGACCGCTGAATCGCAAACAGCTCGTTGTAGGCCGCACAGACCGCCCGCTCGCGGAACACCCGCAGCACGGTCTGCACCACCAGGATGACCAGCAGCATCAGGACGGTACCCTTGCAGATGACCATCACGAATCTCTGTCTGCGGAACATGCCCTCCACAAAGTAGCCCATCGCAAAGTTCGCGTAGAGCCAGTACAGCGCGAGAGTGGCCAGCATCAGCAGCCAGCTGTACCAGTGGAGCACTCTGCTGGGCACCAACCGGCCACGGGATGGACTGTAATAGTGCCCGGCTGTGCCCAGGATCAAGCCCTGAACCGTCCAGATGCGCAACAGAAGCTTGTACAACCATCGAGCCCACATGGCAGACATCAACTGACGACACACAGTCGAGTGTCTCTAAGTCCCAACCGATGGAGTGTGTTCTGATGGACAACCCATCCAACAGGAGATAAGAACAGACCCATTCAATAGAGGCGACTGACCAGGGACTACCCTCCCTATCCATCCCCCATAGGACACCTGACCCTCCTGCCTTAAGGCTAGAGTGAGTATCCTGCCAATCCATCGCACATTCAGCTTATCCTTGTACCCTAATGGAGGGTAATTTACTTTACTTGAAGCAAGACCAACCAATAAATGCTCAACAGTTGGTGTTTAATAAAAGGTTTCCATGTACAAGTATCTGTTAGGTTACTTGGGACACTGCCTTAAGAAACATCTTGCTGGGGATTTCCCTTTAGAGGGAGTGCTGTATGGGATGGGTGCTCTGGGTGGGGCTTATGGTTTGCTAGGAGCACTTGCGAAGATACAAATCGAACTGCACCAGGGTGATGAAGTAGGAGAAGGCGGTGACGGCGATGAGGTAGACCAGGCGACGGTCAAAGTTCAGCAGGCCACAGAGCATGGGCGGTCGGCACTTGAGCAGCTCCAGGGAGAAGTGTTCGATCTGTTTGAAATATTGGGGATTATGCCTTATCTGTCCATTGCTTCCCCTTACTTTCGTTTCGTACATTACCTCCTGGGTCAGACGCTGCTCCACTGTGGCTGGGGGCTCGGCGAAGGTGCGCATCGTGAGGGCGAATCCCTCCAGCTCCTGCTTGATGTGCTCGTTGACCAGGGTCACAATGTAGGTGTCGATGTAGAAGCCCGTGGCATACACAGACCCGATCACGATCGGGTAGCTGATCTCCTCGAGCGACTGCTTGGCCAGCATATTGAAGATGGCATAGAAGTTGGTCAGGTTGTTGATCAGGGTCGCCAGCACCAGGCCCAGCAGCTGGAACTGGTGCATCTGAAAGCTCTCCGAATAGAGGTCGTGTATCTTGCCGAATCGCTGCCGCAGCTCCTCCAGGCGATCGCTCAGGCGACAGCAATGCTCCATCAACATACCGCCCGGCCGCAGGCCTCCCAGCTGGAGCCGCAGGGCGCACAGCTGCAAGTGGAGCTGGCGGTAGTACTTCAACACACTGGCATTCACAAAGTAAAAGTAGTCGGCCATGTTCTCCGTGTAGTTCCACAGCACAAAGGCATAGATGGCAAAGTGGAGGCGCACCTGGCTGACCGAGGGGCCCTCGGTCGCGGCACCGTACAGCGCGAATATGCCGCCCACCTGGACGAGCATCATCAGGTTGATCAGACAGAACTTGAAGTACATAAAGAACTCAAAGCTCCGCTTCGGCTGCCTGGGGGCGCCCACGAAGGCCGTCTCCAGGCGCTGCCGCTGCACCGTGCACCGATAGTTGATGGCCTCGAAGTGCACCGTGTTGGCCACGTAGGTCACGATCACAGTCGCATATTTGATGGCCGTGTTGGCGAAGCTCACGTACAGCATTAGCTGCATGCGACGGTCGTGCGTCTCGGTGAGGGTCCGGAAGTGGTAGACAAAGTACCCGGGCAGGACCACGATCAGTAACAGGCTGAGCACATGACTGTACGCGATCAGCAGAGCCTTGAGACCCCTCCGCATTTTCCGCTGGGGCACATAGTCGATGACCACCTGGCCGTAGATGATCGCGTAAATGTGGCCGTACTTGTAGAACTTGAACTCGTGCCGTTCCCAGAAACTGTCCGGCTGCTCGTGCTCCACCGCTGCCGACATTTTCAGTCCACCAGCTCCTCGGAGGTACTGTCTACCCGGATGCCCCGATTCAGAGCCCATAGCCCATGGCCCACCAGTTGCGTGTGAAACCATAAGGATAGTGCGGTGCGTACGGGAGGGTGGCTATGGCACTCAGTGCGTAATTAATGAACATATCTGATACAGCACGTTTGGGAAAGGGAAAGGTAAGGGATTAGAGTGAATACTTCATCAAATGTCCTTAAAACCAGGGCAAAACTTCCTTTGCCCTAAGCCTCTATCTGGAATCCTCATTGGTTCCATTTAATCATCGCATGCGTTATGCTTGTTGGTTGTTTAGTTGTTAGCGGATGATGTGATGTGCGATAAAAAGTGAATGCGTGAGTTGTGAGTTATTATTTCTTTGTGCGACAGCTTTACGCTCGTTGATTTACGTTTAAAACTACTCGCTACTCAAACATGACTCGCTGTATGGCACTCTTTCCTTTAGCACATCAAAAGCTACTGACTATCCTCAATGCCACAACATTCGATAAACACCACTCGCTACTCGCTACTAGCTACTCGCTACTCTTGATCTAAGCTACTGCTCAATGACTCAGATTACCTTCAACACTTCCTTCCAAACCTGCCAACTATTGAAAGGACTTGGAAAATGCAATAATGGACCCAGACGTCTGTAGTATCTGCCAGAGTACAAATGTATGTATATATATGATGCCTGAAATAGTAATGGGATCACTAACCGATGCAAATGTGCTGAGGGATGGCGAGAAGAACGGCACCGCCATGGTCGGTGCTCGCTGCGATCGGAGAATGATGAGCAAAATAATGCGACGCTGCCTGGGCTCGCACACTGTCCAGGGACAGGTGGCCGCCACACGGGAGATCTCTACGCTCTGATAATCGTATATATAATGATATAGGGTAATGCTTTTTTGGGAGGATAATACTCACACTGTCGGCCAACAGAGTGCCGCCGTAGCAGTAAACGAGCAGCTGGCTGAGGGCAGCCACCGTGTAGGCCACGTAGAGCAGGGCGCCCAGGGTGTTGTTTCCGACGGTCAACAGATTGAAGATGCTGAAACCGATGACCAGGGCAGCGGACACAAAGTGCGCCAGCGTGATGATAGCATACCGCGTGCGGAAGAAATTTGTCAGCTCGAAGACAGCATTCTGTCTGGCGATAATGCCAATCAACTGAACCTCTAAGTGGGCGCTCTGGGCCGGCGTCAGCTTTAGATAGTCTTCAAGAATGGACGGACAGACAATCGATTCAAAGGGAGGAAAAAATGGTATGGCAGGGGAATAAATGAGTAAATGATATAGTACCTTCGTAGGGGCGAAAGATGGCCCGCAGTTCCTCCTGGAGGGCCTGAAAAAGGGACGAGATGTGGGCACAGCACTCAAAGTAGAAGCCGTCGCAGCCACCAAACATAAAGATGGTCACATAGCCCGTGTAGGCAATGAAGGCATAGGTCAGGGGAAAGAACGGAGCCTCCAGCAAAAATTTCGGCATTCTGTGGGAGTAACAATAGCAATAATAGCTCCATAGTTAGTTTTTGGGATGCCAATGCCAATGCACCACTCACGTCATATTAAATGGTGTGTTCCACAACAGCTTCTTGGGATCTTGCAAATACAGGACCAAGGCAATGAGCAGCGGCTTCAGGTTGTACGTGGTGCAGGTAAAGAAACCCGTGGACAGGGGCCAGAAATTGATGCGCGCCGCCATCACCGCATGGGCATGCATGATGGCCAGCTGTTTGGGCCTGTTCAGACCCTCGTCGAAGAGCATCCTCTGCAGCCGCTTCCATATGCTGGCCAGGTCCTGGCGATAGTGCAGCATGAGCAGCATCTTCAGAAGCGTGACGGCGGACGTGCCGGCCGGACAGAGAGTCTCCAGCGCCAGGGTGATCTGGGCCTGCTGCAGAAACTTGAATCCCGCATGCAGCTCCGTTACCACGCCAATGGAGAGGATCGCAAAGTGGACAATGGCACGGACGGGCAGCTCCTTGCCCGTCGGCCAGTAGCCCATGAGGTTCAGACTGAAGTGTGGCACCGCAAAGAAGTAAACGCTCAGCGGCTGATCACGTCGCAGGGACCGAAGCAAGGGCCACATGACGGAACGATAGTGGAGTAATTGGCCCTTCTTCAGGAAGGGTTCTTTATATAGAGAACCATTTAGCCCCTTCTTCTCCTGCTTTTGTGGGGAAAGGCCTACTTAATTGACTTGTTATGAAAGCAATTAGGGGATTGGGGGAAAGTTCTTTTGCAGAAAAACTTTCGCTGGGTAATTGGCCGCAAGCTTGAATTATTTATGGCCAGCAGAATAAAGCCGCAACCACAACCAGATCCACAACCACAACCAGACCAGACGACGACAACAGTCCCGAAGTGGCCAAGAACGAGGAGTCGCAATCAGAGCTAATGCATCAATTAGCACCTGCCGCTAATTTCATTTCATTTCAGTAATCAAAATACATACAAATCACGATTCATACATAAATTTTGGCGATTGCGACTTGGACTAGGGCCCAACTTGACTCGACATCGGACTCCTCGAACATTTCGTGCCTTTTGTTAACTCCAATCTCTAATCTCTAGGCTACAGAGCACAGAGCACAGACCACAGCCCATTCTCACGCACCGCAGCAAGAGCATGATGCTCCAGGAGCGGATCAGATCGGATCGGATCGGATTGGGTAACATTGGATCCTTGCACATTCACTGAGATGAACACAAAACCAATATATTTTAAGAAGAAACAATAGTTATAGAATACATATAGATACATAAAAGAATACCCAATTGTAAAAGTACATATAAGGCTTGGATTTCCTAAATAAAGATTGGTTCGAATTTACAACTGTCTAGACTTTTCTTTTGAGGTCTTAGCAGATGACATTTTAACACAGAAAGGCTAGGAGGAATGCCACAAATTACAGGACTTTAAAAATAGGTATTGAAATGATGATCGCCCCCCTAACATTGGTGTCTCCAGAGAAAACCCGACATGACACCTTTATTACGCTTTTTACCATTTCCTGTAAAATGATCAACTAAATTCATGATCTATCTACATACTATACATATACATACATATATGTATTTGATATTCAAATTCCTCACCGATTGCCCGCCTTGCCCGTTGGCCATTCGATTCCGCTCCTGTGCCATCTGTTCACCTGTTCACCTGATGCCTGATGCCTGTTCATTTGGAGTCATAAATCATGCAAAAACCCGTCTGGCATCGGCATCAGACCCGTGTGTGGTGTGGTGTGGTGTGTGGTGATGGTTGGGCCATTGATGTGTTGAGGTTTTTTCTTTTTTTGTCAACGCCATAGACGGGTCTAAGGCAATCGTTTTGCAGGCACACTCAGATTAGCAGCGCACGTTCCCTGGCTCCATGACGTCAGTGTGCTACTCGTGTGTTCGTGCTTGCACGACGGGGGGGAGTGGGAGTCTCACAGGGTTTTGATCGGGTTTTAAACGTTGATTTTGTGGTCTGGTCTGGTCTGTTCTGTGTTGAGTGGATGGCCGATAATCATGATAACTGAGTGCCTGATAAGGTTGATTGAAGTTCACTTGAATCTCTATCAATCTCCCAAAAAGCAATAGCTTCTTCGTTCCTCAGTCGAAGGGCAGCAAATGATGATGATGATAATGATGATGATGGGAATGATGAATAAATTGCTTGATTTCGGTGGAATTGGGATAGATTTGATGGGCATCAGCAGCAGCCACAGTCCCCTAGAGTGCCAAGCACCGAATGAATGAATGCCTGGCAAATTGAATCAACGGCAATTGTTCAACTAGCAACAGCTATGCTATGCTTTGTATTTGCCCCTTTTTTTTACCCCTAATTTTTACCCCATTTTGTAGTTTTGTCCCCCATTTTGTAGACACACACAGACACGCATGCCTGCCAAGCCACCCACAGCTCACAGCCCAACACGCAATGCAATTACAACAAAAGAGACGAAAACGGGAAGCTGCAGCACCGCACCGCTTTGATGCCCTTTAAGGTAGATTTTTCTTGGGGCTTAAGACTTTCCAAGAGTTTCTCTTTGTTGGTTGGAAACAGAGCCTGACAAGATTGAGATTTGTGAATTTTCTGTTCCCCTGGTACCCTGGTATGTACTGGTATCTCATATTATATTCTACAGTCCATCGATCGCTGATCAAGAATGGCATCGAATGGGCTGTGCTTTCTTCTTGGCTGTGCAAGCGTCTGGTCGAAATGCAAATACCCTCTGCCTCTGCTAGGAATACTCTCTCCAAAAGAGACGAGAGTGAGAGTGAGAAAGAGCAACTCAATTGAGATGGCCTGACATTGTTTTTGATGAGCAGCGACCCAAAAGGCGGATAGGAAGAAGAGCAGCCTTAATTTTGGCAGGGGGATACAGATGCAGAGGGGCTTGGGGGATCCGATCACGCTGTTTCTTGACAAGCCGAACTGGGAATATATCCAGCAACACACAGCAACCAACAACCAGCACCCACCGAACCGGGCACCCCATCCAATGATAAAGTGCACATGACTATGACTATGGGTATTAGATAAGTTTATTATAGAATAAATAAGCGTGCGCGCGGTGCCACAGAGCCCGAAATGGAACCCGAAACCGAAAGAACCCCAAAGCGAACCAGAGTCGCTGCCGCAGCCGCAGCCACAGCCAGAGCCACAGCCAGAGCCGCAGGCTATAAAGAAGTTAAGCAATTCAGACAGTTGAAAGCATAAATTGTTTAATAGAGTTTATACGCCAATTGGGGGCATAAAGAGTGTAGCATTTTATAATTCGGTTCGGTTCAGTTCAATTCAGTTCTTTTTTGTTTCTGCTGCACAAACCCCAAACCCCAATGCCCTGTCACCCTGCCCCCTGAGTGTTGGCACTCTCTCTCTCTCTCTCTCCCTTTCTCTATCAAGATAAGCCCACAAACAATCATATTACGTATACGTACTCTTGGACACATACCAAGCATACCATTAGAGTCCACTCCAGTCCACCAGACACGTATTCGTAGCATTGGCAAAGTTCAGGGTCGTGCAGTCCCAGAATTAGAAGTGCGTTCGCCTTTATTAGGCCCAATATTCGTGGCGATGGCTGGCCATCGAACGGGCCAGGGTTATGCAACTTTATTGAGGCCTCTGAAGAGGGCCAGCCGGCAGGGAGGCCAAGATAAAAGAACTCACCCAACGTGGGGTAATCCCTCAATAGGCGCCTGTTGGAATACCCTTGCAGATCCCTCTCTCGGTGGAAACACTCGGTAGTCTCTGGGCTTACATTTTCTGCTGGGATTAGAACAACAACCAATGCTACCCAAAAGAAACCTTTCGTGAGCCAAAATCGTAGTGTCCGCATTCAAAGGGTATGAAAATCCAAGCGATAATGCGATAGTCATCTCGAAAATGGCGCCAAACAAACAGAGAAAGAGTTATATTAGGGGATGATGATGGCCCACAATGATTAATTGGCACTTGATGATCGCCAATTAAGCAGGCAAATTAATGCGAGCTTTCCGTTCAGTGGAACGACCGAACCGATCCACAAATGGAACGTCTCCATCGCCGTCGCCGTCTGCACAGTCTCTGTCCGCCAATCAATTAGTCACACAAACAAATACCCCGGCGGGTGGCGAGGGCCGTGCTGCCTTCACCTACTTACGGTTAAGTCGGTTAACCCGTGCCCGCCGATCGCCGTTCGCCCGCCTGCTCTCCTGCCCCCCTGCTTCCTGCTGCTTATCGAAGCCACGCGTCGAGGCTAGGCTGCCAGCTTGTTCTTGTACTTCTTGTACTCTTCTGGGTATTTGGGCACGGGTACGGCACTAATCTTGGCCCTAAGCACTATCGTCCGTGTGATCAAAGTTTGTGGTCAGACCAGGCGGGGGTTTATGGCCCCGCCACCGATCGATCGATACCATTCCGCGACGCCTAAACCAATTTGAATGCAGCAAAGACGCTGCCCCTGCTGAAAAAAAGCCAGACGGACGGACGGACGGACGACCGGACTATGAACGATGGACAACGTCACCAGACGCATGCGCAGTTCACGTGAACGATCGACCAGAAGACGTGAACGTGTTCGACGGACGGAACGAACATCAGATCTCAGACGAGAGAGACGTGAGACGAGAGGGATTGTGGATTGTGGCGATCATAACCGGATGACACTCGCTCACAGTTCTACAAACTGATGAGAGTCGGAACACTTAGAGGAGTGCTGTAGGGGCCACCTACTACATTCACGTGTTTTCAGTTTACAGACAGTAAAACTATATAAACGAGCCTGAAATCTATGAGGTTTGAAGATTTCTAAAGAGATTTCATCTGAGAATTTTCCCAATATGTAGAACATTTTCCTAAGAAGCAGTGGAACCATCATTAACATAAACGAAAAACAGAAACACTTCGGATCATCTTGGATCTTACGAAAATCAAATAAATTTCGAGGTTTCAAGAGAGATTTTCTAAGAACTCATGGAGTTATCATTGAGGCAAAAGTATTCCAAATATAGAAAACATTTCTTCTACCTTCAAATACACGGAATCTATCCATGGATTCATGGACTAGCCAGTAAATGTCATACGGGTCTTAATCGAAAATTACTTCACGTTTGTCTGCTCCGTTTATCTTGGGGAACAAACGGGGGGGGGATGGAGATGGGTAGGCATGTTTGTAGATGCCGATACACACACATGTACATATGTTAATTGTGCATTTAAAATTGAAATAAAATGTAGCTTGTCGCAATTTATTTGGCCAACTTCCTCCCCCACTCCGCTCAGCTCCGCCAGACGGCCGTTTGTCCGTCCGGCAGTTCGTCCGAGGCGTCTTTTTATGTCTGCTTTTATTTGCGTTTAAATTTAGATCGACTGCCGGCCGTTACACCCAAAGTAAAAAGGTTTTGTTAGGAAATATGAATCATTATTCTATGAATCTCTGTCTGTCAGTCTCTCTGTCTATTCATTCAGTTCTGACGATTCCCTGAAAGTTTTCTTGGAGTGTATTTCCCTTGACCGTCACTTTATCATACAAATATCAGCTAAATGGTTATATTTTGATGGAAAGTCTTTCATTCTTTGTACACACAGACCTGACCTTCAGCCAATCAACTAACCCCTCAAACAATAGCCCTTTTCCCCCTTAAACAAAATTGTCTGCCAATCAACATTTTCACACCTCTAGCCCTGCAGGCACAACCAATATTTTCCGCTGGCTGTAGGGCTCTACGCACCGCAGAGACGCCGCAGAGACGCTGACTAACTACGCACTTGGCACGGACTTGGACCCCGATCCGGACCCCGGACAAGAGAGGTTCACGTGTGGCTTGAGCCGTGAAATCGGAACATCTTTGATTACAGAGACATACATATGTACATATGTATGTATGTATGTATATGTCTGGACAATGTCAGATTTGTTCACGTTTTTCCCTATATTTTGTAGGTCTATTTACATTTTGCCGTGGCCTGTACTGGAGCGGACTGGACTGGACGCCTACGGACGCAGACGGACGCCAAATACTCGCAACAATAAAATGTGAGAATCTTGAAAAGGTAATTAGCACATATGCTCCGCTCGTGTTTGTTTTATACGCCATAAAAATAATCAAAAAATCGAGTCACACATCGACACATCGTCGACAGCGACTGCTCCGGCGAACATCTTTTTGCTGTCGGTTTTTTTGGAGTCGGGAGTCGCGGGAGTCTCGTCTGGCGCATTAGTGGCCGGCCGCAGGCAGAGCTGGGCCTATAAAAGCAGATCAATCGCCGATGGATATGCGCAGTCAGTCTCCGCAAAGAAGTGCACACTGTGCTCTCCCATTCTCTCTAACTATCTCTCCCTTACACCAGTCTCAGAGGAGCAAAGTGCAGCGGCAATATTTAGTCAAGTGCAAGTGTCAAAGATCTAAAGAGAGAGTACAAAACGATAACTCAAACGATAATTGAAGATAGAACAGGAACAAAATGCATTCATCGTAAGTTGAGAAACGATAGTCGCACATCCCATCACTAAACCACTTGCTTGGCACCCGCCCACGCCCTTGGCCTTGTCCTCGTCCTTGTGATCATTTCATATGCTTCCGATCTGTCTGATAAGCGGATTACTAATTACTAACATTGTAAATGCATCAAATTGTAATATCCCGCTATCCCCCGCCACCCGCCACCCGCCCCTCGATCACCATGCTTCATTCACGCATTAATCAAAAGTGAATCAAAAATAAAACAAGGCATTTGGCAAACGCGAACGCGAACGAGACGAAACAAGCAGCAGCGACCGGAAGCAACCAGGAATGGAATCCAATTGGGAATCACTAACAGTAACAGTAACAGAGTGTGGGAGAGGGAGGGAAACGACCAGACCAAGTGAGAGCCTCTCTCCCGCAGTGACAAAATGCAGAGCAGAGCGCGCGACAGCAACCGCAGCGACAACTGCAAAACGAGCGTTTTTCCCCTTCTCATCCTTCTACAATCGCCGACGGCGACGTCGACGCCGACACCGACGGCAACTGCGACGCTAACACTGACGTCTAATCTGTGGGTTTTGGGTGGGGTGGGCGCGCGCACACGGCAAGGTCCAAGGTGTATTTGGCGCAAGGTGAGGCACTTCTGAAGCTCTTCGAGTTGAATCTCTCGTTTTTGTTTGCGTCTAGCGATGACCTTCGGGTGCATCTATGCACTATAAATTGCATAAAAGGGTATGGCAGGCCCTCTCTCAGGGTAATACCAAAACCCTCTGCAAAAATTTCCCATAAGCGAACAGACATCCCTGGTCATTCCAATAAATATGTACATTAAAAATGTCAGTTATAAAAGGTCATAGCACTGAGAATATCTCATGTAAAGATGGATTTGAAGATCTGGAGGCTTTTTTTCTGTCAAATATTTCCGCAAAGAATGTGGTAATTAGATACAGTCAAATGTACCACCCTATTGTGGGCAACTCCCTCTTGTGGATGTCCCCTTACACTCCTTCCTTACGCTGTCACCCACGTGACACTGACTCCTTCCTAGTTGGCCTCACCTTGCTGAAGTTACACCTTGGACAGTGTCGATCATGCAGCGGGCAGCAGGCTAGAACAAGTGACGAACGCCGAACCGCCTCCGCTGGCGCTGCTGCTGCCGCTGCTGCTGCTGCTGTTGCTGGTGGCAGCGACTACAACAGCTGTTGCTTTTGTTTTCAATGGCGCTGCTGCGGCTGCGGCTGCGGCTGCTGCTGCTGCGGCTACTGCTGCCGCAGCGTTTAGTTTGTTGTAAGTAGTATACTAGCAGAACGGCAACAGCAACAGCAACAGAAACAGAAACAACAACAACAAAAACATTACTGTTGCTGGCGGCGAATTATATATTGTTTTTTTTTCTTTATTCTTGTTGTTGTGGGTTTTGTTTTTGTTGTTTGTCATTATAAATTGAGTTGGAATAACGCTTTCCAGCTTAGTCGTGTTCCAGTAACGCTTCCGCGCGCAACCTTACAATAAAAAAACACCACCCATCACCCACCCAAGGACGACACTTAGGCTTTTCCAAAGCACAAAGAAAGTTCAGAGTGTGAGAAAATCCAAAAAAGAAACAAAACCAGGTGCATATTCCAAAAAAAAATCCAAAAACCGCAACCAGAACCTCCGACCTATTCGAATCGTGTGCCAATCCGAATCTTGTTTCATATTTGATTCACTTTTTTTTCCCGCAAAACCCCACAATACCAATCCTCCAGTATGTCCGCTAGAATCCTGGAAGACTCGCCCAATGCGCGCATCAATAAGACCATCCTCGACCGCTACCTGTCGCTGCCGCTGGAGGACAACGTGGTCCAGGCCACCTATGTGTGGATCGATGGCACCGGCGAGGATCTGCGCTGCAAGGATCGCACCCTCGACTTTATCCCAACGAGTCCCAAGGGTAAGTCCACCCCCCCATCCAGCCCCTAAAACACTCCCCTATCTATCTGAAATTGTGTTGGAGCATGGGCATCCCTCAGTCCCCCCACTCACCCATCTGGAATCTAATCTATTGGCCCATTGGTGGGAGGAACAACTCAATTGCAATGACAGTTGTGAGTGCTGCTCAGTCGGGCCTGATTTATAGGCCATAATTCAGTAGCACCGATCCGAGGCGATCCCAGGTGGTTTATGGCCAGCTACAAATTGTTTTGTCGAACAGTAATTGACATTTAATCGTGTTGATCGTGCGTGGGTAAGGGTAAGGCAAAGGTAAGGGCAAGGGCAAGGGCAAGGGCAAGGGCAAGTAGCCAAAAGATCGGCTAATTATGGAATTCCATGCCAGACGCGACAGTCGCTAATTTCCCTATAAATTAGGGTAGACCCAACACAGACAGATTCACACTTTTATCCCCTATACGATTCAGAAACTCGTGTATCGTCGTGTATCGCGAGTATCCCCCATATACGGGGTTTTATTGGGTGCTATCCGATCAATTTTCGATTATAAAATGCGCAAAAATTGGACACTGAACCGCTTCGTTTGTTTCAGCTTTCAGTTTTCGTGTGCCGTTGATTTTATTTGATTTTCAATTTGCTTTTTATTGATCCTCATCCGCCTCCACATAAAGAACAGAGAGCAGAACTCACTCAGAGTTCTCGAAATTGTCGGTTCATTATATAATAGCCGCCAATCCAATCCCGAGTGTACGATGCTGACCTTTGCCTTGGCACGGTCTCGTCTCGGAAGTACTTTACGACAAGTATTGGGGCTTCTAAAAAAAGAAATTTTCACGACTCGCGTCTGATAATGCGATTTCGCGGTCGCGCGAGGGCTTCATAAAAAAAACATTGCGACGGCTCTTGAAAGAGTTTTTCTTTAATTGATTGCGTTTTAATGTGCAATTACCGAGCGCACAGTCTTTAGTGCCTATGGCAGCCGTAAACTAATCAACTGTGGGCCAAAACCACCCACACTCCCCCCCTCCCACCACTGGGCACACAGACAGCAGACAGATACTGTTTGTACGTAGTGTACCGAAAAAAACAGAAACAGAAACCCCCGCTACGAACTCGGAAGTCGATTCCTCGTAGATTCTTGTCATCTTAATTATTCCACTCGCACACTGGCTGACTGGCTGTCTGTCTGTCTGTCTGTCTGTCTGCCTGATTGCCTGGGCCGCCTGCTGCCTGCACTTGAAAGCGAATAGAACACAAAAGCAAAGACAAACAGCTCGTGCTGCTGCTGCTGCTGCCGCTGACGCTTCTGCTATCAAAGTGACTTAATGCGCACAATTACTAATTAAGAATCTGTGGATACATCTACATAGACACAGACAGCCGAAGTGCATCGGACAAATAGCGTAGTGGAAAAGATAAAAGGAGGAAAACAAAGACGCACTGCACTTGGTGACAATGCGTTTGGTTGTGGGTGTGGGTGTGGTTGTGGGTGTGGAGGAAAGCCACAACACCCCAACCCAACCACACGTTGCTTCTTAGGCACGGACCAAACGAGACAGCAGCTGATCAGTGATAATGAGGGATGCCAGTAATCCATCTCTATATAGAGAGATGTTTTATGTTGTTTTTGGCAGGCATCGTGGCATGATAAGAGACTCCATGTAGACTGCATTCCGCTCAAATCAGTAGCACTGGCAGATGCTAAACACTCCCCACCCCGAGTGATGCACTTCGTCTACGACAGACAGAGAGATGAGAAGCGATATCAGTGGTAATGAATAAGAAATCAGGCCTGCTTTCGCATACTCATAGAAGGGTAAGCTTCGTCCTCGGATAAGGGTTTGTCTCTCTGTGAAGGGGGGGAAAGTTCGATTATAATTGGTCGGGGGGCAATTTGAAACAATTTGATAGCAAATGACATTTAATCGGTGATGCGTGCAGGTTTCAATAGAGGACAGTGCATATTTAATTGCAGGGGACACTATTCAGGGTCCCACCCCCCACTAACTGCGACCCCCGCTCGCTCTCTCTATCAGTCCGCCATCGAGTGGAATCAATAATATGCATTAATAAATAAAAAACACTTGAACCAAAGCTCTTCAAGGGTGCACCTGATTGGGCTTTGAAAAGGAACACCAATAACAAAAGTAAAATGTTTTTCATTTTTTGAAAATGGGGCAAACCCCTAAAAGGATGGGATGAGCAAATTGTAAACTGTTCAGAGCGAAGGCCGACTAACTGTGGCCCAGTGACACACTGACGGACGTCTGGTGTATCTGTATCTGCAACTGTATCAGTATCTGTGGCTGTAGCTGTATCTGTAGTTGTATCTGTATCTGTAGCTGTGTGTGATGCGTATCTGTCTATAAGCTACAGCTGTTTATCAATTGGAGTGCGCTCTACGAGTAGACGACCGACCGACCACTCACACACGCAGCCAGCGAGTGATGATGATGATGATGATGACGATGATGATGATGATGATGGAGTGACAGCAGGCAATGGGAATGGGACTGAGGACTGGGGTCGTTCCGAGTGATAGAGATAGAGAACCACTAACATGAGATACCAGATTGTAAATGAAAACGCTGCTTCAAGGTCACCCCCCGCCTGTTACAATACACTGCAAAATGACTCTGGCACACCACACCACCCCATATAGCCCCCTCTCGAGCGTGAAATTTGCATAAGTGAAATATTTTCATTAGCATTATTTACATGCATTGAAAGATAGTTGGATGGTGGATGGTGGAGGGAAGGAGGGTAGGGAGGGTAGGGAAATTAACTATTTATTATAATAAACAACAGGCAAATGGAAATAGAAAACAGGTTCCCAAAGCTCTAGACCTAGACTCTCCCCTGCTGCGCGTGGCAATTCAACGGAGGAAGCCCCCGTTTTTTATGGAACAAAACAACAACAAAAATTAAGGGTAGAGTGGGGGTGGCATTCGCTGGCACTGTGAAATTTAATATGCGCACAATAACTATACATAGTATAAAATCTTATACATACGAAGAATAATTACAGCAAAGGGGAATCCCAAGAGGTAAGGCAGGCCAGGCAGGGCCCCCCCCCACCCGTTGTTGTGGAAGGCCCTTGGGGAATTGTGAAATTGAATATCATTCTATAAGTGATTCGAATGAATGACTCAGTACAGAGATCTATAACATTTGAACGGCAAATGAGAAAAGTTTCATTCGTTTTCCATCTCCCAAATAGACCCATATAGTATTCCCTGACCTTTTCCACTAAATAGTGTGGTTTCCCTTCCTGTCTTTGGTCTTTGCTGTTAAATGTATGAAACGTGCTGTATGCCACCTCGTAAATAAAGAAACAACAATATGAAAATGAGTTAAAATTCCCCAGAAAATGGGGAAACTCGTGCCGATTTGTGGGGAAAATGAGAAATTGTTGGGGAGATGTGAAACCGAACCCCAAATCCAACAGCCCAGAGCCAGAACCGAAAGCCCAAAGGCAGTCAATTTCCATCAATTACAATTAATTCGAGATTACGAGTATTGCATGCTAAGTGACCCACAAGGTCAGCCAGTGCCCCTGAGATGCCCCAACCCCCCCAGGCAAAGCCCAATCAACCCTTAACTAATCGCCCAATCAATCCTATTCCATTCCATGCCAAACAGAATTGCCCGTGTGGAACTACGATGGCAGCTCGTGCTACCAGGCCGAGGGTTCCAACTCGGACACCTACCTGTATCCGGTGGCCATCTACAAGGATCCCTTCCGTCGCGGCAACAACATTCTGGTGATGTGCGACACCTACAAGTTCGATGGCACCCCCACGGACACCAACAAGAGGAAGACCTGCCTGGAGGTGGCCAACAAGTGCCTCGACGAGGTGCCATGGTTCGGCATTGAGCAGGAGTACACCTTCCTGGACTTCGATGGCCATCCACTGGGATGGCCCAAGAACGGCTTCCCCGGCCCCCAGGGTCCCTACTACTGCGGTGTGGGCGCCAATAAGGTGAGGCATTCGATCAATACGCAAACAAGAAGAACTCTGAAGAACTCTTCCCGTGCTTTAGGTGTATGCCCGTGACATTGTGGATGCTCACTACCGCGCCTGTCTGTACGCTGGCATCAAGGTGTCCGGCACCAATGCCGAGGTGATGCCCGCCCAATGGGAGTTCCAGGTGGGACCCTGTGTGGGCATCTCCATTGGCGATGACTTGTGGATGGCTCGCTTCCTCTTGCACCGCATCTCCGAGGAGTTTGGCGTAAGTAGATCACACCCCTCCCACCCTATCATGTGGCATCTCTCATCCCTCTGGGTTTTCTCCTTTTGCGATTGCAGATTGTGTCCACTTTGGACCCCAAGCCCATGCCTGGTGACTGGAACGGTGCCGGCGCCCACACCAATGTCTCCACCAAGGCGATGAGGGAGGATGGTGGCATTCGGGACATTGAGAAGGCCGTGGCCAAGCTATCCAAGTGCCATGAGCGTCACATTCGTGCCTATGACCCGAAGCAGGGACAGGACAACGCCCGTCGCCTCACCGGCAAGCACGAGACGAGCTCGATCAATGACTTCAGCGCTGGAGTGGCCAACCGCGGCTGCAGCATACGCATTCCCCGTGGCGTCAACGATGATGGCAAGGGCTACTTCGAGGATCGTCGCCCCAGCTCCAATTGCGATCCCTACTCCGTGGTGGAGGCCATCTTGCGGACCATCTGCCTGGACGAGTAGAGCGTTCCATATCTCTATGCAGCATTGGTTGTTGCCCTGTTATCGATTTCTAATTTGTTGTTAACCCATCGATCCACGATCCGCTGATCCACTGATCCATTGACCCGCACCCGTACCCGTACCCGAACCCGAACCCGACACCTGACACCCGGCAATCCGAACCGAAAGCTCGGACGCGGAAGCGGACCCCGTCTCGGCGGGCGTTACATACTACGTACATGTAATACATATATATGTATACCGTTAGACATTAGACGTAGGCGCAATTCAATTTACCTAACGTATTTTCCCCCCTGAAGTTCCTGAAGCTGAAGGCAGGATCTAGAAACAGAATTACTATAAAATACTACTCGCTAAGATTTTCCAACGTTTTTTTTTTGTTTGTTTCTTTTTCCTAGCTTCTGTTCTAAGGTTTTAGTGTGAGGTTATTATTTTTTTTTTGATTGTTTGTTTAAAGAAGGATCAGCAATATATAGTATACGGTTAACGAGTAGAGCAAGAATCCAAAAAGATATAGTTACCACCCCTGAAGCGGTGAAAAACAAGAAAAAAAACATCATAAAGCTGTAGCATCAAACACTCCCCCAGACCCCATCCTTATAATTGTTAATGATATTAATTAATTACGCGTAATCCTAAACTACATACAATATACTCTCTAGTTAAGTAAATGCACTAAAAAATAAACAAAAAAATACAAAAATATACAAAATAATAAAAAGGAGTTTCATTGCCAAAGGATCCATCACAAATAGGGCAGGGCAGAGATGCCCTCTACACTCAGATGTTAAATATCATGCAAATACCGGGTAGTACTCGTATTCCTAATGAGATGTTCAAACGCTGAGCCGTCGCTGAATGGGAGAGCGTGTCGAAAACAAATATTTTCACTCGTTGAATACTCCAATTTATAAATGATAATAGCTGGATAAATAAAAGGAAAGCGACTTACAAGTGCCCCATTGTTTGGACACCTTTGAATAGGCGCCTACTTGTGTCTCACAGATATAGATTGCTCATAGGACAGATGCAATTCAGCGAGTATCTGGAATCCTTAGACGTATTTCCAATTGATCCATCCACATGGTCCACGAGATTGATGGGTATACAAGTATGTACTACAACCCTTTGGTTGGTGATACTTACCTATATTTGTGAGATGCTTCTGATATTTCGTGGGGATATTTCATTCAGTGCCCGACAGCACGTGCCACAGATGTAGGCACCGTAGACGGAGGTATACAATATACATACATATGTACTACTTTGTAGATTAGCAGATTAAACTGAAGTTCACTGTGAGGTTCACTAGCTGCTCGACAGACAGTAGTATTCCAATTGATAGTATTCCCCCCGCAACCCCCCACCGATAAGCAACAAAATTGCATCATCAAATTTCAGTCCAGCTTTTGATTTTCGTTTTTTTTTTGTTGTTTGCTTCTCATTTTTATTTATTTAATACTAAAATTTATAACTTTGATTTCGCTTTGTATTACTGCTTAATTTCTCATGTCTTGAATTCAATATTTTCTGTTTGTGTTTCTGTTTGTGTTTCGATTTAACTTTCTGTTTGCATTTCCCAGCGTTGTGTTGTCACATCTCATCTCACGCTCTTCCATCGTTATATTGATATAGTTATTGGTTTTATATAGTATGTATGTATATATATATACTATATATGTGTGTATAATGTGTATAACACTGTTTGTTGGTGTATTTTGCTTACTACTTTGTTGCCGTTTTGTGACTTGAGTGAATTTTATTGAGTTTTTCTAGAGATTATGGTCAACAATGAATGAAAATAAATGTAATTGTAATTGTAATACTTAATTGCAAATCAAAATGAACATTGCTTTTGCCTTTGCCTTACTTAATGGAAGCAGTAACTGATTTATTTGCCTTCAATACAATTATATGTATGTATATACTATATACTGGTGTGTGTGTGAACTCATGTACTATATGCTAATTAATTGCATTCAAAGGAGTTGGTAGGGTCAACAAATCGACTCGGTCTCGGTCTCGTCTCGTCTCGTCCAGGAGTCATTGGCCAGTTTCCCAGTCAACCGAATTGATAAACTGCAAAGTCTTAAAACATTTATCAAATCAAACAGCTGACAGACGGACAGACAGACGGACAGACAGACAGACAGACAGACCGACAGACAGGCAGAGGGCATCGAAAAACGTATACGAATGAAATCCAATCAAGGGTTCAATAACTCTCGGTTATGAGTCACAATTAAGTGTGGGTCAATTGTTTGATTAGCAATTTGCACCCCGCCATTTAACCGATTGACCAGGCTATCTGTATCTGTATCTGTAGAGCAGTGTGTGTGGTCAATCAGTTAACACGCCACACATATGCATATAAAAGCCTCAAGCCTCAAGTCTAGACTTTGGACAAACTGTGAACAGATGGATGATGTGCGCTGTCAAACAAATCCAATTGCAAGTCAGTCCGTATATTTATAGGTATAGTATGGGTGTATATAGAAACTATCATACGAGTAGATATTGTACATATGTAATTTGTGCCATCGCTTGCCATAACATAAGTAGATACACAATTAATTCTAGGTTGCGCTTGGCCTTGGCGTGCCGCAGAAATATACATACATACATACATACAATCAAATACAAATACAAAGATATTTTGTAAGAACAAAAAATTCTAATAGTTCAGCAAAAGTCGGGAACAAAAACACTACGCATTAAAATATAGTATGGTACTCGTACTTAAATAGTACTTATAGTATTACGTATATGTATGTATGTAACAAAGTTTTGTGACACCTTTTACAGAACATAGACACATACAATTAGCGATTGTATTTCACTTATCCTTCACTTATGCTTATGCTTATGCGTGTGCATGTGCATGTGTCTCGCTTTTGTCATGCAGGGCAAATGCAATCCCTAATGGAATTATGTAAACATACAAATTATGTGTAACGTCTTGCTCTGCTCGTGTAAGTAACAAACCTAAACACTGATACGAATGGTGCGAACAAAATGGGAAACAAAAAGAACTTAAGTATTGCACATGGGTAAAAAAACTCAACCTGAATTATTGTGTGCGAGCAATCGCCTGTCCTGTCGATCGGATCGATTCATCCTGCAATCCATCATTACTTGATAGTTGGCTTATCGCGCTTACTTTTGTAATCGTTTTTCGTTATCGATAGCTAGTCTATCGAATAGTCGCTAGTTATTAAGAGCCATTTTATCGAGTCCCATTGCTTACTAAATCAAATGTTGACAAACTAATCGGCAAATCGTCATGTCCCATCTTCGACTAGTTGTTCTTGTTTTCATATAATATATGAATGGAATATTCACTTATTCATTCATTGTTTGTTATCGATTAACAATGATCTTAAGGGGATTGCTTGCCGTTTCTCGATTAACCATTCCATCAATCAATATCCTCTTCGATTGCTCGCTCTTGTCGCCTATCGATTACTCCATTCTTGCATCGTACAAGCTGCCAAATGGGTTTTACATTGGTTTAAGTGTAAGTGTAACAAGGAACCATATCTATAATGTTGGCTAACGCGAATGTCAACTAAATATCGTAAGAATATCGTAAGAATTGTATATATCATAATTGTTATCGTAATATCGTTCTTGGGGGGGCAGGGGGGATTGTCGGAGAGAAAGTTGTCGACTTGGGGGACGGGGATGGGAATGGGGTTCGGGATTGGGTGCCACCCCTCTCTCCGTGGTTCTTTCACATTGTTTGTTTTGTTTTTTTTTCACTATTTTGAATAGTTTCGGGTTTTGTTTTTCTTCTTGCATTTGATTCTGCATTTGGCAACGCTTGTTACTGTGTCTTTCGCACTTGGTTGTATTTTAGTTGTAATTTTTCGTTTGTTTATGTTTTAGATATTAGATTTAGATGGGGGATCCTACTACAAATTCACTCTAGACATAGACATATCGTTAATATCGTTCGCTCTACATTGATGAAATCATAAATACACACAAATGATTTTTAAAGGATTCTGTTTTTTGCGGACAATTTGAAAAAAATCTTGATGTTGCCTTAAAACGCAATCTACTTTCGCTTAAAACTTACATTAAAAGTGTAGGGTTCTAGGGTATATAGGTTGGGAATGGGGGGGTTACATAAAAATGCTTTTCTAGTATATCTAAAAGATATCTCCCGCTCGTTATATCTGGGATCAATGTACAAAAGTGATATACATATATAAATCGTTTTGATTGGGATTTTCAATAAATAAATATGAGTGTGAGTGTGTGTGTTTGCGTTTGGGAATTATAAAACATAACAGTAATAGAATTTAAAATACAAAAAAAAAATATTCATAACTTGATTAAAAATAATCATAATATTGGTATTATCATTAGAAAATTTAAACGAATATTATACATAAATAATATTTGTGGTTTTGATTCCAACTACATATTTTTGATGTCACTCTCTATCATCATGCTATAATCTTAACCAATTTCTTCCTTCCGATGCCCGATGCTGCTCCTTCCGCTTCCGCTTTGTGATCACAGGCATATGTATTTGTATAACATATATAAATATCGTTTTATATATTGTAGATCGGCTTGTGCTTCGCTCCTCGTTCCCCTCTCGCCCTCTCAACACATACAATACATGGCAGTAAATGTATAAGCGCGCGAGAGGTGTGCATCCTGTGTATCCTGTACTGCCGCTGATATTTCTTTCCCATCTTGTGGCTGATGTTGTGAATGTTTTCGTGTGGCTGATTTGTGTTTTGGTTATGTCGACAGCTCCATGCTGCCGCGCCGCACCATATTGAGTTCGCTGAAGTCCATCTCTGTCGATTCAATCGATTGGATCGATGCACTACGCAGCTTTGTGCCCGGAAATTTGCAGCGACTCTTCACTGCCGTCAACTGTTTGGGGATTGTAAACAATTAATAAGCTTAAAGATCATCAAAAGGATTTTATCATTATAGAAAAACAAAGGTAGGTAGAATTATAAAAGTTATTCATTACTATAGAAAGAGCACTTGGATTTTGAATACTTTTGCAGAAGTCATACAAGATTTTAAAACGAATGGTAGGAAAAAATTAATTAAATGCAAGAATTAATATTCAATGCAATCAATCTTTAGAGACTCTCAGCTGAGATATCATACCCAGTTCCCCAGTTCATCTCTCAGTTTAAGCGTCTGAAATGAAGTCTGCAAAGGGTATTCAAAAGTCTAGAAACTCCTTTGAATTTTCCATGTATTTTGCATGCAAACACTGTCGTCTCTGATTGATTTAGATCTTATCAAAAAGCAAAGATCGATAGAATGATAGATATATATTGTCTGTAACTAATTTCGTGCTTAAAATACTTATTTCAGTTAATTAATTGATATTTAAGTTAGATAAGAGCAGTCATGCAGGCGTGCAGAATAGCAATATTTAAAGCAAAATGTTTTTCATTAAAATTAAAACACTCCCAACAAAGTGAGTGTCAAGGTACGAGTAAATGAATATTGGTTCAACATCGGTTCAAGTGGAATGCATGTATGACAAGGTAATAAACAACATCATTGTGTCAAAACATCATATCAAACTGTCAAAACGGTGTGTCAAGACAACGATTAGAATACGTCACACTACGCGTATGAATACACATACGAGTACATGTGTTCATATGCATAAACAAACAACAAACGAAAGTCGAATAAAAAAAAGAGCAGAAGAGAACTACAAGTCGAATGCATTCTAAAGATAGAAGTACTTCTAAATCAATTCTAAAAACATATCTGATCTAAGACGAACGCGAAAGGAAAAGGTTGATGTCTACGCTTAAAGAAAAGGTTCATGCCAAGGCTTATAGAAAAGGTTCGTGTCTAAGCTTCGGCAAAAGCTTTCATTTACAGCTATTTATTCGAATGGTAAGAGCGAGAATGGAACGATGGGATTGGAATCAAGTTTCATGTTCATGCCAATATGGAAGCTAGGAATGGAAGTAGAACATGCAACATGCAACTGGGGCACATGTGGGGCAGAGGGGAACTATAGAGAGCTACAGATAGCACGTATACGCCATGCCATGCCTATAATATTATTTTAAAAACATTTCATTATCAGCTGTTATTTTTATAAAGACCTGCCGTATTTTGCTGGGGTTTTGGAATTTAGCTTTTGTCGGGTGTTCGCATGGCAATTGAGTTTAGGATTAGTGTTACTTATGGCTTGATGAATCTTTTTTTCGGTTTGTTTTCTTTTTTCTTTCGTTTCGTTTTTTAGCTCCTTCTTTTCGTTTCATTTCGTTTTTGTTTTTTTTTTTTTGCTTATCGGGATTACAAATTTAGTTTAGCTTATCCATTTCCACGGCTCAGTGTCGGGGCTGGTTATTGGCGTGGGAAACTATAAGTAAACCGACGACAATGGACAATAATTTTTATTGTTTCGTTTTGAACAGAAGGAAATGAACAAATTTCAATGGGAAATTCAACAAGAGAGATTATCATCGTGGCTTGCAAACCACACACACGTAGATCAAATGAGAATAGAAAAAAAATGTAAAAAAAGGAACAAATCAGAAAAATTGGAACAAAAGAAATGGAATGCTCTGTAATCTGCATTTTTTTGAGGGAGTGGGTAGGTGCTCTGCTCCTTGCAAGAGCTTGATATAATTTGGAAAAGCTTTGAGCTCTTTTAAGTCCTGATTGAAGCTTTTTTTCAGCCTGCTAGAGTGAGGAATCGCACAACATTTATGGGTGTATATAGCGGAAAGGAGTGAGTGGCTTCCAAGAGCAGCTTGATCGAGCTTGAACGAGCTTTCCGATCCTTGATCAAGATTCTAAGAGCTCTCTGTTCCTCCCTCTACAGTGAAGGCAGGCACACAACGTCTATGATTGCAAATGAAGCTGGAAAATGTGTGTTTTGCTCCTTTCTGCATTCTGCGCCAAAAGACAGGTGCACACTGGTGTACTTTGTGTGCACGAAAGAGCACAAAAACTCATAACAAAACAAAAACAAAAAGAAAAACTCAAACAAAAAGCAGTGAATGATCATTTTGGTGTTGGTTAAAGGTTAAAGGTTAGCTGTTAGAATTATTGTGGTGGGGGACTTCGCCACTCTCTCACCTCCGCCTTCATGTCGGCCAGCCTGTCCTGCAGGTCGCGCACCTTATCCGATTCATCCAAATTGGCACGCAGTTCGCCCTCGGCCAGCATTTCCGAGTTCTGGTTGAGAGAACAAAAAGAGAAAGAGAGAGAGTTTAGAAAGGAGAAGTAGAAAGAGAGAGAGAGAGAGCACACAGCTCTATAGGTACAGCCTTTACCTTGGTCTCCAATCGGGATATTTCCTGTTTCAGTTCGGCCACCGTTTGGCTCTGTTCCGTGAATTTGATCTTAACATTCATCAGTTCATCCTTCATACGAGATTCCAGATCCGAGTATCTATTCAGGGACGAGAAATGTTTGTACACTCTACTCCTTTGTGGATCTGTGGATCGATCAATGCCTATCTTACCTGTGCTGCTGTTCGCGCGCCTTGTTGGCCATATCCTTCTCCCGGGTAACGGCCATCTCGAGCTCTTCCTTGAGCTTCTTCTGCTCTTCGTCCTGTCGCCGCAGCTGGTTGGTGGAGACCTGCACTTGGGTCTCCAGCTCCATGACTTTGAGGCGCAGCTCCTTCAGCTCGGTGAGGGTCTCCATTTCCCGTATCCGCGTCGTCATCAGCTCCTCCTCGAGCTTTTGCGTCAGCTCGCTGGACTTGGAGCCCTCAAAGAAGTTGGTCAACAGCTTCTTGGGCGTCGAGTCCAGCGCTTGGGTGTTCCGCTCGCTCTCGCTGCGCTGATTCTCGGCCAGTTGACGCTGCCACTGAGAGCTGAGCTCCTGCACCCGCTGCTTGAGATCCTTGAGGGAGAGCGAGGCCTCCGCCTCGCGCAGCTTGCTGGCAATCAGCTCATCCTGCAGATGCGCCACCGAATTGTCTGGCGTTGTCTCGCGCAGCGTCTTTTTGTCCTCCTCCAGCTCCTCGACCTTCGACTTCAGATTCCTGATCTGATCTTCGCTCTCAGCCAGACCCTGACGCACCTTAACCAGCTCCTCCAGCAGACAGGAGACCATCTCGTCGCGCTGCTTCAGTGCCTCCTCCTTCATGCACAGCTCATCGATCGACGACTGGCGAGAGTTGTTCTACATTTGTGGGAGACTCAATCATTAAACTTTCTCTCATCTATGATTGATTGGCTTTTCTTTGCTTTAAGGCATGCGGTGACAAGTGTTTAGCTATGATACAAATGAGCGAGTACTATGGCTGCTACAGATACAGATACAAATGATGCTATGGCTTCTACAGATACAGATACTTATGATTATTTATGTTTCAAAACCCACAAACGAAAATGCATACAGTAAGTACATTAAAAACCAAAGGTCCAGGATACAGAGTAAGGATATATTGTATGTGGAAATCCCTGAATGATGGTCTTCTCCGAATATCTTCTCGTTAGTATCGTCTCATTACAGTATCGTCTCGTTACTGTGCCATCTGTTTTGACTCCCTTAAAGTTTTCTTTCGTGTATTCGGTGACCATTTTGAAAGACCAAAACGGTAGATTTCCAGCATCATTCTTCAAGATGATCTCCTGGGTGGAGATCCTACGACTATAACTAATAACAATACACGAAAAAAGCATGCACAAAAATACGCAACGGACACAACAGCAGGATTGGAATTCATTTGGCATTGGGGGCAGGCATTAACTACAAGATGATGTTTTGTTTTTAGATACTTACGCTGTCGATGGATACATTCTGTATGTGTTTTGTATTTGGGGTGTGTATTGTTTTTTTTTTTCGATTTTGATTTTGATTAAAGCGAACATTTTGTGTGTGAAGCACCGCAACCACAACCACAACCATAAGGAAAATCAAATAAAGTAGAAAAGAATACAGAAGTACAGATTAGCAACATATTCCGTTTTAGTGACAGGAGACAATCAGGGGAGAGTGAGAGGTATAGGCAGGAGGCAGGACACAGGAAACGGGTGGCGACTGTACTTACATTCTCCTGCAGCCGAAGACTGAGACCACGAACCTCTTCGTTGGCATTCTCCAGCTGATGCGAGACTTCCAGATAGGAGCGTCTCAGCTGCATCAGTTCCGTTTGAATGGCATAGCTAAAGGAAGAAGGGGGAAAGGATTACAAAGGATTCTCCTCAGTCTCAGCCATATGCCAGATGGCTAGATGATCGTTTCTTACCTTGTTTCCTCCTCTTCGGCACGTGAGACCTGACCCCGCACCAGGCGATCGGCCAGCTCGGCACTCTCCGCCTCAAGCAGATCATTTCGCTGCTTGAGCAGACAATTCTCGCGACGCAATCGCCGCAGTTCGACCATCTCCTCCTGCTCCTTTTTCTTCAAGTCTTGATACTCTTTCTCCATCTTCTTCATGCGCTTTGTGTTCAGCTTCTGGGCGTAGGCGAGATTGAAGAAACCCTCCGGATCGGCCTCCACACGGCCGGGCAGCTCCTTCTGGAAGAACTTCAGCATGGCCTCCATGTCCAGGCAGAGGAGCGTCTCCTTACCGGTGAGAAGGAGGGCCAGTGCCACCTTAAAGATAAACTCCATGCCCTCGCTGAGGAAGACGTCCATGATGCGGCAGCTGAGGTTCACGTTCAGCGTGGTCGTGTAGAGGGTGAGGAACCAACTGGAGGCGTACATCGTTGTCTGGAAGCCCTGCTGCTGGAAGTGTATGTGCATGTCGGGTATCTGCTCCTGCACGAGATTCTCCAGCTGATACATGCACAGGCCCAGCTCGGACATCGATGGCTTGAACATGTGCCGCATGCGGTGCTGCTGCATGATCTGAACGAGCACCGCGAACGCCTCCTCCTCGGGCATTTGCATCAGCAGCAGGCCGACTATGAAGCCGGAGCCCTGGCAGTAGCCCACCTCGCGATCGTGCAGCGAATACGCCTTGATCACATTGAACAGTGCCTCCTGGCCGGGCCCGTCCTTCTCCTTGAAGAAGTCCACCTCGGGATAGGTGCGTGCAATGTCGCGGCGGATCACCTTCTCGCAGGCACTCGTCGCCTTGATGTACTCCGCATACTGCTTCTTGTCAGCCTCCGCCGCTGTGCTCAGCTGTTGCCACACGATCGCCCGGAAGTGGTGCGGTATGCCGCGGCGTACCAGCTCTCGCACGCACGGATTCTTACGCTTCAGCGCCCCCTCCCAGTCGTTTAGAATGGTGGCCCACGTTGTCCAGATGTCCTCCTCGGCCACGGAATTGCCGCCTGCCAATAGCGAAACCGGAAACGGAGGGAAAACCCACACATTTGATTAGTTCTGAGTTATCAGAAGGGGGGACGGCATGGGCTATCATCATACGTTGCGTTTGCGATAATTTATGTACCAAATGGAGTGCCATTTAGAATTGGTTCTCGTATTGGAACGCCCAGTTCCAGGCTCCAGATTCCAGGCACCGGAATCCAGATTCCAGATATAATGGAAAGCACCTCTCTACCTCCACCCGTGAGAGAGCGAGCAACTGGTAGCTGATAGCTCTCGTCTCTTCCCTGTTCGATAATTTGATAACTAAATGAAATCCAACTACGATAACAATTATCGAATGATTGAAATGGGAAGGGCTTTAAAGAGCAGCGAATAATCGATTTCTGGAAAAAGCTCTTTCCTTCATCGATAATTTCATAACTAAATGAAAGACGATTTCGATTGGTGCTATCGGTTGATTGAGAGGATCGGATTTCGATTATGGAATGGCTGGGAATAGAGAGAGGACTCGATTTACTCTTCTCCCACATATCGTCGTATCGATCTATTGTCAACATTCCTTTAGCAGAGTTTACGGGAATGAAAAACCGAATTTGCCATTCACATGTGCACATGCATATCTGGGCAATTGTGTGGCATGTTACCCACAATTCTAGATGTGTGGAATCGATTTCGATCTTTGGAGCTATCGAACAGGAACGGTTCTATTGTGGCGGACTTTTGTATCATCTGTATTCACAAAGTGAACGTTTGTTTTCGAAATTCCATGTGTTAGTTTGTACTTACTTGAGGTGAGGCTTATTTGACTCGTGTCCGAGTTCTTGCGACTGTGCGTGGAGTGCAATGAATTGAGGGACTTGGCATCGCTCTCGATCAGCTTATTGGCCGCCTCCAGTTTGGCCAGCAGATCCATCTCAGAGATGGGTAGATTCTCGTCGGTGGCTGTGGCTGTGGATGTGGGTGGTGGTAGAATGCTGCTGCTGCTGTTCACAGTGCCCTTCACATCCATCTTCGTTTGGCTCTCCGGTGTTGAGGCAGTTGTCGTGGCGGTCAGGGTCATAGTGGCGCCTGACGACAGCGGCAACGGCAACGGCAACGTCGACCTGTTCGCAGTGAAGTCAAAGCAATGGATAGACGGAGACAGACAGAGAGATAGTTCTTTGTGTCTCTGTATGTGTGCGTGTGTGTTTGATGTTTCAGTTGATCCTGGGATTCCTGATCCTTTGGTTTAACAACAACGACACATGATGCTCGTTTTCTTCCGTTTTGGCGATGCGATACGTCCGTCTCTCGTCAACGTCTCTCTCACTGTAATTGACCGAAGAAAGATGAAAACATTTCATTAGTTAAAAGAAGCAACTATAACGCAATACAATAAAATAAAATAAAACAGACTCTTTGGGGGGAGGGAGCGGGATATATGTACGAGCGGAGTACTCGTATTCACAGTGCCTGTCTGTGTGTGTGTGTGTTTGTGTTCTCTATGCTTCTTTTGTTCCATATTTTGTTTATATTTCCAGGCCGCCCTACAAAACTTAGGGGGATAGTCGCGAAGGGAGCGGGGATGGGGGGTGGAAAGGTGGAAAAACAATGGAAAAAGCTGTTGGGGCTTTTTGTTGATTGCGCCCCCAGGTCGTGGCCACTTGCTGCTGGTGGCAATCACAGGGTATCACAGGGTATATTCCTTCTGAAAACTATGATCCATATTTCCCACGTCCACGTCCAGACAGAAGGAGAGAGAGAGAAAGATCGTCAAAGCCCCGTATAAGAGTTACAAAAGTATCTTTCTTCTTCTTTTTCGCTTTTTCTTTCTGTATTCTTTCGAAAGGTGGGAGCATACAGATGTATAAGAGTTTTCACTTTTTTTGATACATGTACGGACAGGGGGGGTCTAAAAGGTCCCATTCTTTGCTCTTCTCGTCTTCTGTCTTGCTCCTCCTCAAGTACTTTTCCTTTCGCTCTAAACGACGACACAAGAAAGTAGCGCGAAAGAAAGCAGTGGAAATATACCGTTTCGAAACGTTATCAAAGTGTTCTACTGCTCCACTGTTTTACTGCTTTACCGCTGTGTTTCTCCCGCAACACCTTCCGCCAATAACAGTTATCCATAGCGAACAACTGAGAGAACGGGAGGGTGGGAGAGAGAGAGAGAGCCAGAAAGTGTTTTGACTTGATTAGATTGGTAAATACATTCGTCTGTTCTTTTCTCCCTCTCCATTCGTGTCTTTTCCTTCTTTTTATTTACTTTGTTTTTCTATTCTTTCGTTTTCTGTTTTTCTTCTATTTCCTTTTCTTGTCGTATTTTTGTATTTTTTTTTTTTTTCAAATATTTTCTTTGACTTTCATTACTTTTATTTTTTTTTTTATTTATTTTTTTTTTGTTTTTTAATTGTTTTTTAAAATTTGTTTCTTTTTTCCTACATTTTTCTTTTGCTTCTTTGTTCAATCAGAGATCGATTGCCTGCACAGCAGTAAAAAAAAGAACCAAAAGACAGATAAAGAGAGAGAGAGCACCGTTATTATCGCATCGATGATAACCGAGTTTTTTTTTTAAAAACTTCTCTTCTTTTCTTGTTGTTGTTTATTTCGATTAATCCGACACGACATTCCTCATTAGAAGAACTTGTTGTATAGATTGATTATGTTTCGTTTTGCTTAGATTTGGGTTTGACTTTGGCTTCTGGTTTCTGGTTTAGATTTCAGTCTTTATGGGTTTTGGGGTTAAAAGATCGACTTTGTACTGCTTTCATTGCCGAAAATGACACTTTACAGAAGAACAGTAATTACCGTTCGCCTGAGATGAGATTGCACTGCATGGATTCTTGAATGCACTGCTTGCCAACCCGCTCTCTCCAATTTAACCAACCAACCAATCAGAGGTGCACTGCCGCAAAACGTTCGATTCGTTTCATTCTTTTGCTGGAACGCCACAGTGGCACTTCGATCATTTATAAATAGATATTCTGTAGCTGCAAACAGAAATAAAACCACACTGAAACATTAATTAAATAATAAAAACAGATCTAATGGGTAGATTTGGATGCAGCACCCACTTTTAAGCAAGAAGTGGGTGAACCAAAGTGGTAATTACTATAAGTACAGAATTGTGTAAAGGCCTTTGCGTATCCGTTTCAGAAAGCGAGAGGGGAGCAGCCTGTCCCTCTGGCGGCTGCCACTTACGCAGGCGTCGCTGTGTGTGTGTCCATCTATCGCTCTTGTTGGTTGTTGGTTTGGCTCTGTGTCGTCTGGGGGCTTTCAATCTAATGGAGGAACTCTCCCGCTTTCCATTACCTCTGCCCCAATCCAAATCCAATTGAAAAGTAATGTTAATTCATCATCGTATACAGATATAGATACATGAAGTATGTAGGTCAGGAGACGACAAGCAACAGAGTGGAAAAAGCTAGAGTCTGGTCTATATCGGGCTGTCTGTCAAGTGCATGCAGTCGGTGGTGCATCAGAAACCACTCGAGTGCTCCCTCTTCCTCGTGATCCATCAAAAGACCACATGTTCTCCACAATTCCCCGTTAAGACTCTGATGGGCAAGGGATAGTGGGAGGGCCTCTATGGTCTATCTATGTGGGTCTCTGGTCATTAATTGGAGTGGCCATGCGAGTGAATCATTCAGGTGGCACGTCAGAGCCTACCCTGCCCATCGTTGGTGGGTGAATCAACCTGCAATTCAGATACGACTCCCGCAATGATAGGACTTTTCCAGCGAATGCATTACTATGCTTTTTTGTCTATTCTGATATCTAATGCAGAAAACATGAAACCTAAGGGGACAAGCAGTAGTTTTCATCCTTTTGCAAGCAGTCGCGTTTTACATCTTAAGCAGTGCATTTGAAAGAGCAGAAAAACAGCACATGAATCTGTCAAGCAGTGCATTTACAGGATAACCACCCAGCAAGCAGTAGATTAAGCTATGCCACCCCGCTTATTGTTTTGACTTTACATCGAATCAACGACTGACTATATTTATTATCTATCTGCTTTCTGCAGCTGTGTGTCCCCCAATTTGCCTTATAAAAACGAAAAAACAAAAAAAAACTGTCCCCACCAGCAATTTCAAAGCAATTGAATAATCTCTGTTATTTTTTCAGCTCTGATATCAAAAAACGCGCGCAATTTAAACAAAATTATAATCAAAGAAAATATAAAAAAAATTACTGTTTTATGTACACCTGGCAAAAATATTTCCAGAGGATTTATTTACTTTAGGTTACGCGAAATCCCTTACACCGCAAAACAAAAAAAAAAAACACGCAACAACAACAAAAAATGCAAATGGAAATCATACGAATTTTGTTTGCTTCTTTTGTGTTTGTGTGTGTGTGTGTTTTGTGTTAGTGTTTGTGTGTGTGTGTGTTTTGTGTTTGACTGAGTCACGTTGAAACCCATGGATACACCGTTAGATAAGATCTGGGAGTCAAGGGTTCAACATGACGTATACGCAACATGTGTCGACGGACACCACTTCGCCCCCTTCCCCATCATTTTTCGCTTTGATCTTGCCAACTGATTGATTAACCTCTGCTACCAAATAAGAGAGAACGAGAGGGAGAGAGAGAGCAAGAGAGTGAGTACAAATTATGAATGAAAGGCAACGAAAATTGCATAAAGAGAGCACCTAAGCACAAAGAGGCAAATGCACAAAGGCAGCGGCGGCGGCGGCAGAGAGAGAGATGGAGTGGGAAAAGTCACACATGCGAAGGAAAGTCATGCCCATCTTTACCGTTCAAAGCCTCCCCAAACACATTGGCACATTTCGCTCTCACTCTCGCATTCAAAGTCAAAGGCAAATTGCAGCTCAAGTGTGCAACAAGGACAGCCATACACACACACACTAAGTCATGCCTGTGTGCCTGCAGCGTAGGCCGTGGCCGAGGCTTGTATGACACTGAAACAGCATTTTGGCACATGAATAACCAATAAACTCAAGCGAGTGTCATACAGACATTATGTTTTGCTTGGATGCATTTTTCTCCCTGTTTGCACATTAAAGCTTCAATTTTCGCCAATGACTTTGACTGCGTGTGAGTGGGCGAGTGGTGTCATACGGGCTTAAGTAAGTAATCGGGCGATAGAGAGAGACAGAGGCAGAGAGGGAACAGAAACCGAGTGACAGTTGACACTCTATCCTCTCTTGCAGTGTCACTCATTTAGCAGTAGTGTCATACAGAGGCTAGACATAGCGAGGAAGCGACTATTTTTTTTTTTTGGCTATTTTTCTTTTGTTGTTGTTGTTGTTTTTGTCGACCAATCGACAGCTGTTTTTGAGTAAGTAACATAAAATATAATAAAAATAAAAAAACAAAAACAAAATGCAGCAACAACAAAAATAACTGAGCGAAGAGAAGATAAAGACATACTAATATCTCCATCGATACGATACGTGTTGATTAGATTTCGACACGACACTAAAAAACAACAACAACAACAGCAACAAATAAAGCGCCCAAGATTGCGCCAGTGTGTGTGTGTGAGTGTGTGCGTGTGTTCGAGTGCGAAAGCAACTGTAACAGCAACAGCAACAGCAAAAGCAGAGACAAAAGCAACAACAGCAACAGCGGCGATGTGCAAATCGTAAAATCTCCATTAAAAATAAGGTTAGTGTTCACCCTCGCCCACGGGTCGACACTCAGTACGAAAAGCGCGCAGGAAGCGATCGGTACGGAACGGCACACGGAACGGAACGGTGCGAAGCGAAACGAAACGACAAACAACAAGCGACAAGAAAAAAAAAAAACACGAAAGAGCGTAAGCTCCGACGGGCATGAGATCGCATGTAGACAGACACCACAATTATTATTATTAAATTTAATGGAAATAGAAGACACATTAATATAATAACAACGTAAACAATAGCAATCGCAACAATCACACGCCGAAAAAGAAGCAAAAAGGAAAAATATTCCAGGCAAACGGGTTTCAAACGCACTCCACTTCGTCTTCCCCTCCCCGTGCTCACCTGCCCCCCTGCTCCACTGCTCCACTTCTCTTTTTTAACTGATCTTCATTTGCGCCTTCTACTATTACGGTTTGTACGTTTGTGGTTTTTGTTTTATTTTTTTTTGGTGCCAAAGACAAGGTGAAAAAAAAGCTTCACTCAAAAAGAGAAGGGATTTTAAGACAGAGAGAGAGAGAAAAAACGGTGCACAAAGTGCAGAAACGAGACAAACTTCCAGCTAGAGAGAGGCAGACAAACTTCAGAGAGAGAGAGAGAGTGAGTGAAAAGTCATAGAAAAGAAGTGAGCGAGAGCGTGCTCATGACAGCCACAACGGAAGCCGTGGCCGCCGCCGCCACTACCACCACCACACCCGTCCAGGAGCAGGCGGTGGAACTGCGCCATCACGGCGGCAAGTCCATGTCGTCTCTGCCCTCCACACCCACATCCGCGTCCTCGGAGACGAGTCAAGCTTTGAGTGAGATCTTCTTTGTGGAGAGCAGCCGTCGAAAGCACAGCATCAAGATCCAGGTGAAGCTTTGTCCGGAGGGCGTGTACCTGCGGCGAGAGACCGACCAGGATGATCACATCAACGAGCAGCTGATACGCATCGATGACATCATTGGCTCCCGGTTCGGTCCCCGCCTGAAGAAGCGACCACGTGGCGGCCTCACTTCGTGCAAGAATCCCAGCGGAGATGCGACACAGGAGCAGGAACAGCAGCCAGATCGGGATAACAGCGCCTACCTCTACATCTATGCGTATCTGAAGAAGGAGAAGCCTCTGCGCCGCGTACAGACGCTGCGCATCCTGCGCTTTCGATCGAGCAACGACTATGCGGAGAATCTGCAGACGGCAGAGCTCTGGCACCGCACCATACGGGAGCACAAGCAGCGCAACAGCAGCACCATCGACATCTCCGGCTCTATTTCGGGCTCCGGATCCGGCAAACACCTGTTGATCCTGCTCAATCCGAAATCGGGTTCGGGCAAGGGCAGAGAGCTATTCCAGAAGCAGGTGGCACCGCTGCTCACCGAAGCGGAAGTCCAGTATGATCTTCAGATCACAACGCATTCCCACTATGCCCAGGAGTTTGTGCGCACCCGCAAGGATCTGCTGGAGCGTTACTCTGGCATTGTGGTGGCCTCCGGCGATGGGCTCTTCTACGAGGTCCTCAACGGTTTGATGGAGCGCATGGATTGGCGTCGTGCCTGCCGCAATCTGCCGCTCGGCATCATACCCTGTGGCAGCGGCAATGGTCTGGCCAAGAGCGTGGCCCATCACTGCAATGAGCCGTACGAGCCGAAGCCCATCCTTCATGCCACGCTCACGTGCATTGCTGGCAGAAGCACGCCCATGGATGTGGTCCGTGTGGAGTTATCCTCTGGGGACAAGCACTATGTGATGTACTCCTTCTTGTCCGTGGGCTGGGGCCTCATTGCCGACATTGACATCGAGAGCGAGCGTCTGCGATCGATTGGCGCCCAACGGTTCACACTGTGGGCCATCAAGCGGCTCATCTCGCTGAGGTCCTACAAGGGCAAGGTCTTCTATCTGCCATATCCAAAGGAGGAGACGGAGCAGACTGCTCAAGCTGCTACTTCTTCCCCCCCGCAGAAGGAAACCCCACTGCAGCTACCAGGGGAGGAGCAGGCGCCACCAAACAGACCTATCTCATTGCCCCTCAACGTCAACGGCGATGTCAGCGCGGCGAGCGATCAGGGATTCAGGGATCTGCCAGAGGACCGCGAGTTTAGGGATCTGCCAGAGGACCTCAACGAGGACTCCGAAACGGACCCGGACCAGTTTGCCGATGCCCTGTCCATGGATCGTTCCATCTTTCGCCAGCACGCCGACAGCTGGCACTCGGCCATGTCCCGCCGGACCGCCTACTATTCGGTGGGGGGCCAGAGCATCCGATCGAATCGCAGCCGGATGAGCGTGGCCCAGAGGATCGAGGCGGCCAATGCTGAGTTTGCGGAGCTAGTGCCCTCGAGTACTATACCGGGATTGCAGCTTCCGTTGCCAGCCGCGGATGGATGGTGCTGCGAGGAGGGGGAGTTCGTGATGGTGCATGCAGCCTACACGACGCACCTGTCCTCCGATTGCTACTTTGCGCCTGAGTCGCGGCTAAACGATGGCATCATCTATCTGGTGATCGTCCGCAGTGGCGTGGGGCGCCACCAGATGCTCAACTTTCTGCTGAGCATGAACACGGGCACCCATCTGCCGCCCGACGGTGATGATCCCTTCATCCGGGTGGTGCCCGTCAAGGCGTTCCGCATCGAACCGAGCGGCAGCGATGGGATCTTAGTCGTTGATGGCGAGCGGGTCGACTACGGACCAATACAGGCGGAGGTGCTGCCGGGACTGATCAATGTGATGACCACCAATGGACAGTGAGGATATATCGGATGTCGATAACGATAACCATAACGATAGCGATATATCGAGCAAGTGATCATAGGAGCTATGGGACATTAGATATGGAAATGAAGTTAAAAATAGAACAGTACTATAAGCATTTGTCGATAATTGCCTATGTTCGATAACAATGTACTCGATAACCGAAAATGTGTGCACATGTTAAGTCGATGGATTACTTATGTGAATCGATAATTATCGAATTATGTATACGATTCGATTACCGATAATGTGTGACAACATTGTAATTATTCGATAAATAGCTAAATACTAAATTTATTATCAGCGACCGATATAGAAATCGATTACTGTCATAACTAAATGATCAATACTGTAATCACTAAATGTGGGACACTGAATCGATAAATTATCGATACTTAAATTGGGACAATCGATAACTAATCGATAGCTTTATCTTGCGAAATGTTCGTATACGATATTCAGCTTTAAACCGGTTATATGTATGTAGATATATGTAGTAAACTTACAATGTAGTTGCATTCAAAATATCAATTTAATCGATAACCGAATGTACAACCCTAATTTAAGATTCAAAGTGGAATATTTGATTGCTTAATCAGGGACGACTGTCCCTCCCCCACCCACAACCGATAGCTGTGCTTTCATTCCAAAACCAAATGCATGACATTATTCGATAGCTAAATTTACTTAAAACATGACTTATGTATATGGATGGTGCATGTATGTATGTATAATCGATTTTATATGGGATACGCTAATTCGATAAACGATGAACACTATTCGATACCTGTCTTCAGAGCTATGAAGCGCACTCTCTATACTCCGTAGATCTGCACAAAGAGCCGCCCACAAAGGGAGCAAACACTTAAATAATCGATTATGTTCGTATGCATTAACATATATTTTTTTTTTTCTCGCCAATGGTTAATTACTTTAAGACTTAGAAGAAAAATAGAAAATAAAACACTGCACAAAAACTGTTGGGTTTTTGAAGGTTACACATACAGATTGGGGGAACAGCAGAAGAAAAGGTGAAGCAGAAAATATCCCTTGGAAACGATTTTACGCGCAGCCCCTCATCCGGTTGCATGGCGATCTTTATCGATATCAGCGCTGGTGAACGTAATCGGTCCGATGTTCAAGTGGCAGAGGTGGGCCATTAAAATGCAAACGTAGCCGACCAGCTGCGCCCAAGGGATTACCGAAAGTACACACAATCTTTATGAATAAAAAATATAACAGAAAGCGGTGCCTCGTCCACCCGCCTGCTTTTACTGTGTCTCTCGGAATCGACATATCATATCACATATAATCTCTGACAGGTACTTAAAGCCGCGGGGGCAATTATTCCTGGAATGACAGTGGAAGCGATGGGTTGGATACCCCTTAAAAAAATATAACAGCAGTATAAAATCTTCAATGGAAATAGCAAGGGGTCGCTCTCTTTGAAAGTGTACTCCCCGGAGTATCGGCTTCAAAGAGGTCTAGAATTTCAAGGGTGTTGTCCAATCGATTGATAATATTAACCACCTTATCGAACACTCAAACAACACATATGTATGTACATAGATGGACGGACATACTTAATGTATGTACATATGTACATGACGGCGTATACAATAACAATCGGAAAGAGAGTTATTAAACTATTTCAACGCTTTCAAAGCATACTTTTAGGCAACGGTGGGAATCATTTCTGGTACATACTATAGATATTTCGTTCTAGGGATGATCGGCGAAGCAACTATCTTCCCTTAATGCATGCTAGATTGTGGCGCAGGTCGCGCTTCCGACGGTTTTCCGTTTCATGCAAATGGAACGATGGAATGGAATCAAATATTGGCAAGCAGGCAGGCATGCTTGCCGGGGCAGTCCAGTCACGGAATATGCATATAGTCACTCCCATCTCTGCATAGGAAAACCATTATTGACGTCACAGTCTGCAATCTTGTCGATGAGAGCATCCAATGCCTCATACCGCTGTACTTTCGGGCTCTTTTGTTTCGTCACATGACGAGTCATTCCAGTGTTTAGAGAGAGAGAGAGCGAGGGAAGGGCCATGTCATCCGAGCAAGTGCTTTTTCATTGCGATAATTGTGCGGCAGCAACAAATCAAACGAAATCAATGATTGGCAGCCGTAAATGAAATGAAATGCAAGAGTGTGTTTGTGGGTGGGGTGGGTTGGGGTGACACGTACTCGTTGTCGTAGAACAAGTAAATGTTAACAAATGTTGTGGGATGGCAGCAAGCAGACACAGCAGCAGAGTGCCATTGTGCTAGGCTACGTATTTTGCATTTCCGCTGTCCCACAATTTGCCTCCTTTTCCACTGTTCCATCGTTACTATTCTACTTGTATCCCTATTCACTGTTCCTCTTGTTCCGCTGTCATTCCTGCCTCCCTCTTACAATTTTCCCCTGTTCGCTTCTACAACATTTCCCATTAGCGAGCGGACAACATATTAGTGTTGTCCAGCACTTTTCAAAAAGAACCAGTGTTGCACACGACCGAGAATATGCTTAAAAGTACAATCGGTGGAATCCTGAGGAATCCACACAAAGTATCAAAGCATTAAACACTCAAAGAAAAAGACACATCGGAGAAATACATGGTTAATGAAAAGAGTTATCGCATATGTGCATAATTCCATAGAATTTGCCATTTAAACCATTTAAATGATAGACCAGTACGATGGATGGACCCTCTTCATGCACCCATGAGCTTGCCCCCGATTATTATTGGGTGCAACGTCTGCTGTCTGCCGTCTGTTGTCTGCCGTCCGCTGTTTGCGCCACTTGTCTTCTCTTTTGTATATTTGCTGCAGCCTTAAGCACACCACGAAAACACTTGAGCAAACCTCTCCATGTATGTATGTATGTGTGTGTGTGTGTATTGTGCATGTATGTATATATTAAGACCATGGAAGTGCACACTCGTGCAGATATTTATGCACTATTTCCAGTCTAATTCATTCATAAAAAGTTCTCCTTCTTCAGCCACTTGCCGCCGCCGCGCACGCCACATTTAATGTGTGGCTCTGGCGTTTTTTTTATGAAGGCAGCCAGCAGCTAGATGGACGGTTTTCACATTACCAAGCACCAACAGGGGGGCGACTGTTGACAACCCCCACCCCCTCCCACTCAAGGCTTAAGCCCATTCGTGGGCATACGCCTACACGCCTCCAGCTGCGGTTCACTCGAAACGATTTTGTCGAGCCACATGTGGGAGAGAGTTTGCTGTGCAGAGAGGGAGAGAGAATTAGGGGGGAAGAAATGTCCATATGCTACCACAAACTACACAGCATTGGCAATGTACCTCGTCATGTACACGACATGTATTATGCAGTCTCAGGCTTTGCTTTTGCACTTGTCACTTGGTCGACGAATACATCTCTAATTTCTGTGTAGTTTTTGTTGGAACAAAAAAAAACATAGTTTTATGGCCGCAACTGTATCTATGGATGTATATAGTGTGTATGCACTATAAATATATATATGTACGTACATATATACGTATGTTTGTATGTATATATATTTATTTTTATGCGTTTGTACCGCAAAATACTTGTTTTATTCCTCAAGTGTGTGCGTGTGCGTTTGTGCTTGTGTCCATGTGTTGTGTGTGTGTGTGTGTGACAACGTCGGTGACAACCGTTAGAGGCGCGCCGCTCTGCGCCCACAGCCCCCACAGACGAAAGAGTTTTGTGTGCAATAATTTCGTTTGTATTTGATTGTGGGGTATTCACGTTCCATTCAGACATTTGCGATCATTCGGGGTAAATACATACATATGTACATATGTATGTTTATTATGATGCATTTATTTATGGAATTGGATTATGGATTAATTGACAGTTTTGTGGATTTCTATTTTACATTCGAAATTATTTGGTAAGCAAAGTAAGCCAAAGTAAGTAAATGTATGCATAGGATTGGCGTCTCTGGTCTTTGTTCCATTCCCAGTCGTTTACCGCTCTCAATTGCTCTCGGAATTCACAGTACTTTGGTAGCACTGTCAGCTGAAATCTGTCACTTTCTCTCTCTTCCATTCTCTCTGAAGTTCTATTAAGTTCCCATCTACTATATGGAAACTGAATCGAAATATTCTGTGTGTATATAGGGCATCAATTGCTTCGGCATGCCTGTTCTCTTCTTTATCTGCCTCACACTTGCACCTCTCCATTCCATTCCATACATCGCTGCTTTGCTGCTCTGCTGCTAAGATATTCCGCTGTTTCTGCCGCTGATTAGTCAGAAACCTGATGGTGAATATTTTGCGCTGACATTTGGTCCTCTCTCTCTCTTTGTCACTCACATACCCTTCTCTCTCTCTTTTAAACAAATCACAAAATTTGTAGCCGCTGTTTTTAATACCAAATGAATAATACATTGGATGACCCACCCGCCACCTGCCACCCGGCACTCGCCACTCGCCAGCGGTGGGGCCAACAGTGGGGCAGCATTTAGTGGGGAAGCTCATTTGTTTTATTGCTAATTTTAGGCGCACAAAAACAACAAACACACACACACACACACACACACACAGTTCAGTTCAGTGCATTCATTAAGCGCATTTTAAGGTTTGAGTCACGATGCCAGGGATCGATCCAGTTTGGTACAGTCCCAGCGGCGGCAACTGGAAATTGGCATCTGGTAAATCTCAAGTCTTGAAGTCTTCTCCAATTCCCCAATGTGATATCACTCTGTGTCCCTGCCCCCCTGACTTTGCCTGTCATTTCTCGTCCGTCCTGTGTGGGGTTGCCTGTGTGTCCCCAATGTAATTTAAGCTTCAATCATCAAAAATGTATGAAAGCCACTCCCACACACACACACAGACGGAGAGACAGCCAAGCCCTGGGCCAAACACTCTCATTAACCCAATTTGAATTGTTTACCCACTCGGGGGAGGCACAAACATTCCCCACCAACCGCCCACCACCCACTGCATTGGGGACGAGCCCTTGGCAAAGGCTTTGACGTCAGCCAGACATTCGATTACAGTGGAGCTTTGCATAAAAAGAACAAGTAAACCGAAAATTAATACATTTCTTATTGAAATGTTCCACTCATCGAAAATTTCCCATAAGCAAAAGGCATTAAATGGAACTTCAACCTTTCTCCACTTTAAATCTTTGTAAATCGAATTTATTTTTGGCCCCAAAATAAGGCTATTTTGAAATGCAACTTTCACTGTAGTTGTGTGTTCTTTTCTAATTGTTCTACAAATTATAATTATTATACCCCAAAAGCCCCAAGAGGCGGTCGCCACAAATGATCCACACGAGCCACACGAGCCACACGAGCAATTTGTGCATATTTTCTTATCTATTATTTCATATCATAATGCAGGAGGAGAATAGAATCTTGGAAAAGCAAAACAAAAACAATCTCAAGTGGAGAGAGGGAGAGACCCCCGCGACGCGCCGATAGGGCGCCAAATAATGAAACAGAAGCCGAAACAGGCAAAGTCGTCTGGGGAGGAAAGCTGCGATAAGAAGAGTATCGTCAATCGGAATTTTCTCAATCGGAATGGAACAGAATGGAGGCGGAACAGAGGCAACGCAATGAATGGAATCAAACAATGAAATTGTTATCTCAGAGGGAGAGAGAGAGTGAGAGAGAGAGAGAGTGAACAAGTGCAAGAGTGGAGAACGAGTGCCAGATAGGGACAGCGAGACAGCATATGTGCGAGAGCTTGTGCATACCCTTGGAATAACCTAGTAAGGAAGTGCCTATTATTTGATGGAGCAATAAAAACGGTATTAATAATGCGAGAATCCCCATTGCGGAAAATAGAAAAACTTAATTTTTAATTCGATTCTGTTTTTTTGGCAAGCAGATCTCACGTGCAAGATTATACGATCAAAAAAAAGAGTAAGAGAGTGATTGTACGTAAGATTTGACCAGATATCTCAACAGATTGTATCCGGAAGAGGAGTACCATTGAAATGAATAGATCCCTGGCCAAAGGAAGCCTCTATCTATCTCTATCTCTGAGTACGATATATGAGGGGCGGCACAAATTACAAAATGTAAAAAAACACACACACAGAAAAGTGATATAATAAAAGACCCCTCCCCCCAACCTAGCCCCCCGCCCCTGCCCAACCACTGCCGTTTGCCGTTGCCGTTTGCTTTTCCGTTTCTATTCCCACAGTAACATAATTATATACAAGAAAGAAATAAAATAAAACACACTGCTGCTGTCTGCGATTGCTCTCATTGTTGTTTCTGTTGTTGCGGTTGTTTTAGTTGTTTTAGTTGTTGTTGGATCTGAGAGCTGCAATGCGATACAGTCGCAGTCGACAAGTGCTTTTTGCTCTCAACGCAATATTTGAGGCGTTTCATATTTCCCCACAGACAATGGAAAACAGAGACCGAAAACTGACGCGTAGCTGCAGTTCCGATCATTCCGGCCATTGCAAAATATTTATTGTAAGAACTGTAGCTGTAGATGATGTACCGACTTAAAGATACTACTTTTCCATAATAATTATTTTAAAAAATAAATAATAGCTAACCGAAAAAAAACTTAAAAAAACAAGTGAATTTCTTCTGCCATTTCTTTCCGTTTTTCTTTCACGCCTTATTTTGTTGTATATTTCAAATATTTTTATCACTAATAAAAAAAAAGGGATATTGCCATCCGTTCCCTTCCCTTTCCCGTTTACCTGTCCGCCAACACAGCATACCCCTGGTATCTACTGCCTGCCATAGGGTATCTTTGGCGGCAACAACAATCGAAAGCTTGAGCCAAAAAGAAAGAAACTCTAAAGCAGCACAGCAGCAGGGCTGAAACCGTTAATTCATTTGGCTTCAAAAATTCGAATCTCGAAATACAGCAAATACCAGCACGTACACTTATGTACACATGCACGTATACGCATACAGACAGACAACCACACACAGGCACACATACAGACATACATTCGAACGACTGTGACTGGGGGGAGATTGGCATAGATATTGGAAGTTGATGTTGAAGTGGAGTTGAAGTTGTTGTTGTTGTTGTTGGATCGCCCAATATTTGCGGCAGGTAAATCTCACAATAATGGTTGCTGGAAGAGAGCGGAGTGGAGAGCGGGGTGGAGAAGTGGTGGAGCGGCACTGATCGCCCTTTGTTGTTTCTCTGTCTCTTTTCTTCGTCTGGCTGTTGCTCATTTTTATTTTACATAACGGTATTTTTGTGCTTGGCACAGAGGGCGAGAGAGACAAAAAGACAGAGAGAGAACGAGAGAGAGACAGGCTGCGCAATCGCAAGAGACGGCGGGACTGAAGCGAATGATAATTTTCCTTTTTACGCTCATTTAATTTTCGTTACATTTACTTTTCATTTGAAAAAAAAATAACAAAACAAAAAACATTGGCAAATATCTCTCAAGTGCAAATTATTTTTGACACATTTTTTTTTTTGGCGGCTTTTCGACGAAGGTCAAAAAGCGCTTCAAAAGGCAACATGTGGCACGGCATGGCATGGGCATGGGCACAATAACAACCGCTGATCGTAAAACAATCGCAAAACGCGAAACAAAACTATGAAAAATATGATGATAAAACAATGCAAATAAACAATAGTCGGACAAATATGGCAAAAACACTTGAACAGATACTAGACATAATAATTGAAAATCGCAAAACGTTTAAAAACCCAGAAAAATATGTTGTTTTGTTTTTGGCAAGGGACGAGAGAATAAAATGTTTGAAGGCTGTTTGTCCCGCTCCAACCTTCCATCCAGAAGATGATGACAGATGACAGATGGCAACACCCACCCACGCATACAGAGGAGACAGGGGACAGGGACACCCGACCCGCCCGCACTATCAAGCAGATTTATGATCATCATTAACTTGATGATGACATTCTGCCTGCTCCATGTGTTCCACACAATGATTTTAATGATTGTGATTTAAATAGAGGACAGAAGAGGAAGAAGAACAAAAAAAACAAAAAACAATAAACATTTGAATAAAGCGCAGGCACGCACACACATACTCGTACTCGTACATACACAAAGATACTCGTAGTTAGTTAGGGCAAGGTGGCAGCACTGCGTTTCGTTGTGCTGCGGCGGAGCGGCGGTGCGTGCAAGGTGTCGGCAAGGTGGCAACGCGCAGGCGCAAAGCAAGGTAAAACGGGAGAGAACTTTAGAGCAAGATGGCACACCAAACGGTTGTGGGTGGTGGTGGGTGATTGGAAAGCAAGACAAGGTTATCACAGCAACAGCCACATAGAGCATCAGCTGCTGGGAGCGCATGGGAGCAATAGAGACAGTCGTCGAGGCAGGGTGGAGTGGGGAGGGGGAGAGCAAGGGCAGGGCTACAATTAGTTGTTGTTGTTGGTGAAGCTGCAAATGGCCGAATGGCGAAATGACTGATGATGATGATAAACGCAAGCGAACAGGCGTAATTAATTACATTAATGCGCGAAAATACATATTTATATGTCTGAAGAAAATATAACAACTTGTATGTGCGTCTGTTCGTGCGTGCGTGTGTGTGTGCTCGTTGGAGAAATGGCCAACAATACCGTTCGGTTTGTTCGCTAATTTGTAAAAAAAAAAAAAACACACGAAACGCCAGACAAGAGAGAAAAGAAGAAGTTGAGAAAAACCATAAAAGGCAGCGAAAGAAAGTTTCTTTTTCGAAGATAATAATGGAGATGCGATGCACTGGGGCGGCATACACGTACACACGTACAGACATCAACAAAGATATGAATATTTGAATCTGGAAAAGAACTGTATGCTTAACTCACCTTTTTCCTTTCCTTCTCGCTTCCCCTTTGTTTTTCTTCTTTTTTTTTTTTTGCTAGTTTCCACTAATGTGAATGATTGCACGAGGGTGATGGAGGAGGGTGGTTGCCTGGTCTTCTTTTGTTGTTATCGCTGTCACTGTCGCGCCGTGCACAACCAGCACGCAGCAGCAGCAACAAATTTAGGAATCGGAAATGCTGCCTGCAAATGCCATGGGAATCGGCAGACGAATTAACTCCAGACTAAAGATACCTCTCCCATTAAGGTGGTTTTTTGCTCTTGATTCACACAAAAAATTTAGACAGAGACCGAAACGGAGGGCCGAACTTTTTTTTATAGCTGTAAACGTCACTGTTTCTCCTTCTCACACTTGCACGGAAACACACGTACACACAGACAAACAGAGAGACACGCACACACCTCTTTCACTCTCCCACGGGATTCTGCTTCTTTAATTTATCTGTTTCGGGCCGTGTCGTGTGTGTTTTGGATCACTTTTCAGTTAAATTGCACACGAAAAAAAGTAAACATTATGCACTTTTCATTCAACGGATATTCGGTTATTCTGTTTAGCTGTACACGACCACGACAATCCAACTAGACTCTGTCTATTTTTCCAACAGCGACCCGTTCCAGCCAAAATCAGTTTGGGCGCTGCCGGCGCTGCCACATCGGTTGAATTTCACTGTGTGAAAATATTTAGAAAAACAACCGTTTTAAAGATATATTGCATTTAATTTATTTCAAATTAATTTAATTTAAAAATTATACATCCCTTTTTTTATTTTTGAAAAGATTGTGGGATTCATGACAATGGGTCAAATGTTGTATCCAAGATTGAACTAAGTGGCAGCCCCATCAGCTGTTTGTAAACAAATTCAAATAAAAGGAAAGTTATATGTAAAAAAAGCGTATTTTCATGTAATGTTCAGCCATGTGATCAGTGGCAATGGCATTTCACTAGAAATGTTTTTTAAATAAATTTTAGTGGTTTTTATTTGTCAGACGCCTTCCAATTTTTTTAATATGGCAACGAAACATCTATCGATTATTGCGCGAAGAATTAAGTGATTCTGTGTCGCTTTTTGCTATGACTGCGTATGGTTTTAATGCTGAATGGCAGCTTAATTAATCCTTATCTATACATATATATATATATCAAATATACCTCATCACGAAACTACCGATATCACAAACAGTATAGTATTGTTTTCAGCGGTTTAAGGGTTAAGTGGCTTAAGCTGAGTTTTTTTCACAAATGTAGTTCATATGTAGCAAGTGTGTAGTTGCCGTTCAGTTACCATGTAAAAAAACTGACACCTTTGTAAGGTGTAAGGTGTGTAAGTAAGGTTTACTTATTTTGGACCAATCCATTAAAAAAGAGTACTTAAAATGAACTAGTCATGTAGAAAACTGATTAATTTGTTAGTTAAAATTATATGCTCAAGCCTGAGGGTCCTAGTTAGCTACGAATATTAAACGGAATATCAAATTGGAAAAAATTTTAAATTTAGTGGTGTCTGGCAAAAAAATCGATGTTTTGAAAAAACTATCGATGTCTGCAGTTAGGACCATAACATCGATTATATCGATGTTAACATCGATGTTTCTCCAGCTCTATTAAAATCTCGCGGAAAATTAAACAAAATAAAAGTAATTAATAATGCCTGATGCCGAACAATTGCCCGATGGCTGGGAGAAGCGCACAAGTCGCTCCACAGGTATGTAGCCACAAAAAAACTTGCCCTAAACATTATTTTCTCACAATTGGCTGACGACCGGTAAAATCATTAATATTTTTGGCAAAAAATTTGCGACAAAACATGAAACGCAGGTCTCAGCTATTATCTGAACGTGCATACCAAGGAGTCGCAGTGGGATCAACCCACCGAGATAGCAAAAAAAGCGGGCTCCAACGCATCCGATGGACCGTCCGAGGTGCAGTGCCTCCATTTGCTGGTGAAGCACAAGGGCAGTCGTCGGCCGAGCTCGTGGCGCGAGCAACACATCACACGCACCAAAGAGGAGGCGCAGCTTCTGCTCGAGGTCTATCGCAACAAGATCGTCCAGCAGGAGACCACATTCGAGGAGCTGGCCCGCTCCTATTCCGATTGCAGTTCGGCCAAGCGTGGCGGCGATCTCGGCAAGTTTGGACGCGGTAAGTCGCAGCATCCTTTTTTTTTTTGCATTCGTTGCACGGCATGACATGACCCTGAAACTCACAATTTGTAACTGCGTCATTTCCTTTTCGGTATCTAGGTCAAATGCAGCCACCCTTCGAGAAGGCCGCCTTCGCCTTGAATGTAGGTCAACTCTCGGGCATCGTGGACACCGACTCGGGCCTGCACATTATACAGCGCAAATCCTAGACACCCAGCGACCCAGCACAAGCATACAAATTAAAACAAATATTTATTAAGCGGCTGCGTAAAGACGCTCCAAAAAAAATACTAAGAACAAATAAATATGCTGCCCAAGGGCGCACCAGATGGAAGGTTAAATTTGATCGTAAAGGCGCTCCAGAAGACAGCTCCAAAAAAAGTGAAATCAAAGTGTGAAAAGGAGTTCCTGTTAGATGGATACATTAAAGTACGAAAAGGCTTTAGAGATAGATAAATTTAACTTTGTAAAGACTTTCCAGAAAAAGCATATGGGCATTTCTCTGACGAGGTCCACCGAAGTCAAAAAATTTAAATTCAATAAAAACGCATTTGAAAATAGTTTTCTCGGGATTTTAGTTTTAAAATATATTGAAAATCCGCCAATTTAATTAATTGACATACAATTTCATTAACTTTGATCTGAAAACCTATTAAAATTAGCAAAAGTTCACTTTTTTTGTATTTTTTGGCATGTTTTCCATTATTTTTTTCGCATATAAGAAAGAAAATTCTTGATACAAGTTTTTCCTCAAAGTCTTCCTTACATATTGAACTATCTAAAAAAAATCCCACAAAATTTTTTCAATATTGGCTAAAGGAATTTTTGTAACATTTATAAAGCCAAGAAATTTGTGTCCCGTGCGACATGTCCCGTGCGACAAAGGCTTAAATTGAATTTAAAAAAAACTACAAAGCGTACATGCTTAAAATTATAACCTTTTTAAAGAGTCATCAATGCAGAACATTAATCAGAAATTCTCATAAAAATATCGCTTCAACTTTCGCTGAAATCTGAGTTTGAATTGGTCGCCGCGAAAACCACTTCTATATTTGTCCCGTGCGAATACCATGCTTTTTTGCAAATATCTCGAAAACGAACAGTAGCCCAAAATCGCCCTTAGCACCAGCTATAGAGCTAGTCAAGTGGCGAACCATAAGGGTAAAATAATTTTGAAAATCGGTTTTTTTATGACATTTTTACAACTTGAAATGTACGAACGTCCCGTGCGACATCAGAGAAATGCCCATATACATACATATAAACTACGACAAGGCGATACAGACGAAGGATACATTTAACTTTGCAAGGGATTTCCAGAAGAAGGATAATTTAGACTACGAAAAGGCGTTGAGATAAAATGTAACTTTATAGAAAGCGATCCCCAGCTCGCAGGTTAAACGTAAACCCACTCCAGAAGGCATAAGTTAAAGAAAAACATATTCAAATACCAACATTCATTTCAAAATAGATTATAAATGTTTAATTAATTCATCTAAAAACTAAGATTTTCATTTGCCAATGTTCAGGTTCAGTTTACCAGCCAGTAGCTTCGCCCCCAGCGTCTTCTGGCTCTTCAGCAGCTGGCCGACCTCCTCCTCGGCCTGGATGGCCGTCCGGCATGTGTCCACCAGCTGGGGTCGCTCCTCCACCAGCTTCAGCAAGATGAAGCAGCCGCGATTCACCGAAAGCCATGCCTTGAGCTGCAGCAAAATATGAAAAACACAGGGGGGACAAATATGAATCAGAGGCAAGCAGAGGGAAGAGTCACCACCAACACTACTTACCCCATCAGTGGTCAAGTGTTTTAGAAGCTGTTCGCCAAAGGAGTGCCCCTCCTCAACCTGTTGCTTGCCATCGTTCTTGAGGATCTTCTTGAGCACAATATGCATGCCCGCCTCTTCGATGCCTGTGACCAGCGGCTTGGCTGGCTCTTCCTTGGCCGGTTTTGGTTCCTTCTTGGCCTTTTTGGGCTTGACTATGTCCGCGTCCGCGTCAGCTTCAGCTTCCTCTTTATCAGCTTCCTCATTCGCCGATTCGTCGTCATCGTCGTCGCTGCTTTCCTCGATTTTTGTCAGTTTCTTGCGCTGCTTCGTGGCCTCAGCAATGATGTCCTCCACATCCTGCGGGCCCTTCTTCTTCTGCTGTGGCTGTGCCCCAGCGGCATCCGCTGTAATGCGCCAGTCTGGCTGAACCACCACTTGGGCGAGGGCTTCCACTGCCTTTTTATAGGATTCACCTTGGACTGTGCAAGAGACAGACATTTATTTATGGGCCGCCAGAGAGAGAGGGAAAGGACGATCCGATCAAGGGGTACTTACTATGATTTAGAATATCTGCTGTGACCAGGCCAATGTGACTGTTGGACAGCCAAAAGGCGGCATCCTCCACAATGGCCTCGCCAATGGGCGCCTCAATCTGTTCGAATATCTCCTTGCGACGCGTCTCCTTTTCTTTCTTGCCAAACGCCAGACCCTCCTCTATGACGCGTATGAATGTAGGATGGAAGCAGGTGGTGTCCCCAGGTGCCACCAGCCATTGGACCACCCGGCGGCCATATTGATTGGCCACCAGTTGCTTTAGATCGCCGTGCAAATGATCGTAGATGGCCTTCTTGGTGGCCTTTGTGTCATCGAGGGCGTTCAGCAGCGAGATGAGGAATACATGGCCATGCTCGTGGGTGGCTATCTTCAGCAGATGCTCTTTAATGTTCTTGATGATGGCCTGGAAAGACAAGAGAACAGGGAACATGAGCGTGGATGCAGCAGCCTTAAGAGCGATTCACTCACGCGACGATTTTTGGGCGTGGATTTGTAGAAGCAAATGACAGCCGCTTCGCTGCCCTCCTTGGTACTGAGCATGTGCGGCACAAGGGCGGCAAACGCTGTGACCGTCTCCTCCAGCTTCTCCTCCTCATCCTCGCAAGCCCTCAGATACTCGAGCATGACGCAGTGGACGAGGGAACTGTCGACCAGGTTTTTATTGGCCACATGATCCAGATTGGCCTTGACAGAGCCGAGAATGGATGCCTTCATATTGGTGGCCCCCTTGTAGGTGTCGCTCAGTGTTTTCACGCTCGAATCCTTGGCCTTGCGGTACAGATCACCGTAGAACTCCTGCCGCATATGGATACGCTGCTGGCGCGTACCACCCTGATACATAACGTCCAGCAGACCGCTGGCAATGCTGTGCCCCGCCAGGCGGACAATGTGTCCGAAGAGGCTGTCCACCAGCTTGCTTTTGGTGGCTGGGGCACCATATTTGAGCATACGCTGGACACAAAATTGGGCGTACTTCGACTGGCACATCTCGACAGCGTAGGGCAACAGCTTGTCGGAGATTTCGGCACGCAGCGCCGGAGTGGCATGCTTCAGCATGCACTGCAGCACACGGGCAGTGTCGTGGGCCTTGACTATCTTCGAAATGGTGTCGCCCACGTTGAGGATCTTGAACATTTGCTCCACTAACTGGTCCTTGTTCTCGGTTTTTCGGCTAATGAAAGTTTAAGAAATTTAACTTGAAGAGATTGCCGACCGTGCATGCGTCTCTTACCATCGGAGTTTCTCGTAGATCTGCTTGGCCTCCTTGGTGATCTCGTAGGTGTCGCGGGTGCTCTTGCGTTTCAGCTTGAGCTCCTTTTTCTCCTGCTTGAACTTGTTCCAGTCCTGCTTTTCGGGCTCCCCACTGCACACCGGTTTGCCAGCAAATTTGTTATGACCACCGCCTGGCTTTGCTTTTGTGTTGTCAGACTTTTTGGCAAATTTCGGTGCAGATTTGAACTTATTGTTTGGTTTATTGTTGCCAGGTTTGAAGTTTGACTTTGGACGCGACGGTCGGGTCTTGTCAGCTTCCTTGGAACTGACCATGTTTTCTTTTATGAGACACTTACGCTAACTATTAAATCAAAAAAATAATGTTTGCAGGCGCCTACACGTGCTGTGTGCGCTGTGTGACCAGGTCTTGTTTTTTGACGCTGTATGACCATTTCTTGAAAAGCAAATAATACAAGCAAACAGTGGTTTTTAGCGGGGAAATTACTCTGATCTTTAGCTATTTTTTTTAAACCACAATTTATCTCGTGTTTCGATTATAAATCTGTCTTCTTACATTTAATGACAATAATTTTGAATTAGCTTTATTTTATTCCAAAATTCGAACAATTTGTTGTTTAAATTAAAAGCCAGATTTATGGGAAATAAAACGCCATTTGGTCAGCGTTTCCATTGAAGATTGAATTGGGAAAAGCAAGCAGTGAGAGTGAGAGGAATATATAGTGCCGTACAGTACAGTTATTGAATTACTGGCAGCAAAGAAGCAGAGAAGTGATAAATACATAACTTGCTGTTGTTTCATATCAATAGAACTATATACTTAAAAGAGCAAAGCAGAATCTGTTTCAAAATTTTAGCAATCTTTAAGCAAAATACCACCAAAAATCGATTAGCGATATAATTCAGAAATAAAATATCAACAGCCCAGAGAGTGATAGAAAAAAATTACCGCCAATTCTCAAAAATATCAATATTTTGTTGCATGGCTCCATCCATTTTATGAGCCTCATACTTGACATGCAAAAGTAAGTATGACACGGTTGTTAGGTAATGGGGTGGATTTTGCCTTACATGCGTTAAATTTTCTGGGCAGTTTTGCCTGTTGTCCATACCCTCCTTTTCCTCAGCAGGGGGCATTTTATAAACTACCCCTTCTTCGGAAGAGCATAAGCGAACTGATTAAATGTTTGTCCAACCACTAACCATACAGTATATATACTGTATATATATTCTGTATGGTTAGTGGTCCAACGAACGGAATAACCTATTTTGTAGCCATTTTTATATACTTAAAAGGTATGCACAAATCTCAAAACTTTAAACCATACGAATGTCCACACATCGTAAATATGTTGCCGTTATGTAGCAACAGTGTAGTTACCGTATGGTTACCATGTAAAATTGACTTATTTGTTAACCTTCCTGGTTTTATCATTAAAATAGACAGAATCCAATAAATGGAGTTTGTTAAATTGGTCAATCTTGTAGAAAATTGTTTCATCTATCGTTTAAAAGGATTTATTCAGTGCCTCAGTATTTTATTGAGCTAGTAATATTTAACAGAATATCAAAATCGAGGAAAACGATTTTCGTCGGCATTTTTCCGGTATATTTTTAAAATAAGACCGTAATTTTCGGTATACTTCTGAAGCTAGGACAGTATATTTTATCGATAATTCCGCGGTCACACTGACTGTACTGTACATAGCTAGCGTTCTCTCTTTTTCGCATTTACTGTTTTTTTTTTCGCGGCAAAAAGTACAGGAATTTTCGGTAAATAAGCTTGTCGCTGTACAGAAAAGCAGGCATCCACGCAACAATCACATAAATTTGATTGAACATTCGAAATCCCCAACAATGGGAAAACTTGGTAAAAAGAAGGTGGTCGAAGAAATGAGCCGCAAAAAATCAGAGGCAGAGGCCAAACATAAGAACGGTGGTGGCGCCGACGATTCCGATGATGGTATCGACTCGAAGGACGGCAGTTCCGATAAGAACGACAGCGCATCCTCGTTCAGCGGCAGCTCCCGCCATAAGCATCGCTCCAATCAACAGAAACGGAAGCCCTCAGGTTTAGGCCTAGCCGCCGGCCACGATGGTGCCTCAAAAGCCACTGCTAGCTCTGCTGGCGGTAAATCTAAATCAAAATCCAAGTCCGTAGACAGTGACTCAGATGACAGCGATGATCTTCCGCTGAATGGCAGCAAGAGTTCCAATTCGAACGGGTCCACGGGTGGGGGTCCGCCGGCCAAGAAGCCCCGCAAACAGGCCAAACCCAAATCGACAAAGGCAGCCGCTGCCACATCGGTGGCATCAAAGGGCAAATCGAATAACAACGGCAAAAAGGAGGCGGCCAGCGCCAAAAAATATGCCGATTCAGACGATGACTACGAGGACGCTGAATCTATGACCAATTCCGATAACGAAGAGTATGAGGTGAGTGGTAGAGTGGTCGAGTGGGGGACAGTCGTTCTGCGTTAGACTCGGCTTTAATCTAAAAAATCGAACAAATTTTCAGGTGGAAGCCATTATTGGCCACAAGAAGGTGCGCGGCGCCTCCTATTTTCTAGTACGCTGGAAGGGCTACAGTTCGGACTCGGACACATGGGAGCCGGAGATCGATTTAAATTGCGATGATCTGATCGCAGAATTTCGTAAAAAGGTGTGTTGCTGTCTCTTTCTAAACCAAACGATTTCTTCTCGCTTACCAGCTCTGTCTCGCTCTATCTCCTTGAATTGTCCAACAGGAAACCCGCACTGAAAGCGGACCGCCCAAGGCCAAGGGGGATGGCAATAGCAAGACCGGAAGACCCAAGAAAACTACACCGAATAAAACTAGTGGTGCTGGAAAATCTGTTGGCAAGAAGGAAGCGAGCACCAAGCAGTCGTCCGGCAAGAAGGCGGCCAACGACGATCCCGAAAAGGAATGGGTCGTCGAGCGTATCGTCGATTTTGTTGAGGACGACGATTCTGGCGGCCTTTATCGCATACGCTGGAAGGGTTTTGCGGCCAAAGATGACACATGGGAGCCCGAATCGAATCTGTCCTGTGGGGGACTGATTGAGAAGTTCAAGCGTGGCCTGGTGTCACAGCGTAACGTCGAAACCAAGGAGCTGCGTGAGTCGCCCAAGAAGACCAAGCGACTGGTGAACGAGTGCTATCCACGCACGAATATATCCAATCGGATCGAACGTTCGTCCAAGCGGGCCGCTGCTAAAAATCGGTGAGAAATTAATGAATAAAAACAAAAATTCCAATTCCTAATGCCTGATGCCCTCCGCAAGCAGTGTCTTTTATGGGGAGGAGTGAGATATGGCGTAAAGGGGGACATCGACGAAGGAAAGACGTTGCAGCTGCTCCCCAGGATATCCCTGTCTACAGGAACCTCCCCACACACACACATATAAAAACACACATACACACACATACACACACACACACACAAACACACACATGTAGAAGGTAGCTCGCTGTAGATCCCGGGTACAGTTTTAATAGAATTAGTTCGTTGTAAAGAGCGCGCATGGGAGTTAGTGGCGGCTTGGCAGGAAGATCCAAGCGCCAGCATAAATCTCAAACTCTCACCTCCCAGTCCCCCCGCCACCTCATTCGATACACACACCAGACACCCACAAAAGATAATTCATCAATATAATTAGAAGGCAACACATAAAGTCTAATTTCTAGCAAGTAAGAATTAAAGGACGGCAGCCCCAGGAGGAATGGCGCGTCGCAATGGAGAGGACAGGAGACACGTACCAGGCACAAGCAATCGTCAGTTCCAGAACTGCATTCGAAGAAAGAAAGAAACTGGCATTAGTTTATTATTAGTTTATGAGTGTATCTGAACGTACTATCTCGTAGTACCCTCGTATGTATACGCCGGTGTGAAGACGGTAGGCGCAACAGTGTGGTGGGGCGCTGTCGAGTCGCCACTTTAATTATAATTATTAAATAATCTAATACATGTACACAATGTAATACGAAAAGCCCAAACACACAGAGTAGTTGGCTCCTGTATTCTTGTTCGCAAGCGCATTCTTATTCGACTTTGAAGTGATTTATCTAATTTTATCTTGTAAAGTTGCATCGTATCTGAGTGGAACTTAGTAGGTCTATTTGGTTTGTCCCATTTGGCCAATCTTTAGTAATACCTAACTTTAACTGATAAGAGATCTTTTTTTTTGTTTTTCCTCAAAATTGGAATAAAAATCCTTTCCACCGCTGAAATGTGTTTAAGCAAGAGGATTATCATATATACTCGTATGTTGAAATTAACTACATTTCTGTTCAGATGATTGAAATACACTTTTGTTTTTTTTTTTGTAAACTCCAATACAAGATTTCTTATGTTTTTAATCCTGTTAATGCTGTGCTATTCCATCCAGAATGCCAGTTAGTACGAGGTTTACAAAAAGGGTATGCAATCTGGATTATTCTGGATATATCTACAGACCCTACATAAGACACATCGAGCAATCACTGTGGGACTGGGGCAATCACTGCACAACGGAAGAGCTCTCACAGAAAAGAAAAACACTCAAACAAAACAGAAACCTACGCATATCGCAGAACATGAAGTGTTTTGTTTTAAACTAATTTGTAGTTGCAAAAAACAAGCGTAAGGTTTTAGAAAATAAGTTTTAGGTTTTAGGTTCAACCATGTTTCGTGGAGTTGCTTAACGTTTATTTAACTTTTTCCTTCGACAATCAGTGAATAGGATTTTCTCTAAAGCCTAATCTAAGGCTTTTTCGGGGTTTCTTCCGGCTCATCGCCACATTCCACGCAACGTTGGACACCGAAACCAGCCTCCTTGGGCTCTTCGGTCAATGATGTTGGCTTGCCCTTGGGCTCGCTAGCGAAGCGACCATTGCGTGGACCAGGTGGCGAGATCTTGTCTGCTTTCAGATCCTGCAGTATATCCAGCATATCCTTGGCGGTCAGATCCTCCTGCAAAAGACAAAATGGTTACCAGATGCATTTTATACACACACATGGCACTGTCCACTCACATAGTAATCATCGTTGACCGCCACCATGGGTGCATTGACGCATGCACCCAGGCACTCCACCTCGGAGATGGTGAACTTCTTGTCCTTGCTGATCTCCCCGATGCCGATGCCCAGCTGCTTCTTGCATGTCTCGAGGATCTCATCGGAGCCGCGCAGCCAGCAGGGCGTTGTGGTGCACACCTGAATGTGGTACTTGCCGGTGGGCTTGCGCAAGAACATTGTGTAGAATGTGGCCACCTCGTAGACGCGCATATTTGGAAGGCCAAGGATCTCGGCCACCTTGTGCATGGCCGATAATGGCAGCCAGCCGTACTGGCGCTGGGCCAAATCCAGCAGCGGAATCATCGCGCCGCGCTTGTGCCCCTCCGGATAGATGCTCATGATGGCCTCCACACGCTTCTTGTTCTCCGCCGTGAACTCGAACGGTGTGTTGGGGTTGTCCTCCGGTGTGTCGCGGTGCACAAACAGATTGTCGCTGCGCTGAACACCGCTGGTGGCAATGGCACGCATGCCGCCGCGCTGCAAACGTATGATGGGCAGGATGTTAAATTATTGTTATTGTTTTTCTATCCGTAAATTATATAATCCACGGAGGCGACTGGCTATCCGTGTCACTGGCAGTGGGGCCGCGTCGGCCCTGGGCTATCGGGCTACTTACCACGGCGGCTAGCGTCTTCGAGGCACAACTCGTCAGCATTTTGGCGTTTCCCAGTCGGAACAACTCTACGAAGGCAATGTGAAAATTTGCTGTTATATGAAAATATAGTCGGTTTTCAACAAGCACCGCTTACAGCTGTTTCAGCGCACGCTTCACAGCACTGTTTGGCGCTGCCAGAGCTGAACGATACGTGCTATACAAATTGCTATCCAAGTGAAAGCTGTTTTTTTTTTATTGTTTATGAAACATTACTTTTACTATATTCTCTGCTAATAAACATAACAATAATAATAAAAACTACAATATCGATTGTATCTGCTAATCGTTTTCCAGTACTGAAGACGATAAGTCGACTCTACCTATCGATCAAATTCAATCCTAACTGAAATGACGCCATTGCCATTGCGACGAAACGAAATTAAAATTAACAAAAAACATGGATAAAATGCCTGCAGTAATGAACCACTTAGGCAATATGTGCGCCAACTATCCAAAAATAGGCGAGGCTTTGCGGGATTTCGAAGAGGCACTGCAGAAGAACAAAAAATTGAAGCACAGCGTAAACCGTACGCAAGCTCTAAAAAACATAAGCACACGCACACATACATATAGTTCTTCTTTTAATGCACAGGATTACAGGTACAGCTTGAGGATCTGAAAGTGGATACGAAACTTGTGAAAAATGCTGCTAAATCCATGGAGGAGTGCAGGGCCGAGACAGAGTTGGCGGGCCAAATAGCCAGGGCCTGCTATAGCAGTATCCTGGCCATCGAAAACCACATGAACGCCGCACAAATCCAAGACGTTCTGCGATTAACTGTACATCTCAAGCAGGCGGAGGTCATGGAGGAGATCAAAATCGTGGAGAGACGGTGCGTCACCGTTCACGAGAGCCAGGCGGCCTTGGAGAGTCGCAACATTGGTAATATTCGATAATATGGTTCGATCTGTGCATCCAAATATCAATGGTGATATCTCTATATCAATTTTCAATTTGCATATTGCACATTGCACATTCCAGTGCAGGAGTTCCGCCAGATGCGGCGCACTATGAATGAAGCCGCAGACGAGCTGTTGCGCAACGAAAGTGAGGTCCATGCCATGCTCCTACAGTGGAGTAACAAGATTAAATCCTCCACAACCTATCGCAACAAGAAGATTGTCGGCATACTAAAGTTGCGGAATGAGATCCAAGAGGCGCGAGCTCAGGTTGGTACTCGAGCAAATGCCAAAGTCAAATGCCAACTGCCAGCGTTTTCCATTCACATATTTTGAAATTTACAGAAGTTAAAGCCTGTCGAAAAGTGGACGCATACCGCAGACCACCTTTCCGCGGTGCGTCCCGCTGTAATGGAAGATGCCAGCAAATTGATTCTGAAGTCGGCCATGTCTTTTGTCACGGACTTTCTCAAAGTCGCCAAAGAAGCGGAGATTGAAGTTCGCGAGGACGCGCCACCACTGCAACCAATATTGGTGGTGCACAAAGACGACGAGCGCAAGCGCGTCGCAAGTCCCACCAAGATGGTGCACTTTGCCCCATCGCAGGCTGGCTCCGTGTCAAGCAACAACGAGAACGATACCAATGACGGAGCTTTGGGCACGACATTCACCAAGGAAGTTGATGATTCCCTGAGGGACTTTTACTCGGACTTGGACTTGGCCACACCACCAAAAAAGGCAAAAGTTACTAATGTGGAGATTCTCCCCAATGTGGACATATCATCATTGACCCCGCATGGAATTGCGGGCAATGTTGCCAATTCCACAACGGGCTTTGCTGATTTTTCAAACTTATTTCCAAGTTTTGAAGGCCAAAAACAAAAACATGTCATGGAAATCGACAATGAAGCAGATACTTCGGAAATAGAGAAAATGGAACAACAGCCAGCAGTTGCGGTCAAAGCGGGGGAGAGCCAGTTTGTGCATCCTTCTCCGCCGTTAAGCCAACAGCCGGACTCAAATAGTATGGAGACTTCCATGAACGCTACGTCCTTTCATTTCTCGGAACCCAACGGCGATGTCAACCCGGATCTCATTGACGATTTCATGCTTAACTTTAGCGACGACAACAACGATGATACAAAGAACGGATATAACCTATAACCTAAGTTTGGATCAACACAAGCAGCCACACTGTGGACCATTAAATGGTTCAACATCGTAGAAAAACACTTTGATTAACATAATTATTGAGATCCAGGATCTAAAATCATTTAAGAAAATAGGCAAAAACGAAACAATAATACCTGAAAAGGACTTAATTAATTTTACAATTACATTAACTAATGGATAAAAGAAAGGGACTTCCTTCAGGTCCACATTTTAAAAGTTTCTATGAAACAAATTTGTATATTAATCTACCTTCAAGTTAATTTTTAAGACATTTGAACTACAGTGGTTATCAATTTCAATCACAATTAAAGATTTCATGTTACAATTTACTCCCTTGAGCATCTTAAAAGGTTAAAATAATCGCGCCAATTATCTACAGCAAAATACAGTCGTTTTTCGGCACTGGCCGAAGGTGAAACATCGATAGTCATTGATCGATATCGATGAGCAGCTGCTACGTTTCAGAGTAAATAAAACCACGAGTTTGAACCACAATCACAAATAATGGCTCGAGCACGGAAAATACCAGTGCGCAAGCATCACGGTATCCGTGATCCCCTCAAGCAGCAGGAGCAGAGGGAAAAGAAGTGAGTCATTACATCCCAATCCGCCGTGGCATCCCAAATAGCACTGAAATCTTGTTCCCCCTCCCCAACGTACAGGTTGTCCAAAGTGACGAACAATCCACCAACGAAGAGCGATGAACAGCATGTCTCGTTCAAATTCAAGCAGTTCCAACAGTTGGCAGACGGGGCCAAGGCCGGCAAGAAACTGAAACTAGGTGAAATCGGGAAGGAGGACAAGCCGAAGTCCTCCACGAAATCGTCGGACAAGCAGAGCGCCTCGAAGAACACACGCAACATTAAGCAGTTCGCCAATGAGACGGACACGGACTATTTGCGACGCGTGAACCGTATTACCAGTGCCTCGGTGCGTGAGGCCCAATACGAGGCCAAGTACGGAGTTAATGTGATACGCAACCCGAAGACGGGTGAAATAACAGTCCAGAAACGTCCAAAGAACGAAATCGACGAGCTGCTCAAGCAGAAGCAGAAGGAGCAGCGCAACGCAGGGAAAAAGGGCAGTCGCAAGAAGGCGAACCAGAAGCCCACCATGGATGCAAAGACCAGCAAGGAGCTGATCAAGCGCGCATTCAAGGAGGCCAAAGAGGAGAAGTCGTCGGACGATGAAAATTCTCCGATTGTCGAGTACAAACGTGACACGTTCGCCTTCGGTGACATTGTACACGCACCGCCATCGCTGAAGACACGTCCACGCAAGGCGACAAAGGACGATACTACTGCGCGGCCCGGCCGCAAGTCGAACCTGCTGCTAAAATCCTTGCTGGACTCGGGCCAGCAGGCATCAGGCAGCAGTCCTGAAACTGACAGCCCCATAACAGCCAAACCCACTACCACTCCCTCCGCCCCCAAAAAGTCGCCCAAGGTATCCCTCAAGACGCAAATGAAGGGAAAGCGCAAGGATCTGCCCATAGGCATGCGGTCCATGCTGGAGACCGAACGGGAAAAGATGGTTTTGCTGTATCGGAAGCTGAAAGAGCAAAAGGCTGAGAAAAATACTTAATATTAATTCTTAGTTAAAACTCTTTCAAGCTTTAGACTTAGGCAAATGAAAATGTTGTAATTTTTGTATTTGATAATACCAGATAATAATAATTTGATAATGTTTTGATGATATTGTAGGTACATAAATATGTACATATGTACATACATATATGGGCATTTCTCCCAAGAGGTCTACCGTGGCCAAAAAATTAAAACTCAATGAAAACGCATTTGAATATAGTTTTCTCGGGATGTTATTTTTAAAAGATATTGTAAATCCGCCAATTTTTTTAGTGGACATATATTTTCATTAACTTTGATCTGAAACTAATTGTGTTAGTTCAAAGTTCACAAAAGTTGATCATTTTTTTATTATTTTTTGTTAATTTTTTACTATTATTTTCGTCTATAAGAAAGACTATCTAAAAAAATCCCAGAAAATTTTCCCAAGGGCTAATTAAGTGGTGAATCATAACGGTAAAACATTTTTGAAAATCGGTTTTATTTTGACATTTTTACAACTAGTAATGCATAAGAACGTCCAGTTCGACATCAGAGAAATGCGAAATTTGTATTGAATTTGCTCTCGCTCGGCAGCTACTACTGGGCAGCGAGCGCAGTGCTCCAAACTCCATAGGAGCTGTGGCATCATTGGGTACAGGATCATTGATGGGGGCGTTCTAAGTTATTTCGTTGCTGGTGATTTGACGGAGTTTTTGAAGCCGATCAGAAAAGGAAGGAAAACGATTATTCGATAGGACCCTACCCACAAGATTTCGTATCGACAAGTGCACGGCTGCAATTGCAAATACATATGCTGTAATTTAATTAGAAGTAAAGTAACTTAACTTAAGCAAATTTGAAATGCAAATAAATAAGCTAAGCAGAACATTTGTTGCTTTTCAATTTTCAACCAAGTTAATTTGGTTGTTGTCAATCGTTCGCGCTCATCAAATCAGGGGTGAAACCGATACCGATCAGCAATCGATGGTCGATTTTCTTGCCAACTCTGTAATTTATAAACAAAACCCTTCAATGGAATTTAAATCAGAGATTAATTAATTCGAGATCAACACTAAACTTAGTCGGTGTTTGAAGACCAGAAGACATTGTAGTTCTTATTTTGGAACATACGTTCTTGTATCATCATCTGTCTCAGCGTTCAAATTCCCATCTGTCGAATATACTATTTCAAAATATATTTAAAGATAATTTTTCATTACGTAAATATACAATATTGTTCATTTGGAATACGGATGGGTTGATACATGCACATAAATTGCATTAAAACAAATAAAACCATGCAAATAAAAACATGTGGTTACACATGCACGCATTTCGATTTAATTCAGGGTTTTTTGACCATAATTTACTGGAAAACTCTTAAAAGCATTTTTTTGTTATTTTCAAATTAGTACTTACGTTTTAAATATTTACCCATAGCTTAACATTTTACATACCCCTTAGGAAAGTATATTATAGAATTTAAGAAAAGTTTGTTTTACTAGGCACCAATTATTGCAGAAACTAGTCAGTCTCTATCTCGGAAAATTTTACGGTTTTTGGTCTTCTTAAACTGAAAATGGGTATCGGGATCGCTTTGTTAATAATAATAATCTCATTAAATGCATTATTGGGTCAAAAAATGTAGATATGTACATATGTGCAAAATGCACTATTAATTACGCTTGAAAGCAGCTAGGAAAAAATAATTTTAACATTAGTGAAATGAAAGAGGGTATATATACGTCCATAGCACCAGTTAAGTTTCCAAATGACGTGACATTTCATGCTCACTTACGTTTTCTTACGTCGCATTTCATGCTCGCTTACGTTTTATGTCTTGACCTTTTCTGTTTAAACCCTTATTTTAGACCAAATGCAATGAGCGAGTTTTTTGTAATTGGTCAATAATTGATTCATCAATCGTATAAAATTATGTGCTCAGGCCTGGGGGTCCTAGTTGGCTAGTAATATTAAACGGAATATCAAAATCGAGGAATATGATTTTCGTTGGTTTTTTTTGTGATGGTTTATTTTCAAAATTACCGCCAATCCACAAAATATACTTTGTTATCGATGTTTTGTTGCATGATCTTTCGAACTCATACCGTGAGAGTAAAAGAGAGTAAGAGCTCATACCGTGAGAGTAAAAGAGAGTAAGAGCTCAAACATGACCGCGAAAATGAGTAAAATTCTCTCATTTTTCGGTTCGACACAACTTTTTGGTACGAGCTTGGGTTGAGCCATAAAAGGTATGGATAACGGGTAAATTCAGCCAAGGGAAATTCCATGGATCGCACGGTTTTCACCTTACCCGAATTTTTCCCGAATATAAATCAGCTGGGGTGGATTTTACCTTGCAGGCCTTGCATTTTCTGGGCCGTTTTGCATGCTGTCCATACCCGTGTTTTTCGAAGGGCCTCAGTAATTTCCCAGGGAAAAATATTGTAAACTTCCCAGGACGGCGAGGATTTTTTAGAGCGGGCGGATTTGAAATGAGCATGGGAGTTCCTAAAATAGTGGATAAATTGCTTAAATCAAAGTAAATTGTTTCATGGAAGATCAGTTATTCGATTATGTTATCTTTTTCCTATAATTTATGGGTTTCCTTCCAAGCAGTAGCCCCAACACTTGATAGCCCAAATTTTAGTGAACAAATAAAACAATAGCCCCCAAAACAACTAACTTCGAAACGAGCGTTACAGAGCGTTGCCCACCACCCATTGTAAAATTGTTAAATCTACTATTTGCAGCCATAAACTGCAATATTATGCTTTCTTACGACGCATGTCGTGCTCACTCAAGTTTTATAAACGTTATTTTATAAACAATCCAATCAAAAGGAGTCCTTAAAATTAGCCAGTCTTGTAGAAAATTGTTTTATCTATTGTATAAAATTATGTTTTCAGGCCTGAGGGTCCTAGTTAGCTAGTAATATTAAACGGAATATCAAATTGGAAAAAGTGTTCCACCAGAGCCGATTCAAATCATATCGATTAAATTTAGGGGTGTCTGGCAAAAAATCGATGTTTGAAAAAACTATCGATTATATCGATGTTTCTACAACTCTGTGTGTGTTACAATTAAACAATGTGTTGTTAATTTTTTTTTTCGTCAGCGCGCGCGAGCAACATAACAACTTAATTAATAGTACAAATGTGAAGTGTCGTATTTCGGCCTAGTTAGATGATATAAAGGCATTGTGTTCATGTGTTCGCTTAATTAGTTTTTTTTTTGTTATATTGATTAAACTCTGACTGGAATACATACACACTCGCAAACATCATCTTAGAGCAAAAGGGAGCGTGAAAGAAAACAACTATTGCTGGCGCGCAAATATACAAAAAGAACCCACACACAGATCGGCAAGCACACAACCAAACGTATATAAATAAATATATATATACATATACATATATATTACATATGTATATACATATGTTCGATACTGTCCAACAACAAAAGCCGTTGCTAATTTTTGCTTAGACGCTAAATTACTCAAATATAGTACAAAGGAAATAGAAACAGCCAAGAGCCAGTAACCAGAGACCACAGATTCACACCCGCACACACCCCTCTGAAAGTAGCCGCCCCTCCCTTACAAGTATTTTGACTTGCAGCTGGATTAAAAAAAAAACAAAAACAAAAACAAAAAAAATACAGCTAATCTTTACGTGTGTCGCGTCATGGCCTGTCGAATGGTGAACAACAGAGGCAGCGGCGATGCGCTGCCCACATCTTCACTTAACGGTGGTAAGTGGTAGCGCACGGGGCAGGTAGCACACATTCTCTTATCAGCTGAGGGTGTTGGATGGGGTGGGCTACTGAACCCGAGGGGTATACACGGAACTAATGCCCACCCTTTATTTTTTTTTATTTCCAGCCATTAGTGATAAGATGGCGACGCTGAATCTAGACAGGTCTGAAACAACAAATACAAAAACAGCAACAGCAATAACAACGACAACCATGCGCAGTAATGGCAAGCATAAACCACCGATGGGGGAGGAGTCACCACAACTCCTGCAGCAACAGGAGCAGCAATCCCCACAACAATTGCAACAACAGCAGCAGCAGCAGCAGACACCTCAAAAACAGGCCATGTCTGCGGATGAGCGAAAGGCCACCAAGAAATCTCTAGTCATTGTTGCAGCAATATTTGTTGCCAGTGTGGCGACCATGTGCTATGTCTATGCAATATTTCCCGAATTGAATGAGTGAGTAAATGCCTGATGCTGATGTGTCCAAAGCGCATTCGTGCACCTGCAATATGTCTGTACATCTGTCTGTCTGTCTGCCTCTCTGTGTGTGTGTGCGAGTCTCGCTTGATTTGCGAGAGGGTTTTATTCCACACACAAACGGACGGCATATAGAATGATTGCCAAGTCACGCCACCTCTCACAAACACACACACACAACGTTCACACCAATACCCGACCCGCCACTCAGTTATGGCCTGTTTACACCTTTTTTTTCTCTGTTTTCTGTTCTCTTCAGGTCTGAGAAGCAACATTTGAAAATACCGCGTGATATACAAGATGCAAAAATGCTGGCCAAAGTCCTCGATCGCTATAAGGATATGTATTACTTTGAAGTGATGTTCGGCGTAGTTGTCGCCTATGTATTGTATCCTTTTTGCAAACACACCCACACGCATACACAGACGCACACAAATCAGCAAAGATCTCCAAAGGGATCTTCTGAACGGGGCAATACTAATCGGACGCTGCCGATTAGATAAGATTTCTTTCTGCTACGGTCAGCAATAACCTTGACCTGATTACTCAAAATAGTCGTAGTAGTGCTGCTGCTGGCCCCAAAAACAGACAGAATGACCGCCGTCCGACTACTATTCACGGTCAACCGTACATTTGTTTTGGTCGCCTTGATTATGCACGATCGGTTCGAACGACGGGCCACGGGCACGGGCATGGCATGGCACACATAGTTTGCATATTAATTATGTGTGGGCAGAACACCAGGAAGCGCTCTCTTAGAGCGCACGAGTGCACTGTGCTTCTTCGTTTTCATTTCCGTCTGGTGCCTGCAAATCCAATTCTCTCCCTCTCTCTCTTTTGGTTGGACTTTGGTCATGTGACGCATACTTTTGGCTTGCTCGACAACTGTTTCCACACACACACACACACACACACAGAAAAAGTTCCAGCGAAATCAGCTGAGCTTGTATTTAATTCAATTGCGTTTTCAGCCAGAGCCCAGAGCTGAGAGCCAGAGCCGAGAGCCCCAGGCCGCCCCAGGGCAAAAACAAACACGTAACTTTATGCGCGCTCGTATATGTAGGTTTATTCTGTTTATTGCTTGGCAATTATTCAAATCAGCAGCAGGCGGGCGAGAGTGATATAGCTTGCTTTTGTCGTTATCGGGCATGCTCCACATGCTCTAGAAGATGTGGTCCGATGGGGGTGCCATTGTCAATTGGCAGCGTCTGCCTTGACATCTATTAATAAACAGCACAACACCCAAGCGCGAGCACGCGCCGCCTCCCCCTTTACCTTTAGCAGCAGGCAGATCTTTCATCTGATACAAAGCGATGCCATAGCAAAGCATACATATAGTAGATATATAAGTAGATCAGACCTATATCGAAACGTACATCGGATCGTATGATTGGTTTTGGATGCCTTAACTCTTTGTTCTCGTATAGCCTACAAACATTCGCCATTCCCGGTTCACTATTCCTATCGATTTTACTCGGCTTCCTTTACAAGTTCCCCATCGCCCTGTTCCTGATCTGTTTCTGTTCGGCGCTGGGGGCCACACTCTGCTACACGCTCTCGAATCTGGTGGGACGCCGCCTCATCCGTCACTTCTGGCCAAAGAAGACCAGCGAATGGTCGAAGCACGTGGAGGAGTATCGGGACAGTCTATTCAACTACATGTTGTTCCTGCGCATGACACCAATTTTGCCCAATTGGTTCATCAACCTGGCTTCGCCCGTTATCGGAGTGCCTTTGCACACCTTCGCCCTGGGCACGTTCTGCGGTGTGGCGCCGCCGTCGGTGATCGCCATACAGGCGGGCAAGACCCTACAGAAGATGACGAGTTCGAGTGAGGCCTTCTCCTGGACCTCGATGGGAATACTGACCGTGTGTGCCTGCGCCTCGCTCCTGCCTGGTCTCCTGAAGAACAAGTTTAAGAAGAAGGAGGCGTAAATGCATACCCACTCTACATGCCCATACCATATACTATACCGATATACCATACCCGAGCGCCTGCGACTGGGACGGGACACTACAATCGACTGCACGAATATACAACATCCAAGGATCCAACGATGCTGGCGTGTTGGAGTTTCCCAAAAAACGCTATTTCCAAAAAACAAAACAAAACAAAAAATCCAAACAAAAATCATAAACTGTATTTATAAACGCCGTATATTTTGTAATTAAACGAGCGAAGGCTCTATTTTTTAAACCGTCGGGTATCCACTATGCTTAAGTCTACTACAAATATCTGTGTTTATTTTATGATAATTATTATTATTACTATTATAAATATTAATTAATTTGTATTAATTTTTTTTCTTCTATATATTTACATACATATTATTGCCACACACACACACACTTTTGCAATATATATTTCCATAAATTGTTTTTTAAGTTAGTGAATTTTTGTTTAGTGCTATTGCAGTATTTACCCTAGAAAAGTTCTCACATAAGTAAATCAATTAGCGAAAATCCATTGAATGTTACGTCACACGTCTGTATGTATGTATTGTATGTATATGCGCAAGTAAATGTTCGAAAACGAAAACCCACTTATTATTGTATTTAATTATTTATTTATTAATTCATTGTAACGGCGAAGCAAGGCATCAACTTTCAGTGCTTAGAGCTTTTGTGTATGTAAAAAGCATCTACCTTTTTCATACATGTGAGCTTCTGCGAGGTGACAATCCGTTCGATATCTACATCTCAGCTTCTGCGGACTGACAGACGTCGCAGTCTTTGCTAAGCCAAGACACAAACCATTAGCCGGAGCGGACCATGGACTCCAATAAACGCCAAGATTTCCAGGCCTTGAGCTGCCTCCTCTGTGAAAGCAGTTGCAGTCGACTGAACTGGGGCATATCCTCCACTAAGAGGCTCCTGAGAGGCTCTTTTTTTTTAAAAGGTAAATTCATGTACATATTTATAAGGGTATATTCAGATAATGGCCATGGAACCAACTCTCTTCTGCTTTCTTCTGTCTGTTCAATGCACCAGGGTCCTTCCAATATACCCGAGTACTGGGTATTGGCTTTTCCCTCTTTCCCTCTTTCCCTCTTTATTATTTTGTCGTTGAAAACAAGTTTGGTGCTGGGGGATTTACGCTGAATACAAACTCATTTACATAATGCATGATGCATGATGCATCTGCAATGCCAGCATCCCACTGGGTCCACATGCAGATCGAACCACACCCATCCAGATACAATGCTCGTCCTTCCGCTGAGGCTTCTTGTTTGCTGTGGCGTTGCCCTTGGTTGGCCTGTATTGTTGGTTGAACAATCCAGTTATCTTCCGGTCTCCTGGCAGGACAAGTACTATGTATGGGATGTGCATAGGTCTATTACAGAACTGAGAGACTTGGTTTGCCCAAGAACAGATGGAGTGGTACGCAGCGCTATCTGCAGTATGGCAGAATATTCAGAGGGTATATCTCTTCAAGGATACAACCAGAAGATCAACCAGAAGGAAGGAATAGCTTTGAATAAAGCTGCACATAAATGATGAATCTGATGAAGGGTCCCCCGTCCCGTCCCGTCCCGTCCTGTCCGCCCTTACTGGCGCTTGCTCCTCTTTTGCTATTGTTTATAATTAGTCCGTGTTATTGTTGGCCCTTTTGTTGTTTGCTGGCCTAATGTGGTTTCGGCCGCCATTTGATTTGTGGGCTTCAATTAGTTGGGCAAACTTTTTTAAAAGGATTAACTGCCGTCATGGCTCTCTGGCGGCCCTTTTTGGCGAAACGCAACCAAAAGCAAAAGCAACAACTAAAGCGAAATATTTTTAATTCAGTTTTCCTTTGGCGCTGCCTGGCTCTGCTTTTGGTTCACTTTATGGTGACTTTGTTGTCGGTTGTCGATGTTGTCGATGCTGTCTGTGTGTAGACCCCCATGGGCCATGCGGCCATGCGGCCATGCGGCTATGCGGCTATGGCAAGGCAAATTGTTTCAAACTGTCTGCCACCCCACCCCAAGGCAAGGCCACAGCCACAGCCAGACGATGCCACAGGTGCCCCCTAGGAGACAGACAGACACTAGCATGAACATCAGGGATAACTGCCGCCGTCTCCAACTCCTGGTAATTGATTTAGCATGCGTGCAGCAGAGTGTGGCAGAGTGTAGTGGAGTGCTGGTGGTGGGTGGGCTGTCGGAGGGCTGGCAATGTGTGTTTAGCTGTACAAGAACACTGAAATTATATTAACGACATCATAATTCCCTTTTTGCCATACTTTGCGTTACATCAGCAGCAGCATCAGAGGGGAAGGGCATGCGAAGAGGGATTCACCAACTTTTGGTAATTGTCTAAAAAATATGCACATCTTTATTGAGCTTAAGCAGTACTACAGACAGACAGAGAGAGAGACAGACATACACATATGGCTCGGGCTGTTACTGGCAACAAATTCTGATTACCAGACAAACAATAATGGGTGCTAGAACTGTAATCGTTTGTATATTATGCACTTCATTACATCGGACAGCCAAGGACAGACAAGGAGAGACAAGGACTCCTCTGGTGATGGACTTGTATTATATTTTTGGTTGATTGTTAAATGTTCATTTCCAAACCATTCAGAAAAGGTGAACAAAAGTATTGGCCATGCATTCGTTCACTCTTATCATGTTATCATTTATCAAAACGCCACAGAATGTCATACAAAAAGAATTCTGCAGAGAGAAGTCGGTACACCATTCGTCGCCTCAAAGGATCTTGCAAGGAAGCAAACGCAGGCAAAGATTGTTTCTCCAGCAATCTCGGCTGTCTTTCGATGCACCAATCTATCTGCCAATCCATCATTCATTCAGTCTAAATTCCAATATCCGCATTCCTGTGCCCGTAAGAATGCGAAACTTTTGTAGGAAGGCTGTGCGCTCGCTGGCTTCAATCCACTTAGTCCTGTCGCCCAGCCTGGCAATTATGCAAATCAATCATAGACCAGGAGCAATACCAGGACCAGGCCACGAACAAGGAGTGAACCAGGACGGTACTGGTACTGCTACTGGCACCCATTGGCTGTCACTTGGAGGTGGTGACGCGTGACGCGTGACCTGGGCCAACAAAGAGGAGCATTTGCCTGTTGGTGAAATTTGTGCCTTTTTAATTGCACTCCAAAAGGCCTTTCGCTGGAATGGCCTCTAGACTGGAGCCAAGTGCGTTTTACCTTTGAAGAGTGGTCGCAAAAGGGTCCTGTTCCTGGCAGAGAGTACTGGCTCTGGCTCTGACTCTGGCTCTGAGTTTCTTAGAAAATGAAATTTCATTGTTCAGCCAATGCTTATCAGACGCTCGCACACACAGACAGGACACGATAGGACAAGACAGCACAGGGTCCCTCTAGAAGGCCAGACCACGCACATGCGTTCGATTTAATCCAAATTCAATTCACTTTAGTTCTTGGCCTTATCGGGGCAACAGGAGGAGGCCCAGCCAGAGCAAACAGTGCACTGCGGCGGCCTAATCCCAGCCCATGCCCATACCCATACCCATTCCGATACCGATTCCCATTTCCAGGCGCTGTTTGGGCTTTATTGCTTTGTCTGTGCTCAGCAGACCAATGGCATCGCCTTCGCCTTCGCCGTCGCCTCTATCCATCTATCTACGCATCCGTTGCTGCCTGCTCTGGGATGCTTAATTAAATAAGATTGAAAAGCTTCAATTATTCAATAGAACAATAGATTTTTATAGCTGCACAGGAGAGGCAGGCCTGCGGCAGGCCTACATGGAGGCATCGGCTATTGCATCTTTCCATGTCAATGGGTTACACTGAAACAAAGGGGCTTCTTCCGAGAGCCTGCCCTCCCGAGGCTGTTCAACTAATTGTAAATTTCAACCAAAAATCCTGTGGCAAGAGCAAAAGCCCTGCCCATTGAGCCGTTGGGCCATCGGTGCCTTTTTTCGCCGCACTAATTCTAATTCTAATTCGAGTCCTGACACATTTGCCATTGTCGATGGCTCCTTTTCGCTGCAGCCACGACGACGACGACGACGACAACGACGGCTATGGGTATTAAAAAAGTTTTCAATTTTGTTGCCGGCCTTGAGTTCCTCGGTTCTCTGTTCTCGGTTCTTGGTAGAGCCTCCACCGCTGACTGGTAGACGATATACATATTTTCTACGCGGATTCTTCGTGGGTCTCCGTGCGTCTCCGTGGGTATGTTGAATCACTATGGAGGAATCACCTTGAGTGCTGGTCAACATGTTATACTATTCAATCATTTATTTTATTTATCATTTAGTTTATTTTTATATAATTTATGCATAAGATATTGAACTACTTGCGGCACATTGGCATTCACTATTGGCGGACATTCTTTTACTGTGTGCCGTTTTAATAGGTATCCCAGTGTCGTATCTGAAGACTTGCTCCTTATTGTTGGGATATTTTCTTTTTTATTTGTCTTTTATGCCGTCAACGCAGACGACGCTGCGCTGGAGACTTGGAAATGGCCGTGGACGTGGACGAGGACGTGGGCACCACATAATTTTAACTTTTGTAGGCCAACATAAATACTTGATTAAGTAAATCCACATTTGTAGACAAACTTCAGACGAGTGGGAGGCTGCTGGGTGCTGGCTGCTGCTGCTAGAGGAAGTCGCTGACCTACAGATCGTATGTTGTAGCACCAGCACCAGCAACAAACCCCTGCACTTGGTCTGCGCTTTTATGTTGCCTCGATTTGCATAATTTACAGAAAAAAAAAGAAAGAGAAAAAATTGGAATAAGAAAGAGCTTCGCTCGGGCCCCAAAGAAATTATACTCAATTTTGCTTTCGTTGCCAGTGTAATCAGGTTATTTTGGAACCCCCCGGTTCCCCGGTCCCCCGGTCCTCACCAAAGGTTAACCTGTCAATAGCTACACACACCACCCCCATCCCCCCATGCAGAGCAGCTCCACAAATCCTTCGGCAAATCCACTTGGACACAATCGACAGAGAGAGAGAGAGAGAGAGAGCTGTAAAAAGAAACTGAGATAAATACTCGCAGCCGAAATAAAAGAGGGCTCTACATATAGATTTTTATAAAGAAATAAATAAATGAGAGACGATGATGGGAGCAACAACAATAACATTCGCAGGAACAGGGACACGACTGGTGAATGGTGACTGGTAAATGGTGACTGGTGAATGGTGTGAAGGATCCAAGTGGATCCAAAAAACAAACAATCAACTTGAGTATCTGTATCTCCGTATCTCCGCCGCCGTCGCCGCTGCCGCTCTCCGGGCAAATAATGAAGCAATGAAATGGCCAATTTAAATCAATGCTACTGTCCGTTCCCCCCGCCTATTCCTAGTCCTAGACAGCACAGAAATACGAGAGTATAAAACAGCAAAAAAACAAGAAAAAAAGAAGAAAAAACTGAATGGCCAAATTACTTTTTGGCCAAGTTGTTGCTGCTGTTGCTATTGCTGACCCATCATCTTTGTCTCCCTCAGAGCCATTAAATGTTGAGCAAAACTTGGCAGAGATTCTGGTCAGACTTCGGTTTTACAGCTGCAATCAATCGACGCCCAATCACAACTTTTGATTGCAGTGTGTCGGTGTCGGTGCTGGTGTCCGTGTCGGATACTTATTTTATGACGTATACGCAGAACATTGCACTCATGCTGTCACGCTTTTGACAGCAACCATTTGAGACTACTAAAGGGCCATCAAATGACATAGTCTGACACACTCACAGGAAGTTATCTGCAGATAAGTCTATATAAACTCTACACAAATACAGATATCAGCTAGCAGCTACCAACATAAGTCTGGATATACCCACCATATATGGTATATGGTATATGTTTTACGTATTCATTGATTCTTTTATGCAATTAACAAAATTTCTTTGATCTACCATGGAAAAGCTGAAGAGCTGCACAGCAAAAAGGTAACAGAGAAAAGTACTTGTACGTTCTCATAGAACTTCGATATCTGTGTGGCAATTATCCGGGGCATGGGGCATGGGGCATGGCATGGAAAAACGTGCCGGCTGCCTACAAAGGTCTCTCACATACGCTCCACATACACACATAAGCTCGGCTCATAGGCCAGCTACGAGTATTGGCAACAATGATAAATATTGATTTTGTAGCATCATCAGCAGCAACAATTACAGCGAAAAGATTGGCAGCCGTTTCGCTTTGACATATGGGTTCTCCCTGTCCATCCCTGTCCCCGTCCCTATCCCTGTCTCTGGCTCCATTCATCCATCAGCTGGTTTCGTCTTGGCCTGGTCTGGTCCTGGCTCTGTCCTGGCCCTGTTGCCCTGTCTAGACGCTTGCACATAAAAGCCGAAGAGCCCCGCGTTGGCACGGCCGTGTCTGACACATTTTTTTGTAATTATGCGACAGATTCGTTTTTCAGTTTTGCATTTTCTTTTTTCCTTTCCTTTCGTTTGTTGTTTTCTTTGCTCGCTGTCGTCTTCCCGCTCCGCTGGTTGTTTTTGTGTTGCGTTCGCTTTTAATGGCAGCGCTTTGCGTGCCTAATTTGAAGCGCACACGGCGCACATTAATGAGAGAGAGAGTTGGGTTGGGGTTGGGCTTGGGGTTGGGGTTGGGTTTGGAGGGAAACAGAGGCACTGCTGAGTGTTACGGTGGAACAGGACACCAGGCTGGATTCTCTGCAGAGGCAGACTTTCTACGAATGCTTTGGATACCGAAGAAAATAATATTAAATACTAGAGTTAATAGTGCCCTCTGTGGCCTCTGCTGCCAATATGTAAGTTTGTTAGCTTGGGCATTTGTTTATTCTTTTAATAGCAATATTTAGTCCACTGTGCACTGTGCACCACTGTGTGTGTGGAGGACCGACGCAGTGGGTGTAAAGCAAACAGCTTTCGTGATATTATATTGCGCATACGACCCGTAGTATGTGCGGATGATTAAATAAGATTCAAGCGGTGCTGGTGAGAGGAAGGGACAGCACTGAAGGGCAGCAGCGCCAGTAAAGAAGCAAAGAGTCGAGTCGAGTCGAGTCAAATGCAATTTCAACGCTTTCATTTAACTGTAAAATTAATGATGATAAAGTGCGACCCGGTCAGAAGAAGAAGTGCCATCAAGTGATGGAGGGATTCCCATTCCCACGCCCACGCCCACGCCCACTACCATTCCCAAGCCCACGCTTGAGGCCTGGGCACACACGCATGAAATTAATTACGAGCACACTTAAAGCATTTACATTACGCTTAAATGCTGCCATTGCTGCCGACAACAACAACAACAACAACTAAAAAATTCAACAAATTGCTAAGAATATTCCAAAATCAGATGGAAAATTGGTGGGTGGGGGTTGCAGGGGATGGGACGCGACGCCAGAGATATGCCGACAAATAAATGGCGGCCAAAATCTGGCGTATGCCATATGAGAATAAGAGCGAATGATAGAGTGAGAGGGTGAGAGGGGGGTGGTAAGAATAAAATGAAATTTGACACTTTGTTTCATTCTCATGCCCCACCCCCACCCGTCCTTTCACCAGGCATCTGCTTCGTCTTTTTCATCTGCTTTTTGTTGCTGCCAACATAAGCATTTGTGGGTGCCTCTACAAGACTAGCGAGAAGAGAGAGCGAGTGAGAGAGAGGGATAAAAGATGTATTCTGTTTGTTGTTGGCAGCAGATTTTCCGATCATTTTACGCGTATTTTCCTTTTGAATGCCAAAACAAGCGTGAAAGACAGACAACGCACAGCAAAACCTCACCGAATATCCCCTTTACTATTACCCATTACTCCCTCTCTTACCCCACTACACATTGGGGGGTGCACAAACAAATCGACTGCTACATTTACAGGACCCTAGAGGCCGTCTTTGTCCTGTTCCTTGTTCCTTGCAACTCCTGAAAAACTAGATCACCTGAATACTCTGCCTATTTGCTAATGGTAACATCTTTTTTGTGGAAGGGTGGCAACACCCTGAAAAGTATGCAATACTTTTGAGAGCTCACACATTAAGTATACGTAGTGGCAAACGGAAGATTAATTGAAATAACATGTGAATGCCATTGTTATTAGTCTTTTATTTGAAAAATATCTTCTATTGAAATGAAATCATACAAAAACTGCCCTTTGCCATTAAATATTGACAATGAAAGACCAGCTCACAAGATGACAAATGGTATGCCACTGCCTTTTCTTCAACCTTCTTTAGTGAAACAACCAGTTAATCGATGCCAAGAAACAAAATAGTTGAGGTGGTGCGGCAGTTCTCTTATCCAATCAATTGAAATTGCATTACGCATCCGCCATGGATGCCCACTGAAATACACAACTTACTGTATTTATTTATAGCTGCTGGTCTGACCGGCAACGGAAACCAAAACCAAGAAACCACACGCACATATACTCGTATAACTATATAAATATATATACTAAACATACATAAATACAGTGATCCAAAACTGGAAAAAGGTCCAGGAACAAGACAAAACAAAACCAAAAAAAGAGAACAAAAAAAAAACAAATTCTATTGAAACAAATTTGAAGATTAAATTACAGCCATTTACCTCGGCAAATATTTGCTGAGCACACGATGAAGATGCCCCAAGAGTCCCAAAAAAAAGGAGGGCAAGAGCAGGGGTTGGGTTCTGGTACCAAACTGGTGCCAATGTTGACGATGATGATGATGATGACATTGATGGGATAACCGACAATAGACGTGGCATAGTGTGTGCCTGGTCTCAGGCTTGGGTCGGGGTCGGAGTCGGAGTCTGGGCTCCGAGAATTGGAGTCCAAAATCACAGAAAAACTTGTGTCTCACTTAAGCGCCAGGCCAGGAAGTTTATAAATCTGGTTAACCAGTCGACTGAACGAAATTGTCGCCATGTTGTTGGCCATAATCCTCAAGGATACACAGTTACCTGCGACACTAGTCATACTTTCATTTTACCATCTGCATGGTCTAAGTGTTGCGTCCCCACGTACCACAAAGATGCCAGCCTGCCTGCCTGCCTAACCAGGTTTATTCCAGGTCCACCACAAATCGCAGCTTATCCTTCAGTCATCATAATCGTATCATCAAATTATCGCTCTTATCGTTTGTTGCCCATCTCTACCTGGTAATCGTTTCACTGTCACATTTCGCTGTCATTGAGCGATGCTAATTAAACGGTATCGATTACCGTTACTCGTTACTCGCTATTTGTCTCCCCATATCCGTTTCCCATTGACTTCTTCCTGCTCTGCTGTTGCCCGTTGCCCTGTAGGCAAATCGAGTGAAAGAGATTGTGTGTGTGTGTGTGTGTGTGTGAGCGTCCCCCATCCATTCGACACTCTCAGCCTGCTCTGCCCCTCCCTCTCTCTATCCCCCGCACTCGCACTCACACTCACACTCTCTCTCTCCATTGAGTTGGAAGTTCAAGTGCCAATGTGCTGTCAAAAAGTTGTTTAGTTCTTGGTTATGTGTCTTAGCCCCCAACCGCTTCGCTCTGTGGATGCTGCTGCTGCTGCCGCTGCCTTTTGAGACTTGTCTGAACTGGCTTAAGTACAAATTGAGTTTCACTGTCGTTGTCGTACGCTATTGTTGATGGTGTTCTCTGTTCTCTGTTCTGGTGTGCTCTCTGGCTCCTTATAAACATTTAAGGTTGTAATTTTGTTGTGCTGGCTTTTTAATGGCTTTGTTTGCCATCGGCGGGCTGTTGGGCTCCTCTTGGGCCGCCCAGACTCTCCACGCTATTGCCTCCGGGGCTCCCAAGCACTGAAGCTCCGATTGTGAGACAAAAGCGCAGCACATAAATTCATCATAAACGTCGACAATATTAGCTAAATTGACATATGGCCGAGTCGCGCAGACACATAAAGTAAGGGGAAATGAAGGCCAAGCAGAGGGCGGTAGACGGTAGGCGTTGGGCGTTAGGGCTTGTGGAGTGCAGGCTTTCTGCAGGCAACTTTTGCTTTGGCACAACTTTTACCAAGTGAACAAAGTTGTGGCGTCTGTAAGGTAGGCAGACAGGGACAGGGCAGGCATGTGCTGGGGGGAGGCTACTGAACGGCGATCAACGTGCAGCTACGCCCTCTCTCTGTCATGAGTACCTCCTAACGAGTCAGCAGATGCATTGCAGTTCCTCAGAGATCTTCGGTTCGCCAGCTGTCAGTCAATCAATGACCGATGCCGAATGCCGAATGATCTTTCAGGCAGTAAGAGTTTGGTCTGCCGCCAAGCAACAACTTCTGCGTTTCAGCAGGACTTGGCAGAGCCTTAAGGCTCAACACTCAACTAAATGCCAGCGCGTGTTGGAGGAGAAGGAGAAGGACTGGACTTGACTGGAAGGGCACTGTGCTAAACTTGGCAAATTAACTAAAACCATAAAGCGTAAATCGAATTAATTTGGACGGCAATAAAGGTTAAGTTAATCATACGCCCCAGAGTGTAAGCGCAGGGAGCAGGAGCAGGGACAACAAGGACAGCCTCAGCCGCCGCAGCCGCAGCCTTAGCAGCAGCAGTGAGCCATTAACGCGATGACGCAGCTGTTACGGACTGGACCTTAACCTGAGTGGACCTAAGCGGAGTCGAGAGGAGGACTGGCGTCCCCCAGCGGAGTCTGAGATCCATCGGAGGCGGCTTTTGTCTATGTAAATGAGATGGCGCCCCAAAGACGACGGCTCAAACTAAAGACAAATCTATATGTATGCCGCGGGGAGAGCAACAACAAAGGCGAAAGCAATCTAAAAGTTCTGTTTCATTTATTGACAATTTGTTTCAAAATAATTGCCAATGGCGGCGGTCCCACCCTCCACCCTCCACCCTCTCCTCCTACTCTTGGCAGCCACCAAAAAAGCGAGGCATTCACTTTGAGTTGACCCACTGCTGGTGGGTCTACTGCTGGTGTCGGTCGTCCCGCAACGGGACCAGTTAACAGTTAACAGCTAAAAGCTTTGCTCATTTGGTTTATGCGCCCCCAGGACGTGGGCACGTCCAGCGATTACGAGTTGAATGAACTATTCCGTGGGGGAATTCCACCGTCCACCCTCCCGCTCCTCTGTTCAATGATCTTTGGTAAGCAATTGGGACTGCTGGATCTGAAATAGTTGAAGACGACAGCGATAACATATGTAATACCACAGTTTTAGAGCATTACTCTTGAAAGTACATACATATGTACATATGTAGTGTATTTGTTTTGTGATGCCAATCCCAATCCCGTGGATAGACCTGGCAAATGTTGAGCCCATGTCAAAGTGTGCTCTCAGCTCTCTCCGCTCTTGGCTTGCCACAGGCGAAGGGATAGAACGGCTTTCCTCCATGGAGCGGAAACTGAAATTCATAAGCTTTTAGCGTGCACCGAGTGGCGGCTTAGGACTCGAAAGGAACTTCAACGAATGCATCGAATTTTTAAAATACATTTTTATGAAAATATTTCTGTCACTTTCTGTCACGCCGGTAATTCTCGCACAGCTCTTGGACACGACACTCAAGCGGCTAAGCGGCTTTCCTTCTATATTGGGCCCATCCTATGGCCTAGCCTCCCAGCTTACATTCCTGTCATTTGTCCTGACAGTGTCCTGCAAGTATGCCAGCACATTGAAGCTAGGTATGGTATAGCAGGCTAATAAAATGATCCATATACAAGGAGGTAAAGAGAAATACTATTAAAAACACATTGAAACATTCGATTGTTTCGAGTGTTGGCCAAGTTTGAGGTATGGTATCGTATAGTCGGATTACCTGACTAAATCATTTTAAATTTCAGCTGAATTGTTCCCTTTTGCTCCCAATTTCATTGTCTCTTGCCACTTTTTCAGTGATTTTCGTTTTCGTTCGTTCGTTTTATGCGACAATTGCCTTCAAACGTGCCTCTAATGTGGCTGGCTTCACACTATCTCTCTCTCTTTCTATGTCTCTGCCTCTGCCGATAGCTGGGAGACTCCATAAACGCGACATTGACAGCTTAGTGCCTCAAATCAGACGAAGCGTGCACATACAACGAGTAGATAAGTAGCCACGAATCAGAGTCCAGTCATCGTCCAGTCACGACGCCTGGGGGGAGCTGCAGTCGATGCCCAGATTGGAGCTGGAGCTGCGGATGTGCTGCGAATGTCAACAACTATGTATGTACTCCTTGGAATGTGCTGCAGTGGGTGGGTGGCTTTCATGGCATGTCTGACAGATCACAGATGTATTTAAGTCTAGTTCGTTTTGGTTTAACTAGGTTAACTTTTGGATTAGACAACTATCGGGGGTTTCGCAGACCGCATTTCCTCTCAGTTGGAATGACAAAGGAAGAATAAGGAAGACTAAGTAGTGCCATTGGAAGAATATCCAAAATCAAGGGTGTCAAATGAACGTGACGCAAGTTGAGTGCAGATTCAAATACTACAATATGTGGACGATTAATAACAGTTTTCCCACATTCGTTAGTTCTTTTAAGATGCCTCACACGTTCACTGTTCCCAGTTCACTCTGCACTCTGCACAAATTGTGTCAAATTTCTTTGTTAAATTATCATAAGAATATGCACTTGTGTGTGTTTATTTGCACAGTTATTGGCGCTCGAAAGTGAAATGTATGCAAATGTTTAATGAACACACACGCACAGTCCACGTACTGGGATGCAGGACGAAGCATTCCGTCTCCCGCCCGAAGCACCCCCTTCGAAAAGCACCTCTTCCTTGGCCACTCAACGCATTTGTTCCCAGTGTGAATTTAAGAGAAAGCTGGCGCTCTCTTTTCAACCGTATTTCCCCTATCTGGGAGTCATTCACAGTATTTTGTTGTTTTCATGGAGCTGGGAACAGTAGAGACTGGGAGCAGCTGCTAAATGGAAACAGAAGGGACTGGGAACACTTGGCAGCAGGAAACAGTTGAAACTGGGAACAGCTGCTAGCTGGAAACAGTAGAGACTGGGAACATCTGCTCACTGAGAACAGCTTGGACATGGAACAGCTGAGACTGGGAACAGAAGTTAACTTTGAACATCTGCTCACTGAGAACAGTTTGGACATGGAACAGCTGAGACTGGGAACAGAAGATAACTGGGAACAGCTGCTAAAGGAGAACATTATAGACTGGGGACATCTAAAAGCTGGGAACTGTGGGGACTGGGAATAGCTGGGAACATTAAGAACTGTGAACAGCTAATATCTGGGAACAGCGGGGACTGGGCACAGCTAATAACTGGGAAAAACTGTGCACAACGAAGACTGAGAACAGCTCGTAACTGGTAACAGGTTAGACTGCGCCGACTCGGATAATTTCCCCTGTTTGTTGAGTCCGTTCCCAAGCGGAGAAGGGCAGCAATTTATGAATGAATCGCAAGTTACTACGCAACTGGGAACAGTAAGGGGGCACAAGAGGGTTGGGGCAACCTGAGGCACTGAATGGACAGGGACAGGGCAAGGTAGCGCCAGGTTCACGCTCCTCAAGCCACGACCAGAGTTGAATGACATTGTTTCAAAGAAGTGTAAGAAAGTGTAGGAAGGCACACAACAAAATGAAAGGTAAACCTAATTAAATTGGCTTCCATCCGAATATGCATTATGATAATACAAAACACACACCACCACTCACACACACACACACACACACACAAAAACAAAGAGACTCTGGCATATAGAACTCTTCATATACATATTCTATCCACCATTTGTAGAGATTGCCCTTTTTGGGATATCCTTGCGACGATTCTTCCTGGATTACGAACTGTTCAATTGTTCACGGCTATAGTCAAGTGATACTGGAGGCTCTCTGCTCTTCAACTTCTGGAAAGAATATACTAGAAATATTTAGCAAAAAATAACAACAAACGACGGAGTCCGAGGCAGTCCATTGACATGAGAGAATCGGGATAGCCTGGGTTCTTAATGGCGGTAGGGATGCATCATAGAACCGCCCATTGAGATGCCGAAGATCGAAGAAGCAGCAGAGGCCGCTTCAGCAGGTCTATGAATGTTTCTTTTAGGAATGTTGCCATAGCAGAAATGGAACCAAGGCCAAAGTCTCATGGCCAAGCTTCTACGATAGACTCCAAGTAAATGCATTTGGCAGTTGCATTAAAATGGGGCGCAACATTCCCCCGATTCAATTGTTTTCGATTCGTTGAAAGAGCCAAAAACCTGCAGCAACCTTTTTCGGGCCAGTCAACGCAAGGTCAACATTCATCCGCATAGACACTGAGACACTGTCAGACAGCGACTGTGATTCAGTGGGGAAATATGAAGTATACGCCACGTGCGGCCCAGCGCAGAGACAACTTATTCCCACACATTATACGCGAGTGCTCGGATATTCAACTTTAACTGGTTGGAGTCCTCGACCCAGCTCGGGAGATGGTTTCCTTGAAGCAGGGAACACGCAATACACAGATTCATCAATTCATATCCAGTTCCTGCTGGAGAACGGTGTCACAGGAATAGGATATCACGATGCATACATATGTATATAAGTAAGTAGAAATATATTATTCGACATATGGACGTGGGCTGCCTTTTTTTCATTGATGGACGCTTGGCGTCATAAAAAGTAATAAATCATGGATACACATAGTATGAATAAGCAGCAACCGATAGCGCCAAGCCAAGCTTGTGATTTATCTAGATTCTAGAACATCTGTTTCAACATATTTCTGACGAAAAGGGAATTCGGGGCTGCCTATCCACACAAGCGCCCAAAATATCTTTCCGATCATTTCCGCCGTGACATTCGATTTGAATCCTTTCGGATAGGATAACGAGCCGAAAGAATGGCCCTACTACTCTGGCGAAAGCTTCTGCCAAACGGAGAAGGCAGCAAAATATAGTAACAACAAGCATGTAAAGTGAACTGTTTCGTTTGGCCAAACACAGTGACAGAGTTTAACTGCAGTGACACTCTTCAGTCGAAGAATAATGCAATAATAATGCAAATAATGCAATAATGCATAATCAAAAATGGATTGAATACAAATTGCGTAGGGGGCATTCGAGAATAATGAGTAATAATGAATAATAATAATGAATAATAAATAATGAATACATTCCCAAAATGTCAGATGCTTCCAATTAGAAACTTATAGCGCTTTCCCAAGTAGTTTTTGTTGTTTTAACTGTTTTTGGGCAATACTTTGGTGAAAGAACGTCTTCACTTGACGAAGCCTAGATTGATGCTGCTGAATACAGGTAAGCTAACTTCTCGTCGGTGTATTTGCAGCCAACTTCACTTCGGTAGGTGTGCAGCCAACTTCACGTCACAACATGAATTTGCAGCCAACTTCATTTCGTACTCCGCTAAGTAGCGAGCTTACATCTGCTCAACTGCTCGAACTAATTAAAAAAATAATTAAAAAATAACAATTTGGGTCAGGTATTTAATTTTTTTAAAACGTTTTATTAAAATTTGTCATCGCTTAGGGTTTTTTTCTCAATTTAGCCAGTTGGCTGCACAAAAATATATATATATATGTATATATATATGTGTATGTATGTATGTATATGTATATTGAATTTATTCACTATTAAAATTGTTAGGTTGTTTTTGTTTGTTTGTTTGTTTGTTAAATCGCATTTGTTTGTTGTTCGTAAAGCATGCTGTATGCAATGGAATATTCATTGGTTTGTCGGCTATCTGTCTGCATCGGCTCCTCCTCTGCTGGGTAAGGTACTGTACTGCTTTCTTACAACTATTAAACATTACTTTCGTTATTTGTGGCAGCTTTCTTGGCCACGCCACCTGCTCCGGCGCCAATGGCCACGCGAGTGCGGGAAAATTTACTAATGGACGTTGGGGATGAGGACGCAGCCGAGCCGAGGGCATCGATCCGTATGCTGGTGCCGGCCGGATACACGCAACCCTTGCGTTTGCGTCCCGATGGAGAGCTATGATTGCTCCTATCACCGATTTGTACTAGAGTGGGTAGATCCTCGCTGCGCGTGAAAACAAACTCCTCCGAGGACAGACGCTTGCGAACTCTTCCGCCGACCACGTCCGGCCGCTTGCCATTACTAAGTGGCGAGGGCGAGGCGGGTGCCACAATAGCCGGGGTCTCGATGCAGCCACCACTGCCACCGATGACGGGAAAGTGAGACTCCAGCACGCCGGGACGCATGAGAATCTCATCCAGATGGAGTATGCCGTTCAGCTGCTGTTGCTGCTGCTGCTGCAGCACCTGCGACTGATGCTGGTGCCGGCCGGGCGTAACAAACTGTTCCAGCGAAGAGTTGGCACTGTAGAAGCTCGTGTCAGTGGAGCCCAGTCCGAGTGTGCCGCTTGTCCCACCTTCGGAGCACTGGCTGTGATCGGATTGGGTGCAGCAGCCGCGCTGCGAGTCGCGGGCACATGGACAGTGCGGACACAGGCGCAGGCAGTGCTCTTCGGCCAGGATGTCGCTGTCGCTGAATGTGAGCTTCTTGGTTGCCGGTACATGACGCGCCGGTTCCTGATCACCGTCCAGCTGATCGGCGGACTTGGAACTGGCACCGCACTTGACAGTCGCGGACTGGGGCAGCTGGAGACGTTGCAGGCTGTGGGCCGAGGCGGACTCGAAGCTGTCGTCGCTGGAGTCCAGGCTGTGCGGCTGCTGGTCTGGAAAGATGCGTGGGAATGTGACAAAGACGCGGCCCATACGCTTGTACTGGTCCAGATTGCGGGTATCCTCGGCACAGCCGGCCAGGTTCTCGCTGAATTTGGGCGCACGCCGCATCACCTTGGGCGTGTGCATCTGCGACTCGAATATGTCCTCTAGCGGTACCTTTGGAGCGCTGACGGCGCTCACACCCATGTGCTGCAGATACCGCTCGATGCTGTTGGCCAGGCTGATGGGCACACTGGTGCGAGACGAGACGCTGGATATCTCCGAGAGGGTCTCGGGACTGGCCAATGGTGCTAGGCCATACCAATCGTCGTGGAGCAGATCCACGCCCGCATCTGAGGCCCTGCGCAGCGCCGGCACCTGGGCCAACGGCAGCGTTCGTGGCTTCTTTTCCGAATGCTGGCGACCCAGTAGCGATGGCGGCAGAGAGGGCGGCGGTGTCAATGCCATGTCGAAGGCCACCGCTTTCAGGCGTGGCACTGCCCTCTCGTTCTCCGCATTCCCAATCACCGTGGCTGTCTCACTCATCAGCGATGGACTCTGGCGCCAGGCCACCGTGGTGATGCTGTCATCCAGGGCGCTTGATATGTCGTACGGTGTAGTTGTGTTGTTGCTCATCTGGCTGCGCCCAAAGATGCTGCCTGCTATGGAGGAGGCCTTGCTGCCGCCACCCACAGCGGAAACGATTCGCTGCTGCTGAGGCTGGAGCTGTTCCTTGGCTGAACCATTCGTAAAGGATGTCTCCAGGCAGAGCTTGTGCTGGGCCGTCGGCGTCAGCAGAAGGCAGTTGCTCAGGTTCGTGTAGGAACTTTGCGATGGACGCTTACAGTGCAGCGTATCTGTCTGCATCTGTGTTTGGTGCGTGATGGTCTGGCCCTGATCCGGCCTCACTTCGGTCGTGTCATGGCCATACAACTTGGGCGCCTCCTGATCCGGATCTTGGCCCTCATTGGATGTGGTGGAGAATGCATTCGAGGTCTGGCGTAGTGGCTTTCGTGGCCCACTCGTTGTTACAACCTAACGAGAGAAGAGAGTGTGTGGTGGCGTGTGTGTGTTTGTTAGAGAGAGGGGGAGAGGAAAGGAGCAGCAAGAGAGACCAGATGAGTGTACGGATATTGAATCAATGTTAATCTTAAGTCTATGTTTGATTTCTTACTAAAATGGATTATCAATCCTGATTTATACAACTTTTAGTTAAACATATATGCATGTATATGTATCTATATACGTACGTATGCGGAAAACAGACGAGTAGATGTGGATAGGGGGGATGCGTGTGTGTTTGTATGTACAGTTGGACAGATGAGTGTGGTGTGGTGTGTAGTAACAGATGGATCGAGCGAGAGACTGGTGCAGATGCAGTGGCATAGCGAGTGGATACAGTTACGTCAAAATGTTAGATAGGACAGCCAAGCCTTGCATTGGTAGTTGAAAATAAATAAGAATCTCAAGTGGTGTGTATAGGCGGTTGGACGGGGTGGTTGCTAAATGGATCGATAGTAGTAAATGTTGGGATGGTGAGGTGCTAGGAGCTTATCGGTGCAGGACACAATATCGAGATTGGCGTTTTCTTGCACATAGTAGACATCGAGTTCAATTTATATACATATTTAGAGAGTTTTACATAAAGGTATAGGTTTTTCTTATTTGAGGGTTAGCTTGGGAGCGGAAGAGAAACACATATATATAAATATATATATAGAGAGAGAGAGAGAGAGAGAGCGGGAGAGAGAGAGAGAGATAGAAACTTGTAATTCGGGATAATTTGGGAATTTGTGTTTGGATCTTTTTTACTTTTAACGAGAGCAAAATGGAAAAGTAGTTTTGTCTTCTTAATGATAATTGTTTTGTTTTATTTTAGTAGATTTTAGAAGTACATAGATGACGGGCGGTTGTACCTGGTATCTGTATTTTGTGTTGTCGTAGTTGTAGTTGTTGTTGTTGTTGTAGTTGTAGTTATTGTCGTGTTATCATTACGTTTACGAGTTGTACATGCCTTTACGGTACGATCTCTACAAGACACGACCTGTGCGCATCAATCATCGATTTGATTTGATTTCGTTTGGTCACATACAAAATCAAATGGTATTTTGTTATCGGTTTAATTTCACACACACACGATGTCGAAAAAAAGCAAACGAAAAAGCAAAAATAATTAAGTTCGTTAACTTCGTTGAATACAGCAACAGTTCGTCAGATACAAGTTGATTTACATATAATTAATACTCTGATCCGATCCCATCAGATCAGCTAAGGGGCGCGGGCGTGGCGGGGCAGGGCAGGGCAGGACAGTCGGGACAGGGTATACCTACAGCCTGGTAGTTCCACTACTCTCTCACATGACAACTAGCTAGCGCACACATCATCTAATGTCTAAGACCTCTTCTCAACTCAACCATAGCGGAGATGCATATATGTATGAGTATATATATATATGTATGCTGTATACTGTGTACTGTTTTGGTTGTTGGCCATTCAGAAGCTTTACGACAATTACAAACATTCCCATGCAGCAGATGTTTCTGTGAGTGTGTGGGTGTCGGTTGTGTGTGTGTGTGAATTTAGAGTGATTCAGTGAGTGGGGCAGAGAGTGTGGTTAAAGCATAATGAAAGATTGAGAACTCAATTTCTAATAACTTACCAAATCAAATACGAAAGTAATCAACAAAAATCATTAAACAATTGAATTTACATAGCATATTTATGTGGTATCTTCGTGATCTTTCAGTAGAAGGATACAAATCAAAAATATAAATATAGTCCCAACAAATCCAAAAGCAGGTACGATATTCGTTCGTTGAGCTTCAACGAATAGCGAGTAGCAAATGCACTCCACACCCAATTAAAAAATTATAAAAAATATAATATTTTCATATAAATGTGTGTATATTCGTCATGCAAACAACAGAAAAAAAGAAAGACTAAAAAAAAACATCGTCTGAGATAGCGAAAAACGAAATGCGAATTACATTTTTTTTTTAAACTTAAGAGATAAGTGGACAAAACGTTAAGTGAGCCGTGTACAAAAACGAATATTCATGTGATATTATGTACTATAACTTAGGATTAAAAATACAATATATTGGATTGGGTGCAAGAGCTTTGTTTGGTTTTGGCTAAGTAATCTGGCTCCCCCTCTTCTAGTTCTTGGACAGACATACATCATAAATATGTACTTGTAGTATCAAAAGGAACAACAAAGAATAAATTCTTAACTTTCGACAAATAAATATCAATAAATTAATAAAACAACAAAATCAGGTGTCGAACAAAATTCACACAACAAAATAATATAAGCGATAACCGGCCTTACGACTAGATAGCATTAGAAAATAATTTAACATACATATAGATAGGCATTAAATAGATATGTTTGTGTGTTTGTCATGATATATGTATGTATGTATGTCATATGTATGTATGTAGGCCGAAGTGTTCGTTTGACTTGTTTTTGAAGTGGTTTTAGAAATGTTTTTCCTTGGCTGGCAACGAACTCTTTTCGACCTTACCACTAGACTAAGGCAAAAATAAATACAATACAACAGTCGAACTAACTAACTAGATCGGTGCTTCATGTACTATATATGTATGTATACTAGAGGCCAACTATATAGGCTATAGGACAACACGACGACGAGTAGGTGGTAGTGGTAGTAGTAGTTATCATAAACACTCTATTCAATTCATTCCTCGGGAGGGGTGGGGGGTCATTGGCATTGGCATTGACATTGGCATTGGCATTAGTCCGAACGATCAACTGGCTGTTGAATAGCTGTGCACGGAGGAGGTGCGCTCATCGTCGAACTCCGAAATTACCTTCTTGAGTGCAGCCAGAACCTTGTCTGGCATATGATCCTGCAGCATTACCGGTGATATGAGCACCTCATCAAAATCCGTAGAATCGGCCCAAATAGCCTGGTACACTGGCTCTCGACTCTTTAGCACATTTCTGTAAAATATTTCAAGCACATCATTAATACAACACATTTCTTATGTTCCTTATAGGCAGATATATCAGATATCAGTATACATAGTAGGTATTGAATATATTTTTGGATAGTATGTGGCTATGGCTAACTAAATTCAGTCTACTTTTCTAGTATATGTAGATTATAAATTAGAACTTGATGCTAGGGTTCGTTGGCATGCACTTGGGGTATTTGGTATTTCATATTCGGGGCATTTATAAGATCAAACTATAAGGCAAAAGTATTTCCAAGCTAAGCCAAGCTGGGAGAGAGAGAGGAGAGAGAAACACTTATAGAGACACTTTCTAAGGACGGAACGAGGGTAAGGAACGATGCATGCATCGATTACAAATTTTGTTTTTCTTTCATTCATGCACTAAAGAATACAAAAGATGACTAGAAGATCTCTGAAGATGGGAGGGGGAATCCCACTAATTTCAACGAAAAATACTAGACAGATAGAGAGAGAGAGAGAAACTGTGTTTATGTTTGGTATACGTGTGGGTGTGTAGGTGTATGGGTGTGTAAGAGCGCGAACACGAGCAAGAGTGGCAGAGACATATACAGAAAGATACAAGGAAAGAGAAAGAGAGAGAGAGAGGAAGAAAGAGAGACAAGTTACTGCAGTGCACTTCTCAAGCTTCGCTTTCGGTTTCTGTTCATTCATGTTGGTTGCATGGGGGGATGCATAGGATGCGCTTTGTATCTATGAAGTTTGTGGATGCATGTGGCATGTGTAGTGGGCGTGTGTGGGTGTGTAGTGTTATTGTGTGCCTACCTCCAACCACTGTCGTATTTTTGCCTGAAAGATATGAGTATTTTTCGTAGATTATTTTCTAGTTTTTCCTTTACTTTTCTTCTTTCATTTTATGAAATTATGGAGGCGGTAGTGGGGAACAAACGAAACAAAACAAAGATCAACAATCGAAATATGCAACACATAACTGAACAGAAAACAACAAAATCTAAACCAAATCAGACACTTCTTGTGGGGTGGCAGGGCTCATACTCTCTGCCCATACTGGTCTGCCCTATGGGCGACAGGCGCGTCGTTTGGTACCCCCAAAGAGGCCTCAAACTAGGACAGATTACACGCTCGTTTGGGAGCATTCTCATTGTACAAGTCTTCAACATATGAAAGAATAAATAATTAGAGGACTTTCTGACTGCAGGTCCTAAGCCTTATGGTAGATGGAGGAGGGGGAGACTCTGGAGCGCATACCGAGTGACCTTCCAGCAGTAGGAGGGCATCAGCAGCGGAGAATTGTTAATTGGATTGGTCGCAAAGCACCCTTTAAAGGTAACTCCACAGATTCCAGATGCCTCTCAAATATTTGATCTATTTGCAGAACTCTTTATTGTAGCTTAAAAGTTATCGTTATCTATCAAGCGTGCATTGTTTTGGAGTTTCTTTGTTCGAACTTTCGCTTCGCTTGCTTTACGAGCCACCCGCGAATCGCGAATCGCAGCATGTATCTGACGTCATGGGGAAGAGGTGACTCAGATCGCGGCTTGAGCGATGATCTCTCTGGCATTGAATTGCGGTGATAAGAGACCGTTGCCGATGCCGAGACCCATTATCACACATCAATTAGCGTATTAGCGAAATGGGGCGCATCACGACGTTCAAGAAGCGGATCTTAAATCAAATGAAACAACAACGAAACGAAAACAAAATAAAACATAACAAGGGGGTCGGGATCAGAGTGGGATTGGGGCGGGGGGGATCGTGAAGGAAACAGATGCGTCCGCGTCCGCATCTAAATTTAGGGCCATTATCAATAGACAGGCTACAGGGGCCAACAAAGCTGGGGCTACTCACTCATCGGGCTTGGGATGGTGTCGCACTATGTGTATGATGCGACCGGGCGGATATAAGGGCTGATGGAGTGTTAAAGCTATTGAGCTGTCCGTCGGATGGGCGCTGGTCGAACGGGCCGTTCCACGCTCCTGCAACAACAATAACAGATCGTTAAATGGATTACTCGATTCCCTTGAAAGGTAAAAACAGTGCGATTTACCTCCTGGTACTGATTGATGTGCGTATCCTGGCCGGACATGTTCACCACAGACGTGGGCTCTGGCCCACAGCCACAGCAAATTACTGAGCAGGAAATGGTTTTCCACTGCGAAAAAAAAATACGGAAAACAGGAGTTTGAATGCAGTTCAGAGAGAGAGAGAGTGATAGTCAGATAATACCTTGGGGTCAACACTACGCTGGATGGCATTGATGAGATCCGCACGCAGGGCTTCCATTTGATTGAGGCCAATTCGCGGTACCACATCCTTCCCAAGCACCACCGAAGTGATGAAAGATTTCGAGTACTCAACGGCAGGCATACTGAAACAAAAACAACAATTAGGACCACAGCCAAAGAAACTATGTATATATTCCCTACCTGAGCAATCCTCCAGGCGGGGAATAGCTAAAACACTGCAACGTCGGATGCTCTGGCTTGAGGAGTATCGCCAGAATGGCAGCCGTGCCAGCGCCCAGCGAATGCCCCACCAACACCAGATCGAACGTGTGCGTCTGGCGCTCTGTGTTGCGCTGCAGGGCCCGCTCAATGAGATTCTCCTCGAGCAGCTTGTTCCGTATGTAAATGGCCGTCTGGACCATGCCCTTGTGCCCCAGCCAATCGTCACGCGGCGGCTGCAGCGGCAGCACCTCCGCCTCGGCATTCAGATCGGTGAGTATATCCTTCATGCTCAGTGTACCCCTAATGCTGATCACAATCGACCGCTGTGTGTAGTCGATGGCCACAAAGAACGGCGTCTCCCCCACATCCACATGGTAGGTGGCATACACAATGTCGATGTCGCCCAGCTGGAGGGTTTTCTTCAGTGCGGCATAATTGCACAGGCAGCAGTTGTCCTGAATGACTTCCGAGTCATCGCCACTGCCACAACAGCAGCCAAAGCATCTGCAAACAACACACAAACACACACACACATTAAGAGAAAGCCAAAAAGAAAGGCTATACCCCGAAAGGGGTAAACTCACTTCAGTTCGGGCAATAGATGCCACATTTTGGTGCGATTAATGATCACGTACATGGGCCAGCCGTAGGCGCCCTGGGCAAAGTACATATAGTGGATGACCGTCTGAAAGAAGTCATAGTTTTTGGCATCGTTGAGTGCTAGGAACTGTGTCCGCTCCGTGATGGGCACACCGCTTAGGAACTCATAGGTGCCGTTCTTTCGCTGCCTCACAATCGCCTCGCGCTCCAGTCGCTGGAACTTTCGCAACAGCACCAGTCCGGCCACCACATCCGACGGCACCACATCGAGTTCACGAAAAAAGTCGCTCAACAGGCGGGCAATATCCGTGAAGGAGTTGCGGTTACGCTCCGTTGAGCCCATGCAGCAGAAGAGCAAGCGACAACGATGATCCCAGCTATCCTGATAGGCGCGCATCACTTTTCTGTCAATGAACGAAGTCGAATCAAGGATACCTTCCTAGTATACATGTACACAACACTCACCTCTGTCGCCAGTTGCGGTTCATGCTGTTGCTGCGCTTGTAGTTGAAACGGGACTCTGTTTCGCGCATCGAACGCTGGTACTTCTTCATCTTCACCCACGAACGGCCGGCGGCATCAAAGGTGCACCAAATGGTGATCAATGTGATCAAGACCAGTGCCCAATTGCAAATGATGATGGCTGGACGACAAAGCAAGACGAGAAAACCATCAATAAGAAATTGTATATTGTATAGGTGTAATGGATACATCTTTGAGTTCGAAATGTCCCATAAGTGAACAGATAATAGTAAATATATTCATATCTTTCCATAGAGAACTTCCACACTCACCCACATAAACCTTTTTGGGATCATCAATGGGCGATGTGGCATAATAGTGGCCCAACCAAACCGAACCGACCGTCAGCCAGGCGATATCAAATAATATCACCACTAAAATGGAGGTAGAAAACATCAATCTCTTGATTTACTTTATACCTAGTATGCATGTGGTTTGAATACTTACAGCTCTTGAGATATATCCATATATTGATAGAGTTACGCGCCTCGGCATCCAGAATGCTGCCACGCATCGAGATCACACAGATGCCTATTTCTACGCATATTGAAACTGCAACAAAGAAATACAACGACCGAAATGAGCTGGAATTGTTCAGGTTGCAGCTGTAAGGTGAATACTCACAAAATAGTATTAACAAGTAGCCTATTAGATGATAGAACAATAGTTTTATGCTTAAAATTCGTGTATTATAATCAAATATAACCAACGAGACGCTAACAATCACAAAACTGTCACATTACCACACCAAGGATGAAAAGATCGATCGAAAGAATATATAAAGAGAAAGAGATATATATGTATATATAGCAGTGATCTAGGGAGATCTGTATGCGTACCATATAAAATGTATCGTCAAGAGAAATGCTCCAGGCACCACGAGATCATCGGAGCCGACAGACCAGCGACGTCTGAAGACCACAAGTCCAGGCATCTGTAAATTCCAGAAGAAAAAAGAACGAAATGAAAAAAGGTATAAACGATATGTAAGATATATAGGACATATGAGAGATCACAGATTAAAGCTATGTACATATATAGAATATGGCTGGATAAATAAGACACTTAGGCACTCAATTGAACGGAAATGTACACCAGATATTGAAAACAGTAATGGAACACACAGAGATAGATCAATTCTAGATAGATTGTGCTTGTTTGTGTGTGATGAAATTTCTCTAGACATCCAGAACATATAATACAAATATAGGTATTATTAGGGAAAAGCAAGAAACAACAAGAAAAATACACCCAATGGATACACATCGAAGAGCGATATTCATAGAAAACGTTGCAGGAAGAAAAGGAACAAGTTTTTCTTTTTTCACTTACAAAACGCTTCGAAGTTCGAACACTTGTGAAACCTTCGAATCTGTGGCTAGGGGATAAATATACCATTAAGAATATGGATAATACTGCTCTCCTAATTCTAAAAGAATCGAGTATGTACTTGTGTATAGTCAGAAGAATATGGACAAACCATAACAGATCTTAGCGGCACAAAAGCTATCCCCCCCCGCCACACACCTCAGTCAGTCAGCCCTTGGAATTTTTCAATGTTTCAATCACATGGAACTCATCCACAAAAGTACATACAATCGGGTGATTGACAGCTTAAGGTCCCCGAACCCCCCTCCCCACCGCCACCAATGCATTTTATTGAATGCAATACACAGCATAATCGCAGAGCAGAGAGCGGGGCAGAGGGCCACCCCACCGTCCATTAAGGAGAATAATTTGCATATACAACACACATACATATATGTATGTAGTGCTACTCGTAAGTACATATGTATCCATATATCTGTAGCTAATGATGCCATTGGGGCAACCATCGGGCATCGGATTATCATGGGTAAGCGTTTTATTTTTCGCACGAATCAGACGAAAGTCAATATAAACACAGACAAATAAGACAGCATTCGATTCTCTTTCACATTGCCATTACCAATGCAATAAACATACATATACATATACACATACATATATGTAGTTCCAGAGGTAAGAACTCTCCCTCGTTCTCTCTCTTACTCAGCCAATCGAATGGGTAATCTGTGTTATTGTTTAAATACTACAATGCGACTAAGCGATAAGTCCCAAAATAGTAACATTTGCACATGACTTTTGTCCAAATCGAAAGCAAACAACAAAAAGGAAAGCCCTTTAATCTTTCTTCGGCTAAACCATTTTGCAGACTCTTGAAAAACTATGACGGAACCAGGAGGCGCACATATGTTTGTAAAAAACACACAGAGGAACATTCCCCTAAACGAATGGCACTACTAAATCGAAGCAAGCAAGCCATTATCTTTACCCTTAGCCTCTGCCTCTGCCTCAAGCTAATGCATTTTCTTTTCGAATTGGCTTTCCTTATCAGATAGGAAAGGCCAAAGCAAAAGCCAAGCATGTCTAGGCGAAATATGAAAGTTAAATCAACAAAAAGTTCGAAAGGCCATAAAAACCATTGGCAGCGGCATTGGCCTTCAATATGAACTTTGGCCCATGATTTTGCATTCATTTTGCACTCCGCTCCATTTGCCGTGTGGCCAATGAGCCATGATATGGCCCTGATATGCTATGGCCCCCATCAGAGGCAGGTGCGAGCGAGGTGCAGATGGTGCGGAGGTGGACGCGGAGGTGGACGTGAAGCAATTTCCTCTCTATTGAAAAGAGAAAAGAACCAGAACCATTAGAAGGTCATCAGAGTCTGGCATTGTTGAAGAGCAATGCAGCTTTGGGGAATCCAATAGCTAGGCAAAATTAAAGCTTTCTTTGCCCAGTGTCGGACAATGCTAATTCGATTAGGGATTTACCGATAATAGCCCAAGATCATCAGAAGATTTCATCCAGACATAGAGAACTTTTATGGTTTCGATGAGGTATGTACTGGTAGGTGTTGGATGGTCGGTCACTGATGGTTGGTAAATGACAATCAAGATCTCATATATTCGAATTTCCCAGCAATATAAACGATATAATTGCCATTATAAATGATATTGTCATGGCTCGCTTATTGCCTGAATAATTATCTCCCAAAAATCCAAAGAGTTTTATGGTTTTATTAAGCAAATTTTGTTTTGTTTTGTTTTTGTTTCTGTTTCTGTGTGTGGCAGGCACTCGTTTACTCGTAAATCAAACATAGAACCCTCGCTTCTTGTGGGGCCTAGCGATAAGATAACTCCACTCCGACTCCGACTCCGTTGCAAGTCCACTTCGTACAAACAGGTGGCATGCACTCAACAAATTGCTGCAGGGAACCCGTGAGGCAAACAAATAAGCCCCAATGGGTGCCATTAACATCTATAGATTGGCCGATAACTCAATTACAATGAATCATTCATTTAATCAATCATTCGTTCGTTTGTTCATTCATTGCAGTGGTGATACGCAATGGTGAATGCTAGAGAGAGAGAGAGAAAGAGAGAGAGAGTGACATAATTGCCTTTGTATGCCTCAAGAATTGATTCATCGTTATTTTCTAGTTTGCATTCTTTAAGTTTATCCAAAATCAGAGTCATGGTAATGGATTCTAGGCGAATGGTGAATGTGCCATTCGCTGTGCCATTCGCTTGGGGGAAATTTATACAGCAAATAGCCTTGATAGATCTTTCATTCAAAAATATAAAATTCGTATTGGTATTCGGTTTCGGTTTCGAAATTTTAAATTTTTAATTGAAAAAGCCATCATTGATCTCGTCCCAGTAAAATTATGGTTAAAATTGTGGAAGACATCTTTGGCATTGCCCCAGATCCGTTGACGGACGAACCCAAAGTGATACGGCGCTATACGATCACGAATACGAACCGTATGTCCGTGGGTATCATCACATTGGGGGCCATCATTCAGAATCTTTCGGTGCCCGATGCCTTCGACCATTCGGCGGATGTCATCCTGGGCTTCGACGATATTGCCGGGTATCTCAAGTATCAGAATTACAAATTTGGTTGCATCATGGGCCGTGTGGCCGGGCTGATCAGCAATGGAACGTTCATCTTGGACGAGCACCGTGTGATTGCTTCGAAGAATCTCGATAAGAAGCACCACGGCGAAGGCGGTTTCATTGGTTTCCATAAGTTCATTTGGGAACTGCATTCGCTTCGTCGGGACGGGATCACCCTGCGACATGTCTCTGAAGCGGGTCACGAAGGCCTGCCTGGACGCCTGGTGGTCTTCATTGCCTTTACGGTCGACGACGACAGCCGTCTGTTCATCCGGATCGAGGCCACAACGGATAAGTCCACGCCCGTGGACATTTGCCATCACACGTACTTCAATATGGCTGGTCACATGACCGGCGTTGATGGCCTCTTCGATCATCGGATCTCCATCGACAGCAAGGATATAGTCGAAATGGACGCCGACGATAGCCGCGTGCCCACGGGACTCTACAATTCCGTAGAGGATTCCGTCTATGATGTACGGATTCCCGTCTTCTTGGGGGATCGTGTGCGTCAGTTCAAGGACCAGACCGTGCCCGGCTACCACGTGACATATGCCATGGGCAAGACTGGTCCATACCAGAAGACACAATTCGTGGCACGTTTCCTGCATCATGGAAGCGGACGCTTCATGGACATCTACAGCAATCAGCCGGCTCTGCACTTCTCCACGACCAACAATTTTCCCGAGCAAGCCCATAGCGGGGATGCCATTCTGGGCAAGAAATGTACACGATATTGGCAGCACAGCGGCTTTGTGGCGCAGCTGATGGCCCTTCCCGATTCCTGCAACCAAGAACCGTTCCCCAACATCTTCCTCCTGCCGGGAGACATCTATGTGAATGACACCATCCTTCACTTTCGTGTGAGAGAGCCATGGCACTGCTGTGTCACGCAGGAGGAGTTCGACGGCGTCGACAAGGATTTGGTTATGAATTCATTAGTGCTTCAAGACCCCTTATTAAAGGTTTAAGAAGGGAGATCCAAGAGAGGGTAGAGCAAAGAGCAAACATTCAGTCCTTCAGTGGCTTACATTCAGGAGCCTGTCCTGAACAACTTTCCTAATAAAATTGTGAAACATTTTTCGTCAATTATGTGCTTCTGGAATGCTTTAAAGGATTATATTCAGAAAATTGACCCAAGAAAATGGCATTTTTCCTCCTACCTTTGAGGTTAATCGCACTTGCAAGTTGCAACCCCCCGTCCCAACCCCCTCCCCTTCCATCTGCTGGCACTCATTCATGCAAACGTTTGCAGGTATTTCCGTGACACACGCCTCACCCAAGCAAAGCATTTAAGGCAAAAAAAATAAAAACAAAAACAAAAAAAATATATCATGAAAATGACGACGTTTTGGCGGTTTATTACAGGGTGTCAACCCCGCAGAACGGATACAGGGGCGGGACTGGGCTGGGGCGGGTCGTGTAAAAATTTAGAGCCTGCGCTTTGAGAAAGGTAAACAACACACACACACACGCACATACATATGTATATATGTATGTACTATATAGGGCCACCCACAGTGGGCGGATTTGGACAACGAGCCGCTAATGTGCCCCTTATCAGCCGAAAGGGCATGCCTGTCTCCGTTTTTGAGCTACTAAAGCCTGCCTATAATTATATAAATATGTATGTACATTTAATTTTTCTTAAATTCCATAAGCGAACGGCCACATTCGTTGCGAATGGCACGCAAAAATAAAGAGAGAGAGAGAGAGCACTCAGCACGAGCGTGTGGGAACGTCGGAAACATTCACATTGACTGGAAAGGAACCGACCGACAAGCCGACAGACCGACCGACATTATTATTCGCAAACAGGAAATTCCCATCAATTTTCTCCTACCTTAAGCTGCTTTCACGCGACTCGAATGTATACTATGTACATACATACATACATACATACATAAAGGATGAATCACAGCCTAGATCTATCTACGTACGTCAGGCAGCCTGTCATTATCAGACAGCAGATTGACAGACAAACAGGAGAGAGGAGAAGAAGCCTTCCCGCTCTCCCTCGCTCCATCTCGGGATAGAGGAGAATAGGGATGTGGAATAGGATCAGAATCAGAATCAAAATTAAACAAAACAGCTAAGCCCCCAACAAAGTTGTGCCACACACACACACACACGCACATACGCACACATTGGCAGCGCATAGTATATCCTTTCGCCCTTTTTTGTTCTATATGGGATATGGGGCTGGGGCTGGGGCAGGGGCTGGATTGTCTTTCGTTGGGCGTCATAAAAACAATGTCATCAGGAGAGAAGAAGGAAGCCAGTGACCATCATGCTAACTAAAAGGCCAATGCCAATGCCATGACACCAGGCAACAGGAAAAGCAGAACGGAAGAGCGACAGCACCGCCCCACCGCCCCACAGCCCCAAAGCCCACTATCCCAAGGAGCGAGGCAAGGCAAAAGTTGCGGCAGAGAAACAAAAAAAAAGTTGTATGGCAACGGATGTCATACCATTTTAATGGAACGATAGATATACTACAAAACGATGATGCATGAACATTGAGGATGAAGTTTCAAAAGTGGAACAGATCGGTTTCTGCCACAAGATAAATCCCACTTACAGATACAGTTTCTTTCTTGATGATTTAATGGTTTATTCATTCGAAAATCCAGCGAAAAATACTAACAACTATGAGTATACCTCTTTTTGGACGCAAGGTTCTTTGGGGCAGAACCTATGATTATCTCTAGAGGATACCTTCCCAGAGAACGCCAAATAATCATCGCAAATTTCAGCTATAAACCTTTCTTGGGGCTTCTTTTGCAGATTTGCCAAGGCTGTGATCCTGTGCACGTGTCGCGCGTCATGCGGCAGTGCTACTCGGTCGCTGGTTTTGATTCCACTTGTGCTGTGAACTTCAACCGTTTGTATTCTGTATTCTACATATATTCGCGTATAAATATTGCCATATGTCAAGGCTACTCTGAAAATCCCAATTGGAAGAGGGAGAGAGCGAAGGAGGAGAAGCTTTGCCATCTCCTTCACACTCACTTTGGGTACAGTCAGAGCAGAGAAAATCTAGTAAGTGCTTTGTTCTTGTTTGCTTTCTCTTTTGATGGAAGGGAACGCGGGACAAAAGGCCAAAAGGATGAATGTTTGCTCATTTGACATTTTTAACCAATTTCGGAGTGGTCTTTTGGAGAGCGAGAGAGAGGAGAGGTCCGACTCTGTCTTTGCCATTCCATTCCATTCCTTTCTCTTTCTCCTTTCCTTTGCATTTTTAATTTCTTTGACCGCCTTTTCCTTTTTGTTGTTGTTGTTTGTTTTTGTATCGCATTTTGGTATTTATTACATCTAATGGAATGTGGCAAAAGCATGAAAACTCTTGGCCGAACCAAAAAGGAGGTGGGGGGAACGGCAGGGCAGGGCAAGAGAAGGCAACGAAATAACAGAAAAGTGCCCGAAACCCGGAGGAAATACATACATACATACATATGTATGTATGCAAAGAATTCTGCTGCCTGCTGTGCAAACTTTATATGTATGTATGCATGGATTTTGTTTCCTTTTATTTGGAAATGAGGCAATCGAACGAAAGTTTTGTCCATACAGCAGATCAGAACTTTACAGATTTCCCAATCACTTCCAAACCATTCATTGATCGGATGCAGTTTTGGCCAGGAGTTTTTAGAAAGCATTCGGCAACTACACATTTGGTGGGCAGGAAATGTTACAAATGCATAGTTTCTACTATGTAACTTGTTTTAGCTTGGCTTTCGCATTGCTTGCAGGTGTATTTCGTAATTTATTTCGTTTTTCTTGAATGCAAATATCCAATTCCTGAGCGTTTTTCAGCCACTTTGGACTACTCAACACTGCTTTAAGCTGTACTCTGCACTGCTTAAGTGAGCAAGTAGTTCATGCAGTGCAAAACGTAATGCAGTGAAACGTTCTGCAGAGCTGCAAGTACTCGTATTTGAATGAACGAAGGTAAATGCTCGTAAATCCAATCACTCAGTAAATCTTCCGGTAAATATCATGGCATACAAGTGCAAGTGTGAACAAACGCTCACACGAGAGAGGAGAGCGTTTGCTGGCTGCATTAGGCAATGAAAGCACAATGGCAGAAACAAAAGAGAGACAGACGGAGCGTGGAGAGTGTAGGATAGAGCCTGAGTGCAGAGAGTGGAGTGTCGACTAAGCTGAGTGCGTACGTGCGTGCGTTGGGGCCTTGCGTGTTCATTGAGATTGTGTGTGAGTGTGTGTGTGTGTGTGGGCATAAACAAAGAAGGAATCAACACAAACAAATAAGAGGCAACACCCATACACACAAACACCCAAGCAAAAGGAGAAGAAGCCTTTGGCATGTTCCGCTATGCCGGGGTACATTGTTACATTTAATAGTACCCTCTCTGGCTTCAAGAGTATGATGATTTTCTTAATAGTTAATTTATTTTTTCCAATTGTTTTTTGCTTTCGTTTTAATGTGATGAACCAAAGGACAAAACATACTCAAATTCGGCTGTGGATCAGCAAAGGGTATTAGGAGTTTCGGTCATCGTGGTTAGTGTTCGCTTCTTGTTGTAATTTCTGCCGCTTATAGCCGCAGTGGAGATGAAGAGACACAGTGAAGAGAGTTTGAACCGTGACAGAGACAGGGAGAGAAAGCGACAGACGTGTGAAGTAGTACAGACATTTTTGTATTTTTTGTGCATTTTCTTTATTTTTTCTTTTCCCGCGCAGCAGACAGTAACAATGCTCCAAATTTCAAGTGACTGCAAAAAATATGCAATACAAAAAACTGACTACAAATAAACGCACACACGTGAAGGGAGAGCGCCGAGGAAAGGAAGAAAAGAGTGAAAGAGCGGAGGTAAAGGGAGAGCAACGCTAAAGAGAATAGGTAAGGATGGTGGTGAGTTTTCAAAGTTTCACAATCCCCAACACAACACAACACCCACCCACCCCACAACATTCTTTACCCTCGCCACCAACTAGAAGAGAACACGCGTGGAATGGCAGAAGAGACTACACGACAACACACAAAAACGAACGCAAAAATATCAAGGTATGTACATATATGTAATTAATGATCAGGTAATGCCCCCATTTTGCTACCAAAGTCTGGAAGGTAATTAATCTACATATATGTATCTGTATCTATTTTACGTGTCTTTAAAGATATCTCTCGATTTAGGCCTTCACTCTCGCTCAGTGCAGTGCACCTTACCTTCTGCTGGAATGTACCTTGGGACAATAGCAAACCAAAACAGAAGCAGCGAAGCCAGCAGCAGCAGCAACGATTTTCATTCCTGCACAAACAAAATCCGCTAAAACTCGCCGATGGTCGTCGCCACAGGCGGTGCGAAGGTTTGTGGCATGGTGGGGCGGGCCGGGGCGGGGCAGGGCAGGCTGTGTGTAGGTGAGATTGGAGATGGTGGTTGGACGACGCGTCGTCGACAGCCATGTCGCGTCGCCTGGCGGCAACTTTGACATTTGCATGTGTAGTATGCGTGTGGCACTTTGTGTGTTTGTTTGTGTGTGTGTGTGTGTGTGTTCGCGATGGAATCTGCCAATACACACACACACACGAACGAACATAAAGGCAGCATCAGCATCCTCTTTAGCCAAATAGAAAATCCTTCAAAGTTTCTGCCTTTTTGGACAGATGTCCCTTGACATTTTCTCTTACGCCTCTCTAGGGGGCGGGGGGCCATCTCTGATCAGATATATGTATGTATGTACGTGTCCACCCAAGAGCTAATTTATAGGAGGATACACGTTATCCTTGAGAGTGTCATTTTTTTGAGTACAGGAAAAATATAGTGAAAACGTGGCTTTGAACCACAACCAATTGATATTCTCTTTTAAACTAGATATTCAACGGGTCTCAAACAATACCTGCATCAAGCAATGGATGCTTCCAGGTTTCTGTCTATTTTCAGACAAAAATTAACTTTATCAGCATCAGGAAAAGATACACAAGTTTAATTCGAAGTCTTGAACGCACTTGCTTTGAGCTTATCACTGAGTTTGGTTACACTAAGAAAAATCTTCCTTCTAACATGCGCTTGGGTACACCGGGCATTTGAGAAACACACGTTGCCTCTGCTCTCGACGGCTGGGCTGTGTTGTGTTGGCTGTGTCCCCAAAAATAACTAACCCCCGTTAGTGCTTGAGCCTGGGCTTTGGACCACGGAACTTTTTTCATGATAGGAAATGGGCATGGAAAGGAAAGGAAAGGAAAGCAAGAATGCCTGGACATGGACACTGCCACTGTCTGCTCATACAACAGTTTCGTTTCGTTTCCTCTCCCGTGGTGCTTACGTTCGGTTCGTTCCCTTCCTACCGATGGCTGGGAGCGACCCTCGTTCTGCTATCCAGCTATCCCAGCCATCAGGCAGGCGGCGGGCGGCTGGCGACTGGCGGCCATCCCCCTTTTTCCACCCACCTTACCTACTTTTCAAGCATTGCCTCTGCTTCAGCCGCTGCCTCTGCCACTGCCACTGCCGATGGCGCCGCCAACCAGAGCGCATCAGCAGAAATTTGTCTATTTTTATCACTTTTTGTACAATTTTTGTGTTTTTTTTTAATTTACCCCCCCTCTGGTATCATGGCTGTTGCCTTTGCTGTCGCTTCTTGTTATTTGATTTGCTTCTTCGTCGTCATTCGCTTTTTTCTTGTTTCTCGTTTCTCATTTCGCTAAACGTTAATTTTCATTTCAATTTGCAAAATCATTCACACGTTGCCACACGTTTTTTGGGGAGTTTAAAATTTAATTTTGGGGGATGTCTGGGATGGGATGTTTTTTACAGCATTTCAGTTCGGAGTTCGAGGAAATCGAATTGAGCTTAGGGGTTGATCTTTTAAACTGGGAAATTGAATTGTTAATCTATCCTCTTACTGATCAAATTAAAAGATTTCAGATGACTTGATGAAATTGAAAAATAAGAGAGAACTATTTAAACATTTAAATAGCTCCCAAAAAGAACAATCGATATTGAAGGCTTGTCAAAATTCACCAAAATAAACATATTTTTCCATTTATTGTACATATGTATGTATGAGTAATGTAAAGTTGTCCACTATGGTGGTCCCTGGTGGACACTGTGAATAACTTTCTATATTTGATCTCGCCCATTTCTTTGCTGCCTGCCTGCCTGGCTGCCTGGCTGTAACCGCGCTGGTGCTGCTGTCCAAACTTTGAACCACATTTAAAATTTCATTTTGTTCTGTTTTCATTAGGTTTTGGCAACATTTTGTCCACAATTTGGCAAAATTACAAACTAAACAGTAAAATTATATCTACATGTATGTGTTTGTGTGTAAGAGAACACACAGTAAATACATATGTACATACAAGTGTACGTATGCATGTATAGGTATGTATGTATTTATTTATATAAAATATGAGATTCTTAGAATAATGGAATGGAGCACATACCGCAATTTTGTTGCCAGCGCGACCGCTGGCTGCAGTCAGACGTCGATGCTGACGCCGCTGCTTAGTTCACCGTTGCCGTTGCGCTGCGGTTGACAGACTTTTGCCAACTTTATGTTTGGTTTTCACTTATTCTACTGCTGCTGCTGCTGCTTCTTTTTTTGGTTCATTTTTTTTTTTGTAACTGCACTTAAAAAAATAAATGTTGAAACTGTAAAAAACAAAAACGCACTACTATTGAGAGAGCTTTACGAAGCTTCACGCTTGGTTTCATTAGCATTATTGTTGTTTATGGTTAAATCTTTTGTGGGTTTTACAAACACTTTCTCGCAGAAAACACGTAGAGAGACAGAGAGAGAGAGAGAGAGAGAGAGAGATGGAGGAAGAGAGAGCGGCCATGACTGGCTCTGCTTTCTGTATTAGTGTAACCGATTTAGCTTTTTTGTTTTCGACAGAATTTGGCAGTTTTATATTCCTGTACATTTGAATAAGTAATTTGTTGTTTTGCCCTCAAAGACCTTTTTCACGACCCAAAAAGCTATTAAAATAGTGAATGATATTTTACTTTCTCAACAGTCATTTGAAATGAAACGATATGCATACACAATCGTTCTGTTCAAAATAAAAAAAAAAACTATATTTCCATACAATTTTAAGCACTTTTAGGAGCCCCCAAGGCATCATTTTGTTATAGTTAAATTCTTAGTTACTAATACGTAGTCCATTACATGGTCTGGTCTAGTTTCTGGTATTCTCCTCTGCTCTTTTCTAGATTTGAAGTTACTTTTGGCACAACTTTAGAGGACTTCATCACCAATTTAATTAATAAAAACGCTCAAAACACGGAACAATTTGTTGGTATATTTGTCCATTATTTCGTTGATTTAATCTCATTTACATCATCGTTTAATTTTTGGCTTTTTATGGAAATTTCGTGACAGCACTGCTGGCTGCTGCTTTTCCTGCTGCTGCTACCGACGTGTACCGTTATGATTGAAGTTTCACTGCGTATTGGCGCTGGGGCTTCTGCTGTAGCTGTAGCGGCTGCATTTAATAAGTCTGAACTTTCACGCCGCTGCAGCAGAAGCAATATCAGACGGCAGCGTCGTTGCGGTCGCAACGAGGCGCGACAGCTCTGCCGGCCTTGTCGGCTAATTACCGGTGACCGGTAATGCAGGAGCCTGCGTCGCAGTTAAAGCTGCGCGTGGGCGTCGGATGCGGCACGTTCGCGTAACCCTAATCCCGCTCCGGTGGATTATCTTGCCCCCAAAGGCTCTGTGCTCTAGTGCGGATACGGATCGATATGGCAGCCGCAGCAGCACCCTCACCGCACCACCGCTTTTGCTTGCTCTCACTCTCTCTCTCTCTCTCCCTCTCTCTCTCTAGAACCACACTCTCCCAATCAAATATTCTAATTGGAATCACACAGAAACGCATCGACAACCAAGGCCATTGGAAGAAGGAGGGAGGGGTGGTGGGGTACACGTTCATTACCATTCAATTGTTTGCTCTTGGACGGAGGACGAGTAGTAGGAGTAGGAGCAGGTGATGACCTCGAAACATCATTCGAATGCAGTTATTTTACAGATTTGATTCTCTTGTGAATCTACTAGTTGGTATTTTGGGCGTCTACACAGAAAGCGAGCAACACCACCGCACCAACACCATTACTACCGCCAGCAGCAGCATCACCATCACCGCACCAACACCGCCGAAACATCGTTAGTCCATCAGCATCCAAAGAAATCCGCCGTTGACGCCGGCGTCGCAGTTGGCTTGGTCACAGAGACGACGACGGTGGATGGCTTTGGTTTCGTTTCCATTCCATTGCTTTCGCCTCCTACGCTGACGCAGTGCTGCCGCTAGCACTGTCGACAAGATGCCGCGCGCTGCCGATACACCTTGTTGTTTTGCTTGTTCTTTGAGAGTAATTTTTTTGCTTTGTGGATTTACACACTCCTTTGTTTACGGTCCTTTTTCGGTTGGCAATCGATTTATACACACTCAATAAGCACAATTACCCATCAGTCGTAATGCAATAGAAAATTTTAATTTACAATATGTTTTTCATTTATGCACCGTGTAAATTCTTGTATTTTATAAAAGACGCGCACGCAGCGACGATGGGGGAAAATGGGGCGGCAGCAGCCCGCGCTGTAGAGGTGGAAAACATCAATGTTCAAACATCGATTTTTTTGCCAGACACCCCTAAGTTTAATCGATATGATTTTAATCGGTTCTGGTGGAACACTTTTTCCAATTTGATATTCCGTTTAATATTACTAGCTAACTAGGACCCTCAGGCCTGAAAACATAATTTTATACAATAGATAAAACAATTTTCTACAAGACTGGCTAATTTTAAGGACTCCGTTTGATTGGATTGTTTATAAAATAACGTTTATAAAACTTGAGTGAGCACGACATGCGTCGTAAGAAAGCATAATATTGCAGTTTATGGCTGCAAATAGTAGATTTAACAATTTTACAATGGGTGGTGGCAACGCTCTGTAACGCTCGTTTCGAAGTTAGTTGTTTTGGGGGCTATTGTTTTATTTGTTCACTAAAATTTGGGCTATAAAGTGTTGGGGCTACTGCTTGGAAGGAAACCCATAAATTATAGGAAAAAGATAACATAATCGAATAACTGATCTTCCATGAAACAATTTACTTTGATTTAAGCAATTTATCCACTATTTTAGCAACTCCCATGCTCATTTCAAATCCGCCCGCTCTAAAAAATCCTCGCCGCCCTGGGAAGTTTACAATATTTTTCCCTGGGAAAATGCTGAGGCCCTTCGAAAAACACGGGTATGGACAGCATGCAAAACGCCCGAAAAAATGCAAGGCCTGCAAGGTAAAATCCACCCCAGCTGATTTATATTCGGGAAAAATTCGGGTAAGGTGAAAACCGTGCGATCCATGGAATTTCCCTTGGCTGAATTTACCCGTTACCCATACCTTTTTTGGCTCAACCCAAGCTCGAACCAAAAAGTTGTGTCGAACCGAAAAATGAGAGAATTTTACTCATTTTCGCGGTCATGTTTGAGCTCTTACTCTCACGGTATGAGCTCTTACTCTCTTTTACTCTCACGGTATGAGTTCGAAAGATCATGCAACAAAACATCGATAACAAAGTATATTTTGTGGATTGGCGGTAATTTTGAAAATAAACCATCACAAAAAAACCAACGAAAATCATATTCCTCGATTTTGATATTCCGTTTAATATTACTAGCTAACTAGGACCCCCAGGCCTGAGCACATAATTTTAGACGATTGATGAATCAATTATTGACCAATTACAAAAAACTCGCTCATTGCATTTGGTCTAAATTAAGGGTTTAAACAGAAAAGGTCAAGACATAAAACGTAAGCGAGCATGAAATGCGACGTAAGAAAACGTAAGTGAGCATGAAATGTCACGTCATTTGGAAACTTAACTGGTGCTATGGACGTATACATATATACCATACCCTTTTTCATTTCACTAATGTTAAAATTATTTTTTCCTAGCTGCTTTCAAGCGTAATTAATAGTGCATTTTGCACATATCTACATTTTTTGACCCAATAATGCATTTGATGAATTTATTATTATTAACAAAGCGATCCCGATACCCATTTGACCAAAAACCGTAAAATTTTCTGAGATAGAGACTGACTAGTTTCTGCGATAATTGGTGCCTAGTAAAATAAACTTTTCTTAAATTCTATAATATACTTTCCTAAGGGGTATGACAAATGTTAAGCTATGGGTAAATATTTAAAACGTAAGTATTAATTTGAAATTAACAAAAAAATGCTTTTAAGAGTCTTCCAGTAAATTATGGGCAAAAAACCCTGAATTAAAACGAAATGCGTGTATATATGTATGTGTGTAACCACATGTTTTTATTTGCATGGTTTTATTTGTTTTAATGCAATTTATGTGCATGTATCAACCCATCCGTATTCCAAATGAACAATAATGAAGAATGAACGTAATGAAAAATTATCTTTAAATATATTTTGAAATAGTATATTCGACAGATGGGAATTTTAACGCTGAGACAGATGATGATACAAGAACGTATGTTCGAAAATAAGAACTACAATGTCTTCTGGTCTTCAAACACCGACTAAGTTTAATGTTGATATGGAATTAATTAATCTCTGATATTTAAATTCCAGAAAAAACTAATGTTTCTCAACAAAAATCAATACCTATTTTAAGATATATGTATGTGTGTCCTCGAGGAATTTTTTATTTTTTTTGTTCAAGTTTCTGAAGGAAAGCCAGCAGCTTTTTTAATGAAAATGATCTCAAATAAAAATAATCCCTAATAAAGCTGTTTATTTTTCATATCTTTAATAATATATAATATTTTTTATAATCTTTTTATAAAAGTTTTTTAACTATTTCCTCGGAAAACATCGATGTTTTTCTATCTCTAGCGGAATACTGATGAAAATCGTATTCCTCGCTTTTGATGTTCTGTTTTATATTACTAGCCAACTAGGACTCCAGGCCTGAACACATAATTTTATTACATTATTGAACCAATTTTCTACTTTTCCGACCGATTTACTTTTATTAGATTGTTTATAAAATGATTTTTAAGGCAAGAAGATCAAACAAAATTTAACTTTGCTATATTCATTTTGGTTATTTTTGTTGCAGTCCATCTTAGCGTACCTTATTCCGGCGGGGAACATTTTAATTTGAAATATGCCGCTAGGCACCTAGCGGAATACCTCCGAATACCATTAAATACTTTTTTAGTATTAACTGATACGGCTGCACAGCTGATTGCAGATAAGAATTCTCATCACTAGAATTTTTGAACAAACAAACTAATTATTATTTTTTTTAAGAAAAATAAGTAAGGAAACGTTAGTAAACTATCGCAAACCACAAGTTCACCTGGCCTTCCATCTTTGAAAAAGCGCGTGGACAATATGCAGCACAGAGTGGTTTTGTACGGGATTTTCGTCTCGTTTCTAATCACAAATAAAATCACCGACGCCATACAGGCACGCAGCGACAAGGAACAGCCGCAAACGGTGGTCTCCGGCACGGCCGTGCAGTCAGTGGTCCCCGTACAGGCCCAACTTGGCTCTAGCTCCTCATCAGGATCTTCGTCCTCCGCCTCCAACTCGGCATTCCACCCATTGGGACCGAATGTGATGTGCTCCTTTCTGCCCCGTGACTTTCTCGAGTGCAAGGATCCTATAGATCATAGGGACAATGCCACGGCCAAGATAGAGAAGGGCTACGGCTGCCTGCGCTTCGGCGGCTCCTCCTACGAAGATGTGGAGCACACAAAGGTCCAGTGCACCGTCTACTCGGACATCGATTGCTACGGCAACCGCACCTTCTTCCGCGAGGGTGTGCCCTGTGTCCGCTACACGGACCACTATTTCGTCACCACGCTCATCTACAGCATGCTGCTAGGATTCCTTGGCATGGACCGCTTCTGCCTGGGACAGACGGGTACGGCTGTCGGCAAACTGTTGACAATGGGCGGTGTGGGCGTCTGGTGGATCATTGATGTCATTTTGCTGATTACCAATAATCTCCTGCCGGAGGACGGCAGCAATTGGAATCCCTATGTGTAGACATATGCTCGTTATTTGTGTGATATTTTAGCATTTAAGTAAGTTTTAAGTACCAATAAACTCAATTGTTTAGAATTTCTAAAGCATTTTGAAAATAACTATCGATAGTTGCCATCGATTGTTTGAGATGTGTAGACAACCCCGCTCCCGCCATATCAATGGCCGCTAATCAACAATAGAACAAAAACAGACATAAAGACGCATTTTTCAACCGATTTTCACACAGTTTTAAAAGCAACGCTGCAGGCTGCTGATGCGACCGGCTCTGCCAGTACTATCAGAGTCGACCACTTAATCCGCGTCGTCATTTTTCAATTTCTTTCTTACTCTATTGTGTGTGTGTTAGATTTTGCTTTGTCAGCGTCATTTTCGCTGGGAAAACGGCTGTAAAATGAAACTTCTCCTGCTGTTGGCCTTGGCCATGGCTGTGGCTGTCTCCGCTACGGAGACGCCGTCCATGCTATCCAATGAATTCATCGAGCTGGTGCGCAGCAAGGCAACAACCTGGCAGGTAAGACGCAAAAACATCCGATTTTTCCTTTGTGACGTGTGACAATCGACTCGAATTGTTTACCCTACAGGTTGGCCGTAATTTTAGAGAATCCGTGTCGGAGGAGTATATACGGGGTCTGATGGGCGTCCATCCCGATGCCCACAAGTTTGCACTGCCCGAGAAGAGTATTGTTTTGGGCGATCTCTATGCGGACGATGGCGTTGACATTCCCGAGGAGTTCGACTCCCGAAAAGCCTGGCCAAATTGTCCCACCATTGGGGAGATTCGTGACCAGGGCTCGTGTGGCTCCTGCTGGGCCTTTGGTGCCGTTGAAGCCATGTCGGATCGCGTAAGTTGTGTACAAGCAGGCAGACAAGAGACTGCAATGCAGGCGGTGGTAGATTGTGGTGGTTGCTTATCTGACGCCCTGACCATTCGCTTATCGAATCGATATTCGGCCTTTTGTTTTGCGCTCTGCTGCTGCCGCTGGTGCACTCTTTGTTTGAGCCCCTTTTGCTGACATCGCAATCTATTTCATTAAAGGTGTGCATTCACTCCAAAGGCAAAGTCAACTTTCACTTTTCGGCCGATGATTTGGTGTCCTGCTGCCACACCTGCGGCTTTGGCTGCAATGGCGGCTTCCCTGGCGCCGCCTGGAGCTACTGGACGCGCAAGGGTATCGTCAGTGGCGGACCCTTCGGCTCCACTCAGGTTTGTGCTCATTTCATCTTTATTCCCTTATGATGTGTCATGTGATATCAATTAATCCAATTTTAGGGTTGCCGCCCGTACGAGATAGCACCGTGTGAGCATCATGTGAACGGTACTCGTCCGCCCTGCGCTCATGACAGTACACCCCGCTGCCAGCACCAGTGCCAGGCCAGCTACAGCGTGGAGTATGCCAAGGACAAGAACTTTGGCTCCAAGTCGTATTCGGTGCGCAAAAATGAGCGCGACATTCAGCTGGAGATCATGACCAATGGTCCCGTCGAGGGAGCGTTTACCGTCTACGAAGATCTGATTCTGTACAAGAGCGGTGTGTATCAGCATGAGCATGGCAAGGAGCTGGGCGGCCATGCCATACGCATCCTTGGCTGGGGCGTTTGGGGTGACTCCAAGGTGCCATACTGGCTGATTGGCAACTCCTGGAACACCGACTGGGGCGACAACGGATTCTTCCGCATTCTCCGCGGACAGGACCATTGCGGCATCGAGAGCTCCATATCGGCTGGTCTGCCCAAGCTATAGACAAATACTTAATCAATTACCAGATTTCCGTTCTATGTCAGTTTTATCCCCCTATCCTAATCCCACCCGTTTCTATTCAAAGCGAAAATCCCATGCGTATCCCCCCAAAAGGCTGCGCAATGACAATTGTAGTTCAATAATAATAAACATGATTGATAATAATGTATTCTAAATGTGCATTTATTCTATGATTATGGAGCATTGCCTTCCCACTCTTAATCGGCTTCCATGGGGCCACAGTGCCCTGCCAGTGAGCCGCTGACTTTATGCTTCTAGTATAGCTGTCGGAGTTAATCTCCGCCAACCACAAAGTCCACAATTAGTGTCTGAATTGATTAGTCAAACACTCGGCTTGCTCCGGGTATGATTTATACTTATGCACATACATATATAATACACTGCGGTACACAACTGTCATGCCACCAAATGTGTCGGATTCTGCTATCAAAACAAGGCTCGGAATAAACGCTAAGGAAGAGAGAAAGGAAACGAAAGACTCTAGCTAGAGATAGTAAACTTACGAAAATATGGCCAATATGGGACTCCTCTAAGCCACATATGGCTTGTGGCTGGCAATGCAATTCTGATTGCAAGATTTGCTCGTTATCAAAGTAGGTCAATTATGAAAAAACATTAGATAGTTTGTCGGTCAAAGAGATATTGAAACGATTCTTTCAGCGCTCTGCTGTCTTTTGAAATATGTATAATATATATAAAGATAGGAATTAAGAAATACTGATTGTGGGTCAGAACAGTAAATTGAAACTGGTGGGAGATAGAATCCTGTATAAGCTGTGAAATGGATCTGGAAATATTGGAGGACATACTCTCACAGCACAGTATTTGGGAAATAAGACACACCAAAGTTCTTAAGCCTAAACATACGAGGCTCTTCCACAAAATATGTCCAACTGCCCAGTAAACAAGATCACATGCATGATCGAAGTATTCATGATTTGAATAAACATGCACCACAATACATGTGGTATTGTATAGTTCAGAAGGTTACAAATCATTATTTCTTATCTGTGTGGTAACAGTTGACTTTGTAAGTGCATACTATATATAGATAAGCATAGAGATTTCCATCATCGACCTCTAATACTCGTCAAGTTCTGATAATTATAGGACGCACTGTTTTCAGCTAACCATCTGCCGCCTGACGCCCACCAACCGAATAAAAAAAAAAACAAAAACAAAAACAGTTGTGTCCACTCCGCTGGGTCTGGCATTACTCACCCGCCCACTGCATGGTATGGTGCCAACAATTTAATGGTACGTTGGGCATTATCCCCTCTGGATCCCATTACTGCATTGGTGTCCACTTTCCAGTCACTGATTAAATACCTCAGGGAGCTAAAGCCACAAAAAACCATGTTCATATATGTATATCCTCATATGCCCATAGTTCTCAATATATACATATGTATATGTATATATATATATATATATTTTTTAATGTGGAGATAAAAACGTTTCAACTGATTGTGTTGGTTTTTTTTCACATAGCATGTTTTGTATTTATTTTTCTCATTTGCAACATCAAATAGAACATTTTTTTTTTTGTATTTTTTAATTTAATTTATTTGTTTTAATTTATGTCTCATGAACCGCTTTGTTTTTTTTTTTGGATTTTCTTTGGAAATGATTAATCTTGCTTGCGTCGAGTGGTTTTTTTCTCGGTAACGTCGGACTCCAATTTCGTTCATATCTTTTGCTAACAAACAGCTTACATCGAAAAATACATATATTTTACTGCAGTACTTTTTTTAATTCAATTTTTCTTTTCTTCCCTCAATTTTCTTACACATTTTTTTTGCTTTTGTTGGTTATTTGTAGGTATATATAAACACATATATATATATATATAGCATATATATATACATATATATAGTATAATATAGTATAGTAGAGTATAGTATATTTTTTCAACTCTATTGATTTGCCATCCTTCTCCTTTTGCACTTATTTTTTTATCTTTTTTTTGTTTGCTTTGCATTGCTTTTGCCTTTTATTTTTTGGTTTTTTTTTGTTTGGTTTTTGTTTGTAAATAGATTGCATTTGGTTTGCTCCACATATTTGTTGCTGTTGTCCGTAGAACAATTTTTAATCAATAAATAATTAATTCTTTGGTTGTTTTTGTTGTAATATTTGTTATACCTGGACTTTTTGCACTTATGAAATATACAATATACAATGCATGCTCGCACTCTGCGGTACGTTTGTATGCATTTATTTAAATATTTTCAACAATTCTTTTCTTTTCTTTTTGTATTTTTGTATTTGCATAGCATGCGATTTGAACAGTTTTTAGTTTTTTTCTGATCTCGATTAAGTAATGATTAAACGAGCCAGCAGCAGCAGCTTCCTTAACCTTTGATATTGGAATTCATTTAAAGGCTGATCTTTGGGTAATCGGAATGTGTCTGAACTTAAATTTGTGAATAATATTCCCACCAGTTTCAAGAAGAAGTTACATATATGGAAGTTATACACATACTTTTTTGATAATTTTTCGATAGTTTTATTCGCAAAGAGACAACGAGAAAAATCGTATAATTTGTATACAAAATTGTTTGCTGCTGTTTCGTTTACCCCAGTGTACCTTAATCATTTTTCTTTGATTAGGCGTGTGTGTGTATGTGTGTGTGTCTTCCATTATTCCACCCACTATCTGCGGTCTGCGGAGGGGGGAGAAAGGTTGGCTTTTCTTATCATCTAAATGGTGGGTTTTATTTTTTTCTAGAAATATCAATACAATTTTACTGAACGCTTTATTGGCTTTATTGGGATAACCATCCTCTCACACGTTCCTCTTACAGCTATTGTGGTGGGGTGGGGCGGGGTGGGGGGTGGTGGAGGAAGGGTCACCGAGATCGATATTGTATGTATGTACATATCTGAGAGATCTATCTGTGGAGTTCCATTTAGAGATCAATTGGAGCCGAAATGCGAAATGGGATTTACATATACTTTTAGCTCTTCCTCTATCTCCTCGTAAAATTGACATTCCGAGGCCTAATATTATCTATATTTATTTCTCGACACTGTGATTGATTCCAAGAAAAATGTCTGGAAAGTATTCTGGAAAGGTTTCGGAATCTCGAACGAATCCCACACACTTAATATAAAAGTTAGAGAATCTGTTAGTTATTATCGTATGTTGAGCACGATATTGTTTTTTTTTCATGTGTAAAATATGTGTGTAAGTGGAATGTCTATGTGTAGTATCTCTGCAAAAAATTAGGAAGCTATTCAGGTACAATATGCATATTACGAGTACATTGTATATTAGTGGAGTGGAGTGGAGTCGCTGCAAACGTCCTTGGCAGGATGATCAAATAAAGTACAAGTACACATCTCTTGGAGGAAAATCTACATGTATGTAATCTACAGACGAGTATTCGGGTCGGGGTTGGTGTCGGGGTCACCTCTTAAGCGTATTTTTTCTAGACAAAGAATTTATTTTGTTGTGTACTCCTAATACATATACATATATGTATAGGATATGGGATATAGGATATAGGCTATCCTCTACTCTACGGACAGAGATCATTGTTTAGATGATAATCCATGAAAGTTATTCCTTAGGGTAATCGTATTCGTATTCGTATTTATTTCGATACTTTGTCTACAAACAAATTACAAAATTGGAGACAAAACAAAAAATGCATAATGGATAAGTAGAGGAACATACATAGATGTAAGTATATAGCCCAGACAAAAAGACCTGTTGGATCGAACACACACAGTTTTTGCTGCCAGTTAGCAAGCTTCCGAAGTTCTTAGTTTTAGTTGCGCTAAATAAATATAGTAGTAGGTATTACTCGGCTTCCTCTATAAGTGTATAACCTATGTATTACTTGCATGTTTGGCATTTGGTTTGCCGCCTAGGAAGTACACATACAATACGTATAAGTTCTCATTTCATAACATCCGCTAATCGAAAGTTAAACCAACAATGATTATACAATATATATGTATATATTATATATTTTACTTTTTTCTGGGTTCTTTTTTGTACCGTTCTGTTTTTCTTCTTTAGAGTTTCCAAACGTTTTTTGTTGTTGTATTTGGTTTGCAAGGTGAGAGATTTGTTAGTTAACTTGTGTGGACAGCTTTTGTATTAGGCTCTATGTATACATAACTCTGTGTATATGGTACTACAATACATACAATATATAAAGGCTATATAGTTCATTGCCCCGTTTCATCATCAGGTCGCCTTGAGTTTTTTTTTTTTTTTGGTTTCTACTTCAACGAGCTGGATATCAGATCTCAGATCCTCTGTTCTCGTTTCAAATTCGAACTCAACTTTTCTTTGGTATCACAAAATCGGTTTTTTATTTATAACATTTCATAATTTTTGTTTCAATATTCGATTAACTTGTTCAACTTTTGACCAGCAAAATTGGAGAATTTTTCCCTTCAAATAACAAACATTTTTTTTGTTTTGTTTTTTTTAGTACAGATATTACAGATTAAATATTTAACCCTTTCATTTGTTTTCAATTAGGTTTTGGTTTTGGTTTTGTTTTTGTGTGAGTGTTTTTTTCTTTTTTGGTAGCGAAAGACTATCACAATTATGGAGATTTCAATGGTTTTCTTTTAAAGGGCCTCTATCGGTGCTGAAGAATGGTATCTTACTGGCACATACATATGTATAAATACAATTTTTAAGTTTTTTAAGTTGGTATACGGAAGCCGTTAGTTTATACTTTTTTTTTTTTTGGTTGTTGTTGTAAGAATTTTGGTTTTAATCAAGAAATGCATTATATTTTTCATTTGATTTTGCAACCGCACTTGCCTTTCCGCACTCGCTTTAGTCCTTTGGGTCCGTCCTGCTTTTGGGGGAGAGAGAGAGAGATCTTTCATCGGTTTCCGGGTTTCCATTTTATATTTTTTTGTTTTCCTGTCCGTCAATTTGTTGTAGTACCACATTTTCGTTTGTTTTGTGTTGAACTTTGTTCGCTTTCATATGTTAAATGGTTTCATATATTGAATATATATTTATTTATATTTATATATATGTACATATGTATGTATGCATGTATACATATATATGTATATCTCTTGTTATATATTTATGTGGTATTTATTAGGTATTTACTTTGTTTTGTGTTTCTTTAAGTGGTTTGGAAAACCATCAAACAACAGGAGGAAACAGTCTTTCGTTCCAGGTACCTAAACGGGAATAAGAACGGAAATCGAAAATTATTTTTATTTCTTCAACTATTTCGGTGTATGTACATAGTTGCTAATTGCTAAGCTACAAAATACATCGGTTAGTTCTTGAAGTTCTGGTTGGGTTTGGTTCCTTTCTACTTTTTTGAATTAGTTAGACACTTCCATCTATATTTCTATTTGACTGCTATCGTATAATACTCGGCCTTCGACTTGATCAAGTAATGTAATATATATGTAGATATATAGAGATACAGTGCGGTATATATGATATAGGCAGGATAGATACTCACCGCGTGACACATTTGACTTTTGGTTATATGTATGTTGTACAATATGGTTTTTGTTTTCTCATTTTGTTAATATTTTGGTTTGCTCTCATATATACACCCAATATTTGTTATTTGTTGCTATATGTATATCGCGCATAGTAGTACATAATATATATATATATATAGTGATATATATACACGGAGTTGACATATATGGGAGGCGGCATCAATGTTGTTATCCTTGATTTTATCATTATTATATACTCTTTTCTGTTAGTATGTCGAACGGAATGCAGGATTGCGGTGTGCTAGAAATCTTTCTGGAGTTTGCAGTTCTTGTTGGGTCGGGTTGGGTTTGGTTGGGTTTGCTTTAGTTTGGCTTTATGGTTGTAATTCTAGTATTTTCTAGGGACCAGCTCTCTCTCTGGTCTGGTGTGGTGTGCTATCCTATCTAGTGATGGCTCAAATAGGTTTTGCGCTTCAGATAGCCGCTGCGTATGGGCGATGAGAGTCCCGTCTCGTTGCTATTGTTGTTGATGATTTGTTTATTGATGATTTTGTAATGTATTTTTCGTTTTGTGTGTTGTTTCATTGTGTTGTTGTGTGTGGTGTATGATGTTTTGGTTTTTCAAGCAAATTTTGGTTTTGGTTTGTAGGTTTTTTTTATTGTTTTTTTTGGAAAAAGAGAGATAGAGTTATAGTTGAGTGAAAAGAATTGCGAAATGATTTTTTGCTTTTAAGTTCTTTTTGTTTTTTCTTCCTTGACAACACCAATCAATCAATTAATCAATAAAATGCTCAGCTAGAAGTGCATTAAATACATTAAAAAAAATGTATAAACAAAAACAACAAAAACAGGTGTTTTGGTGTGTGGGGGTGTGTGTCTGTGGGGTGGGGTATGTACATTCTATAAAACTCTAGAGCTAACACCAATTATTGCTTTTAAATTTGTTTTGTTTTTATAAATGTTCTTTCTTCTTTAAACTTCATTTGTTGCTTGTTCATGCAGCCTGTACGAGTGTGTGTGTGTGTGTGTGTGTGTATAGTCAGTGTGTGTGTGTGTGGTCAGCGGATGGATATACAATATTTTTGTGACGTTGGTGGTTTTATTTTATTTTTTTGGTTTTGTTTTAAGCGTTTTTTAAGCATTTTTCGTTTCATCCGTAAAATCAAAGAACAAACAAAGAAAAGATTACGAAATCGTAATCGTAACATTATAAATCATATATAGATATAGTACATATGGATATAGTTTTTATATATTTTTGTACATACTCGTATTATATCAAACTAAAGGCATTTTCTATGTATTGCGTTTATTTATTTACATACACACGTATGTATACTAATTTATTTTTGTTGCATTTTGGCATCAATTTCTTATAGCAAATCAAACATAATATCAATTTAAAATACAAATACAAATAATAATACAATGGATAACTTATAGCATACATAATACAGCATTTGTTCTAGCAGTTATTGTTTTGTTCTTGTGTAAACAAATAATAAAAACTCCATACTTAACAAAAAACAGGGAGAAACAGAGAAAAATAGGTGAAATATACCATAACAATCTATAAGGACGACTAGCTCTTGGGGGGGAAGGGGGGGGCTATGTATTTTTCATTTTGTGATTCATTGTCAGCCAGCCGTGAATGCCGTATCCTCATTAAGTTGGGACAGACTGGGACTGTTGCTATTCTGATGTTGATAATGATGGTTGCAGCTTCCAGTATTGTGGCTGTGGTTGTTGTTGGTTGCCAATTGCAGCTCGAAAGCATTGCTAAAGGTGGCGGTGGAGGATGGAGTAGGAGTAGGCAGAACAGGGGGTGGCAAGTCGTGTGGGGGAGAAGTGCAGCATCAAATTAGTTGGTTCAATCAATACTTTTTGGTTTTTGGCAAGAAAAATTTACATTTTTGAATGAATGTCGAGCTGAAGGTTTACAGGGATTACAGATTACAGGTTACGTATCACGATGTGGATGGGGGACGGGTTATCATCTTCTTCGAAGGCAAAGGCAATCATACATACATAAATAAATAAACAATAACAGAAAGCCACATAAAACCGAATTAACAATACATAAATACAAGTATACATACATATACAAATGGTGATGCGTGTTTTTTTTTTTGCTCTTTGTCTAAACAAACACAAAAATTGACATAGATACAAGATACGTGAAAGTACAGAACAGTACACAACAAGTAGGGGTAAGGATTAGTTGGGCTGGGGCTGGGGGACAGGACAGACCACAGATCACAGATTCACAAATCACACACAATTCGGCTCGAACTGGCACTCGAACCTTACCTTCGGCGTCGCGGATTTGCCGTCTGGCCGGGCAGATTGAAGCATCCCCGGGGTATGACCATACGTGCATTCCCTTTGGCCGGACGCGAACCGCCCACAGCTTGAAGGCCGGACAAGTGGGCCGCATAGCCATCGCTCAGGACAATGGCATTCGACTGCAGCTTCTTGCTCACCTAAGCCACGAAAGAGAGAGAGACAGCGAGATTCAGAGATTAATGAGATAGAGAGAGAGAGAGAGTAAAGTGGAAGCACAAACCTTGCCCACAATAAATATCTGATCGGTACGCATGCCCACATTTGTGTACACAGTAATATCCTTGCTGCTGCCATAGGCGGCCGTAATTGAGATTCCATGATTCTGCACCAGATTGTTGAGATACGCGGTCTTGTGGCCCAACGGATCGGTGGACAGCCCGTCGGCGAATGAGATCAATCCATGGGGGAAGTTGTGTTGGCTCAACCAAGAGACGACACGCTGCTGCTGCATATCCGGCCGCCCTGTTATGTAGATGAGGAGATAGCCCAGCTCCTGCCAATGACGGCAGACATCAACGGCACCGGCACGCACCTTGGGATCGCGGCCCGTCACCGACATGGAGGCGGTAAAGGAGCCATCAATACTAAAGACAACGCACTCGGTGAGTGGTGGCACCACAGCCATGTAGCAGTCCACTGATGTATGATCGCCACGGACGACCATCTTTACCGGATAAATGCCATAGCCGAGGGACAGCTGATCGGGTATGCTGTACGAGATGCGTCCGTTTTTGTCCGTCATTTCGGTGGTGAGGAATGTCCACTCGCCCGCAGGCGGATCCTTCATAATATGCACATCGACCTTCTCGCCATGCAGCGTGATCATGTCGAGGGGTCCGTACATGAAACGGGCATTTAAACGCTGTTCGCGTCCCTCCTGGACAATCACATCGTTGGCCCGATGATTGGCGGCCACATTTTTCAGCTTTACCGATGTGCGCTTCTTGATCCACTTTTCGCGCGGCTGCCCCGGATGGAAGGAGGCCGCATCCTTGTCATCGTTGGATCCCACAAACGGTATGCCCTCGAATTTGCCAATCTGTCGCAATATAAACGCAATCACATCGGGGCTCTCCCAGTAACTGGCATGAAACAGATGCGGCAATGCATGGGCGGGGAAATTGCTCAGCCCCTCGGGACAGTAGAGGGCATAGTCCAAGCGCTTCGTGCCCCACCATTTGTTTTGAACTGCAGAAAAAGAAAGAAACAAAACTATTTAGATCGGCTCTACTCGAGTTGGGATGGGGCTAGTGGCTCTCTTACGGGCATGAATTGTACTGAGAGAAACATTCTCAATTAGTCCCGAAATCGTGCTCTGCATGGAGGCATCCGAGAGGCGACGTCCGGCCAGTATATTGTTGCCATCGTTAAAGTGCTGCGGATGGGATTGAATAACCTCCACTGGAAATGGAATTCAGAGAGTGAGAGATGTAAATCAATCATGCACATGACATGTATGTTGGATCTTTCAAATCCTACGAGTAGATACGAAAATACTCACATAAATGCAAGGGCTGACCATTTCCCAGTGGATATTTGGCATAACGTGGAACATTCACTGGCGACAGTATGGAGAAGCGTGCACTAAGCAGCGGCTCCAGCCGCGAGGCAATCGGATCGGTTGGATGGAACAAATTGTACACCTGGTGGCAGTTCGGCCGCACCAATGCAGTTTTGGCATCATGCAACTTGCGGGCGGCCAAGACCACGGACAGCGGTGAGCCGAACATGAAAAAGTCACTGACTTCAAAGTCAAGCTTGGCGGCCCGCGAATCACTTGACGAACTGGAGCGACGACGACGCGGCGATGGGGCCACCAGCAAACGTTTGGCGTCCAGATCGGCCTCAATGAAGCGCTCGTCGTCGTCCAGTCGCGAGTGTCGGCTATTCATCGGATGGGCATTGCTGCTGCTGCTGCTGGCAGCAGCAGCATCACCGCCAGAATTCGAGGCTCCGGATCCAGCGGTACCCGGTTGACTGCCGTTGGAGCGGCACAAAGCCTCGTATGCCAGCAGAGAGCCCATGGAATCGCCGAGCATTACAATCTGCCCGGAGAAGCCATGTCCCTCTTCCGATTTCAAAAACTCATGGTACACAATATTGGCCGCTGCCACCGTCTTGTTGACGGTATCGTGGAACTCGGGTGAGGCCACAGCCAGCAGGGGTATGGCTCCTATGGGTACATCGGCTATATTCGGTATATCCGCCGCCGAGGGCGAGGCATCGAACGAGTATGGACTGAGGCTGGAGAGTATCCCCAAAGCATCGGTGCATATCGATGGACAGGGCACCATTTTGATCGTGACATGTGTCAGCAAACTGGGATAATGCTGCCGCATGACGGCCTCAAATGATCCACGGAATGTGGTAACATCTGATTTCTTGGCCGTCAGCTCACTGGCGGCATCCAGCACACTACCGGCATGAACGACCAACATCAGTATGGTGGTTGGGCAAGATGGGGTGCTCGGCGATCCTGGCGGCGACGAGTCATGGCTGCGATCCACACTGGCCGAGGAGCGCAACTGTCGCTTGTTACCCCGCTCCGAGGCGACGCGCATTAGAAAGTCCTGATTGAAAATGCTATCCTCCTGTTTGCCCCCAGTGTGGCCGCGACCACCCACCACCGAGCCACCGCTGGAGGGGCCACCATGGGGCGGTGGACTGTCATCGCCTTCGCCCAGCAGCTCCAGGGAGCTCCATTTGGCCAGAGAGTTGCTCTCATTGGTGTCTATAAAAAATGGGCAAAATAAATGGTTATTATTGCATGGAAGGAATGAACTAATGAATGAATGAATGAAATGGCAGACCCACCTAAACAATCAAAGAACTCCTCATCAGAATTGGACTTGGAGTCCACTTCCAGTCGTTCCATGCGCCAGTTAGCCACCTAAGGAATATCCGTACAATATTAATTAATTACGTATAATTTCCACACAAATATTTACAGCGTTTGCTCTACTTCTTTTTGTTGCAACCTAAGCGCATGTATGCATATAACGAATAAGAGTTGAGAAGCGGCAGCAGCAGGATCACTATTTGGCTCTATTCTCTCTACGAAAACGAAACTCTACGAAAGCCTAATCCAGCGACTAGGGCTAAAGCAGCTGCCTTGCAGCATTCAAGGGGTTCCCAATTATTCAGAATTTGAGAGTAATCCAAAAGAAGGTCATGCACATGACATGGATTTTGTTTTGATTCTGCAAGGCAACTGCTTTTGGCGATCGACCAATGCTTAAGAGATAATTCTACCACTACAAGAGAGCAAGGATAATCTTTGGGGTGAGGGATAATCTTGGGGGTGCCTAAGTAAATGACTATCGATTAAGGATTGGCCATAGGATTAAGGGATTGAGGATTTGGCTTTTTTTTTCATTTGGCGTCTACTTCAACGTCACTTACATGTCTGCGAGGCGCTGTCTTGGCATGCGGCTTTTTTGACTATTGTTTTTGATATTTTCAGGTAGGATTATTATTTGTAGTTTTATTGTTGTTGTGGTGAAAGAGAGAGTGTGTTGTTGTAGCAGTTTGATGTTGTTGTCGGTTGTCGGAACGTTGGTTGGAGGGAAATTATAGAGAATTATTTGCAGCACATTTAAAGGACACAAGCGACACAGAAACAGAAATAGACACGCATATCGGTAGAGAGAGGAAAAAAACGCACACTCACCACAGAGAGACAACACCGACACAAACACACACACACACACGCAACAAAACAGACAACAGTTACGCTAGTATACTAGATGGAAACTGAACGTTCGGTTCGTATGGAATTGGAATTGGAATTGCATATGTATATGGAATGTCAGATTCGGTAACTTTTTTTGTTTATTTGGATTTGTTTGCCTTGCTTGAACTTTAATTGAAAATTTAGGTAGGTATATATTCCGAGAAATAGAAGTAGCAGTTTCCATCGGTATAAACGGAGTCATAGAATCAACACCAAGAGACAGCAAACGGTAAGTCGAATCCACTTGTGGGGGATTCGAACGTCGTCGTCTCTCACCTGAAGATCAAAGCTGTGCGCCGAGCCCACGGGCGAGTGGAGAGCGCCCTTTGAACCAAATTTTCCCTTGTTGGCCATCTGTATGCTCTGAGATCGGGAGCGATCTTTGGTGACGGCGGAGCCCTGTGTGTTGCTGACCAGATCCACACCAGTGCCAATGGCATCGTTCTCATCCTCATCGTCATCATCGTCCTCGCCCTCCTCCTCGTCGGAGCTGGCCTCGGCACTGGGCGGCTGTTGGGTGACAATTGGCGGTATGGCCGGTGCTGATTTTTTTCGTTCACTGCCACCCGTAGAGGCAGCAGCAGTGGCCGTCGTGCTTGTGTATGCCTCGGAGGTGCTATCTGTAGAACAGACGGAGTGTGAGTTGAAGTGAGTGGAAGCGACAGGGAGACAAAGAGACTTACCATCGCTGCACTCTTCACCGCTGCCCATTTTCTTGGCCAGTGCGAGCTGTGTCTGACGCTCCAGCTCGCGTATATCCTCGATGGTAAGGCCGAACCATTCGTCCTGCCATGCCCAGGCTTGACGATGCGCCCGCAGCATCATTTTGCGCAATGCCACATCGTGTATGAATTTCTCCAGCTTCGTTTGCATGCCCCAATATCGAAATTCAACGCGACATATCTTATAGGCCGTCATCAGGGACATGTTCCGCGGCGTTGGTTGCTTTTTGCCTTTGACCTCGCGCCAATACTCCTCCAGCCAGTCATCGGCCAACGGGCCACGCCCCGTCTTGTCCGATATAAATTGTTTGGGATCCTCTTCCTTCACATAATCGCCGCCCCATAGCTGATCTTTGACAATATCGATAACGTCTGCAAAAACAATAATGACATTTTTTGTTATAGATGCATACATACATATATATGTATATATGGGAGTGAGTGAGTGACTGACCGACAATACGATTGCGTAGATCGCTGCCCGATAGCTGAAAGACATTCTCCTGATAGCCATTGTCTGGGAAATAATACGTCTCAATGTCCAGCGAGAACTTCTCCACAAAGGGGCAGGTGTAGCGTGTCCTTGTGTACGGATATGCATTCCATGCCTCCTCCTCAACGGTCAGAGCACTTTTTGGCAAGAGACCTACAAAGGAATTGCAATTGAAAATCATACTAACATCATAACGTTAGCATCTAAATGCCCTTACTCTTGATCCAGCCTGGCAAATGATTGCCCACATGGTATATCTTTTTCGTATATTGACCATTGCCGCCGGGACCATCCTTATAGGGTTCATTGATGATTATCTCAACGCCGCTGCCCTCGCCATGGCTCTCCTCGCGACTCTTTTTCTGTTTTGTGTGAGCGTGTGTGTGTGTGTGGGATCAAAGATTTATTATTATATAAACTTTTACATATATGTATTTTTATTGCAGTTTTCGCCTATTTTGTGTCATGGAACATTGCAAATATTCCGGGAAATGCGTTTTCAAAGTTTTACGATATTCCTCAAATGTAAAAACATGCAAAAATAAACAAAAGTCTAAAAATAATTGCACAATTTCGAATTTCTTGAGTATCTATCTATCGAATAGTCTTAGAACTCTTCTTTAAAACAGTTTCATTTTGTAGCGCCCTGTTCAGGAGGATTTTTTTTTAATTTTATTTAGAAAGAAACAATAGCTACATCGCCCTTTCCCTAAGTTCGTCATCCGACAAGAGCTGTGGGGGACACTTAAGAATTGATCGTCTTCGTGAGCAAACGTCATATCGTTAATTTCGTTTCGTTGGCACTAGGACCTGTGTTTATTATTGCATCTCTCGCATTACTAATTACAAGAAAACAAATCGAACATACACAAATACATATATGTACCTATAAACATTAAAATCGAACCAATTTGTGTTTTAATTAAATTTGTATAAAACTATGCAAATATTTTGGTTTTCAATCTTGAAACTTGAAAAGGAATTTTCACAGCTAGGAACTCTTTTCTTGAGGTAATAATTATCCATTATTATTATACCCACCCACCTATCTGTGTTTTCACCTTGAAAAGCTTATCAATCAGTCCAATCACTATATAAATGTATGTATTTATGCGCATGTTTGCACATATGCATGTACCTGCTACTATATACCCGTAGATAGAACAGATTCCTCAAGGGAGTCCATTTCTTTTGAACAGGTTGCCGATCACCTGGTTCCCCTCATATGGATTTGCATTTGATTTCCAAGAAAATTATTGTAAAAAATGCCTGCATTTTGTGTCTCCTCCCCTCTCTACCCTGTTTGTAAGCCACTTTCTCCATTGTGCTTCCATCCCTCTCTAGTTCCGTTCCTTCCGTGGCCACTGGCCACTTGCACACAGTGGAATCCACTTACCGCTATCATGTACAGCTGGGCAATCCGATACTCCTCCACGGTGAGGGGCAGCGGTATACGATACTCCTTAATCAACATAATGCTGTCTGTCTGTCTGACTGACTGTCTGTGTGTGTGTTTCTTCTTTTTTTAGTTCTTCAAATGGTTGGTTGATGGATCGGATCCCTCCTTCTGATTATCGTTTCCGCTCGTTTTAGTAGCCTATTGTCTTTGGTATCACGCTCGCCCACTCTCTCGCTCACGCGCTCTCTCTCTCTCTCTCTTCACTCTCGTCTCTCTCTCTCTGGCTTAGGCGGCAATCATCGATTGTAGCGGTACATGACTGGAGGCGTCGCTGGCGCCCGGTCGCAGTGCCAGAAGTGAGTACATACGTCTATGACCTGCAAACAAAGGTGGAAGAAGAAAGGGACGAAGAGAATGAGAATAAGTACAGCAAGGTTAGTCAGAGGGGGTCGGGTCTGGGGTCTAGGGGTCTTGGCTGGGCTGGGCTGGCTGGCTGGCCATTGTTGCTATGGCTTCTTCTACTATCTGGATTCCCGCATACGGTTTGAAAATGTAAATTGCCATTCATTTTATTGATTTCAAGACGAAATAGACGGAGAAAGGGACAGGGACAGGGACAGATACGGAGACGGATACGGGGACAGATGAACGGACAGGCAGGCATGGCACTCCAGATAATCGGATATGCTCTGGGGGTTTGGATTGGCATGTGGGTAGTGGTGGGGCGGAGAGGAGAGGGGTGACTGTCAATTAAATAGCAACGACAACGACAGTAGTATTTGTGTGTGTGGGTGTGGGTGTGTGTGTGAGTCCGTGTCCGATAAGGTCAGCAACGACCGACCGTCTCGCATTTCTTTAAAGCAAAAACAACAACAACAAAGGAACAACAGAATTTAGTTTATTGTGCAGAATTGTTGCTGTTGTTGCTGTTGTTTTTGTTGTTGTCACCTTGAACCATTTTCTTTCTCTCTTTTTCTTATTTTTTACTAATTGGATTTATTGTTGACTGCTGACACAGAGCAATACCAATCTGTATCTATGTATGTGTATCGGTCAATGTACATGTGTCCTGTGGTGGTAGTCCCCCTCTGACGCATTCCGAATCGAATCGAATCGCATTTTGACCTATCGGAAAGTGACAAAAGGTGCGGCTAGCGGCTAGCGGTTATGCGGTTGCATAGTACTACATACATACATACATATGTGTGTGTTTGTGTGTGTATATGTAGGAGTGTGAAGTGTGCAAATATGTGTTATAGTTGTAGTGTCATTTTAGCAGGGAGAACAAACAAACATATGGCAATTATCTAAATATTAATTTTGTTTATAGGACGCTAACCAAACACCAACCCCCACCCCCACTCCCATCAACCTCCCCCTGCGCGTTGCCACCGTTTAAATCTTATCTTTCAATTATCTCTTATGCCAGCTGGGCATTTGCAATGGCACTTCACTTGGATACTAATTGGAGGATTACAAAATTGATGAAAATGACATTCTACTGCCCGACGCCGCCACAAGTGGTGCAGCAGCAGCATTCAATCAATAATTATTGGGTGCACACAGAGGAGGAAGGAGGAAGAGGAAAGCCAACAACAGCAGCAGCAGGCAGCCAGCCAGCCAGGCAGGCAGAGCAGGCGATAGAAAGGTAAGCAGTGCGGAGGGACTTAAGTGAGTGAGAGAGTGGAATGGCAAGTACATGTCATGGCTGTTACATGGGCCGACATATATGTATGTATGTAAGCTCCAGTCGGAGCATAATTACATATTGTCGAAGCAACGACGCACACCATGGGACAAAATCCATTCTTCAGACTTTTTTTAGATAAAATTCACAGACAAATGCGATAAGAGAGGGATGTAAAATCATGATGAGTTTGAGCTTTCAAACGATAAGCTTTATTACGTGCAATTTCCAAGATGTCAGAAATGTATGATATACAATGTATGTAGAATAATTATAAATGCAAGCCTCGACACACACAAATAAATAACTTATACATTTTCTCCGTCATACAGTTATTAAAACGTTTAGCGTACCGAACGTAAAGTGTGCAATTTAAACCATGACTGGGCTAAGCCCCAGCCCCACTGTGCACGCATACAGATGCACACACGTACGCCTATAAAGAGACCGTGCAAAGTGCACATACATATACTCGTACATAGCCGTCAATGTTTGTGGTGTGGTGGTTGGTTGTGTGTTGTTTATGAGATTGTATTTTGTCATTTTACATTTTATGATGTGACCAAAGGGTACAATGCCAAAACCGTAAAGTGCGATGCGGTGAGGTGCGGTGCCGTGCATTTTGGGCTTCGGAGGTAACGATGTGTTGGTATGGTAGCCGGCTGCGACGGCGGCAGCGCCAGCGGCTGCAATTGCAGCAGAGAGCTTTTGCTAGCTTGCTAGCTGCTTTCCGAAAGGAAGTAAAAGAAAGAAATCAATTTGCACAATTTGAAAGACGGCTGAGCAACAACAATGACGAACAGCTGCTGCTTTTGCTTTTCTTTAATGGATAAATTGCCATGGTAATTGGCAACAAAAAACATGCCTCAAGCAAGAGGGACAGAGAGAGAGAGAGAGATGGGGAGATGCAGAGAGCGCGAAAACGGTAATAAACGCTGCCAAAGGCGACGTCAACGTCGACGCGCATTCAAGCAGAGATAATTAAAAACGAGAGATGAAAGCCCGCTAATGCTGCTGCCCACACCCGGAAGTGCGAGCGGGAAAGTGATAGTTGCGTGTAACAGCAGTATGACAGTGGTAGTGAGAGAATCCGAGTGCATAGGGCGAATAGTACAAAGGCCTAAACTAAACTAAACTAAATTTAGCTTAAGGCAAAAGGTTAAGCACAATTAAAGCTGTAACATCTCATCAATTTAGCCAGGTTACAAGGTTGACCTACATATGCTATATTTGACTTGAAAGAAGCCGAACCAGCAGCCCTGAAAGGGGCACACACACACAAGTGCTCAAAAGGTCGCTAGTTCACTCTCTCTTGGTCTTGCTTTTTTCTCTCTCTCACTCCCTCTCTCTCTCTTTCTCTGCCTCTCTGAGCACACCTGTGGCACGCTTTATGTTTATTAATAATTTATAAATATAACAAGGCAGCAACAACGAAACACAAGAGAATAAGAAGCAACAAGCCAAAGACGTTGCAAGCACATCCGTTGTCTGCGTGTTGTGTGTGTGTGTGTGTGTGTTGTGCCTTTGCCTAGGGCTAAGCTTTTTAAAGCCCTAGATATGGCCAGACAAACAGTTACAGCAAAAATCACTTGCAAGAGCATTTCAATGTTACACCAGCGGCCACAAACAATAAAAAAAAAAAAAGGGAATGGAAAGTTTGTGATATGTATGTTCGCAGCTCAAAGGAAAGGAATGGAAATTCTTATCAGCCACAAGCTGCAGCTTTTTTGGGGGATGGCGGGGACCTTGAGACCTGGGCCACAGCCAACAACACAGCTTACGCATTTACGCACTGCTTACACTCACTCACGCTCGTGCACACACACACACACATACACAAAATACACACTCGCAGATACAGGAACAGCAGCTCGCTTCGCTACACACACACACACACAATATACAAGGGAGGGGGGATTGCTGTTATCCTTAACTAATTTTTGCTAAATTCAACAATTTCCACACACAAAAAAAGGCACGATAAACAATGCTGGAAACTCACATTTTTTATCATTCACAAAAAAGGCAGCTGCACAGCAACAAAAACAAACAAATACAACGAATAAAAAAGTAAAACAAAATGTGAATAGAGTAAATATTTTGCTGGCTGACTCGATTTTCTATTAAACACAAAAGTTAGCTATGAATTTTTGCTGAACACTTTTCCAGGCACCACAGATGAAAAATGTTTTTTGTGCTAGCTTTTCCTCTTAGGCTGCGGCTGCTTGCCTTCTTTTTTTGCAATCAAAAACGTACACACAGAAAAAAAGAAACGGAGCTTGCGCTGGGTACCGTCGCGTTCGGTTCGGAGAAGGGGGTGGAATGGTGATAAATTGATATATCGATAAATAGATATTTTATATTTTATTTGGCGTTGATAATATTAGGTGATATTGGCTATCAATATGGATATTCTTGTGGTATATATCAACGCAACTACTTTGCTGAAGGTTATAAACGCCAACCGCCTGCTTTCTGTTGTTTCGGGGGCCGCGGCCGAGAGCACACTGGTGGTACGAAAATGAAAACGAGAACGAAGCAGCGAACAGGGCAGCCCGAGCCAGCCAGCCCGCAGCACGGCACGCATGGGGCTATTCCAAGAAACGTTTGCCTATGTGAAATAAATGTAATTTATTTAAATAAAACACACTTATTGAAACAAAAGCTGAATTTAAAATGTGGTTTAAGAACACCACAGCCCTGAAATTGTGCTATCGATATTGGGCAAGTCGATATACTCGTACATACATATGTATGTATGTATGAAAATATGCTACTTCGTATTTACATATGTATACATACATATGAACTTATTGTCAAGTAATTGAATGAAAATGTACAAAATGTTTGACCACTTTCAACTAATTTTGGCATGTGGCGGCTAACGAAATCCGGAACACCCCAGTTTGCAAGTTGGTCAGTTGTGCGCATCAAAAGCGCGCGAGAAAGCGGAATAGAAAATTTCTCATTCTCCTCTCCTCACACGCAGCCGGGTGAGGTGACGAGACCGAGACGCTGTGCTGTGCTGTGTCCGTCGTAGGTGACGCAGTTGCCTCCAAGGGGTTGTAAATTGGATTTATGCATATCGGCCAATGAATAAAATAAATATAATTTCCTTAAGAAATTGTAATGAAGCTGCCACAAAATGTCCTGAGTGCGGGAGAGTGGGAGTGGGTGTGGGTGTCCTTGTAACCGCAATCACTCTCTCTCTTTAAAATAGAGACTAGATGGCGCTGCTGCAAGCTGCTCCTCAGACAAGGCATAATAAGACCAAGGTAAGGCTCTCCGGGTAGCATAATATGTTTGTCAGCCTCTATTGCCAGGTGCTCGCTTGCACTGCCTTACCTGGTCCCAAGTATTCCTTGTGTACAGGCAGGTACATAGATTGACAGACGTTGACAGAGAGCGGAAGGCCGAGAGCTCCGTTAGTCTAGCTGCACTGACGTAAAGGGCTTCCAGGTGTATTCTACGGATGAACCGAACCGATGATAAGCCGCCTCATCGTATCACCACTCGTATCAAAATGTTTAGTAACAAGTTCTCTCTGTCAAAGTCAAAGCAAACATGTCACGACATGCACAGCATTCCGCTTACGTTTTCAACGAACGAACGGCCAAAATCAACAAATAAACAAACAGACACACCAAATGCTCTCTCTGTTCTGTTCTGTTCGGCTCTTCCCTCCACTGCCACCTCCATCTGTCTGTCACTCTCTTTTGTAGTACTCTTGTTGTCGTTGTATTCGTCTATTTCTATGCATGTGGATAAAGTTCAACTTTGACATTTACAAAAAACGGCAAGTGCACAAGGCGCATGGCATGCCCCAAAAGCGAAAGCAACAATAATTGAGTTTTGAAATCATTTAGTGCGAAATAATGCAATATTTCCGCACATTGCACCAAGCAGTGCAGTGTGCTCTCAAACAGTCGACAAGACGTCGCCTGACACTAGTTGCCGTTGCCTCTCTCTTCAAAACACTTGATATTTCCGCAAGGTTGTACTGCCTTAATATTCTCTGCTTTCGTTTAGAGGAGAGGCAGTATGATAACGGTATTATAAGCATAAGCCCGTATTTGTATTATGATTTTGAACAGATGTTTTGCAATGGAGAGGAGGGAACATTTAACCTTTTGTGATGTTTCTAAATACAGAAATTGATTGCAAATCATAAATTGATAGAAAAGGCGATTTCTTTTTTAGAAAATTTGCAAGTTTTATTTTTTGTGGGATTTTTTAAAGGTGTTTTTTTTTAGTAAAGTTAAATTTTCTTCAGGCAAGGTTTTCTTTTTGTGTGTATGCCCCATGTGGTTAGAATCCTTAACATGAGCATATCCTATGGGTCGAGGATGGGAGGGAATCCTAGTTCTGGGAGTGGTGGACACCGTGGTAAGCGGACTGCTTGGTGGCTGGGGTACGCTGGCCGAAGGGGCTCTTCTCGTTGACCTCGAGAATGTAGTCGCCCTGGAGATCAAAGTCGGTTTGGAGACCCATGTAGGCGCGCTTGCCGAAGCCATCGTTCTCCTTGTACTGCTCCAGCGAGTTGGCCGGGACAGCTGGGAAGTTGCGCTCATTGCCTGGACGCACAGACTCGGCAAAGTAGCGGGTGGCACGGGCCACGGCCTCGATCACATTCTTGGCACCGGGAACACCAGCAGACGGACCATTGGGATAGAAGTCAACATCACCGCAACGGAAGAGGGTACCCATGCCATAGGCAGAGGTGTGGATGGCATCAACAAAATCAGCATCGCCGCGGGACAGACCAACCAAAGCGTTGCGACGCTTGGATATCAGCTTGGCAGGGTCCAGACCGGTGATGCGGCGCAGCTTGTGTCCGGTTTTGGCAGTAAAATCATTACCGGCAGCACCAGCCACATGGGCGGCGATACCCTGACCAATCAAATGGATTATCTCCTGGGGCACACCCTTGTTGGTCAGCTGAACCAGAGTCTGGCCGATCATGGCACCAGTTCCAACCACATCGAGCATGGCATAACGCTTGAAGTTGGTCAAAGTGGAGCCGAGGTCAATGATCTACGAATATGGGGCGGAATCGAATAAGTTATATAGGAATTATATGTATCAAAGGATCACAACACGATCACTTACGATCAAATCACCGCTGGCTGTCTTGGCCGATTTCCATTGATCCGACTGCTCTTCGCTGGATGTGGAGGTGTAATCATAGTCCTTGCTCCTCTGCTGTCCCTGCTGCTGCTCCTGGGCATTCTTCTGCTGCTGCTGGAGATTGTAGCGCTGAATGTAGGCCTGGACCAGCTTGCGCATGGCCTTCTTGGCGGTCTGGCTGGTCTGAGGCAGGCCAGTCAAAACAATGGTAACCTCATCCTCACCGAAACCGGTCTGAGCCTGGGCCTTCTCCACATAGTTGTTCAGCTTGGCCTCCACACGGTCGCCATTGGACTTGATAATCCAAACGGGCACGTTGCTGGGGCTGGGCACAAAGCTGGGCGTCAGATCGTGCTTGATGTGGCTAACATGATCTGTGGAAGGTATGGGTATGAGTATCGATAGGGATTTAGCCATGGACTGGACTGGACTTACAGATCTTCTCAATCAAGTTGGCTCCCTTATGCAGTGGCTCGTTCTCCAGACGCTCCCAGGTGATGTCATTCAGCGAGGGCACACTCTCCAGCTCGGAGGCACTCAGCCATTTGGTGGGCTTCAGCTCGTGCATGCTCGTAGAGGTATCCTTGTTGGCATAGGCCACTGCCGTTAGGCAGGCCAGCAGCAGGCACAGTCGCAGGCTCATGATTGCAAATTTCAAATCGGTCTTGACTTGTCCAAACGTTGATCGACGTTTGATGGCTGTTTCAGCGGTGTTTAGGGTTTTTATAGAGGCCCGGCCTCTATACCCACCTATACGTTCCGGATTTGTGCTGACCAGAGGAAGTCGAAGTCGATGCCGGGCTCTGGTTCTGTGCACATTCTGCTGATGTTGCTGTGTGTGAAAAATGCTACATTTGCTGAAAATACTATTCGATTTTGCATGGGTTTTGGCGTTGGGCAACCCAACCGGATCTGTTATCAGAGAGAGGGGTTCTTGAACCATGCCCGTGTAACCTGAGCTGATTGGTTAAGCTATGGTATGAACTGATGTACATCTCACTCGCTCGCAAAAACGCAACAAACTTGCAGCGATTGCGTCTCTCGTGCAGGCGCAGGGCAGGTTTTGGATGACATTCGATGGGGATTGTGCAATCATTAATATGCCTATAGATGCACAAAATAAATATATACATATATTCAGATCAGATTTACAGATCTTTAGATAGTGCCCAAGGAATTGGATTAGCGGATAATACCTATAGCTTTGTGAAACATTGTAATTTAGTCCCCTAGCGCCGCGCTTATTTGCCCTATAACTAATATTAATATTATCCAGTCATCTGAATTGTTATGGCAATATCCATATATAGATCATATTTCTAGTTTTTTTTCTTTATGACAATATGCAATCCAGCACATACTAAAGGATAATAATATAGCAGCTTCAAATGCACACACAACACAACAATCAAAATAAAAACACATTCAATTACTTGCTGTACAAAAAAAAGGAAGTTAAATCCCCGGTGTTTACTCTAATAAATCGTTAGTCTAAATAGTCCTTTAGTTAACACGTTTATTGATATTGGTATAGCCAATGCCCACACAGGCCATGAGCACCTTTTGGGCACCACGCACATCGTCGGCCTCATCCTCATCTTCGGCCTCCGGATTCTCCAGCTTGAACGTAATCGAAAAGAAGTCGCGCAGATGTTGTAGGAAGTGAACCGTATAGGTGGATAACGCGCCTGGAAAATTATTGATCTTCGATATTAGAATTCATATTTGAAGAGCACTAGGAGGACACCTACCTGTAAGGAACTTGGAGACATGCTTCTGTCCCAGGGCCATGTAGAGAGCCGCCAGCCATTGGTAGGCAGAGTCACAGCAGCCGCCGCGATAGATTTCGTCCAGCAGACGCATGGCCACCTCCTGGCCCAGATCCTCAGGCACTGCAGGGGTGTCCTAAAAATATATTTTGAGATGAGATGCCCAGTCTGTGAGGGTGAATACTACTTACAGATTCTTCGCGGGTATTGGAACTGCAATCGGCGGCAAAGCAAACACCCTCGGTGGTCTCGGCCAGCAGACAAATTCCAAATCCTGGGGAATTGCCGGACATTTTGCCTCGATTCTGATCGGTATAGATGTACACATCAGGCAGGAATTTCAGCATACATCCCTTGGCCGCCTCCACAGTACGATTGGCCATCGCGGGCGACACCTTGCACGCATACACTGTGCCGCGGATGCGCTTGACCATGCCTTGCTCCTGGCACTGGATTGCCCGCAGACTCTTTCGCACGGGGCAACGGAATTCAATCTCACCGCCACCCAATGGGGCCACACCCCGCTTCACGACACGCAAATCGAGGCCCTCGTCCACCAGGAGGAAACGTTTCAGTAAGGATAGAGCGGCCCCCTTGATGTGATCCACTGAAGGTGAGTCCTTGCTGTTGGTCACTCCGCGCAGAGTGGCGTGTAGCGGATTCTTACAGAACGGTCCCAGGGCGATCAAGGCATCCAAATAGTAGCCAATGCCACGCTGGACGCAGCAATCGTGATGTATTTGTCCGCCATGTAGGAGGCCGGGCGTGAACATTACACTGGTGCCGGCCGGATTCAGCTCGATGCGTGTGCCATTTGTGATTTTGTCCAGTAAACGAATCAGATTGATCTCGTATTCCCTCAGACCGGGGGCAGCTTCATCTTCGGAGCGGATTTGTGTGATCTTTAGGGGCTTGCCGGAGAGACAAGCGAGGATAAGGCGCTGCTTAAGAAAGTTGCTGCCACGGTAAATGAGGCAATTGCCTTCCTGGGCAACTGGCGGCATGGCTTTGCCTTCTATTTAATACAATTTATTTTAAAATATTTCTGTACGGCCCTGTGCACGTGCGTCCAGAACAGGTAAACAACAATCGATACAGTAATCGATATGGTATCGATGTTTTACAGGCAATATATGGAGCCAATCTGGCAGCCCATATATATCGAAGTATATCCATTGTTGACCAGCGGGGTATTTAACCCTTTCAGGACCAGTGTTGCCTATAGGACCAGTGCTGCCAGCATTGTATTAAAATGACAAACAGCCGTTACAGTTATTTTTTATGTACTTTTTATTGCTTCGTCTAATTGCCGGTTCTGTTCTGCTCATTCCTGTGTATAAATTGTCCAGTTAGCTATTGTTCTAAGGATTGGTATCGCTTGCTGTGAGACAACAGATGGTGAAGGAATCATTGAATAAATAATTGAATTGAATTGATAAAAAATGATTTTGAAATAAAATAAAGACGCGTTGTTGCAGTGAAACTTGTGGTACATGCTGGTCCATATTTCCTAAAAATATCGATTTTTGATATTATCGTATCAAAAGTAAAAAATAGCGCCCATATCGATAGGTCAATATATTATCAAAAATCGAGGCGGTAAAAAGTAAGTGCTGCTCCAGAAAATGTCGCAAAATTCTTCTGTAAAAGTAGCCCCCTCCGGTAAAGATTATTATCTCACATGTCCGTTTGACCAAGCGCATCAAATATTACGCAGTCGTATGATTGTGCACTTGGTCCGCTGCGCCCCTAAACATCAAGGTTCGAAGATGGTGCGCTGCCCATTCAACATTACCCATATTTTCCCCTTAACCGAAATGAAGGTAAGAATTTTACCATTATCACTCCAGTAAACAATATAATGTATAATAAATCGGTTGTGTTTTTATTCGTATTAGATTCACGTGGGACAGTGCCCAAATCGCGCTGGAGTCGAGGAAAAAGCCGAAAAAAAGCGCCTCACGCGCCGCACGAATAAATGGTGGAAATCCAGTGCGATGAGAATTGGGACGAAGAGCCGGAGGTGCCCACGTACAATCCCAAGAAGTATTGCTACAAAAACCCTACAAAATTTATAATTCGTAATCCCCAGGGCAATCCGCCAGCAGCAAGACGTGAATTTCGCGAGTTGGAACGTAAGCGTTTCCAGCGGTACAATCAATTCTAGAAAAACATCAATCTCAATCTCATTTACAAAAGTTTTTTTTTTCATACATTAATGTTAAGTAAGGAGAAATAATCGCATTGTTTTAGAATAAACTGACGGAGGGTATGTACACATACATATGTACGTACGAATTTAAATATATGGTTTTATTTTTCATTCGTTGTCAGCAAATTTTTCTGTTTCCACGAAGCGCCGCCGCCATTCCATCTCTTCCTTTACATCGTATGCGCTTCGTTTCCCCTTTTTTAAATTTACCGCAATATTTTGTGAAACGAAAGAAGGAAAGAGACGGAAAATGAGCGTCCAAAGAGCTGTATATATTTTTGATTCTCTTGGTAAAAAATAGTGCTATTTTTGTGGTAAATAATAGTGCTTTTAATCTTTGCCGTGATCATTTGATATATTTAAATCAATTTTAAATACATACAAATGGGAATTATGCTTTCTTTTATCAATTCACTTATTTATTTGGACAACATAATTTACAAAAGAGAAAGGAAGCGTTTTATTTAAATTTGTGCCCGCTTGTTCTGCGCAAACTCCAGCTCAAGACGGCAAACGTAGGATAGCATGGGTATATTGGGTTTTATTGTAGGCAACTCAATTTTATTTGTTACTTTTCGACATACTTAGGAGCATTGTTTCAAACTTCATAATATGCTAAAGTATTTTATTCTATATACTAGTTTATTGGTGGAAAAAAGTACATAAAATAGACTCCGAATACTCCGAATAACAGCTCGATCACATATCGGAATTAAGAAGGGGTATCGCACGAAACAACCCCAGTTTGTCGTGCATGGCGGCTATATAAAAAGCACCCGCTCTCTCGCTCAGTCACAGTTATTGTTCCACGACGTACGGTTCTCCTCTGCGTTTCTCTCCAACAGCTCCATCCAAAAAACAAAAAAAAACGGTTTTTCTGCCCAGCAAGTCTTAAATCAAACAAAAATTACTAAAAACAACAGCGAATTGCAGTGCCTACTAGAAGAAAAGGGCAGCTAAAACTGCAGCAAAACCATAGGCTCCATCCCGCTGCTCCATACATACCACCGTGTGTGTATGCAAGTGTGTGGGTGTGTGCAACTGCATCATAGGTTGCAGTAAAAAGCAGGAGCGCTGAAAATCAAATAATTTTTTTTGCTGTGAGCTGGGGAAAGGAGTTTAAGACGAAAATTTGAAAAGAGCATTTCATTCACTGCATTTTCGGACCCACGCAAAATTGCCGCACAGCCCAAGAACGAGGAAGAGCGTGGAAGTGTATAGGAGAGACAACAGCAGCAGCAGTGCAGCACACCAGCAAAGTATCAAACAGGCTCGGTTCGGCTCAGCGCAGCGCAGCGCGCTAACTTCAACTTTGTGAACGCAGTCAGTCGACGCAGAAGTCGACGTCGACAGCGCTGTTGTTGCATTTGCTGCAGTTGGCCCAATCCAATCGCTGCTGTTGCTCTTGCAGTTGCAGTCGCCTCGTTGTGGTCGCCGCGAGTGTAGGGCAGCATCGGAAGAGATAGAGTGAGACTCTGAGCAACGCGCAGCGAAGCAAGCAGCACAAACAGCCAAACCACATAGAGGTATGTAAGTACTGGGAAAGAGGGGAAAATAAAGAAAGACAGACAAACAAAAAAAACAATCAGAGAAGAGTGATCAAAACTGAGTGCAAAAAAAAAAAAAACTGGCAGTTGCCGGCGAATGCGAAACCAAAAGCGAAAATACAAAACAAAAATACATAAAATAGAGTGGGGGGATTCACAGTGGCTTCCCGGAATAATGGACGGTTCAGATGTTTGCTTTTTATATCCCTTGCTATGAAGATCTCTCTGATGATCATGTTATTTTGACACTAGAAAGTATGAACTCTTGAGGAATCTGGGAAAAATATGAAGGGCCTGCTACTTCCGCGCATCCCAAAAAAACCTCCCAATTGGTTTTTTGGAAATTTCGAGAATTTTCCTCATTCAAGTGGCGGAGATTCGGCCTACGTGATAAATTGGACCGGCACGCACGCACGCACAACCGAACAGCGTAGCCGAAAAACAGCTGCCCTTGCGACCAAGGGAGAGGTTTTTCTTTGAAAGGGTGGGGGTATCAACGTTTGTTTTTGTTTGCTTGGCTTCATTTATATAGTATTTATTTATGTATTTGTTTATTTGTCTTGGCTTCCTCAGAGCATTATATATCTCTTCGCTAATCAGTTCATTCCTTTTGCTTATTTACTGTGATCGCGACTGCTCATGGACATAGACAGATGAAACAGAATGATAGTAATGGCAGACATACACACATATGTATTTATGTATGTATTTGTACATAAAATATAGGTAACCCTGATATTTTGCCCTGACACTGTACCGTACCATACACTCAGCATACAATGTTGCTGTGGTAGTGTTCTTCTTCCTTTTGCTGCTAGGCCTCTCTGAGCTTTGCAAAATTTTGCGACGCAATTTCGGCAGCGTCGATTTTATGCTCCCTCTACACTTCCCCCTCCTCTCTATCTCTGCCATTTCGATGTTGTGAGAGTAAGAAGAGCGAAAGAGAGAGAGAGAGAGCTCGAACAGCCGAACATTGTTTTGTTTTTGCGCCCTATCACGAAAAAGGGGGCACAACAAGTGCGAACATAGCTCCGGGGAGAGTGCGAAAGGGATGGGATGTCCATGTCGCGGCAATAACATAGAAATTTCGTAAAACGCACTAAAACTTTCAAGGTTAAACCGGGCAAAACAAACATAAAAACCGGTTACAGCATATAAACGAACGAGCGGCACAGTACATAAGAACTAACCAAAAGAACGGGAAGAGGGGACTGTAGAAGAAGCAAAAGCAACAGCGACGCAATAATAAACCTCAGAGACAACGCTGCTGTACATAAATACAAGACATACATATATGTATGTATGTTTGTTGTTTTTATGTATTGTATGTTTTACATGGTCGAAAAAATGCACCATTAGCATGGGGTGAAAAAGAAGAGAAGAGAGTACGAGTACTAGAAGCTTCTTTGGTCTGCTACTCCTTTTCATACACGTCAGCAGCTGTCTGTCAAATATACATACCACCATATACATACATATGTATATGCATACATATAGGAACTCCATTTAGAAGTTATTGGTCAAAGAGGGATGGCGCTAATGTTGTGCCGGGTCGGTCTGTTAGCTGCCAAAGCTTTAACGGTAACACAAATTATGTCGTTGGTGTGCTTGTGTTTGTGACCTTGAATTTTGACTGGGGAGAGTTTGCCCACACACACACACACCTTCAATTTTCCAAAGACGCAATACCGTTATTGTCTCTTGCTGTGGGTAGTAAATCTTTAATTATATATTTCTGGCATCTAATGTAAAATAACACTAAACTTGTATATTTTTATGTACGTATCGTTTACATGATAAATATACATATATGTTTGTGCATATGTATAATGTATATAGGCATGTATATATTGTTGTATGGAGGCGGGCGACGTGCCAGACAGCATGTGTTTTTGTTTTGTCAGAACAAGCTTTAGGTCCGAGTCCAAGACAGACCAGACACGCAGCCAGACATTTGGAAAGCTTTTCAGGCGAGACAGTTATTGCAAACCGAAGCATAGCATTCCATTCAAATCAGCTTTGAGCCACATTTACACAAGCTTTGCCGTTTCTCATTTCTCATTTCCCGTTTCGCATTACGTTTTTTGTTTCTGTTGCAGAAAGGACCGCCGGCACCTGGTGTCACAGTACAAAAACAGTAAAGAAAAAGCCAAAACGGATTCCAAACGCACTGTCAACTTTGCAGTGAACTCTAAGCAGGTCAAAAAGAAAGGCAAAGGCAGTGTAAAGGCAATCATGGAGGTGGAATCAGCATCCCATAACAAACATGTCAACGGTGGCGGTCGGCGCCACAACTCTGGAGGCTCGGACTCCAAGGAGAGTTCCGTGGAACGCGAGCTGAATGGCGAGATCCAGGCAGTGGTGCTCAATGGCGGCTCCAATGGTCATGGTCTCATCAAGAAGCCGCTACCCGTCGGCGACGACGGACGCATCAAGCGCAAGGCCAAGAGGCTCATACAGAGACAACACAGTGGCAGCAATGGCTCTGCCGCCGTCCTAACCAATGGCAGTGGCTTGGGATCGGGATTGGGTAGTGCCAGCGGTGGTGGTGGTGCTGGTGCAGCCGCTGCGATTGGCACCGGGATCTTACCCCAGCCAGGTGGCTATGTGGTGCCACATCGTCGCTGGAAGAACAGCCGTCGCTCGCGGAATCTGACTCGTGGCCGTGGACTGCCCAAGAAGGGCGGCGGTGGCGGCAAAGGTGTGTGGGGTCTGCCCGGCTCCGAGGCTCTGGCCGAGCTGTACGAGGACGAGAACGATCCCAACTATGACAGCGAATGCAATGATCGGAATGTGGAGCTCCGTGAGGTGATCACCGAGACGACACCGGATGAGTTTTTCAAGCTGGCCGAGCCGATTGTCTTGGAATACTACGAGCACGGTGACACACATGAGGTGGCCCTCAGTTTTGATGAGATATTGCAAGGTCCTTTGCGAGAACGAATTACCTCGATTCTCGTCGAGATAGCCATGGATCACAAGGACTCGCAGCGCGAGATGACCTCGGTGCTGATTTCGGATCTGTATGGTCGTGTCATTACTGGCAAGGACATCGAGAAGGGCTTCAACATTCTCCTGTCCAATTTGCCCGATCTCATACTCGACACCCCAGAGGCTCCCATCATGCTGGGCAATTTCATGGCCCGCGCCATCGCCGATGATTGCATCCCACCGAAGTTTGTGGCCAAACCCGAGGAGCATCTGCAGTTGAGCGAGTATGCCGAACAGGCTTTACGTCGTGCCGACTCTCTACTCCATAAGCAGGGCTGGGCGCATCTCGACAATGTCTGGGGCATGGGTGGGCCCCTGCGTCCGGTGAAGACCATTACCAAGCAGATGACATTGCTACTCAAGGAGTATATATCGTCGCGCGATGTGGCCGAGGCCCATCGCTGTCTACGAGCGCTCGAGGTGCCGCACTATCATCATGAGCTGGTCTACGAGGCCATTGTCATGACATTGGAGTCGCTTAGCCAGACCACCGAGGAGGCAATGTGCGAGCTGCTCAAATCGCTGGATCTCACATGTCTGGTACTGCCAGCAGGCATGGAGCAGGTACGCAATCGCGAGAGTGAATGAAACATTACATTGTTCTCTTCTATGATACTATCTGTAGACGCATGTTCTTGTTTTTTCTTGCCAAATTTTAGGGCTTCATTCGGGCTTTTGATGATATGGCGGATATTGTGCTGGATGTGCCCTTGGCCTATATAATACTCGATCGTTTTGTCGAGCGTTGCAACCGTGCCGGTTTTCTCACCGACAAGATCATTAACAATGTGCCATCGCGGTAAGTCTCTCTCACTTTTTTTCTAGATATGTAAATGCAATGCCAGTGAATCAAATACATCAATACATTTATACACATTTATTTAGTAATACATACTTATGTACATACATACATACATATGTATGTCCCGTATAAGACGCGACTAAAAGCTCAGTCTCCTCTCCTTTCTAATAACTTTAAGCAGGAGACATGCAACAGATTGAGCTCTTTGACTCTCTCTCTCAAGCATTTGACAGGACAAATCTCTCTCTTTCCATTCTTTCAGGGTAGATCGACAGGTATATACAGACGCAACAATATGCAATAAGAGCTAGTCATTTTTTACGTAATCTTAGCAAGGCATATTCAACGATACACGCCCCCAAAAAAACAGAAAAAAAAGCAACCAAAACCCAAGACAACCCACCCACCCACCTTCTTATACCCCGCTATAAAATAAAGTTGTTTACAGGCAAATAATACCCTACACCATATGGCCCACAGCATATACATACATAATTTCCTTGAAATGATATAGAACACAGCTCTCGGTTTTTTGACTAAACTTTCTTGTAAACTATCGTGGAAAATCTTTTATAATATTTTATGGACCGATTTAAAAGATGTATTGCTATACCCATATCGGTCTGTGGTCTGTTTTTCTTGGAATTCAGTTTTTTTGTTAAATATATCTAAATTTTTTTTTTTGTAATTGAATACTTTAATATTGTAGGGATTTTCTTTTGTGTTTTTCTTCAAATATTAGCCACGTTCTCAGAAATTATACATTTACATATACATATATGTTTTCATATTTTTCGTATACATACATATATGTAAATACATGTACATACATCTGGGCTTATCTGCAAGTGAAGCTTCTTCAAGTTTCCATTTTGAAATGTGGGTAAAAGAGGAGGGTAAGGTGTACTGTACCCTAGAATCTGCATAGCCGAATGTGTTTGTTTTTCTTTGGTCTCCGACGAGAATTATATGCATATGTATGATGTGTATGTACATATGTATGTGTAATTGTGCTGTGCCTGTATGTGTTTATATTTTGTTTTTGCCGGCTTCGACTTGTTTATTATTCTTTTATTTTTTGTTTTGTTATTTTCTTTATACGCTTTTGGCTCAATTTCTTATATATATATATACATATATATACACACATATATATATATATAGGTAGGCATATACACACGCATATATGTGTCTGCCTGTGTGTGTGTGTTGTGTGTTTGTTTATGAAATTTCTATTGCGCAGTTTAGTTTTTTTTGCCGTCGACGCTGTCGGGGGCGCCGCGTCATCGGCGGTGTCTCCTCGATTGAGGCAGTCCGGGCCAGTTGCCGGTTTATCAGGTGCCGGCTAGTTATATTTATATGTATACATGCATACATGCATACATATGTATGTATGTGCATACATGTATGTACGCTTGGAGTTGTTTTGCTTTTTCTTTTTCCTACTTGTCGTTTCTTTTCGTTTTTGTTATATTTAATTGTTGATTTATTCCTCTCGCCTTTGGGGGCCATATCGCTGTTTGATTGTACCCTTGCAGAGAGTGTGTGTGTGCGTGTGTTGTTTGATATAGAGGGAAGGTACATAGTCCCCCTCCCCTCCCCCTATAATAGTGTGTTTGTTTAAATTCTCGATCGTGTTTCATTTTGTAACTAAAAGTCTTCTATATACAGCTCATATATCTATTCAAATAACGAATAATCAACAGCTGGCGTCAGCCATTGAGACGCACGAGTGAATGGCTACCAAAGGAATCCTCCCATTAGCCATCAAAAATTTAATGAAAATCGAATCAGTTCATAGGCCACAATGTTTGAGATCAGCGAGAGGGTATCCAAAGCTTCGCCAGCAATGATTGGGGGCTTTGCTTCTTGTTTTTATCTGTTCTAAAAAAAGACCTATGTATATGCTGTTATGTGTACATAAATATGTATATATACATACCCGATATCGATAGGGAGAGAGGGCGGCTCTTATCGACGTTTGGTTTTGTACTTATTTATTTTATCGCATCAAACTTTTGGTGCAACAACCTGCATGTGGCTCAAGATCGTCTTGACTGTGTGTTTGTTTGTTTGTGTGTGTTTGTGTTTGTGTGTGTATGTGTGCGAAGGTAAACATGGCGGCCAAGTTGCTGTTATCGACCTGCTTGCCACTCCCACTTTAGTTGCTGTTGCAGCCGCTTCTGCTGTTGTTGTTGTTGTCGTTGCTGTAACTGCAGCATTTGCATTCGCCTTGGCTGCGGCTATTGCTCTTTGCCACTTTAAGCGCAGCGACAACTAAATGCAACAACAACTAAAATCAGCAACAAAACAAAACCAACAACAGCCATTCACTAATACAGAGACCCCGAAACATGCATAAAGTACAGAGTACCCCTCTGGATGTGGATTGTGGCAGCAGCCGCCAACCCCACCAACGAAACTGCTCAGATTTCTATAAAAAGCCAAATTTATGATGCAAAAATAAACAACAAATAACAACAGCAACTAAAACGGCTGAAAAAAGGAAAAACTCAATGCCACATGACATGCACATAACGGGGTATCAAGAGTGTTCATGTGCCATGTGCGGGTGGTGGTGCTGCCACTATAGCGGAGCAAGAAGCTAAACTTGGATTTGAAGAAAAAGCCAAATTTATGAAGGCGTGACGAAAGGTTTGCCAGGTGGTGGTGGCCTTGAAAGAGTTTGAAATAACAACAAAAAGCAAACACATCAAACTATGTCTTGTTAATGCTGATCCAGAATATAGTAAACATAAATTTGTCTCTAATCTTTGCTTTGCTAGAATGTACAAAAAACGGCTGAATAAAAGCTTAACTTAATGTCAGAGAATCACACAAAACGGCTTGCCAGATCTACAAGTAAGAGAGTGTATATCGGCTAAAAAAGCTAAACGCGCATCACTGTCTGCTGCGCGAAGCAGCTGCTGCTTCTTGGGGGCCTTGCTTTTGTTGTTATCCTCTCGCTCTCACTCTCGCTCCCGCTTGTGCTCTCCCGTGCTTTGTTCTTGTTTCTGGTCGGTCGGGAAGGCGGGTGTTGTGGGTGTGTGTGTGTTTGTCTGTGTGTCGCATGTGTCGCGCGCAACTTATCTTTTCACATTTTTACTTCATTTTACTTTACCTTCCTTTTTGTTTTTCTATATTTAAATACAGCGATTAAAGCTCCGCTTGACTTTATTTTGTGTTTATTGTTTTTGTAGTTTAGAATCCTTCAATTACGCTCGTCAGAGCAACCTCTCTCAAAAAAAAAACAAAAAAAAAACTAGTTTTAATGCTTTGGCCACTCTGCAGTCTGCAGAAGACCAGTGCAGAGAGCAGTGAGCAGTGCAGCGCAATGCAGCTTCTCCCGCGCTCTCTCTCTCTCTCGTTGTCTCGCCCACTACTTGGACAGCTGTTTTCTTTTGTTGTTGTTGTTGCAGCTGAGAGGAGAGCGGTCTGAGGCAAAAGAGCGACAGAGCGAAAAAAGGGTCAACGGTTGAATGAACTTTTGTGCAAATTGTTTGTTGTTTTAGTTTTTTTTTTTGTTGCCAAATTTGCGCAAAGCTTTTATGCAACAATTTTGGTTAACGTTTTGTTTTGCTTTGTTGCCTTGTTCTTTGTTTTCGTGCATTGCATAATTGGGTAATTGCAAAGTGCGTGACTGTTAGTGTGAGTGTCCGAGTGGGTGTGTGTGTGTGTGTGCGTGCAGCGATATTTCTATACCCCGCATTTGAAAAGGTACTAGGAAAAGGGTAGATTTATATTTGTCTGTGGATGCAATACTTTAGAGGATTACACAAAATTTATGTTCACGATCAATATTTACATATGTATGTATGAGCTATTCCGACTCGTTAAACTTTTGCCAGAATCAATGTCTACTTTGATCCATGAATGAAAAACGAGGTGGTGCAACGTTGTTGCGAGTCGCAGCTAGGCCAGCTAGATATATTCATTCTCTTTGATTCTGCGTTGCAAGTTTTGTCGAAATTTAGAAATAAACTTGCGTGGACAGACAGACATGGCTATATCGACTCGGCTATTGATGCTGATAAAGAATATATGTACATAAATACTTAGTGGGTGTCACCCCTATACTCTATATGGGGATACTGTTGATTAGGTTAGGAGGGGGTTTACATATTACTATTATATTATATGATTGATGATCAGTATTTCAGTATCAGGCATATGCAATTCATATTTATAAACCTCCTCCTTTTATAATCGTATTTCTAATATCTTTCTATTTATTCTATCTATTTACAGCGGACGCAAACGTTTTGTCTCGGAAGGCGATGGCGGTCATGTCAAGCCGGCTATTTTACCCATGCGCGACTAAATTGGCTGAAAATTTTCTAAAAGTCCCGGGGTCTCTTATGTATTATGCTTATGGCCCCTTCCCTCCGCATCCACCCCCCACCCTCCCCAAAAAAAAAAAAGCAACCCAAAGTCAACCAAAACTATGAGAGATAACAACAACAACAACCACGAAGAAGAAGGGTGGGATATATCTGAGGAGTGGAAACGGAAACAAAAACAACAAAAGGAGCAAAATATCAAGAGAAGAAGGAAGAGGATTCTGAGGAGCAGCTGCAGCAGCAGCACAAGAGTGAAATGCATTAATTGTCGCAAATTGTATTGATCCAGCATCCACCCGTGAGAGAAAGCTATCGCTAGACTATCAAGCGAGAAAAAATACACTTGAAAAAACAACAACAAAAAACACCAACAAAAACAACAAAACCCGACAACAAACCACATTTAACAATCAATCCGGAAATTGATCTCCGCGTTTAAACTAATAACCATACGATTTAACATACACACACATACATACATACATACAAACATACATACAAACATACATGCATACATATATTAATTATTCTAACGAGAAACGGCAAATCTAAAGCAAGATTTATATATTTTAAATATGTGTATAAACAAAAACTCAAGTAGAAGAGATCCAGTACCGCCCAAAACAACACCAAAAACAACAAAAAAGATAAGAAAAGAAAAGAAAAAAGCCAAAAGCCCTACAGAAACGGGACGGTGCATAATGATTGCATTTGTCCTTTGTGGGGGAGCCTGGCAAATTGAGGTTGTTTTGAGCAATAAAGAACGAACGGACGGACGGAAGGATTGGTGGATCAGATCAGCGGCGTACTTATAGCACGGCTGCCATTAATAGTATGTCACTTGCAAGCGAAGCAAATTACTTATACGAACTGTTATACACAACAACAACAACCACACATACCACCCAACCCCACACACACACACACACACACACACATACACACACACACAGGCAGGCAGAAAGGCAGGCTAGCAGACACTTACGAATAGAACCATTATGAAAGAAAAATTAAGGCTTAAGTAAATTAAAGCTGGCGCGGCATAAAATGTCTCAAAAGATAAAATACATGCATCTTCGTGCAAAATATTTCCAAATAGAACTACGATACATTAAGCTACATAGATTTTCGCTTTCCATTTGAACTTTTCGATCAGCTATGACCTTTGGAATGCGCCGCATACTAATTTCTTTCCTACTTCCTCTTGTCTGTGTAAATCCAAGCAAATTGTTATTAACTCTAGTTAAGCACATGATGATTTAATATATACTTAATTTTTTTTGTAATTCCTTAAGAAGAAGAAGAGCATCTTGCACCGATATGTACTACGTTTATTTTCGCGTGCGTATGTGTGTGTGCTTGTGTGTGCGTGAGAAGACTAGCGCCACGGCGTACACATAATTATGTTTAAACTATAGGTACATACATATATACATGTATATGAATATATATTATGCATCATTGAACCATGAACCCCAAACAGAAGACTATTTTCTTGTTGCGGTAAACCCTTTTTTTTTTTTTTTTGTTTTTTTTCTTCTTTTCGTTCTAAGGAAGAACAATTGCATTTTATATTATAAGAAGTTTCCACACTCTCCATATCCGTAACCCCCCGTTTAGTTTTTCGTTGTATAACAGTTGGTTGCGAAATCAGGATACAAAAGTTTATATATTTTTTATTTGTGTTTTACCACCCAATCAGAAAGAAACAAAAAAACGAAACAAAGTCCAAAATTGAAGAGAATTCGAAATTCGACATTTTTTTACTTCAGCAATAAATATATATATTTTTTAAGAAGATTACACACAGAGCCAGACACGGAAAAAAGAAGGAGAAATCCCCCACACACACCCCAAACACAAAAACACACACACACACACATCTATATATAATATATATATAACTATTGTGTTAAAAATATACATTAAAATATGAAAAAAAAAAACCATAGATTAGCGGCGTTCTTAATTCAATGAATAGTATTAGTCGGTTGTCGTTCAGTCGGTCTCCAGTGTTACTGCAGGAGCATCGGGCGGCTCCAGCTTGACCTCACATCAGGGTCGGATCAAGACGAGGCCACCGGCTGCACCCATCACCGGCTGTCCTCCTCCCAGTGCCTGGATGCCGCCGAGCGAACCATGTATGGACACATGCTTGCGATAGTTGGTGAACTGCTCCAGATATTGCTTCACCGTATCCGTGGGCTCGTACAAGTCGTTGTGCTTGGCATGCAGCTGCTGCTGCCCCATGGCCGTCATGATGGTCTGCGTGGCAAAGTATGTGGGGAAATCCTTGCCCACATTGATGTTGAGGAAGCCCTGCAGCATCTCGCGTATCATCTCCCAGCAGTAGGCCAGTATCATGCACGACTTGTACTCGATCTCGATGAGAATGCCCTTGAAATGCTCCATCATGGTGACGGATCCGAGCTTGATCACAAAGTCGCCGTACTCGAACCGGGCGCCACGCGACTCAATCTTTGTCTGCTTCTTGGAGGTGAATGTGTTGGTCATTTTGAGCATCAGCAGATCGAATATGCTGTCGGCCACCAGTGAGACCTGCTTCCCAGTCCCACTGTCGATGATCGAAAATGTTGAGGCCGGATACTCGGAATTGTGCAAAACATGCACCGCCCGTCCCGGTGTTCCATTGTGCGGCTGCGGCGTCGAGATGAAGGTCTCGCAGTCGACCAGAAATTGTCCAGCATGTGTGGCGCCCAGCGACAGCAGACGTTTACCCAGGTAGTCGATGATATGGGCTCCAGATTTGCCCTCGGGCATAGGATACGGTTGCAGCACAGTCACACCCATACCAATTTAAATAGGTTTTCCTTATTTTAGTTTTGTTTATTTGGGAAATGTTCGCCTACAAGTATCGAAGATTTTCTCTGTAGTATCGATGCCAGCGACCAGTGTGCCGTATGTGTGGAATATGATTTTCGTCGGTATTTTTACGGTATGTTTGTTAAATAAGACCGTAATTTTCGGTATATTTCTGATGGTCGGACGGTATATTTGATCGATAAGTCCGCGGTCACACTGAATCTCAATTTCTAATATAGTTTATTAAAGTGATTGTTAATTATTTACATGGTTAGATCACGGCTAAGCTAAGTTTCGAGCAATCGCCACAGTCTCCACAGATCTCAATATCAAAAAAGTACGCATAGAGAGTTAACCAAAGTATTTGCCTAACAGTTGCCTTCTTTTTGCGTTCCCCTTGTACGACCAAACGCCATCCAACGCTTCGGAATCGAATCTCTTCTCTCTGCTTGTGGATTTGATTTGCGCGCGCGGTCAGGTAAATTAGTGACTCGTCTGGCCATCGCTTGCCAAAGCCAAACAACGAAGATGTCCAATGAAAATCTGGCGAGTGAAGCAGAGGACCGGGATCCAGGGACCCCAATCTACTATATAACGAAGCTCCTGTCGAATATATGCTTATCCATAAATGGCCCCCTGCGAGCCGAGGAGCATGGTAAGTGTTCACGCTAAGCTAATGATTGCCAAACCATTGCTCACGGGTCCGTCTTACGTCCATCCCTATCCCCGTCAGATCGTCTGGTTAACATTGCTTTGAATAGTATAATGGAAAAGCCTAACACGTTAAACGGAGGTAGGGCGAACTTGAGCGAGGATGATTGTGTGGTCAAAATCATGAATACACTCAACTCAAAGCCAAATCAGAATGGCAACAAAGAGCCGCATGCCGGGAATCTGTTCCTGAAAACGTACACCAAGTTCTTGAAGCTGAAAACGGATGAAAAGCGACGCGAAGCCGTGATGAACTTTTTGCTAGATATTCTGGATAATGAAGAGTCCACGTACCTGCGTTCCACGACACTTATGGCCAACGGAAAGGATGGCAGTGGTGACGGTCCCAAGGATAGTCGACCGGTGGTTCCTGAACTCAAGCAATTAAATTTGGATGAGAGGGAGGCAGATCTGCGTGAGTATAGGTCTGACAGCAAGATTGGGGGCCCAGACACTAGCCATCGGAGCAAGGATGTCCTAAGAGAAGTGCTGTTTGAGAGATTCAGTCCCAGTTATTCCTATCGCCATCAGCAGAATGGTAAACGCGCCTGCTACAGTTATGACCCTGGGCAGTCAAGTGCTGGCTTGGGCCAGGAGCAAATGCCCAACTACACGGATCAGTTGCGTCATCAACAGGATGTGGATGAAACCATGGACGTTGTCACGAATGCCATTTTCTCGTTTACGGGCATTCAGGGCAAGTATCTACGAAAGGATGTCATCACTGGCCGCTTCAAGCTTAACACGGCGAACACCGATCTGCTGACATCGGGCGATGCTGGCCTCATGCTGCGCCTCTCCGAACTGGGCTACTATCACGATAGAGTGGCCGAATTTGCCGATCCCTCGAAGGGGTACAGTGCCCTGGGCTGCATGGGTCAGGCCCTCACATGCTTTCTGCGCAAGGAGCTTGGGGACTATCATGGCGAGGTGGCTTTGCTGCACGATCAGGTAAATGACTTCAAGAAGGCGCAAGAGAAACGCGGCTTTTACGATCGCGAGAAGGACTCGGGCGACAGTCAGCGGGAGCAGGTGACGCTATTCAAGCTGCTCGTGTGGTACATAAAGCCCCTTCATCGCATGCAATGGCTGACCAAAATTGCCAATGCCTGTACGATGAAAAAGGGCGGAGAGCTAACGTCCGTGGTGTGGGAATTCCTGGATAATGGCCATCCTTTGGTGGATAAATTGGTCATTGATCTGCTCACAGCCATGTGTCGTCCGCTGACGCGCATGATCTCCCAATGGATGCTCGATGGCGACATAACGGATCTACACAACGAGTTCTTTGTGGAGTCGTTGACCGATGTAGGAGCCGATCGCCTGTGGCATGATAAGTTTCGTGTGCGCACCGCCATGCAGCCGAAATTCATTTGCCAAGAGCTGGCTGATAAAATCTTAAGGACCGGGAAGAGCATTAATTTTCTGCGCGAAGTGTGCGAAATTAATGAACTGGTCCAGGGTCAGGAGGAGCTCAAGAAGATCATAGAATCGAATGGTAGGTATCGGTTGGAGCCGCCTATCCATCCGCCCATATGCATATTTCCTAACAATGCAAATCCATTCAATTTCTTTTCAGCTGGCGATATTTTCTCCTACACACAGGACACCAAATGGCATGCGGCCATAGAGGTCTGCTATCAGAACACCGCCAAGCATGTCCTCGACTATATGGTGGGTCCCCACAAGCTCTTGGAGCATTTGCAATGCATGCGACGCTATTTGCTGCTCGGCCAAGGGGATTTTGTCAGCATCTTTATCGAGCATATGAAGTAAGTCCTTGCCTAGAGTCCCTTTAAAATCAAATCGAATAATCATTAAACAATCGCCCCACTTAGAGACGAACTGGAGAAGCCAGGCACCGAAATCTTTGCCCACGATCTGTCGGCCATGTTGGACACTGCCCTGCGGTATACCAATGCTCAGTACGATGATCCAGAGATCTTAAACCACTTGGATGTGGTGACACAGCAGCCCTATGTGGGTGACAAGGGCTGGGACATTGTATCGCTGCGGTATGTGGTTCAAGGGCCGCTGGCCACCATGCTGGAGCCGACCATGGTCTCGTACAAGCTGCTGTTTAAGCCCCTGTGGCGCATGAAGCACATGGAGTTTGTGCTGTCGACAAAGATCTGGAAAGAGCAGATGACGAATGGAAAGGTGAGTCTTGTATCTCAATTGTACAATATTTTCTTATCACTTTCGAGGGTCACACACACTCTCTCTCTCTCCCTCCCTTTCTGATCGATAATGCAATTCGGGAGGGACTTCGGAGCACTCTTGTGGGCAACAAATTAAGGCGCAGAGTGGTCTGAGATTAGATTAGTTGCCGTAGCCATAGCCATAGCCATAGCCGTAGCCGTAGCCGGGGGCACCTGTAATCTAATCCATGGATGATTACCCATTTCCCGGTACACACACAAGTCTCAAAGGGCATACGAAAATTCCTTAATTTTCTTATGTATAATTTTCTATATATTTCGATAGAAAAAAAAACACACACACAACTTCCCGTACAAAATTAACATTAATTAGAGGGCGAAACAAAAACATATGCATACGAAACAAAAAAAATATGTATATACATAGATATACAGAAATGTGAGGACTGCTTGGAATGCTGCTGGTGGTGCTGCTGCTCCTTGGTGCTGCTTCTTTGCCAGCCTCTTACAACTTGGCATCGGTCTTGAGCAGAGGCGCCAGCTTCTGTGTGAGCATGATGTTGCCGGCAATCTTCAATTTTCCCTTCATGAATGCTGCCTGGGGATTGAGTTTGCCGAGGGCAATATCAACCATATCCTCATCGGCCACTGTCAGGGTGGTGTCCACTTTGACGCCCTGTGCGGGTCCCTCATAGGCCTTGGCGCTCTTGCAGTCCAGAGCTAGAAAAAAAAGAGCACACACACACACACAAAATAAGCGACAAGTAAATGTAATGTTAATTTTTAGGCCATATAACAACCCACAAACAGCTTGTGCCGAAGTGCAAAGAATTTTGCACTTTGAACTTCCTACAAAACACACACACACGCAAAAAAGACCACGTAAACCCACAGAAAATGGGTGTGTGTGTTTGCGTGTGTTGGGGTGGTGCGCAATATTATTATTACTTACTCCATTCCTTGGCCACCTTGCCATCCTTGGTGATTTTATAGACAAACACACCATTCACAGCCTTGGCCTTAGCCTCGTTCTCCTTCAGGCCATCGATGATTTTCTGGAAAACGGCATCCGACTGTAGACTCATGTTTGGAGTTTTTTTTTGTAGTTTCTCGGGGAGACGGAGTTCGGGGTGCTGTTGTTTTACAGAAGAAAATTTTAATTTATTTACACCAAAGTTGGAGGAGCGCCCCAAACACAAACGGGGGACAAATGCTTACGCCGTGAATGGAATGAGCCAGAAGCGTGCAAAGTCGTTGGTTTTATTGTCTCTCTCTTGTTCCTTCGCATTCGCTTGTGGCGTGAGGCGAGATAGCGATACTATGGGTATTAGTGCTGTCAACTTTTTTGGTGAAAAAAATAGCTTTTTTTTCAAATAAAAAATTGCACGCGAAAAATTTCTTTTATTGAATTCGACAAATTCGTAATTAGTATCGGGCTTATAAGCGTCTATGGTTCCAATGCGTCACAATGCGTTTTTTTATATGTTGTAAAATAATATTAGGAACTTTAAAGAGATTAAGGGATAGCAATAAAATAGCTGAGTTGACAACACTGGTACGGGGAGAGCCGGTATGCACACGGGTGGTTCTCTCACTCCCGTTGGTTTTAACTGTTGGTGTTGTGCTCTCTCGCTCACCGTCCGGCCAGCTGGTGGCACAGTGACGTCAAGAAGTGCAATAATGGAATCAAATCAAATGTTTGTAACCACTTTAAGCCGATAGGTTGTTTTCGGTGATGCACAACCAGTGCAAATCGTTATAGACATAAATTAAATACTTTTTCCAATTAATTTATGAATGTTGAGTGCACAACATGAATTAATTCTAAAGTGGAATGCGTTTTTTTCGCTCTTGGTCCACTGTGCAGTTGTGTGGAGTTTAGACTTTAACATTTACCTATCGCACTTAACAGCGAATGTTAACGGCGGCTGTTATCGACCATTACTGTTACCAGGCTGTGGACCTCCGGAACAAAGTGCGCAACGAATTTGAAATGCCCATAAAACAGCAAGATAAGAACGCTTCAAGTGGTCAGATAATGCCACTGTGCTCCGCACGAAAGGAGTTATTTTTAACAAAAATTTCGTGTATTTTATCAATTGCCAAATGCCACTCTTCTCTATGCCTTCTCTATGCATCTTCAAAACGTCTCTGGGTCGAGGCCAGCCTTCTTCATTTCAACGGCAATGGAGAACAAGTAATCGTAGCACTCAGATCTGTGTGAGAAAGCAAAGTTAGCAAACTTTTTGGGCAGTTTTATCCATTTCTAACTCACATGGCTTTGGCCTTCTCCCAGGTCTGGCCCCATACATAGACACCGTGGCGTCTGACCAAAACGGCACTGCAGCCGGGATACTCCAGCATGGCCGCGTACATACTGTCGGCTAAGTCACGTTCGTGAGGCGTGTTCTCGATGATGGGCACCACCAATTGCTCGTCATATTGCAGATAACGCTTGTCCGCATCATCATACACGCCCTTGATCATCTCCAGATGCGTGCACCGGAAAGTTTTCCCTGGCCATAGAAGTGTGGCCATCACCGCATGCTGGGAGTGGGTGTGTATGACTGCGCCGGCATTGCGGTGCCGATAGGCCAGCATGAAGAGCGGTGTGCATTGGCTCTTTTTCAGGGCCCGGATCTCAGGCGGCATTTGCAGGTCCTTGCCATCGATATCCTGAACAAACAGATCCTCCGGTTGCATACGCTCCTTCTGCACTCCTGACGGGGCTATGTAGATCTCATTGCTATGGTTGGTAATCGTTAGATCTCTTCGCCGTTGCACTGTCAGGTGGTTTTTTACTCACTTCAATTTAATGCTCATGCCGCCGCCGGTGCCAGTCACCCAGCCCAGGTGATAGAATTGCCTGCATAGCGCCGGAATCAGGCGCCGCGGATGATCTTCTGGCAAATCCTTAAAGATTGATAAAGACATTGTAATCTGCAGCGTGATGAGACTCCCGACTATCAGATAACCCAAGATTAAGTTTCAAAAGACAAATCTCAAATGTAAACAAAATGTTAATTTCGATAGGCGATGTTATCGATTTTGCAGCTGCGTCCCTGATGCAACAGTATTGCCACCCACCTCCCTTTTAGTTTCCAAATTGCGCGCACTTTGCTAATTCGATTTTCGCATTGACTATTTTCAGAAATTACGCAAGATGAATGCTGAAATTGGTACGGCATCGTACCAGCTTCACCTCTTCACGTCCGAGATTATGCATTTCATCCATCAAATGCAGTACTACGTCTTGTTCGAGGTCATCGAATGCAATTGGGTGGAACTGCAGAAGCAAATAAAGCAAGCGACCGGACTAGATGAGATACTCTGCGCCCATGAGAGGTTCCTCGAGACCATTACGGAGGGATGTTTTATCAATTCGATGAGCGACAAAGAACGGCACCTGGAGACCGTTTTCGAGAACATCATAGCTCTGGAAATCTGGCAGGCCAGCTTCTACAAAGATTGCTTCAAGGAGCAAAAAGCCCGCGATGAATTAGACAAAAAAATTCGAGCCTCCGAGGAGGAGGGCCGCTTTGGCGTGACCACAGAAGAGCAAATGGAACGGGATCAGGAGCGGAAGATGTTTGAGCAGAAGGTGGTTATCGCCTGCCGCGGACTCACTGACATTTCCTGTGGCTATGAGAAGGCAGTGAGTCGCTTTATGATGTCCCTCAATTCTAGCGAAGATCCACAACTGCAGCTCTTCGGCACACGGCTCGATTTCAATGAGTTCTACAAGAAACGTGACACCAACCTTAGCAAACCCCTTACCTTCGAGCATATGCGCATGAGTAATGTTTACAATAGTAATAAGAATAATCCAATCGGTAGTCGTTTCGTTATCAATTCCCAGGCGTCTTCATCGCCGTTAATGTAACGATGAATGTTGGATCGTTTGTCGCATTCGATCATAGTTCACCAGCCATATTCACGTGCCAATAAGAATATCAAAAAGAACGGCGGCGACAACGATGTGGATATTTTCCATATAAACTACGATATAAGCCCTGGGGGTTCATGTAGTTGCGGAATATTATAGATATCAGTATCAGGCCAAGTCCCACTCACAGTTCTGCTAGATGTGATCTGATCTGTATGAACAGCACACCGACAGAAACTCATTTACTGATCATGATATGATGGGGATGATCTACACAAACGCTTCGAAAAATCAGGCACAATCTATCCAGCGTTTTAGTCTAATTTTTTTGCTAAAAGCGATCCGATGGAGAATCAAGAATAAGTATTCAAATGAATTATTAAAGTGAAGTATTGAAATACCTAATACACTACTCGACAATGTGCAACTTTTTTTTCCCGCTGTGTCACAAAATGACTTTCTGATAGATTTGGAGATTTAAAATTTTTCATAGAATTATGGTTGTTTTTTCTAGTCTTATTTGAAATACCATATTTTAATATATTCTTCAAAAAAAACCTAGAATAAAAAACCATAATTCTTTAGAAAAATGTAAATCTCGAAATCTATCAGAAAAAGTCATTTTGTGCCACAGTGGAAATGTCATGTCGACTAGTATTATTAGTGTTATAAATAAGATGAAACTCAACAAATGCTTTAGAACCAAGAGTTTTGAGTATTTAAAATTAAAATTCGAGTATAGAAACGTTTCAAAGTGGAAATTTTTTAAGCAGCACAAATCGTTACTTAGAATTGAGGAAACTTTTGAACTCTCTTCGAATATTTTTTTTTTTAAGATTATAAAGTGTACATAGGGAGAATTTGCTTTAAAAAACACATGGAAGAATGCTTGCATTCTTTCTCAAATGCTTTGGTTAATTGTTGAAAATAATAGGAGTATTTTAAGACTAAAATGAGCTGGAACCTTTTAAAATTAACATGTTTTAAATTGTTGTCCGCCAGCGGTAATTGAAATAAATATTTCATTGTAAAAAAAAGGAATTGTAGTTTGATTTTTTTGACACTTTAAATTACCCGCAATGTCGATTGAACGTTTGGAAAATTTGCCATTTGCTGAATTTGGTATCAGCTTTTGCAAAACCATCTACATATCGACATTTCTATCGAATTTTTAAGAAAACCCACTAGGTCGTACCACTAACCATACAATATATGCTTTGTATGTATATTGTATGGCTAGTGGTTATATCTTTAAAACGAACTTTTTCTATAACCTCCCCTAACTCAACCATAGTTTTGGGCTTCCGCTTTCTTATTTTAAGAGCCATAAGGGCTCACTTGTTCTCTATCGGATTGAGGTCGGGGCTGTTGCCTGGCCAATCTAAGGACTTTATGTCCAATTCCGCCTTTAAAATGTTAACCTGTCGGTGAAAAATAGTTGAAACTAGTTGACTACATTTTTAAAAATAACAAAACGTCAGAGAATCTCGTACAGAGCGCGCTCGATGGCAAGGTTCAGAATTATCCTGAAATTTTGGATCTTCTCTCACACTAAGTGATTCCATACTAGACACAACTCCACTGCGAATAACTCCACTTCATACTTTTTTGAATTCACCATACCCTTAATAATTATTAGTGATTCAGTTTTATATTTCGATATTCATCCCCATATCATAATATAAGGATAATGCTTCCCTGTGGCAATGCAACAATTTACGGAATTCCCCTTTTCTGCGGCGAACTGTGCGGGAACCATCTGGTCTAATGAGGTTAAATTTTGACTCATCCGAGAATATGATTCGTGAGCACTCAGATTCACCCCATATTGTTCATTTGGAATACGGATGGGTTGATACATGCATATAAATTGCATTTAAATCAAATAAAACCATGCAATTAAAAACATGTGGTTACACACATATGTACACGCATTTCGTTTTAATTCAGGGTTTTTTGCCCATAATTTACTGGAAGACTCTTAAAAGCATTTTTTTGTTAATTTCAAATTTATACTTACGTTTTAAATATTTACCCATAGCTTAACATTTTTCAGACCCCTTAGGAAAGTATATTATAGAATTTAAGAAAAGTTTGTTTTACTAGGCACCAATTATTGCAGAAACTAGTCAGTCTCTATCTCAGAACATTTTACGGTTTTTGGTCTTCTTACAAAGACCGAAAATGGGTATAGGGATCGATATGTTAATAATAATAAATTCATCAAATGCATTATTGGGTCAAAAAATGTAGATATGTGCAAAATGCACTATTAATTACGCTTGAAAGCAGCTAGGAAAAAATAATTTTAACATTAGTGAAATGAAAAAGGGTAGAAATATGTCCATACCATCGGTTGTTTCCAAATGTCGTGACATTTCATGCTCACTTACGTTTTCTTACGTCGTATTTCATGCTCACTTAAGTTTTCTAGCTTGGCTTAAACGTCATTTTAGAAACAATCTAAAAAAAAGGGTCACTAAATTTAACCAATCTTGTAGACAATTGATTCATCAATCGTATAAAATGATGTGCTCAGGCCTGATGGTCCTAGTTAGCTAGTAACAATAAACGGAATTTTAAATTGGAACAAATTTTCCACCAGAGCCGATTAAAATCATATCGATTAAATTTAGGGGTGTCTGGCCAAAAATCGATGTTTGAAATAACTTTCGATGTCTGCAGTTAGGACCTTAACATCGATTATATCGATGATGTTAACATCGATGTTTCTCCAGCTCTAGCAGAAAAAAAGAAAACAAAATAGAAAAAGACGAAAGTGTGCTGCCGGTGACAAAATTGCGAATATATATAATAAAATCAGTGTCTGCTGCTGGCCCCCACCATACATTTAAAATTGCAACCAAACGATAGCAGCACCCCACGAATATGGCATTAAAAAAAGTGAAGGGAAATTTTGAGCGTATGTTTGATAAAAACTTAACAGATCTGGTGCGCGGCATAAGGAACAACAAGGATAATGAGGTAAGCCCTGGGTTTGTTGTTACTGCTCCACTGCTTGAGTGCACCCGCTCTCCCACCGCCCACATAATCCGGAGTCCCTCTAATTACAACTTGCTAATTGGCTGACAAATTTCATTTGCATTAAGGGAATTTTGTTAGAGTTTGTAAGAGAACGCGTACGTGTGCTGTATGTGTTTGTTGTATGTCTCATTGTGTATGTGTGTACGTTGGCATCTGCCAACAATGCAAAAGGAAAAGAACATAGTCTCTCTCGTTCTCCCACAACAACTCCCGCCACTCAATTAGCGGCATTTCGCTTAGGCCCTAATGCTTTTATGTCAATTTCAGACCAATTTCCGTTCACGCCACCACTGGTCTGGCTTGGCTGGTCGGTGGAGAAGGAGTAGGAGTGGGAGGGTGGGCATGATTGTAAGCACGACGGCGCACGTTTTATCAAATATTTACCCATGTAAATTCCCCTGGAGAAGGCCCTGCACTTGGTCCTTATCAGCTGTGCTGTGGCTGTGGCCCTCCTCTCGCACAGATGTTTGAGTTTGTTCTGCTTGAGTGTATGCTTTCTCTTTGCCTATCTCCCATCAGGATAGGTAGAGTCTCTAATGGATCAACTAACTTTTCCTTAAGCTTACTCTCTCTTGCTCTCTCTGTTCGTTCTTATTATTGCGATGTATGTTGTATGGCTCTCTCTCCCGTTTTGTTTTCGATAACGTCAACAATATTCAAATTGGGAGGTTTGTAGAGGAGGGGCCTATGATAGTTATATCCAGAGCAGGAAAAGTCGAGGCCTCAAACCATCATCTGTCTATTCGTACTCGCAGATTTTGCATTTGGCTGTTGGCCTCTTTGGCCTTCCCATTAATTTCATATTATACCCTTGAAAAGTGAGTGAGAGTGAGGGTATTATGATTTTGACCAATTCAATGATTGGTCTGAAACGATTGCCAAAGGTTTATTAGTTATTTTGGACTAACAGTAAAGATCGATCGATCTGCATGGTTGAGACACTTTGGTGACCAAAATCAATGCTTGGCAATGCTTATAACATCCAACAGGATTGCCAACAGGATATAACTTTTAGGTATATTGGAAGGGTTGGGGAGGAGTGTTAAATATATAAATCAGTTGAAAAAAAATCCAAATCGGATGAAAATATAATATAAATCGATTGATCTCCAAGGGTATGAGAAGGTTCGGTCCTCTGAATCTAGTCTTCCTTTCTTATTTTCTGATTCCACGTCGTCGTCATGCAAGAGAGAGAAGAAATTCACAAATTGCTGATTTATGCCATGGTATTTGTATTAATTCACGTGTGTGTGCATGTGTGTGTCCATGTGTGTGTGTGTGTGTGTTTGGGGTGGTATGGAGGGAGTGCACTGATAGCACCCTAGAAAACATTTCAGTGTGTATTTTTTTTCTTGTGTCTTGCTTTGGATGAGATTCGGTGTGCCATATATTATATTAAATAATTGTGTATTATGTATATGTGGATAATAATGGTTGGTGGAAACTATGCACTTTTATTTCTGTTGCAGGCCAAATACATATCGACATGCATTGAGGAGATCAAACAGGAGCTGCGACAGGACAATATCAGCGTCAAATGCAATGCCGTGGCCAAGCTCACCTACGTAAGTCCTCCCCCCACTCCCCTCCCCTACCCTCACACTGCTACCAAAAGGCAATTCGAGAGCCTAGCTCTTTTGAGTGTGAAATTAGCCAAGAAGAATGCCCCCGCATAATGTCTAAGCCTGGGCGCTGGGCCCCATTCAAGAACCATCCATTCTGCACTTGAATTTTGCCACCAAATTGCCAGCAGGCACAATGCACCCCACCCCCCAGGCATGGGGCGTGGAACAGGGACCCTTGGTAGCCATGTATGCAAGTCCTCACAATAAATAGAACAAAACAAATATGCAAAAAGGAAAGCTTCGAAGTTGACGTACCCTTGAAGGCTTAAAAGGGAGGCCTATTTTTGGTTCTCACTTGTTTCTGTAGCCATATCCCCAGTGCCGATGGATTGGATGGAAGACGTTTTATGGTTACAGAGAAAATATTTATAAAAAATTCAATTTTGGGAAATTTTAAAGCTTTTCAGTTGAGAATTCTTTTGATTAAACTTATCATGCCCTCCTCTCAAGGGTATTGTAGTAAAAGAAACAGGGAAACGAATAGGCGGAAGAACAATAAAAAAATAAACAAAGGCTAGAAAAAGAGAACAAACATGGACAACATGGATGGGTGGGAAAAGAGGAGGGAACAAAGAGCAAGACAACTGCAATACTTACAAAAAAGGAAGAAAGGAAGCGCTACTCTCGAATGCCCGAATGCTTGGATACCCTTTTGTAGATTAATTACTTACATATCCGGAACTACTTGGGTACAGGAAATGCAGAAAAAAATAGAGATCTGTGGACATCATAAAGAAAAAATAACCATATTTATTTATTAGACTAGGCGCCTAGACGGCTTGAGTGTAACGGAACCATCGACTATCCCCACCCCGTCATCAAGGGTATCAAAAGGAGAATGAGGTGCTGAAGGATGAACAATGGTTGTAGAAAAAAAATGGTGGCAAAAACTAACAAGCCAACAGTACAGGAAGCCACTGATGTTCCCCTCCGACAGAGAGATAGATAGAGAGAGAGAGAGAGGGTGCGGGAGGGTTGGGTGTGGGAGACAGATTTCTACGCTAACGAGTCCTTGAGCCTATTCTTAAACACACAAATACACACACACACACACACTTACAATCCATAAAAAAAAGATAGGAAAATGTTAATATTTATTGATTTCCACTTGACAGATACAAATGCTTGGCTACGACATCTCCTGGGCAGGCTTCAACATCATCGAGGTGATGAGCTCGTCACGTTTCACCTGCAAGCGTATTGGCTATCTGGCAGCCAGTCAATGCTTTCATCCCGATAGCGAGGTAAGACGATGTGTTCACTGAAGCATGAGGATACGTGCCTGAGGAAGTGTGCGAGTGTGCGCTGAGTGGTGCTTCGCGGCACGTGAGATATTTAGCTGAAACAAATTACCCAAGGATCGTACATTGAATAAAACAAAAATAAATTTGTTAGAAATTTCATTGCATCTTTAGAAACAGTTCCCCTTACCCTTCCCCTTCCAGGACAAGGAGGATATTTGTATGCCACCTGTAAGCATAAAAGAGCAATATGTGGCAATTAGTGTCACGATGTGGCACTACTTGGCAAACATGCGCGAACATAAATAGGAAACGCAGTTCTGAGCTCTGCAAGCTCAGCAGAAATAGATGCAGCGCGGTCATGCGTTCCCTCACAGGACATTGGCTAATAGATACCCATGCAAACAAACTGGATAGAGACGAGGAACAGGAGGAGGAGAAGGAGAAGGAGACGGTGGGCTCACCCTTCATAGCTGACATTTCAGCTATGTCCACAATATGTCCTAGAAGAGCAGCCGAATGGGCTAATTGCTGACACCGGTACAGGTTCAACCAGTTACCACACCCTTTTGGTAAAAGTTTAGGGCAGAATTCTCAAGGCTCCTGGGTAAAAAATCAGAAGTGTTGTTGAAGTGTCTGGCCAAGACTTAAGAGTAGAGTCGTCGGCACCATTAATAAAGATCATTATATTAGCCGAATATAGTAGTTTATACTGGTTTTTTTTATAAGCGATACTTGTAGATTGTGTCATGTCATTGTCCGTTCGCTTAGGGCAAATTTGAACAGCAAATCAATGTCGAATCGTGTGACGAATGTACACAAGTGGAATATGGTATACCCCTAGGCAGTTCCTTAGGAAATATGAGGCACTTTCTTCAACGAATGTACAGCAAATAATAATAAGGATACAAAATTGCTTGCAATCCATAAATAAATAGATCACAGATCTAGAAAAGTAAACAAATATAAGATAAATGCAGTGAGAAGATCTCTAAACCCAATTCGAAATTGTTTTTGTTGCTTATTTAACGATATTCCTGATTCGAAATACTGCCTATAATAATGCTGCATAATTTCTTATAGCTGCTCATGCTGACGACGAACATGATACGCAAGGATCTCAATTCACAGAATCAGTATGATGCTGGTGTGGCGTTAAGCGGTCTAAGTTGTTTCATATCGCCCGATTTGTCCCGCGATTTGGCCAATGATATTATGACACTGGTAAGAGAAGTTATTGTGTTGCAACAATCCCTTACTACATACATACATTTTTTTTGCCGCCATTAGATGAGCTCTACAAAACCTTATCTGCGCATGAAAGCCGTCCTAATGATGTATAAAGTATTTCTACGCTATCCTGAAGCACTGCGACCTGCCTTTCCAAAACTCAAAGAGAAACTGGAAGATCCCGATCCAGGTTTGAACAAACAAGCAAACACTCATTTAATCAGCTTATAATGGTATTGTATTTGCTTGCTTCAGGTGTTCAATCCGCTGCCGTGAATGTCATTTGTGAATTAGCGCGTAAGAATCCAAAAAACTATTTACCTTTGGCGCCAATCTTCTTCAAACTGATGACCACATCGACCAACAATTGGATGCTGATCAAGATCATAAAGCTGGTGAGCGTCGTTTCAATTGCTCCACACCACCCCACAACTCCTACCCTTAATTATGTATTTAACCCACCCCCCAAATCCCCGAAGCCCCCCACCAACAATTCACATGATATTTATTTGATTATTTTAATATTATACTTTTTGTTTTACGTTTGTTCACGGACATGTTTTCATATGTCTTTCAAATACATATATGATATGATATGATATACTATACTTACTTTTTATAATAAGACAAATGAACTACAACTACTCCTCCTCCTTCCCTCTGCTCCCACTCCATCTGCCTACTCCAAATACAAATACAAAAAAAATAAATAAAAAAATACAAACCGAAATATTTATATATATACGCAACAAATCAATCAAAAATTAAAAAATTCAAATGAATTTTAGTTCGCGAGCCTCACGACAATTGAACCGGCGCTGGGACGCAAATTGACTCAGCCCCTAATCGAAATTATTTCCAGGTTTTTATCGGCGCGCTTTTATTTATTTATCTATCAGAAAAAAACAACAAACAAAACGACAAATCCAGAAAAAATAATACCAGCACGCGCTTTGAGTTACTCCTTACGCATTTTACTATATATTTCCAATTTAGATTTGTTTTGTTTTTTTGTTTATCAAACCCCAACCCCCCCCTCTTATGTTGTTTCAATGGAAGCCACACCAGTTGTTGGTGTATTGATTTTGTATTTAATTTGATTTGAAGGTGCGATTATTGTAAGGGTAGAGGCTCTGCTCTCGCTCTCCGTCTCCCTCTATTGATTATCTCTCATCATTTACAATTGCTCCCAGCATCCATGTCACACACACACACCAACACCCACACCAACACCCACACCCACATCCACCAACACATGAGCGTCGTGATTGATTATTATTATTATTATTAAATTTTATGTATATTTGTATTGGATTATTCCACCCCCCCACCACCACCACCCCACCACACATAAACGTGCATTTGTTGAAAGCACCAAAATAAGTTTTACACACGTTAATATAAGCTCAATGGACAGCAGATTGGTCTAAGAAAATACCCATTGCATCAAAGATTATAGAACAAATAGATGACTCTTCTCAAGCAGGCAAAAATGTTCTTTGGCGGGGGTTCCACCCTCTCGGAGTGGAGACGAGAGAGAGAGAGAGGAAAGAGGAGAGGGTAGAGCTGTGCTCTTATACTCTTCCAACTTTTTGACTCGTCATCAATGCGTCATCTATGTGTTCCATTATCTTTGGTTAGTCGGTCATGCTTTTAATTCGATTTAAAATCAAAAATTGTTTGGATTTTGTTGAGCGGCGAACACGGAACATTTCGAAACATTTCGAAACATCTCGAGACATCTCGAAACTCACTTCTATTCACAACCACACCCACACCCACCTCTTATACCTTTATGGCTTCATTTGCTTGATTTATGAACAATGAAAACCGAAATAACAATTCATTATAGTGTTTAAAATATATGAAAATGAAAAACAAAGGGCCCCCCCCAAATGCAGACCATACGAGTTTTCTATGCAATGAAACACACGAATCCTCATGAGAACTGGCGAGGAAAAACGGAAGTGAAGTGAAATGAAAGAAAAACTATACTTTTACGGTCAGGATTTTAATTTGTTTGAGACAGATTTTTTGAATGAGGAAACCGAAAACCGCTTTTAGTGATTTGTTGACTTTTTCTATATGGTTTATACATACATACATAGGTGCTAGGCTTATAGGTTTATGGGTTTTAGACTTTAGACTTTAGAACTTTTAGTTCTAGTTTTAGTTCTTAGTTTTAGTTGTGAAGAATAAGGATCTCTGTACTGTACTGTGTTTTTTGATTGTATTTAAAATTATAATTTGTTGCTTGTTTCTTCTTTTTCTCTTTGCATTTGCAGTTTGGCGCTTTAACTCCCTTAGAACCCCGGCTAGGAAAGAAATTAATAGAACCACTCACAAATCTAATTCATAGGCAAGTCTCTTCAATTCATTCCAAAAACAAAAACCAAAACCAAAATAAAAAAAACAGTAAAGAATTTAAAATATATATACATACATATATGGAATAGCGAATGCAAAAAAACAAAAAACAAAAAAAGGATATCACTATTGCTGCTCTCTGTCTCTCTCTCTCTCTCTCTCTCTCTGTCTCTCTCGATGATTGATTGAATGATTTTGAATTGATTCTGGCTTCTTATGTCCGTCGTCCCTCTATATACATACACATAACTCGTATCTTTAACATATATCCTGCAAAAAGCTACTCTAACTGTAACTGTAACCATCCTGCTCTATTTTGTGTGTGTGTTTGATTTTGTTTGCTTGCCTCCCCCGACCCGACCCTGACCCACGACCGAGCACTTTCCATTTGAGAGAACCGAACTGAATCGAAACAAAATATGGATGTGTGTGTGTGTTAAAGCAGAAGCAAAAGAAAATGAATATCAAAAGAAAAATTGTTGCTTCCATTTGCTAATGCTGCTCTCTGCTCTTTGCTCTCTGCTCTGTTTTTTTAATTTCTATGTTTTTTTTTATGTGTTTGCATTTGCTGCTGCTGCTGCTTTAAATATTATATGTACAACATATACATTTTGTCTGTAGATTAATTGTCGTTGTTTTGCTGTCGCTATTGCCATATTGCTATTGTTGTTGCTACCAATGTCGTTGTAGAAGTGCAATATTTGTATACGCTTTAAACGCTGCTTACTCTTTAATACCAAATTCTTCTTTTCACCAAACCAAACCAAAAACAAACCAAAAACAATCAATTCCAAACGAAATGAAACCACAAAAAAAACAACAAAACAAAAAAACAACAACCCCCGACAACCCCCAACCAAAAATCGAATCAACAGCACCTCGGCCATGAGTCTTTTGTACGAATGCATCAATACGGTGATAGCGGTCCTCATTAGCATCAGCAGTGGCATGCCCAACCACAGTGCCTCCATACAGCTTTGTGTCCAAAAGCTGCGCATACTCATCGAGGACTCGGACCAGAATCGTAAGCACTAAGACAGGATCTTCGAAATATCATCAGATCCAATCTAATGCGATCGAATTTCTTATAGTTAAATATCTGGGACTGCTGGCCATGTCCAAGATCCTGAAGACGCATCCAAAGAGCGTGCAGGCGCACAAGGATCTGATATTGGCCTGCCTGGACGACAAGGATGAGTCGATACGGCTGCGTGCCCTGGATCTGCTCTATGGCATGGTCTCCAAAAAGAACCTCATGGAGATTGTGAAACGCCTGCTCGGCCACATGGAGCGTGCCGAAGGCTCTGCCTATCGCGATGAGCTGCTCTACAAGGTGATCGAGATCTGTGGCCAGAGTTCCTATTTGTATGTGACGAATTTCGAGTGGTATCTCACCGTACTCGTTGAACTAATCCAACTAGAGGCGGGCTCCAGGCACGGCCGACTAATTGCCGAACAGCTGCTGGATGTGGCCATACGTGTGCCGGTTGTCCGGCAATTTGCTGTCAATGAGATGACCAATCTGCTGGACACCTTCACTGTATCGGCACAGAGTAACTCCATGTACGAGGTGCTCTATGCGGCCGCCTGGATTGTTGGCGAGTTTGCCGGCGAGCTGGAGGATGCCGAGAAGACGTTGAATATACTGCTGCGTCCGCGACAGCTGCCCGGGCACATACAGGGTGTCTATGTGCAGAATGTGATTAAATTGTTTGCCCGCCTGGCGACCACATGCCTGGAGCTGCAGGATCTGCCAGGCATTGTCAGAGTGAGTGTCGTAGGCTCTCCTATACTCCCTCTAGGAACTCACTAATCGAATCATTTGCAGCTCTGCGATCATGTCTTGGACAAGCTGCAGCATTTCAATGGCTCCAGCGACATTGAGGTCCAAGAGCGAGCTAGCTCTGCCTGCATGCTCATCGAAATGCTGCGCACTCAGCTGACAGCCACAGCGACAGGGACGGATGAATCCTCCATGGTCATGGAGACAGCGGAAAGCGGCATACCGCCACTGGCCATTGAGATAGTTCAGGAGATGACGTTGCTTTTTGCTGGGGAACTGATACCAGTGGCGCCCAAGGCACAGCGAAAGGTGCCGCTGCCAGATGGTCTCGATTTGGATGAATGGATCAATGCCCCGCCGCCGGAGAATAATCCGAGCAGCTCCTCCTCGGAGCATGACAAGGAAGAGCTGTTTGTGAGTGCCGCCCAAGCGGGAACGGGCCCAGGAACGGGCCCCGATGGCAGCCACGGTGGAGCGGGCAAGCGACGCAAAAGCCTCGAACTGACGCCCGAACAAATGGAGAGACAGCGCCTGGCCCGCCTCATTGAGCAGTCGAATAATCCGCATTACCTAAAATCAACGAATGCCTCCGCCTCGGGAGGAGGGGCAGCGAATGCGGATCAGTATGACAACATAGACGATATACCCATAACGGAGTTGCCACTGGATATGGAGGGGGTGGCGGCATTACGTGTGGGCGGTAAGTGGACTGATCATACATGTGGATAGATCTGTGAACATGTCTCTCCTCGTTCTGTTCCGTTTGTTAGTGACCAAGCGTTCGGATAAGTATCTGCAGGATCAACAGGCAGCGGCGGCTTTACATGGCGGCGGCGCCGGCAAAGATGGCAAAAAGAAGCATAAAAAGAGTAAAAAGAGCAAAAAAGCAAAAAACAAAGTGGCCTACAACAGCAGTTCCGAATCGGAGGGAGGTGAGTGAAGGCCCAACAACTTGTGCTATCGAATTAAATAATATATTTTTGTGACTATTGTTTTCCTACAGAACCGAAACCCTTGCACATTGTCAACACCACACTGGACATGCCCGAGGGCGTGTCGCTTTCAGACAGCGAGGATAAAGATGGCAAATACGATCCAAATGATCCACATAGAGCTTTAGATATTGAACTGGATATGTGAGTGTTCTTTATTGGAATTAATTGAGGGAAGAGAAGTCAACTAAAAGCGGTTTTCATTTTCAGAACGGACTTTGAGGCGCCAGCGGCCAACAGATCAGCGTCCAAAAAGTCGAAGGAGGGCAAAGAGAATCTCAAGGTGCCAGCAGCGGAATCAGCAACGAACAGCACCTCCAAAAAGGAAAAGAAAAAGGACAAGGACAAGTCGAGGGAGCATAAGCGAGAGCGCAAGGCGCCTACTCAGCCAGTGGTCGTCGATCTAATCGATGCCGATACACCAACACCCAGTCCCAAGCATGCTCCTGCCGCCACCGCCAACGCCTCCAACAACAGCTTCAAGACTTCAACAACTGTCCTTCCAGATGCAACAATCGAGGAGCATCACAAACAGCATAAAAAGAAGAGGAGCAAGGAGAAATCCAAGGAGTCGGCAGCAAGCGGCAGCATCATCGATGTAGAGGATGATGCCAGCACGCTGATGGCGTCCAAGACGCACAAAAAGAAACATAAAAAGGAGAAATCTGGACGGAGGGAAAAGAAGGAAGAATCAGAATCAGCAACCGCGTCCGCATCCGCGTCCGTTTCGGCAGCCGACTACGAACAGCCACTGGGAATCTCAACGCCCAGCAAAGAGATTTTTTAACTTTTAAGATCTAAGTTCCATTATTATTATTATAACTATTATATGCATATATGTATCTCCTGTATTCCATCATTTTTTTTCTACATTATTCTGAATTTTTCTTCCCAAATGCCTCCTAAGAAAAAGAAACTTAACAAATTATCGCTGCGATATAAAAACAAAAACCAACCCTGAACAAAGCATTGAAAAATCAATATAACTACAAAAAACCATATATATATGAAATGAAACCTTATATATGTATAAACAAACAATTTTAGTATATAGAAATGTAAGTTTAAAAACAAAAGAAAGAGCCGCCAGTCTGCCAATTAGCGGCTTAAAAACAAAACAAAAGTGAAACAATTAGAAACAATATTCAAATAACTGAAAACTGAAACAAAAGCGATCAACTATTCTACGTGTACTATCTATTTTTGATGAATTTGTGGCCTAGAGCATACGATTCCATACCCCAACAAAAAAGAAAACCATAAAAATTTATATAGATGTAAAAAAAAGAGACTTTTTTTTAACGAAACACGAAGAGAACACACATAGAACAAGAACAAAAGAAAACAAAACTTGAATTGGATTGTATAAAAACAAAAAGTAAATATAGAAAAGTATATATAAATCATATATGAATCAAATTGAAAAGTAACTGCTATTAAATAATATAACATTTAAATCAGAACAGAGGGTAGCTATGTGAAATTATACATGCCACACACACACACACACACACACACACAATATACATAAATAAATAAAAACATATATATAAACTATATATATGTATATATATAAACGTTAAATAAATGGAAAGTACAATTCAATTTGATATTCAGATATTAACGATTCCGAAATTGCTGATTGGTGCCAACATTGTTGCCAGGGAAAGTGCTGTGAGAGGCTTGTAGCTGTGTTACCTTCAAACGGCAATGACTCTCAGCCTGTGAGGTTTTGGGGCTTATCCTCTGGAAAGGGCTCTAAAACTTTGCACGGGGCAGATATAGAGTAGCGCCGCGTAAAGCAGACAGACAAGAACAAGAGAGCTTTATCCGACTTGACAGAGCAGGGAGAAGGGGGCAGAAGGTCCAGTAAAAGTCCCGTATGAAGAAGGGAGAGAGCACTTTTGAGCCAACTTTAAATGCAATTTTGGTACAACTGAATATTGATAGACAGGAGTTTTCAGGTGCCAGAAGGAACACACTATGATCTATCTAGGAATCTCAAAGGTGATCCATTCATACTATTGTATTTTGCATATGTCTTTCCCTCCATTATCTTTGACTCATAGTGCGCGTGAGGCATCTCGAATGCTTACATCTGGAAAGGGGCGTGTGCCCTCCTCCTGACGCCTGTTTCACACACAAATACCAGAAACTGTAGCACACTTTGGAGCGCCATCCGCTTTCATTGTCCTGGAAGTTGCAAGGAAGGCGTATTGAGCGTGCATTTTATGCCTTGGACCTTATCAAATAGGACTAATGGTAGAAAATAGATTCGATCTGAAGCTCGTCATTGAAAATGGGTCAAACAAAAGCTATAAAAAATAATATACATATTTAAAAAATATGTTCAAAATGTCGTTTTTCTTTGATAATAATTCAATTAAAGTTTTCTTTTTATTTGATTTAATAATGCTTAAAACAAATTTAGAAAGAAGAAATAATTTTGATAACTTCAAGGGATTTTTCCATAACATTAACATCGTATCAAATCAATTGATTCGTGGGATAATGGTTCTCTGATTCTTACAGATTTTCTTCTTTTACAAATTGGAAAAATATAAAAAAAAAACGTGATGAAACAGTGTTTAAATGATATAACAATTTGGAAAAAATGCTACCTAAAACTAAGGAGTACGATCAGTTTGGGTTCGCAGTTTCAGTTCAATTACAGTCTACTGGACCACATATCTATCCAGATTGGCTTCCCGACCTTGCATCAGATAGTAATTGATGGCCAATTGGGTGTAGATGCGCACGCCACATTGCTTCAAATGGGCCAAATCCCTGGGGGCCAGCGGGGCCTTTTTGATGTCCACAAAACAGTCGGTGGCTGTGGCCGCAATCGGATCCAGGGCAAACGGAGAGCGCGGCTCTAAAATGCAGGCACCGCCAGCACGTAGTACATTCCGTATGGCCGCCCCACTGCGCTCATGAAGGCTGAGTATAACACGATGGTCGGAGTAAGCGCCTCCGCCAGAGGCACTCAGTTCCGTGCGCCAACGATGAGCGGCCACAGCAATCACATCCTCTTCGGGGGCCAGAGTGGGCAGATTGAGGGCGCGCGGATTGCCCCACTCGTGCTGGGCCTCGTCCAGAAAGTGGCCCCGGACATGACACTGTTCGATATACTGAATATTGAGGATCCACTTCCCAGCGGCCATGCAGGCCAGCATTTTCTCGCCTCGATTTGGCCGCTCGCAGAGCAAATGCGTGCAGGCCTCGTCATAGTTGACGAGATTTTCGCACAGTTTGCCGCCCAACTGCTGGATGCGCTCAATTAGCTCGGCTCGCTTCTCAGTGTCCTCGCCGCAGGAGATGCTGAAGCAGGGCGTGCCCGCATGCTGCATATGTGGCGAACCCGAAGAACGCCGCTTGGCCGCATTGAATTCGGCTGGGTCGCGCCAGTCCACCATGTCCTCGGTGCCTAAAGCAAAGCCCTCGGACTCGAAGGGCTGCACAAACTGCACCTCGCTTTCGGCGGACTCCAGGTGACTGTCGTGACTGCGCTTCAGACTGTTCCGTCGGCTCTCGCAGTTCTTTAGGTAGTCCGTGATCTGCTTGACGTCCGGGGAGTTGTGGCGATTGAGGGGCTCTATTGCAGCCGCCGCCGTTGTTGTCTCCTCGAAGCTGATTTTATCAAAATTAATGGTGCTCTCGGCCGCTCCCACTCCGCCAGGACTCTGAGTGCTTGGCACGAAAGTGGACCCCGATGCGGAACCATTAAGCGGCGACACAGACACTCGTGGGGGTGTCTTCCTGACTGAAATGCGGGGTTTCTGTGCCGTGGCTTTGGGTGTCTTCGGGGACCTTCTCTCAATGTTTAGCTGTTGATTATTACTTTCGCTGCTACTTCTGCTGCTGGCGGTCGACTGCAACGGCGGTTGCTGGTCCTCCTCCATGTCGTCGTAGTCAATGCCCAGCGTCTCGCAGGTTATCCGCATCACCCGCTTCCTGATCACCGATATGGGTGTGTCCGGCTGGATTTTGTGCGAGGGCAGGCGCCAGCGTCGCTCAAAATCATCGGCCATCCGCTGCTTGAACTCGGGCGTCAAACAAAACTCGGGTATGCCCGGCGCAGGTCGTCGATGTTGGTGGCTCACCGGCGTACAGGCCTGCCTGCGAATGCGCTCCAGTTCGGGCGTTTGGTTCTCCCGCATCTCGCGTATGATCTCGCGCACACAGTCCTTGCCTTCGTCCGTGTCCAGTCGCTGAACAAACTCCTCCAAAAAGTCGAAATTACAACCCTGGCTGTACACCTGGTTGGTGGGCGTGCGCGGCGAATCTGGAGGGGATGACGGACCGCTGCTGCTGCCGCGCCGAACACCCGCCAGCTCCGAGACACGACGATTGCGCAGCGGCGTTAGCTCTGGAGCAGGCACTGAAGGTACGATTGGAGCGGGAGCGATCGCGGGAATAGGGACAGCTTCTGGCTGATTTTCAGCCTCGTCCACAGCCACAATGGATACGGGTGGTTGTTGCTGCTGCTGCTTCTGCTGATCCGTCTCCGGCTCTTGGCGACGTGGTGTACGCAAATTGCTCTCCCTCAATCGAGGAGAAATCAAGGGGAAATCAGTTTGGCTCTTTCCCACCAAAAAATCGAGATATGGGAGCTTCTCACCCGCCTTGGCGCACTGCACCAGCCAGGCGGACGTGACCACCGGAAATTGCCACTTGATCGCCCCCTCATATTTGGAGCCCTCGGCTGCGGGACACACCAGTAGGGGCTTCTCCTTCTTGATGAACGTCTTGTTGACCGAAGCGCCCAGCAGTGTGGCCACCGAATTGATAAAGTCCCGCTCCAGACCCGCATAGATGGACACCACAATGATCATGCCCGTGAGGGGCTCTCGGCTGGCTGCGGACGGCACTGGCAGATGATAGTACTCGGCGGGCAGGAGCTTGTTCTGTTTCATGCAGCTCTCGAGGAACAGTTCGGTGACCACATGACGCGCTCGTATGGGCAGACTGTCCGGCTCGAAGGTCACCTCAAAGCTAACAATGGCATAGTCCACCTCATCGGAGAAGCTGTCAGGGACTAGGAGACCCTGGGCAGCCTCGCATTCGCTCAGTATTTGGGTGTAGAATTCTGTGTTGAAGGAATCCTTGTGCACGTAGACAGAGACGCCACTGAAGTAGTCCAGCTTATCAAAGTCTATGGACAAAGTGCTGGCACTGAGATCTGGCAGGGGCACGGCCTGGGCTCCACTCCCCGCTGTAGGGCGTCTGCTAAGCGGAGCAGCGGGACCCGGTGGACGTACTTCCACTTGAGTGGAACTTGCGGCCGGATGAAGGAGCATGCTCACCTCTGTATTGGTCGTATTGGCTGTGGGCGGCAGCTGTGCCACTGGCTCTTGGTCCTGTGAATACTGATTGAGCAGCTCCACATCCACATCCTGGGGCTTTTCCAGCTCTGGTTCTGGTGGTTCCTTGAAAAGCTCCTTTCTGATGGGCAGCTGCGGCTGCTTGAAGCTGTGGTTCATCGACCGCAGTGTACGCTTGCTGGCGGGAGAGGCCACATCTGGCTCTCGGGTCTGCGGCAGGTTGGCACGATGCACCACCTCGTTGACCAGACGACCAGAGCGTATGCTCTCTAGCAGCCAATCGAGGCGCACTATATGAACGGTGCCCATGAAGCCATCGCGCTGCCATTGCCGGTACTCGGTGTCGTCCAGTTGACCGACAATAATGTGGGATATGCCCTCGTTGGCCTCATCGTAGCGTGTGGCACCGCACGTGTTCAGGATACGATTGAGCTTCTCGCGCTCCTCCGAACGAAAGCCGCTGAGGTACACGCAACAGCCATCAAGGAGCGGCCCTGCCTTTTTGGCTTGACGCGGACAGATCTCGGCCAGAACTTGCTGGTAGCTCCTGCTGCTGCCGCTGCTGCTGGTGGTGGCCTGCTTCAGGAGATCCTTGCATGGAGAGTTGGCGGCCAGGCTGCTGAGTGTCTCATTCACGGTGGTCATGTCGCTGCACATGCGACGGGAACCAGAGACAAAGCTAATCCTGGACAGATCCGAGAACTGGGTCTGGTCGCCCGGCCCTGTGGGGGCCGCCGAGTGACGAGTGCTGTTGCTCTTGGTGGGCGTGGAGACCTGCTTGCCGGGGCGCACCTCGTACTTTTTGGTGGGCAAGGCATACCCTCGACTATGGCTATCGAATATCCATTCGGGCAGCAGGACATCCTTTTTGAAGCGTATGGCCGCCTTGTACTTATCGGTGTCCGTTTTGGACTGCTCAGTTATGACAATGTCCACCACCTGAGAGCGAAAGGCGCGATGGTAGATCCCACCATTATCATTGACCAGACGCATCACCTGATCCTTGCGCGCCCCATCGAGGCCGCTGCTCGTGATGTTCGCCCCAAAGAAAGTGGGCAGGCGGTACTTGTCAAACTCGGGATCTACGGCCCGAATGCTCTCCCTTTGCCGCTTGCGACTCTGATCCCAGACGTACTGCACCCAATCAACATGCATCACGGGGACGCCGTTGAGAGTGGCCTGCTCATATTTGTTGGACTTGATGGTGTTCGAGATGAGGTGGGTGGTGCGGTGGCCGAAACTCTGAAAGTATACGCCGCCCATCCATTTGATCAGTTTGCTCAGCTCCTCCTTCGTTTGCGCTGTGATGCCAGTGGCAGAAACCATCAGATCCCGCATGGCCGTTGTGTAGATGGCACTGCTGCCCAGGGGTATGGGCTCGTTGTTCCTCAGACACGACACCAGGCAAGGGGGACCCAGTATCAGCGCCTTGGTCATCTGCAGCTGCTGAAAGAAATCGCCATCAAATTGGGCCAGCACAAAGACGTCCTTTTTGGTGAGATTGCCGGCTGCTATCAGGAGAAAGCCTTCGCTGGGCTTGATCTGGCGTATCTGTGTCTCGGCCAGCTGCTCTCCCATCAGCTCCAGTGCTGTCTTGAACTGCTCGAGGGTGTCCGGCTCATTTTTGTCGCTGGATTTCAGGTTGTTCACAAAATACGCACAGATGGATTCATCCAGGCTCATAGACATTTTGCACGCCGCGTTTACTTCAGGTATTTAACAATTGTTGTTTTTCGCAACGTTTTCACATACGATACGATATTTTGGCGCCCGTTTGTTGTTGTTCGGCGAGGGCAGGGTTGCTTTGATTGTGACTATGACACTGAAAAAATACTGCCTGATACAACACCAAACACTGATCCGATAATGCTATCGATAAGTGAAGGGCTATACGATACTATGTGTTATCGCACTTTGTTGCCATGTAATCGCAATATTGAGGATAGGAAAAGAAAAATAGTTCGGGAACAAACAATAATCAACATACGGACGGTTTACACAGGCTACAATTTAGTGAAAAGCCAAGCCAACCCAACATCTTTCCTCATAAATGGGCAACTTTGTGAGCAGGCAGAACGCAGCGGTTGAGGAAGCGGACCAGATACCCAACAATGCATACAAATATCCGCCTCGAATGGGAAACTTCTTTGGGACCCACTTCATAATGGGTGGCGAGCGCTTCGACACGCCCCAACCGGAATCGTATCTGTTTGGTGAGAATGCGGATTTGAATTTCCTGGGTAATCGTCCCACGGCCTTCCCCTATCCGCCGCCCCAGGCGAACGAGCCGACCAAGACTCTCAAGAGTCTGGTCAACATCCGCAAGGAGTCTGTGCGTTTTGTTCGTGTGCCAAATGACAAGAAACCGGACTGCGTGGATGCCGCTGCCAGCCCCATAAAAGAGAAACCCAAGCCGATGGAGATCTTGGATGATATCGACAAGACGAACGTAACCATTGAGGATGTCGATGGGAATGTACTCTGCTCCATGGGCCTGGGTGGTGGCAGTTCGGACTCCGTGGCCCCACCGCCGCCCTGTTGCTACAACATTGAGTTCACCTTCGATTCGGATGCCAAGTGTGCGATCACCGTGTACTATTTTGCCAGCGAGGAGGTCAGTCCCAGCGGCGTGACCTTGGTGGCGCGCGAGGGCCTCACCTCAGAGACGTATCACTTTGACAAGGGCATCAATCAGAGCTTCTCGCAGCCGGGGCATGTGTTCAATCCCCAAGTGATACCCGAAGATGATTTCATTTACAATTCGGGCCGAGAGCAGTATCCCGTGGCTATACACTGTGTGGTGGAGGAGGGCAACGACGAGTGCCGCCAGTCGCACACGACCATCTGTGTGATCGACCATCATCCGGAGACGAACAGCTATGTGCTGCGCGCCCTCAAGCAGAAGATCTTTGTGGATGGGTTGTGCTATCTACTGCAAGAGATCTACGGTATTGAGAACAAGGCGGTTAATAAGTCCTCCATTGACGAGGATATCGACGATCATGGCAGCGAGTGTGTCATCTGCATGAGCGAGACCCGGGACACCCTCATCCTGCCCTGTCGCCATCTCTGTTTGTGCAATTCGTGCGCGGATTCGTTGCGCTATCAGGCTAACAATTGTCCCATATGTCGGGCCCCGTTCCGGGCTCTGCTGCAGATACGGGCTGTGCAGAAGGGCATCAGCACTCATGTGCTGCACCAGAACACCCCAACATCGGCTGGCGGGGATGCGGCGCCCGTGGATGTGCCACCGGGATATGTCCCTGTTTCGTTAATTGAGGCACTCAATGGGCCACCACAGTATGTGGCCAGGGCCAGGTGAGAGTCGAAGTGGTTCTGCCCCAAGAAACAGACTCTCTAATCATCCTTTTCTTTTGCAGGACAAGCGAGCATGATATTACAGACAGCGCGGCCACTGTGGCCGCCTCCACAATGACCAGCAGCGACATCAAGGCCACCTCGCCCGTGAAGTCAAATAGCACTCGTCGTCCCAAGATCAAGAAGAATGCCTCAACGTGCACTTCGACCAGCGAGGTGGGGACAATCACAACCCCCCAAACATCTGTGGTGGAGATCGAAAGCGATTCCAAAAAGACCCCGGCCGCGGCCACGGCTACGGCCACTTCCACCTCACCCACCACACTGCAGGTGCAGGAGGAGGCCAAGGTGCAGGACAAACTTCAGATTGTGAATGAGCGTAAGTACCCCCCGGCCAGAGGAGCGGGAACAGGGACTGGTTCAGGTGGCGATGCCTCTGCTGGTACCGATGACGATGTGGACAGCGAGAACGAGAAGCTTTCGCCGTTGCTATCGCCGGGAAGCAAGAGCAGGAACCTTTCAAACAAGTCACTCAAGCAGGTTGTGGCCTGCCTGGAGGCAGACGATGCGGACAAGAAGGGCGGAAGCGGCAGTGGCAGCATTTCTGGAGCAGGCGGCGATAGTGGAGTGGCTAGCGATGAAACAGGCAGCAAGAAGAGCGGCGCCTCGCTCAAGAGAGCTAAGCCCAGGCCCGAGTTAACGAGCAGCAGCGGTGGGAGCGGTACAGCTGGTAGCTCCGCTGAACCGGCGGCCGATGATTCGGACTACTATACGCCCGAGGATACGCAGAACTCGATACTTAGTCCACTCTGTCCCACGGAGAAGGAACGAGAGCGGACCAAAAGCGGTGATCCGCTGTGCGGAGGAGTAGGCGGTGGCGGTGGTGGCGGCAATGCAAGTGGCAACCGTGGAGGTGGCGTCGGGGGAGGCGGCACACCAACCAGTGTGGTGGTGGGCTTTAGCAGTGCAATAAAGAAGAATCTACATAAGAAATCCACTTCGGTGGGCAACATGGTGGGCTCCGGCTCGGGCACAGTTGTTGACTTGAAGTCCAACAATGTTAGCTCCCTGCCAGGTAGGTTTTCCTCCTCTCCTACATATAGCAAAATGGTACCCCCTTTAAACGCTAATGTCTCCAATCGTTTTAGATATGCTGGATAGTCCGATCAGTGGCAATTCGGCATCCACACGCAGCTCCAGTGATAGCTACTCATCCAGCTCGTCGACAAAGCAATTGCTCAGCTCGAATCCAACCACAACGGCGGCCAACATCATTGTGGACGATAAGACGGCTCTGCAGAATGCAGTCAACGTCTGAGGCAAACCAAAACTGAATTTTGGTTTTATATCTTAACACTTGTTTATCCTTATTTATTTCTGTAGTATTTGTAATTTTTAGTTAATTCTAACGAACGGTGGCGACGAGTAGGATGAAGAGCAGGGGAAGGAGAAGAAGGATGAAACGGCAGTAACCATGAGGGACACTTAACCAGTATATAGACACACACACTTACACCTACACCTACCCACATACGTCTAGCATGCATGTGTATGTAGTTTAATTAATTTAGCATAATGGCTTGGGTATATTACAACAATACAAACGATAATAATAATAAATTGTGCTTAGGGCACAACATTCCAAAATCGATAACAAATCGAAAGTGTTTCTAGCGATGGGACTGCACACTCAAGCAGAGTCCCATATATGCCAAAATGATTGTTTAATAGCTTTAATAGTTTGCCCAGAAAATATCTAGCTAATGTTGCAATGGAGTTAAATAATAATTAATTAAAACGCAATTTTCTATCGAAGCTGTGAAACTTGTTATACTTGTTAGCTGTTTGTCGTTGGCTATACGATCAAAACCTTTCGATTGCCATTGACAGATTGACTATTTTCATCCTTTCAGTCCAAAATAAAAGTGTTGTTCTACTAGTTATGTATATAGGTTAATATAAATAAATAATTAAATAAGCTAAACATCTATCGATAACCATAGTGTCAGATGTGTGAGCTTTTTGACAGTTATATGCATGAACATTGAAAGCTCGCGCTGCCATCACTAGAGGTCACAATTGGGCAACATTTTGTTTACTTTCGACAATATTTAAACATTTCAGTCAGAGTTAATGAAATATAACGACTTCAGCTTGAATTGTGCCCAAGTTTGAGCGGGTTGTGGTTCGGTGCTAAGGTATGTACAGTTACCAAATCTCAGTGTCTCCCCCCACCCCCCACTCACGTGACGTCCGGTCAAGGGTCCTGCTATTGTGTTTTTTTTTGTGTTTTATGGTATGTGCGTTTCTACCGATTGCCGGACATGTGCGTAATTGATTTTTTGTCGTCTGAATTATTTATTTACCCAGCAGCAAAACCCTACCACCCTTCATTAAGAGCCTCTGGTTCGGTTTTTTTTTTTTTAATGTTTTTTTATTGCAAATTTCATAGAAAAACTCCTGCGAACCACACACAAAAAAAAAGCACACACACGTTTTAACATTATTTTATGGATATTAATCATAGGTACAGATTTGATTTAATATACGCATTCTCCACTATATATGGTATGGCATTTTATATGTATATAGGATATTACTATATTAATTTTGCTAATTCTCTTTGCATAACAAACTTTTGGGTAATTGAAAATTCGACTACAAATTTCGATATAAAGCGGCGCAAAAACAATATGGGGGTGTGGGACCAAAATTCAATACTAAAACACCTCCTGTTGATGGAAGGACATTGGAGCAGCAGCAGCTGTAGCTGGTTTCTTGGTAGGGAAGGTGGTGTGGGCAGGGGTAGGGGTAGGGGATGGCTCTAATGGGGGATTTGTGTGGTTTATCCTACTTGGCAGCTCCATTGGACAAAGTGCGGTTCTTGCGCTTCTTCAGCTTTGTCTTCACCTTGCGCACCAGATTGACCGTGTCCAGGTTGATGGCCGACGTAGACGATTTATTGATCTGTATGGAGGTGTTGCTGTTTCGCTGATACTGCAGAAAACCGGCACCGTTGCCGCTGCTGATGCTGCCACCGCCGATGCTGCCGGTCCCTGCTCCCAGTCCTGCATTGTGTCCCGTGTTGGCTTTTCCCGGCAGCCCGGCTGCATTGCGCATCCGGCGGGAGCTGCTGCTGCTCCCAGGCGCCATGCCTGGCTGCTGGACGGCAGTGACCACCAGTCCGCCGGTCTTGAACTTGCTGGTACGTCGTGGATGCTGGGGATTAAGCATTCCAGCAGAGTAATGTCGTCCGCTTCCCGAACTGGCCACCGATAGATTCTTGCTCATCATCCGTTGGCCCTGAGGCGGGTGCTGCTGCTGCTGTTGCAGCTGTTGCTGCAGTTGCTGCTGTAATGCCGAGCTGCCGGAACCGACGCGGGTGCGGGCAAATCGTGTGACCAGCTGCGTTGTTTCGGCAATCTTCATCATGCTTGTGGACTTGCGTTTGACCTTCAGACTACCACTGCCGGCCTCGGGGCCATAGCCGGTCATGCTCTTGCCACCCACTGATTGCTTCTTGACCAGCTGCATGGGCTTGTACGTGCGTATCATCTCACGCTGTTGCTCCTCAACGCGTACGAGACGCTGCGGCTGAGTTTTCTTGTGCTCCTCCTGCTGCTGCCACATGATAAGCTTTTGGGAGCAGGCGCTGCAAAGTGGTTTGAGATTTATCTGCAGATGGAAGACCCTCTATCGAACACTTACTTGAACAAATCCACTTGCTCCAGTTTCGACCTGGGCTTGCGTGTGGCTGCTGGTGTTAGGCCTCCACCGACCTCTCTGCCACTGGCAAGGAGCATGGTGCGGTTTCTTGTTCCTCCACCTCCGCCACCCGCGCTGCGTATGGCGTTGGTCTGAACCTGTGAATGGGCCTGGGCCTGGGTCTGTGACTGGTTCATGTGACCCCTAACCCAGGACAGAGGACGTCCATCGGGCTCCCCATGGACCCCTGTCCAGATTTTCTTCTTCAGCGATAGCTTCAACTGTAGATCGTCCGCTGATGATGCGTTTGTAACATGTCGCTGGGGTATAAAGTTGCTAGGAACATTCCTGTGTACAGAAACAGAATCAATGGAGATCGGAGATCGAAGATCGTTCGATTGATTGGCTTACCTTCGCGGCGGAGGCTTGATCTTCATCGCTGCCTTGGCCTCATTCAAGTAAAAATTAACCGCCTGTTTGCTGATGCTGCTGCTGTTGCTGGTGACCTCCTGGTTGAGATTGTGCCACGAGTAGGTACGCCTGGTCGACGACGTTGACCCACAGCTGCTGACCTGGTGTTTGTACATACCCATACCCATGCCCATGGCCAGATGGGCTCCGCCATCCAGTTCGGGAGCTGTGCGTGGCGTCAGCTTGTAGAAGTCGAGCTTTTTGCCACCGCCAGGGGTATTGCTCTTCGAGGGCGTTGTTACAATCAGCTCCGGTGGCATATGGGCGGGCTTTGGCTTCTGCACCACCGTATCGCCGATTTCCTCGATGTAGCGTCTCTGTAGATCGCTCTGGAGCAGGGTGTGCCGTAGAGGAGCCACCACCCCGTAACCACTCGGGCCGGTTGCGGGCGAGTGTTCCTCGTCGTCGGTGGAGAAGTGCAGATCCGAGCCTGGATCGGTGGTGGGTAGATCCAGTGTGGTGCGCACCAACTCGCCGCGCTTTTTGAGCGCCTTGTTGCGCACACGAGTGCGACGCGTCTGCAAGGACTAATGAGGATTACCAGTGGAAGGAGGACAGTGATTATTCTCGTGAGTGAAGTGCAGTGGTGGACTCTGGTGGCGGGAGGACTCTACCTTCTTGCGGCGACATATGAAGATCTTGCGATTGGCCAGCCACAAGCGAAAGTTACGATCCACATGCAGCTTGGTACTGAACGACGGTTTCTTCTTTTCCGTGGGCATAAACTTCTTCTTCTTCGACTTCTGTTTAGACGCCCTTTTCTCCGCTGCTGGCTTCTTTTGTGTCTCTGTGGGATCTGCTGCTGGCTTCTTTTGTGTCTCGGTGGGAGCTGCTTTTGTCTCACTCTCATGCGATTGAGAGCTCGATCCAGTGCTATCAGAGCTTTCCTTTTCTCTCTCCTTTTCCTTTTCCTTGTCCTTCTTTCTGGAGGGATTTTTCACCTGCTTGCGCATAAACTGATCTGCCAGCATTGCGATGGCTTCTGAACCGGCGACGGGTCCAGTAGCACCACTTTTCAGTCGCTTGCCACCCAGTCTGTGGCGGCGTCGCTTCAGCGAGGTGAGGGCCTTAAACTTGCGCTGGAACAGCGGCGTGAAGTAAATGCGATCTAGTTCGTGCATCACCTTCCTCATGCGACGCACCCGGAACTACAAGTTGCAACAGGAAATGGCAGGGACAAGGACAGGGACAGAGGAGCAAGGTGCATTACGTTTGCTGTGAGTGGATTGGAAGCTGCACCACCTACCTTTCGTATCTCCTGCAAGACCTCGGGCGAACTGGGCGGGGCTCGTATGGGGGCACAGCAGGGTCCCTCCAGATCGGAAGCCGTGATTGAGTGCTTGCCCTCGTTGTCCGAACTGGAGCTACAGTTGCCTTCATCGCTGGGTGGGGATGGGGTTAAGGGTTATAGCAGAGATTGTTAAGGGTTAGTTAATATTTGGTGGAATTGAGAGGTTTATAAAGTTATTAAGTGAAACCCCAACCCACACGTAGTGTGTAGTATCTACAGGTGCGTTTCCGGTAGACCCGTGTGAACGCGTAAAATTGAGTCATAAATAAAATATGAAGAATACAGTTCGTAAATTACTCCAATATTATACGAAACAAAATACAACAGGCACACAATTAATACGATTTTTGAATGTGGAATATAAAATCCTACGCAAATGGAGCAATCAAACCCCATATCGTTGAAACAAAGCCGGTAAAAACTAAGCAATAAAAATAGAGTAGTCCGTTCTACCTTGAGTAATCCGATAATGGTATATTTAATGGCTCGTCTGCACTTGAGCCTTCTCTCATCAGTCTTTCGATGATTTTCGATCGAAGCCTGTCCTGTTGTTTGAGTAAATTTAAAATCTATTGTAAATGTTAATGCATTTGGATTAGTTAGAAATCATACCCAGGCGAAAAGTAAAAAATAATTATAATTCAAAGAAAGTCAAAATGTACGGAAAAATTTGAAACAAATCAGGCAAAAAGGCAGAAAAGCAGCAATTTGGATACAAAATCTACTGTATAGATGGTATTTATTTCAAAAAATAATAATCTCCGGTTATATAATACGCATTTTTTAGCTTAGCACTAAACAAATTTAAACTAAAAGTATAGTAAAGTAAAGTAAAGTAAAGTACAGTAAAAAAAAAAAAACAATCAAGTTATAGCATAATTATTGTAATCGAAATAGAGTTCCGAGAGAGTGCGCCTGGCTGTAGGGGATGACTGTGCTGTGTGTACATCAAATAGTAGGTATATAAACTATATTATGGTTTCTAGCAACTATTTTACGATATACGATATACGTGGCATATTGGGTGGGTTGATTGTGTGTTATATATATGGTATATATTCACATATATATTATCCCATTGCGTGTATAGGAGCTCTGGGGAACTATCCACGCAATTGGGAATTCAAAAACATTAGAAAAACTACGATACGCGCAAATAGATAGCATTCAAATTAATTTAATTCAATGCCGTACATACGTACATACATATATAACGATATATATGTATGTATGTCTATATATCTATATGTATATATAAATCTTTGGCTCTGGCCGATGTGTGGGACGCTGTGTACGCGGTTTTTCTTCTCTTCGCAATTTTCTCATCGTGTGTGTTTATGTGTGTGTATATATGGGATATATGTATGTATGTATGTATCTGATTTGTCAGCACAGCGCATCACATCGCGATACGATAGGATTACTATTACGATTACAATTACGATTACGATTATCAGGCAAACAACAGGGATAACAATTACGATAACGGTAACGATAACAAATACATTTTGAGAGCGAGAGCGGCACTACTATTTGTATGGTATAGTCTGTGTATGTATATATATATATATATATATGTGTGTGTGTGTGTGTCTGTGTGTCTGTGTTTCTTCAATGTTTGTTTGTTTGTGTGTAGTGTTTGAGAAAGATTTTCCGGAGGGAATTGTTCCTAGGAGACACTTTTCTCCACAGAACGTTTCACCTTTAGTTTATCGTTCATTATACATCCCTGATCGGCCATTCTCTGTAATTTCAATGCTTTCTGTTCGCGTTTCTCGCGTTTTCTTATCTTTTTGATTTGCTTATATATCTTTGCATGGCGCTTTACTTTGTTTGGATTCTCATCGCAATAGTCCAACAGTGTCTCACAAAATGCACGTCCCATGTGTTCATAATCCTGCGGCGAAAAAAGAACCAAAGAAACAAAAACCAAAAAAAAGGTATCAGATGGACGGATTGCTTTCAATCTGATGTAATAGAAAACGATGGGCAGGCAGGCTTTTGTTCGGTCTTACCTGCGTATTGAAGTGCGTTCCCTTGCGTGAGCCCAGCGAGGAGCCACCAAAGGATGCCTCGATCGTATAGCTATTGGTGATGCCCAGCATCCAAACCACAATACGACCAGTGCCCTCTTTGCTGCGTTGTATCTTGAATTTGCAACTCTCGAAGGAGAACTGCCGTGAATAGATTAGATTTCATAATTGCATGAGTCCAAGAGTCTTCTTCCAAGTGTCCACATATGTATATCACTCACCCGATCCGCACTGTTCTTGTGTAGCATTAAGGGGAATACCTGCTCGGTGAGCTTCTTCTCCGGATTCCGCTTGTTCTCACAGCCATAAATAAATATGTTGTGTTTGCGTGAGTGCGCGTGCATATCACAGTACATGGCCACGCCGCATTCCTCAATCAGTCTTCAATAGCAAGGTGAATAGAGAGAGAGAGCATTAGTAGGGAGTGAACCGTGACTCTGACTGTGACTGTGACTCACCTTCTAATCATGGCTTTTGTATACCAAATGGATGGATATGTCTCACGGATAACCGTGCGATATTGACGATTCAAATCCTTGCCGGTCAACGAATTGCGCGTATTGCCCACAATCACACCATCGGGATTCAGCATTGGCACTAGCTTGAAGATAAACTTATGGCGCAGCCGCTTGGCCACTGTCGTATCGCCAGTGATAAAGTCCATCAGTCCCTTCATCATCCAGGAGGCGGGCGTTTCGCTTGGATGGACACGTGCCGAAACCACAATTGATTTTTTGCGCTGCGCCAACAAAATGATAGACACACATGTAGATATATATTGAGAATGGATCCATGATCCGTGATGGATCATTGAGAAGATCACTTAGATCTTTGGCTTTGGCTTACTCGCATGTTCTCTTCGTTACTGGATGGCGCCGTCACCGTCAGATAGTAGACATTGTTACCGGCCAGAGTACGACAGAGGAGACGCAATTTGCAGAATTTTGACTTGACTGGATGACGCTGGATCTCCATGAGATAGTCCTGCAGATCGCTGTACGTGTACGGATAGCTGTGGGCAAAGTAAACCGTATCCTCATCGTGCTCAAACTCAATGGTGAAGGTGAGCGTGTACGTGGAGTTGTCTTCGTCCTCCTCGTTTGCATTATTGCTGGTACTTCTTCTTGGGATTAGAAGAGATCTGAGCATACAGAGAGAGAGAGAGAGTGCGTGGGAGGGTGGGACTTACTCGTCATCATTCCGATAATAGCAGATATTGTCGCCACAACGACGCCAGCCCTCTTTCTTGTCCTTGGCCCCCAGGGTGGAGTACATGACCGGCTGCATGCCATCGTTGTAGAGACTGTCGGACTTCACGAGATTCACAATCGAGAATCGATAGAGCATCTTGCGGCGTGTGCGCCGGACACGAAAGTAGAACCACTGCTTGGAGCGGCTCGTGTAGAGATCGGGACGCAGGTACAGCTCGTAATAGGTGGGCGTGATCTGTACCGCTTTGGCCAGGTTGCCGCTCTCGAAGCGCGACTCAAACTCGAGGCCGTCATACTCCTCGGGATTCATGGGATGGCAGTTCGTGACGAATTTGGCACCGCCCACCGCCGAACGGCTGAACTGTGCTTGTGGTAGAGGATTAGAAGAGGATTGAGACGTGGTGTTCGTCTCCTGATTAGATGATGATTCTTGACTCAGGAACGATTGCATGGATGGATCTTGGCTCGGCCTGTAAGCATTAAGGCTACTCGTGGTAGTGCCTGTGCTCACGCCAGTGATAGTGCTAGTGCTATGCTGGGATGTCCCACCCTTGAAGCTATCCATGGAGCTTACATCTGCCTCAACATTGCGTAGCGCCCTGGCGGCAGCTGCCACCGATGCTGCCGCCGCTGCAAGGGTTTCCGCATGTGTAATCGGTATGGAGCGGCCATGTCGCATGGAGCTCCTCTTCTTACCCTTCTTTAGCTGCCCCCCAGCTGTGGGAAGGATTCGGATGGGGCTTGTCATCACATCAACTACTTAAAAATTCAACTAAACTACTAAATATCAAAGATTACAGAACGAGCTCAAGGAGATCCAAAAAAGAGAAGGAGAGTGTCACTTGGAAATTGTAATAGTTCTGTGCTATGTTCTATAATCTTTGATCTTCGGTCAAATGAGCTGAGTGGAGTCCTGTTGGCACAGAGATAGAAGCTAGATATGCCAAAGCTCTCACTCTCGAGTTGCTTACATTGTAGCCTCATTCGCGTTTTGAAATCAATCCCCACGAGAGTTTCCGTATCGGATGCAGTTTCGGAGCCACCACGAGACGTTGGCATTTCATCAGCACCGCCAGCAAGGCGGCATGAATAGCATGATGTTGCCCCGTCGCTGTCGGATGTCGAATCCGTATCGGATTCTGTATCGGTATCGGAATCATCGAAATCTGCAACGGAGCCGCCGAGCGGCACTAGATTAGCCGCCCGCAATTCCCTAACCAAATCTTTATTCAGTTCTGGATTTGTGACTAACTCCGGGCTCGGCGAAATGGGTCGGACACTGCTCTCAAAGGCGATCTCCAGGCGAGCAATATTCTTTTTGGGCAACATGATCGGGGAAATGGCATACTTGTTCGACGGCAATACCTTTTGGGTGCCGCTGGCCGATTTCAGGTGTTTGTCATCACCATGATCCACCAAACGATCGATGACGGCCTTGGTCACATTCTTTCCGAATTGGCTCAGGATGTAGCGCGGCGAGGCGGGCTTGTATTCGCTGGTGTTGTTCTTCCAGATGTCATCAATGTCAGCGTTGGCGCCGCTCTTGTCGGCCGACTTGCTCTTGGGCTTGCTGTCCGATCTGCTGGCCGTCTGGCTGTTCTGGCCAGCACTTGCCCTGGAAGTGGTTTGCTGGGGAGTAGCATCATTCATGTAGCGCCGCTTCTTCTCCTCGATGAGATCCTTGATGATGGCTTTTTCCCGGGCCTCGCCACTGCCGCCACCGGCTCCGCTCGTGTCATAGTCGTAATCGTCATCAAAATCATTGTCATCGTCCAGGGAGGCGCTGGTCGAGCGATTATCGAGGCTGTTGATCATCTTGGAGACGCTGTTCATCTTGCCCCCGCGACTCCCAGCCGCCTGGCGCACAGGCGTCGATCGACTGGGCGGCGTTGAATCGATCCTAGAGTCCGACGAGTAATCCGATTCATCGCTGGATTCATCATCCTCCTTCTTGGCCCTCGGCTTTGCCTGTAGTTTTTTTGTTTGGTATTTGGTTTTATTTAGTGCCAGATTCAATGAAAGTGTCGGAATGTTGGATCCCTCTCCCTTCCCCCTCCCCCAAAAAGGTTAGTGCAGTGTGCAGAGTGCGTAAAATGTGTGTGTGTGTGTCGAGTGTCGAGAATACTCACATAATTGACGGCGCTGATGGGACTATAGCTGAACACAACAATGCCATTCTCCTCGCCCACGGGCCGTGGCTTCAGCTCGTTGCCCGTCGGTGTATTGAGCGGCTCGGGCTGGGCCGGCACATAGGGAATGTGTATGATGCGCTCCTCGATGACCTAGCGAATATAAATATATGTTAAGCAAAACAGGGATAAAGGTTATTCGGTTGTTAAATACAAAAGAACTGATTGGAATTAAATAAAATTCACTAGTTCACTTCGCTGCCCAAATGTCCCATAAACAAGCGGCACCTGCTATTCTGCATTCCCTTCCAACACCCCAACTCGAATGATTGTCCCCATTTGTCGGTGACCTTCAACTCCTTTCACCCACGTGTTTGTCCCCAGTAATATTCAACTATTCATCAAATCTAAGGCCACATGTTGTAGGCCACTGAAATTCTCATCGTTGGTTGTGTGTCCTTTCTAATAAGGATTTTTAGCAAAATGTCAGTCATACGATTGCGAGTCGCAGTTATTGTCGCACGGCAACCGACGAGGATTCCCTGGGACGCCACTTGGCCATTTCGCCCTCTTCCTTCTATCCCCAGCGCCACCCATTCCCTCCTATCCACAGCATTGGCTTTCACGTCATTTGCTGTGCTTTTGCTATTGTACCCACAAGCCGGAGAAGCTTATTTGTTTAGCCCTGGATATAGTGGCGCTTACTTACATAAGATGGGATGGATGTGCACAGTGGGACGTGGGCCACAGGGAGCTCTCTCAAGGGAACTTTAAAACAAGGATAGAAGGATAGCGAGCTTTGAGTGTCGTGAGCTGACGCTTTAGATACTCTTACTTTATAGAGTCGCAAATTTCTTGCATACATTTTGCATAGTCGAATGGACTGCCATTCACAACGAACAAATGTTATCGATAAGTAGTGCCATCACTGATCTAATAGCTTGAAATGTTCTTTAATGTTTAATGTGATTTTTAGATGATGATTGAATGGAAATAAATAGGATTTTTAGGCTGAGTGTTATTTTGGTTTATTTGTAAGCCGTTAACGTATGCAAATGGTTCGTTCTGCTAATGGAAATATCGTATTAGATATTCGAAACATTTTCAGTTCACGTTCCACTGTACTGTACTATACTGTAGTGTGCGAGGCGGGAGCAGAGCTTTACATGTTTGTGTGTGTGTGTGTGCGTGTGTGAGCTCTGGCTTAATTGAAACATATCAGCTGTCAGTCGGCAGCGCAGCTCTTTTCCCGAGACGAGACCAAAACGAAAACGAAAACAAATCCCAAGCAAAAGCAGAAGCAATCCGCCCTCGCACTCGGCACTCCCGTTGTGTGACGTGTGCCAAAGGTTGCTGTAAATCATCCTTTTCTCCCTCTCTCTCTCTCCCTCGCTTACTCTGTCTATGCTCTTTTTATATATTTTGTATTTAATTTGGCTTATTTTTGTGTGCATTTGTGTGTTATCAACCTAACTAACTAATTGGCTTGTTTATTTCTCTCGTCTCGCTGTCAGGCTTCCCTCGCGACCCTCTCCTCTCTCTCTCTCTCTCTCTGCTTCTCCCAATGGTAATGAAAACTTTTTATGCCTTCATATCCGTCCGTCTGTCCGTTCGTCCATTGCCAATGCCAGTGTCACTGTAGAAACAGCAACAGCAGCAAATAAAAAGTCAAATCAACACTGAAGGCGTTTTTGAAATTTCACTTTTTATTTGCGTTTGCAAACGACGTTTGAACGTCATGGCCGTCGCTGTCTGTGAGGGAAAGGAAGGGGAATGCACAACAGAGGAATCCCAGAGGAAGGAGGAACTAAGGAGGCCATTCGTTACTCTTGTGGATCCATTATTCATTCGATCCGATTACCAACTCTTATCTCTATAAATGACAGGCACATGGCTATTCTATTAGCTTGTTACTGTTTATACTTCTTTCTGTACTTCTGTTCGCTTCAAACATCTGCTCAAAATCATTATACCCTCCTTTTCAGCAGAAAAGAAAAGAAAAGACGATTTGTCCAACTTTCTTTGCCGATTGTTTTCCTTATTACTATTTTTGTCCTTAATTGCATTTCAGTTCGTGAAATTTTTGTCGAGCGTGGGTGTATCTGTGTGTGTGTTTGTTTGTGTGTGACCGTGGAGCGTGTCAGAAAGTTTTCTGCTGAAAGAAGAGCAGGAAGAGGGAGAGAAGAAAGAGCAGGGAATGGTTCCCAAAAGTGCAACTCTGTTAAGTATAATCGATATCGATATGTCTGTGGTCAGCACAGTGACGATCAGATTTGAGTTCAAATTTAAAAATACATTAAATGCTATTTTTTACATTCATTGATGGTTTTTTGAGCTTTCATTTTGTTGTTTTCTTTTTTGGCACTTTTGTTAATTGAAATCAAAGTAATTGACAGGAAAATCGTGGTGTTCCTTTGTTTTTTGTTCCTTTGGTTCATTCAAACTGCGCCACAAGCAAATTGCCCAACAATTGACCTCCACTTTAGTCGACTGCCGTCGCGGCCCCTCCCCCCTCTCACTCTCCATTAGCACTCAGCAGTCACCTCGCTCTTTGGTAGCCGTCAGTGTTAGCCAATTCTGGTGGTACCCCGCATTCCTCGCCTCTGCCAGGGGCCAATATATTCTAGCCCATAGATCATTCCCCGATTGCGAGTAGCTGCGGACAGGACGGGGCAGGGGAGGGCAGGGCGTATGTGTAATATTTGCCTAAAGCACAATTTGGCAGCAGAATCGAATGCACATACAAATCCGTACAACAAATCAAATCAATTGTTAACATGGCTAACGATTTGGCCCAACAATTAGGCAAAAGAACAACAAAACAAGAACAAATAAAAAAGCAAACAACAATAACAAAACAAGCGGAAACGAAAGGATTTTTCATTGCACTTTTTTGTGTTGGCTAACAAATGTGTGCCGCATGCCACGGGGTTAACCGGTGGGTTAACGAGGTGTAAACGCCAATCGGAGGATGGGCATGGGGATGGGGATGGGAGGGGAAGGTTGGGCACCTTTTATTTTATTTTTTATATTTTGTTTTTATTGCAATTTGACCTACATATGTATTCATAGCGGAGAGAAACGGAGAGAGGGGTGTATATGGGTGGATGTGAGGATGAGAGAATGGGAGGCGAATTAGTTTTGTTGCCTTTTTGTGGGCACTGCCTTTTAAAGCTTCCGCGAGGTCGAACCCCTCACCAGAACCTCGCCCACCCACTCTGACCCCGTAAGACCCGCTCGCTTGCTCGCTCGCTTGCTTGCTCGCTGGCCCGTTTTATGTGCATTAATATTTATGAGGCGAGGCACGCATATCCTCGGGATATCCTGGCAGACAAGGTGCGTGTCAAAGGCATTGAATATCCCCACATCTCCCCCGCAAACTAGGACACCGCTCGTCATTCGTTCGATACTCCATTCAATGGAATGGATAGATGGATGGATGGATGGTATAGATGGTTGGATGCATAAATATGTATGTGTACTATATTCGATGTCGATGGTTATAGCGTTGCATTTTCGCTCCACCTGTCACGCCGACTCACCTGACACTCCACGGGCCATCTGGGGGCCTGCTGTGAGCAGTCATTGTCCTTGTCCTTCGGCAGGGCGAAAAGATCGCGCGGTTCCTTCAGTCGTGCAACGGGTCGCAGGGTCTTCTCATCCGTATTCACAACCAATTGATTGGTCTTCAGGCCCTTTGATAAAAAACTGCCAAGGAAACCTGTCCAAGCAAAGATAGAGACAAAGATTGTGGGATTATTAATGGGAAAAACACTTCTCTAATAAGAAGTCCCTCACAGATTTGGATTATTGCCACCATTTGAATCTTTAAACAACACTTGCTACTCTGGACCGACAGAATACTCTATAGACTTTCGCTTGAATGGCACAATGGGAAAATAAACTGAAACTCTAGTAAGACTTTTGTATACTCTTTTGTGAAACACAAAGAAATTTCATTTACTTTACTCCTCGTAAATTGAATTGAATTTACATGCATAAATATGTACATATGTATGTATGTACATATATCGAAATGATTATGGGCTATATGCGACTATTTTCTGTTTATGTTTCTTTGGTTTCCAGCTACCACCAGAAGCAGCAGATGATGATGATGGCATTTCTCGGCATTAATCTATGGCCTCAATGAATAAATCTGAGAATCTGTGTGGCAGCATTTGGCAACAACAATTAATTGCCATGTCACCCATCATTCCCTCCCACCCCCCTCTACTGCTGCGGCACTCTTTCGGTGGAAAAGATATTTCATTTTAATTTTTCCCCCATTTGCAGCATGTGCTTTTTTGCTCTTTCGCTTTTGCCTGCTGCCTGGCTGCAACATATTTTGTTAATTAATTTTTGGTTTTCTTTGCCACTCCCCAACCCCACCCCAAACCCCACCCCCACTCTCCACCCCTCTGCTGTAGCATACTCTGTGCTTAGACGGGTTTTATTAGCGTATAAAAGCAGATTTTTGTTATTCTTTGTCCACCTTCCTCTCCACTCTCTCTCCCTCTCTCTCTCTCTGTCTTTTTTTCCGCCTCATTGGCTGCTACTTTTATTGCAAATTTTTACGCTGGAATCGCTGTGAGAAGGGGTAGGGGGGAAGGGGTAGCATGTGGTGCGCGGGGTCTGTGGAACATCTTATGTCTGACCCACTGATGTCGGGTGTGGGGTGTGCGCTTTCCAGGGCAAAGAAAATCATTTGAAATCATGTCAACTCGATTAAATATCGCTAATAATTTGCACGCTCTTTTTTTATGCCCCGCCGTGGGGCATCTCTTTTAATGGCATCGCGGCATCGGCAGCGGCATCGGATGTGGCTTATGTTCGCGTTAAGGTGAACATTAATTTAAGCAGACAAAATCTTTTCAAAGAAAAGCCCCCCCATTAAATGTTGCACTGAGATTTACGGCCAACAGATTTGTTCGTAAACATTTTTCAAAAATCAATTCTAATTTTTCTTTTCCTAACAAAACGAGGGAGAGCGTTGTGAGCCGCGGCAAAAGGCCGCGGCTCTACCTTATACCCGTTACAAAGTCAGTACATAATATATGTATGAGTTTACGATTTATACAATTTATTATATGTTCGTAAAATGGACGAATTCACATATATCTTGGAAGTGTGTGCGAGAGAGAGAGGGAATGGGCAAGCGCTTGAGAGGCGTTCCGTAACCACTGAGATTTGAGTTGTTTCTTCTGGCTATAATAATAGTTCGACCTGATCCAGATTCGGCAATCTTTTAGATACGGTTATTTTCCATTTTTGGTCTTTTCTGGGGGCGGAAGGGGTCGAGGCACAGGAGTCTGGATACAAGATTTGATAGCTCTAGCTTTTTTAGTCTCTGAAATCTAGGCGCCAATGAAGACGGATGAACAGACGGGCGGGCGGACAGACAAAAATGGCTATATCGACTCGGCTCTTGATGCTGATCAAGAATATATATATCTTATGAAGCTGGAAACGCTTCCTTCTGGGTGCTACACACATCTACTATCACCACAAACCTAATATACCCCTGTGCTCTTCGATTACCAGGTATAAAAATGGAGAGAAATGGAACTGCTTTGGGAGGGAGAAAATCCTAGAGACAGTATGGGAAGAATAGGGACAAAATGTAAACGGATAAAATAGATTGAAAACTATTAAGGGAACATTTTAACTAAAAGTATTTACATTGATGAAATTAACAAAGAATTGGATGGTTTCTTATAGTTCCTAATAAATATGGTAGGTAGCCTGGTTTCTCGTCAACAAGATCTTATACAAATTGAAAATTTTAAGTTTAAAAGGTTAAAAAGGATTCATATACTGGACTTTCTCTTCACAATTTGAAATACCAATTTCTTATAAATTCCATGAAGATAATACTTTTTTCCCATCTATGGACTGATGATGGATCACAATATCACAATCCCTAGCTATCCCTAGCATCCTCTGGCATCCACACTCAGACTCGTACACAGAGTAAGTTATTTCGCGGGGGATTTTGTATTTTTGAATTGCGTATTCTCGTATTTTCGGAACATGTCAGGGCAGAGATTACTCTCGCTTGAACAAGTGTACAATTTTGAACGACACTCTCGCACTCGTATGATATGTAGACATTTGTAGACTCTTCAGAAAAGTATGTCAAATTGTTTCACAGCTCGTTTCAATGGATTTCTGTGAATCCCCAACGCTTACCGGCAAACAGATCACTCGGTATGGAAAGACGGGGTAATGCTCCTCCAAACCAAAGAAAAAATTAAATAAAAGCGAAAGATAGGCAGAGAGAGACAGATAGAGAGAGAGAGAGTAGATGAGTGGGTGAGTAGAATGAGAGGAAGACACACGCACAGCTGTTTCGTTGTTGGGACCGAAATTTTGGTTGTTTTTGGCAAATGATATTCATATTTTCGCGTGGCACTCAAACAAAACAAAATAGAATACAACCGAAATAAAAATAAAAATCTATAGACAACTCTGTACAGAACCGATATATACATAGATATGTAAATATTTTGAGATATAAAAGAAAGAGAGAGCACAGAACCGTTTGAAAGTCAATTATAATTCAAATATGGCTTACTTTTGATTCGAGATAACGGATTATTCGAAGATTGATTCGATTGTTTCGGGGATTCGGCGAATTTAGAGAGAGAACGAGAGAGGGATTGCGTCTAAGAACCGTTTGGATTCGAACTGTTTCGTTTCGTTTTGGATTCACCCGATATTTGGTTTCAATTTTGGATTCGAATTTCGTTCTGTTTTGATATTTGAGTGGTGGGGTGGCTCGTTGGTTGGTCGGTTGGTTGGTTGGTCGGGGGCGATTCTTGTTTGTGTCGTTTGCCGTTCACCGTTGCCGCGTTGTTGACTAAAACAGAAAACCCAAGCGAATGTGGAGGAATGCTCGAAATCTTCCTTTGCCACACAGACGTTGCCGTTGCCGTTGGCGTCGGTTGTCTCTGCCATCGTTGGCGTCGTTGGCGACGTCGATGCGTGTGCACCACCTCTCGTACTGCCACTGCGACTGCGAGAAGGCGGCAGCGACAGCAACAGCGACTGCGACGGCGACAGCGGACAGCGGATGGCAAATATTATTTAATGCGAAAGAGCAAGGAACCCAAAAGAGCGAGGCGGCGAGTAAGCGTGTGAGTGTGAGCGAGGCGGCGGGTGCCAGTGAGAGTGTGCCAGAGAGCTTTTGCACTTTCGCTGCCGACGCAAGCAGTGGGCGGGCGGCCATTTGAGCTTTTTTATGCACCCGCCCAATCAGCTGTTTGCCCCTGTGTACGGTTGTCCTGTGTGTTTTCTTTAATGTTTGCGCTTTTGCTCACGCTCACACGTCGCTCCACGTGTTTGTGTGTGATCTTGCGATTACGATTATAAATCGAACTTCAATTAGTTAACTTTAGCGATTATTAATCGATATTTAATTAGATTAATAAGCAAAAAATACTTTGTGGCAGAACTTTTATCATGAATAATATTGTGTGCCAATTCTATGCATTGCAAAATGATCTATGTATAAAATTGATATATGCACATACATATATATAATTTAAATCTTTTGGGGTTTATTTACTGAAATTACTGCACATCCCATCGGTGAACATTTTAGAGAATGGTTTCCCCATTCAAATGAATGTTAATTGTTGTATAAATAAATGCAATATTCTGTTGTTTTGATTGTTGTTTGCTTTGCTAACCACACGAAGCACTTGGGTTGCAAAAAGCTTGCCCCAAGACGACCTTGACCTTGCACTCAAACGATGCATGCGTAATGGCATGCGACTTGGAGCTTTCGAATGCCAGTTGCTTGTCGCTGGAGCTTTTGTCAAACGAATAGAATAGTTTTCTCCTCGTCGACCCCCAATCGATTCCACTTCTTGTTGCCCAAAGAGAACAAAGGCAATGACATTCCCCGAATCCGAAATTCCCAAATTCCTAAATTCCTGCTTTCATTCATTAACAAAACCCAGGAAAGAAAACCACCAAAGCTCTCTCTGTTTTGAAATGTTGCGCCCAGCGCCAGCGGCCTCCCCCCTCTGCTTCAACGTGATGCGACGCGCAGATTACGGGGACGGGGATGGGAATGGGGATGGGACGGTAGACTTGCAGGAATTTAGCATTAATTAAATTTTCATGCTCAAATGCAGTCAGCAATCGGCGTCGCGATGGCAGCGATGAATGCAGCGCCATGCCATGCCATACCACGCCGCCGTGGCTATCGGCTACCGAGATTCCTAATTGCAACAAAAAATGTTGTGCATATTATTTACTTTTTAAATTGTATTATATTTTGTAATATTTATGGCATTTTGTTTATCCCCAAACGATGCACGAAACGAATCATTCGGCCAATGCCTTGCCCCCAGACCAGACCAGATCAGATCAGACCCCGAACAGACCCCGAACAGGCACTGCGCTGCGCTGCGTCGCAATACGAAATCCCATCTCTCACAACAAAATTCATAGAATTTCACAATTTCACAATTTTCTCAAAAAATGTATTCTCCCCATTGTGGATATTTTCTTTATTTGGGTTTTTTCGGTTTTTATTATTCTGATATTTTGAATTTCTTTGTGTTGTGTTTTTTGTTTTTTGGTCATTGCCTTTCTGATTTATTATGAGAAGAGCTACATCCATCCCGCTGCTCCCCATCCCACAAGCGAACTCTGCAAAGGAGATTATACAGTGCACAGCATACATGTCGTGTGCATGACTTGGTTTTGACTGTTTTCTGTCTTATAAAAACAGCCAACCTCTTCAAACAAAGATTATAGATCTAATTAAGATCGATGAAAACCCAGATATGTATAACTAGGCCATCCTTCCCAACTGATTTTGGAGAAGGGCATTCCCGTAATCGTCTTTGCCCATTTCCACCTGCAATTGCATGCTCTATATGCGATGGTTATTGCCATCAGACTCGAACCGAACGAAATGTCCCGTGGAAAATATCAGCAAAAAGAAAATACCCAGCCAATGACCGACATTTTCCCCCCGACGTCGACAACGAAGACGAAGACGACGACGAAGACATTAATGAGAAATGGAGGTGGGTTTTGGTTCTGCTGATTTATGCACGAGACGACGGAACGGGGCAAATATCGTTAATCGCAATTCAATGAACTGGGAATTTATTTCATTTTATTTTTATGCCATGCCCCATGCCTGCCGCTCCCCGATAGACGGGCGGGGCTGGGGCTGTTGGTGGTATGGAAACCGACTTTGATTTTCTTTTTGATTTGCAACTTTCGAGTTCTGTGATTTCTGTGATTTTCCTTTGTGTGTTAATGATTTTGTGTGGCGTTGTCATGACAGCCCCGGCAAATGGTGAAAATTCCCAAACCCCCACATCCCCACCAACCAACCACGGAAACAACTTAACGGCTAATTCTAATACCAATTTATATCCGATTTCTTCATCTTCCAGTGATTGCTGCAGCAGTGTGTGCGTGTGCGTGTCTGTGTGTGTGTGTGGCCTAAGAAGGACAATAAAAACGAAAAAGCACAGGCCGGAACGAGCAAGAGAAGGAGAAAGAGAACGAGAAAAGGAAAAGCAGGAAAAAAGGTGCACAGATTCCAAAACAAAACAACGAATCACAACGATACTTTCGCACAAGGAAAAGACGACCATTGAAGAGTACTACTCCAACCCCCGCCCCAAAAGATGGCCATGTAGTACAGCCAACAGATCAAAACATACAAACAAAAAACAAAAAGAACAAAGAACAAACACCGAGGTGCCCTTAGACAATCGAATTCGTACAACAAACCAAGCAACAAGCAACCACTCAATTTATAACCAATTGCAAGTAAGTATTTTTCAGGATAGTCTTCCAGAAAAGCCTTGAAACAATGACAACACAGACAATGATATTCCCATACACAAGTTTGAAACGGCTACCTCGTCCAGTTAGTTGTTGAATTTTTTTAATTATATCAGTCCCCATTTCTGGTGAGAAGCTGTTCGATGGAACCGAAAATTAAAAATTGATTTACCTAATGGATGAGATCTAATGAGATTTTCATGGAAGTTCATCCTAGAAAGTTCCGAATCGTTCAGAGGGAATGCTCTCGGTTTGCGTTTGTCTATCTGTTCGCTTATGGGAGCATGTTTGTTCGCTTTGTGATATGAAAAACAATGAATGAAAAGGGGTTACAGCTTAAAACGAACCCGAAAGCAACTGGTTTATGAAAAAGGGTATGTCGTCTACCATTTCGCCAAAAAATACAATAAAAACCGATTTCCATTTACTTGTTTGGAAATATTCTTTTCAAAATTGATTGAAAGTTAACTAATTTAACTATGGGGATGATCATTTCACTAACTTTGATGTAAAAACCTATTCCAAACGGCAAAAATTCGATTTTTACCGTTTTTTTTTGTATTTAGTAAAAAAGTTCTACCACAAAGTCTCTCTAACATATTCAACTATAACTTAAAAATCCCAAAAAATTGGCCAGATCTATGCTAACGGTATATCTATGAACTTTTATTACTTCGGGATTTGGTAACCTAACGCGAGTAACGCACGTCAGAGGCCTCCGCGGATTTATAAAAAAAAAACAGGAAAGATTGTAAATTGAATTTAAATGTAACGTAACGCCAGAATGGATAGTACATATGTATGTATGTTCATATGTTTGTATTATTAAAAGTAGACTAACTTGTACCTCCACTGGATGCGGTCAGCGTGCAGACGGGAAAGAGTTGAGCCTGGAGAAACTGCACGCGCCCACCGCCGCCGCCAAAGTCCATGGTTTTGGAGCCGGACAAGCCTACGACATGATGGGTATGGGACTTGTGAGGATTTGCAAGCGAGGATGATGATGCAGGACCGAATAATCCACTCCACTCGGATGTAGTACGCGAGCCGCACACAATTCTCGGATTGATTTAACAGTGGCAGAGGTAGAGGAGTTCGATTTTCAGTTTTATTTTGTTCTCCGTTTGGCTTTGGCTTTCGCTTTGGCACACATCAAAATGCAAAAACTCTACTAGTATGTGTACTAGTGGATGGATAGATAGATAGGATAAGATAGGATAGCTCAGGCTCTGGCTCAGGCTAATGCTTATGCAACTTCCTGGTTATAAGCGAACGGATGATTTGTGTCGCCTCTTGGGCGCTCGTTAGGCGGCATTTTGACGTAAGTTGATTATTATTAGTTCTTGTGGCTTTCTGTTCGACTTTGTTTGTTTGCTCGAAGACGACTCCTCCTCGGACCGACTTCGACTCCGATTCCGACTCGCATTGCGTCGCGTCGCGGCGATAACTGAGTGGTTTTCCCCATTCGATAACTGGGGCCCGCCCGCTGTGAGCCAACTTGAATTTCCACTGCGACTGTTATAAGCAAATAAACAAAGCCAGGCCTCTCCAGGCCTCTAGTTGTTGTTCTCGACTGTCGTTGTCGGTTGTCTCTAATGCCAAAAAAAAAACAAAAACAAAAAGAATAGAGGAAGTGCAAGGTAGTCCTGGTATTCTATACACCCCACACATTGGCACAGAAAGAGAGAGAGAGACTAAGGACCGCGACTACGGACCAGACATACCCATGCATACATGCACACAGTACATTTGCCATGAACATGATTTCGATTCTATTCGATTCCGGCTGGTGTTCAAACAAAGCCAAAGGCAAAGGCAAATCAGCCTTGGATACGGAAAAACAAAATCACACGGAATTCTTATGTACATATATATTCTAACAAGCAACAAATGATTCCTGGAAGTGGATCGAAGTGATGAATACCGTTTGATAAAGCAAACATCACTTTTATCGTTTAATTCTCGATTACGTTGGAATTGTCTATTGCGAACACTCCTTCTTGTTCCCAAAAAAAAGTTCTTCCTATTGAAAATAGGCAGATCGAACTTTTTTGTTGAGGCCCAAGTGCCAAGTGTTTCTAGCGATGGTACATTTGAAAGATCTATTCAAAGCTAAGTTATCGATTCTCGATCGAACGCACAGGGTAGTATCCTTCAGGTTTGCGTATGATCCATTGAGATATTGATTGGTCTATCGGTCCATTGATATCGAAAAATAAAAGCCAGAAGTCCCATCATGCCCTCACTCTCCTAAACTTTTTAGCCTGAGGCCACCACTGTTAGGCCTGGTTGTAACGACCCCTCACGATCAGCTGCTGCTGCTGCTGCTGCTGCTGCTGCTGCTGTTGGTGTTGCTGCAGCAAAGAAAAGACAAAAAAGCCTCGCTGCCAAACAAATTTGTCAAAGTCGTAGATTTCTGAGGTCCCGTTCCTCCCACAGCGGCAGCTGCTGTCAGCTGCCTACGCGGACACAAAACGAACAGGTGTCAAAGAGTGGGAGAGAAGGAGAGAGGAAAGCCACCAGCCGCGCAATGAGAGGGCGCAGTCAGTCCTAATTTATCCTCTCCCTCCTCATTCTCTTCATTGCTTCTCTGCCTATGGGATTATGTCATCGCAAATAGATGCACAGAGCCAGTGGCAGTGGCAGTGGCAGCGGCGGCGGCAGCAATGATCTTGATCGTGCAATTTATGTGTTTTCTATTTTGGCAAGCTCCGCCATGACTGCCAAGGTGAAAAGACTCTCTCTCACCGAACCGTATCCCCTGTACCGCCTCCCACGTCCCGTCCCTCACCGCATACTTTTGGCCCTCGTCAATCATCAAATTGTGCCAGCGATTGCTCTCTCTGTCTCGCGCTTCGCACTTTGCTTTGCAATGTTCGTGTTCTGCTCTTCTTAGGTACGAGTATGCATACCCTTGCAAATAAGGTATACTGATTTTGTACACATGTAGGTAACGCAGTATCACAAACACCGTAAGAGTCTACTATGTACTTATGTACATATATTTAAATTCGATATTTTCATTGTAAGTGAAAACTCTATTTCTTTTTACAATAACCTCTTTCGGGACATAGTTCTTGGTATACATTTGTTTGAGTATACATATGTATGTATCTATTCATATAAAGGGTGGATTTTCAAGGGTATCAAACGAATCGGCCCTCGAACATACATAGCCTTCCATCTTTCATGTTCTCGTTGTTGTAGGCTATTTCTCTTTCAGCTTATGCGTCGTCCTCCCCCTCTCGCTTTGTGGTTGTGGTACAAATTAACAAATTGCAATTAAAAATGTTCGCTTGCCACATTTTGGCAGCGTTCAACACGCGTGTGTACGTGTCTATGTGTCTACGTGTGTGTGCCTTTTTTTTGTACAGCCACAATAATAAACGGAATAATAATTGTGACAGAGATAAACGACGAACAAGAATTGAAAGTGAAAAACGAATTATGAACTTTGTGAATTATATGGATCTTAATATTATCCCCCAGGGTGTCTGTAGTCGTCTTTGATCTGATCTGCTGCTTGCACGTACATACGAGTATGTGCTTACATACATACATATGTACATATGTATACGCGTGCAATCACGTTAAGCCATCTCGTTTGGACGTACACACATACATATGTATGTACATAATTATCGCTCTCATTGAGAGCAACACTTGATTGTGTTTTTGTGTGTGTGCGTGTGTTTGGTGGCGCAGAGAAGGGGACACTCACCGTTCACATAGTCCCCCAGGACGAGAGAGCATTCCATGTCGTTGCATTTAAAGTTTGCTCTCACCAAATTGACATTAACGCTGTCCTCGTTGACGACAACGACGGACTGCTGCTGCTGCTGCTCAGCCAGCTTCCCGTCTGTGTGAGTGTGTGTGTCATTGTTAATGCTGTTAGTGTCATCCTCCTCCTCGTCGCTGCAACTACTGCTGTAGCAGCGCTCGCTGGAAGTCTCTGTCTCTGTCGCTGCCTGCTGGATGAAGGACTGATATGTCGGCTGGATTAGATGCCGTCGACGGCGACTTATCGAAGCTGCGCTCAATGTACGCAGCAGGCAGCTGAAGGATGATGACTCTGCTGCTGCTGATTCTGTTGTAATTGTCTCATCCGCCATGTGGTACAACAACAATAAAAACGCTGACTCAGCGGGCACTTGAGGCACGAAACAATACGCGAACACGCGCACACATACAAAATAACACAAAAGAATTGAATGCACGAATAACGGGACAAAGACGCGCGCCCGCACTTGTCCAGCAGAATGGCTGGACTCTGTCTCTCTTTCTTGTTTGCCTGGGCACTGCTGTCTGCTGCAGTCTCCGTAAGTAACGGGACAACCTGAGGCTCGCTCTCAGCGCAACTGCGGACTGACACTCCGTCGAGCTTGGACGACAATGGTGGGTTCCTCTGGCTCCGGCTTTGACTCCGACTCCGACTCCGGCCTGTGCCTGTGCCTGGGGCTGTGGCAAAATTGCGAATCACAGTAAACCACGGCATCGGCAACAACGGCATTAAAATTGTTGCTGCCACGTCGTTGCCTTTGTGCAAGGCACCGAAAAAAATTGTTTTTCGTTATTTTGTTGTAGGCCTACACACGGCAAAAGCGGGGATATGGGTGGGTTTCGAGGAGTGGAGTGGTCATGAAAGAGCCAGAGAGGGATAGAGATAGAGCCAGCACTGACACCGCTGCCTCTCTCTCTGCAGGGGCTGGGTGGGGGGCTGTGGCTCTGGCTGTGATTAACATAAATTGCGCACGACATGGGCTATAAACAGCGCAACAAAGAACACTCCGCTTAACTCCAGGCTCACCTTCCACTGTTGCCTCAACTCCTACGACCACCCCCACCCAACCCCATCTTCCTGGCCCGATCATAGTTTTTGCAATTTAAAAATATAACACACACACACACACACACACACATGCCTTCGTAGTCTGTATGCGATACTCTCGCAAAATCCCGTTTGAGCCAGGAAAATTGCTTTGAAGCCAAGGTGTATTTCAATAGGGTGCCGCTCGCCTGACGTGCAGGCCGGGCGGTGTTCTTCGATCTTGCCCGCTCTCTCAGAGATCGGAACGGCCAACAAGAGAGCGCTCTCTAGGGTCTCTAGACCCTAAAACCCAACCAAAGTCCACACCTTGCTTTGTCGCTATTTCTTCTGTCTTGTTCTACTCGTTCATGTTGCCTACTTTTTTGGCGCGTGAGTGATACTCCTACTCTCTCTGCCTGTGTATCTCTCTCCCTCTCTCTTTTTGTGGCGGCCTCTCCTCGCGTTGTGTGTTTTGCATGAGCCGCTTGGCACCAATTTTTCAGCTTTTGCTGTTGCTGCTGTTATTGTTGTTGTCGGAGATGGAGACGATGTCGGCTTATTGGCATTTGACAGCGGCCTGGCAACGGCGGAACGTCCTTAGAGAGGTCCTTAGAGCAGGCTCAATGACGGGCAATAAAGGGAGGGCAGGGGGGGTCAGGGCGGGGGGTGTGCAGCAAGGCAACGAAACGTGGGAGCAGAGCACCAATCGTACAATGGGAGATCACCTGGAACTAGAGATTCCATCCATGGGACAAGCAGCACTGACTACTTGTAATCGATACTCATCGATAGTTGCCATTTGTTGTCTGGCCGATCGATAATGATCGGTAGAAGCATTACTACTAACGATGTAAATTAAATAAGTACATGCATAAATTTATTAATTAATATCGGGGTTAAATATTCCGTTGGCGGAAGAAGTACGCTATCTTTTCCATCAGCTAGCAGTTACCTGAGGAGTCGTATCGTTCGTCTGTCTGCAATGCGTCATTGGAGCGCCCTTCCCTACCCAGGGAGGGAAACCCAAACCTAGGCTCAACACTTTGCTGCACTGGCTACCCCAGTCACTCCTTTCGTTTCCATTTGGTGGGTGGCGGTTGGAGGAGCTGGTGGAACTGCTTGCATGACTCGGTGTTGTCATTTTGCTTTACCAATTGGTTGCGTCTCGTTTTTGTGATGTTTGCTCAAATGGTTTCGTGTAGTATTTTTGGCTGCGGCCGCCCGCAGTACCCCCAGATCCCTCCACCACCGGCACCACCACCCACCCCATAGGGACAGGCAGTCCCAAGTCAAGACAGTGACAGGAGCCAGACCAGAGAGAGAGAAAAGTGCTAGTGGTAGTGGTAGTGCTCGTGCTCGTGCTCCACTCCGTTATTGATATGCATTTGGAGCTAGGGAACCCAAAAATAGACGCAAGAAGCCAAAAAAAGAAACAATTTTTCAAACTATTTACGGGTGGAACGGACACGTACGTCAGGCGTCAGGCTTCAGGTACGTCAAATGCCAGGAGGCTACGGAAGCGGAAATCGAACGGCCAAAACAAAACAGAAGAAACAAAAGGGCAATAAAAAAGGCAAATCCCCCCGCCCGTCCCCCCGCAGGCGTTTAATAGATTTCCCGAGATATTGTTTTTTCTTGCTGGATACCAATCAGAATGCACTAAAGCTCTTGATGGCAGATTGATGTTTACTTTTAGATTTCAGAAGGGGTAACCACTAAACCGCCAATGGAGCTTTCGCCTGGGACTCACCATCGTTTGTCGTCTGCTGCTTCGACTGTTGCTGGTCGCAGATATCCTTGTCCTTGACGCCCTTCTGCATCCTTGAGCTCTGTTCTATAGTTCCCTGCTAATAGATCCGTCAGTTGCTTTTTGCTATCACTTGGTTATTTTGAGAGAAACTTAATATTTTGTCTGTATATTTTATGAGTTGTGCGAGAGAGAAACTTTAGAAAAACTTGTTGTACTATGTAAAAATTGGAATTGTGAATATTTTGTGTTGTGCGTGTCTAAGGCCGAACAGTACTGGCCTGCTAGTCGAATAAAATGCTTTCAATGATTTTTCACTCGGCACACTATCTTGGCTGATTTTCTCTCTCCCTCTCTCTCTCTCTCTCTGTGTCTCTATCTGGGTGTCTCTCTTTCTCTCTCCTTGCTTTAGTGCTCCTACGCGTCGTCCTCCGGTGGCGAGTGAATGAACGGCCACCAATGCCGGATACCGGATTACTGGCTACCGGATGCCGCTTGGCAGCCGGAAAAAGCGGCCCCAAACACTTCGTGACAATGCGATCGGGGGGTGGGACTGGGCGGTGCTGGCAAACAAATCAAAGCGAATTAGTTGCATTAGTGGCAGCTATCAGCAGTAGCAGCAATAGCAGCACCAGCAGCAGCAGTAGCAGCAGCCGAGCCGACTGGGGCAGGATGCCCTGCTGCCGTCGATGCCAATGTGTTGTCCCAGTCCCATTTCCACTTTCCACTCCCGATTCCCAGTCCTAGTCCCCAGTCCCCGTAATCTATATGACTGCCAACTTGGGCTTGGCGTGCCAGTGCCAGCGCCTCCAATAATGCACATGCGAGAGTAGTCCATGAAAAACAGGGTGCTAAATGGCAGCATAAAGTCACTTATCGGTTGACATGATCGCGCGTTCCAAAAGAAAGAATTTGAAAAGATCACCCCTGGCTAGTGATGGCACACAGAATTCGTTATCGACTCTCTCGCTTTTCCTGTCTGTGTGGGTTTTCGAGTGTGTACACACTATTCCAGTGTTCACCCGTTATGCGCTAGATAATCGCACAACAGTGGCCCCCCCTCCACTTCCCCTTCTACTGATTATGTGCCATTAAAATTGGCTGCCAATTGGCAAAAGGTTTGTTCTCTCTCTCTCTCTCTTTGGGGCTCGGCTTTTGCTGCATTTTTAGCTTTTTTCCTGCAAAGTGTTCTGCCCTTTGGCGCGGTTCAAAGTTCAATGCATTTGTCTTGCGATACGCCCAACAGACCACCTGATAGGCGGCCCATGCCACACACCACACACACACTCAAACTCACAGCACGCGCTCTCAGACATTGTCGAAAAGAATTCTAAACGCAACTTTTGTGAGGGGGCATTCTCGTACGAGTCCTGCTAGCATTGCTTTGATGGTTTGAGGCTTTTGGGCTTTGAGGTTTGGGGTTTTGGGAGCGTGTGTACGTTCCTCCTGTCAGGCGGCCATCAACAGACCAGACCAGGAGAAATGAAATGAAATATGCGCGAGTGGTTCCAAACCGTATGAACTTTGAACTTAATGCAGAGTTTTCCCACCTCATGCATGCAAGCATTCTTGCAGGAGAAGGAGTGAGAAGAACGAGAAGGAGGTGTGTTCGTTGCGTGTTTTAAACTTTTGGGAAGCCTCGCAAAAGTAAATTTGCATACGGGACGGGGGTTTCTCGGTGGCTGGTTCGAGGATGGAGATTCCTTCCATTTTTGTTGCTCGCCAAATGCCAAAAGTGCGTCGTCCATGAATGATGGTGCTGTAAAGGTTTGCTGTAAAGGGAAGAGCCAGCCAGCCCTCTCGCTTCCATGAATGATGGATTGGATGATGGAAAAGTCTCGTCTCAACCATTCGTTTACCTGTGCTTAAAATTGAAGGGGAATTCCACAGCAATTGAGATATCCTGATATAATATGTATCATAAATATAATATGTATCATCAACACCTGGACCACAGTCCCTCGGCCTCTTTATATCCATTGGCGGTCTACGTCAGAGGGTGTTCTGTTCCGGTCCTGTTCTGCTCTTCCCTGCCCTCCCCTTCCTTGCTACTTTTTTGCTCCATTTGTTTGATCAATATAGACCCAGATATACCCACAATAAAACAAACACCAACAATGGGGCCCAAAGAGAACCACAACACAGAACCAAGAGCTGAGAGACTCGAAGAAGTCGCTGCTGCATCGCGCGCGGCAATCAAATTAATTGCAGCTGCATTGTCCATTAAGCCTATAAAGACCATTTTCCATTTTCCAGTTGATAACTGCCGATTTTTTGAACTGACAATAAAAGAAACCTAAGCGCAAGGAGGAGCAATAAAAGCCAACAGCGAAACAATCAGGAGAACACGCAAAACTAAATACAAAAACAAAAACAAAACAAAACGAAAATAAATAAAAATAAAAATGGGACGCAAAATAACCGTGGCAGTGTCCACGCTGAATCAATGGGCCTTGGACTTTGAGGGTAATTTGGCAAGGATATTGCAATCCATATTGGAGGCCAAGGATATGGGCGCCAGCTATCGCACTGGACCCGAGCTGGAGGTTAGGTAAGTTCCGTTCAATACAAATGTAATTACTTCTCCTTTCGAAAGCCAAGCCAGTAATTGGAGCACTACTACATGCATATGACTGCCGAAGGGACCCTATGACAACAACGGAACCGAGGATTGCTGCTCCAAGACGCGCGAGACGAGATGTTTTTAGATTCTTTTTTGTTCCAAGCAATATTTTATTTCAAGAAAATATACATATGTGGTTGTTCTTTTTTTTTCCACCCGAAACTACAGTGGCTACAGCTGCGAGGATCACTTTCGAGAGCCGGACACGTATCTGCACTCTTGGGAGGTGCTGCTGGAGATCATGATGTCGCCCATTTGGTAACTAGAAGCAACGTAGTAGTAGTTTTTGTTCCTGATTCTGATTCTGATTCTGCAAATGTTCACAGCGAAAACATGCTGGTGGATGTGGGTATGCCGGTGATGCATCGCAATGTGGCCTACAACTGCCGTGTGGCCTTCTTCAATCGCCAGCTGCTGCTGATCCGGCCCAAAATGGCTATGTGCGACGATGGCAACTATCGGGAGTCACGGTGGTTCACCGCCTGGACCAAGTCGATGCAAACGGAAGAGTTCCTGCTGCCGCGCATGATATCGCAGCATACGGGCCAGCAGACGGTGCCGTTTGGCGATGCAGTGATCGCCACGCGTGACACCTGCCTTGGGTATGAGATCTGCGAGGAGCTGTGGAATGTACGGAGCAAGCACATCGAAATGTCGCTGGCTGGCGTGGAGGTGATTGTCAATGGGTCCGGGAGCTACATGGAGCTGCGCAAGGCCCACATCACCTCGGACCTTATACGGAATGCCAGCTTCAAGGCGGGTGGGGCGTATCTGTTCAGCAATTTGCGTGGATGCGACGGCCAGAGGGTGTACTTCAATGGCTGTTCGGCGATTGCCCTGAATGGAGAGCTCCTCGCCAGGGGACAGCAGTTTGCCCTGCAGGACGTGGAGGTTACCTTGGCCACTATTGATCTGGAGGAGATACGGGCGTATCGCGTCAGCCTGCGCTCGCGTTGCACGGCGGCCGCCAATGCGGTCAACTATCCACGGATCCACTGCGACTTTGAGATGTCAACGCACAGCGACATCTTCAAGACATCAACGCCGCCGCTGCACTGGCCCAGCCACACGCCCGAGGAGGAGATCGCCTTGGGCCCGGCCTGCTGGCTCTGGGACTATCTGCGACGCTCCGGACAGGGCGGGTTCTTTCTGCCCCTCAGTGGAGGCATCGACTCGAGCAGCTCGGCCACCATTGTGCACTCCATGTGCCGCCAGATCGTTCAGGCCGTGCAGCTGGGCGATGCCCAGGTGTTGCATGACATCCGGAAGATCCTAGCCGACACGGACTATACGCCCGACAACGCGGCCACGCTGTGCAACCGCCTGCTGGTCACCTGCTACATGGGCAGCGTCAATAGCAGCAAGGAGACTCGACGACGGGCCGCACAGCTGGCGAACCAGCTCGGTAGCTATCACATCGAGATCAGCATCGATCTGGCGGTGAATGCCCTGCTTGGCATCTTCAATACCGTCACCGGGCTGACGCCTCGTTTTCGCACCCAGGGCGGCTGTGCCCGCCAGAATTTGGCCCTGCAAAACATCCAGTCACGCCTGCGCATGGTCCTGGCGTACATTTTTGCCCAGCTTATGCTGTGGGTGAGGAATCGACCGGGGGGATTGCTTGTTCTAGGTTCGGCCAATGTGGATGAATCGCTGCGGGGATATCTGACGAAGTATGACTGCTCTTCGGCGGACATTAATCCCATTGGGGGGATATCCAAGTCGGATCTGCGGCGATTTCTGGTCTACGCCAAAGAGAAGTATAAGAATTTTATCTCTGTTCTCTGATTGATTGCTGATCTCTAATGCTGATCTCTCGCTTTGGGTAGGTACAATCTGCCCGTTCTGGAGTCGATTATCGAGGCACCGCCCACCGCTGAGCTGGAGCCGCTGCAAGACAACGGGGACCTGCAGCAGACCGACGAACAGGACATGGGAATGACCTATGATGAGCTGACCGAGTATGGGCGCCTGCGTAAGCAGTCCTTCTGTGGGCCATACAGCATGTTCTGCCGTCTGGTGGCCACATGGAAGGGAGACCTCAGTCCCAAGGAGGTGGCCGACAAGGTGAAGCATTTCTTTCGCTGCTATGCCATCAATCGGCACAAGATGACTGTGCTGACGCCATCGGTGCATGCCGAGAGCTACAGTCCCGACGATAATCGCTTCGACCATCGACCGTTCCTATATCGGCCCAACTGGAGCTGGCAGTTCAAGGCCATTGACGATGAGGTGGACAAGCTGCAGCCCATCTATACACCCTCATCGATGCGACCCAGCAGCGAGGATCTGCTGCTGTCTACGCAGCGTTCCTCGCATCTCGATGACTCGAAGCACTCGTCGCCGCTCTCCTCGGCCTCTGGCTCAGCCTCTTTGGATGTGGGCATTTCGACGGCGGCCGTACCCCTGGCAGCCGCTGCTGCCGCCGCAGCACCCGGCCTGGCCAAAAAACCCAGCGGCTACTCCAAGGTGCATGTGAATGTCCTAGGAAAGATCAAGGACCGCACTGGAATACCTGTCTAGGCATAAGCATTGAAAAAACGCACTGTTGGAATTCTTGTTTGATTTTTTTTTTAAACATATACATATATATATTTACAAGGATTATGTGTAGGACTAGCTATAGCCTCCGTCTATTCCGAAATTCAAATCCTGTTCAGATCTTTATTGACAAAAAACGTACTCAAAAGCCTTTGTAGCATCCTTTTCCAGTTGGCCTTATCTTTCAAAAAATGACTTATTCCTAATTATATATACATACCTACATACAAATATACATATATTCGTATATTCCTCTGCGCAATGCTAAGAAAACTAGTCAACACTTAAAAACAAAACAAAAATCCTGCCCTCATGCCCACTTTTTCTGATAGATTGGTTAATATTTTGTCGTATTTTTTTTATCGAAATTTTCAAAACTCTGGAGAAGTTGAAATAAATTAGGATCTTGTTGTTATGCCTATGTTTTATTCGTATTCGACACGTTATGGGTTTCGTTGCATTCGTTTTAAAAAATCACCCAAAAGTTAAATGAAAAACAAAATAGAAAATTTATTAAACTATTAAAAAAAAATTCAAACTTGGTTAGTAATTCTGGAGCTCCAAGTCTATCAGAAAGTATTGGCTTAATGTCGAGAGAGAAAAGCAGAGTCGGATTTTGTTGACTAGTTTTGAAACGGAGCAAAACTATTTGTCCAAAAATTGTACAGTCTTTGGTCGTCGACTACTAGCGCATCTGCAGCCCGCACACCCTGTGACCCCTTTTTCATATGGGATTTTTGATAGTAGTTTTTATTTAGGCACTTTTTTGGGGCTTTAATATAAGTCAATATTTGTGTTGTTAGTTTGTGCACGTTTCAGTGCGTTTCAGAGCCATAAGTGCTTAGCAATTGTAGGAATTGATGTAGGTTAGTTTTAAATTTGAAAAAAAAACCGAGGAAATCCAAGCACAACTTATTTGCAAAATCCACTCTAAATTAAGAAGCCTTCAATGTCCTAGTTGACAGCAATAACTGAACACTTTGCATGTACTGCCTTTTTGGATAATTGACCGAAACTGTGAGCTATTCGATAGAATAGTGTATAGACTAGTGGATTGGATAACTCAATATATATACGGGTACTAGTAGAACCCATCAAAAGCCTAGTCTCTGAAACGCACTGCCAGAAACTACTATTTTTCTTAGAGCGCCCACATTCTACATAAAACATGAAACCAGTTTAGCGTCAATTATATGCTAGGATATACTCGAAGCTCCTGCAAGTTTTGTTTTGTTTCCAATATGCAGCAATCATCTAACACCTGTATTATCAGCTTATTAAATACCCCTTCCTTCCCTCCACCGTTAACCCCAATCAGATTTAAACTGGAAAAAAGCCTGACAGAAACAGATTCCTTTTGGTAGTTCTCCACTACGCCTCGCGTATGTTTGCAATATAAGGATACGAGTATCGTAGCTATTAATTGAGAAAGAGCAGTTGCTGCCTTTGATTGGACGATGTCTCCTTATGATATCAAAAATGATTTTGTTTTTTAGATAATTATATATGCTATACATTTGTGTATTCTATTATATAGAAACTGATACTTATATACACCTAGAGACTTTGTGCACGTGACATCGCTATTTCGAACACTGTTATGGGACACTCGCATCAATTTATTCAAAGATTGTACATTTAACAAGGAAATATATACACCAGACATTTTTGTAGTTTGATATTGCCACACGAGTGTTGTCTTCTAGGATTGCTGCTGCTCCTCCTTACACAATTTTTCCATATCACTGTCCGCTTGGGGCAGGAAAGACGTGTAAGAAATGATTGTACGGAAGGGTTCTGCATTGAGGCGACGGATCACGCGAGCATTCTTCGTCTTGCCGTGGATGGCATCTACCCATCTGCCCCTTAGATGATCTAGCACCATTTGACCACGTGTATGAACGCCGCACAGCTCCACGGTGGCGTAGTACTCGCGCTCATCGGCGATCATCTGCTGAGGAAATAGATAGGCGGCCGTGAGCAAGGCATCGCAGCTGACCCACTTCTCGAATCCACGGGGCACCAGCATGGCTCTCTCCACGCGGGTGAGGAGCTCAACAAACGGATGCTTGACAGCGCCGAGGACATTGAGCCGCCAGTCCAAAGTCAACCCGAATTCGCCATCGATGCAGGGCTCCCATGGCAAGATCAGAGCGGGTCGCTTCAGGCGCTCGAGGACTATGTGCGCTGCCTCCTGGTCCATCATAAAGTTGAATTCCGCGCTCTTCGTGATGTTTCCCTTGCCCTGAATGTTGCCGCCCATGATATAGACGCCACCCAGTTTGTCCAGAAACTCATCGCCATATAAATTAATGCAGCAGGCGAAGTTCGTGAGTGGGCCACAGAGGAGAAAGTCCACTTTTCCTGGATGTTGGCAGGCCAGGCGATACATGGCATTTACCGCATGTTCCTTCGACAGGAGAGTGTCGGCATCCACGGCCGGATAATCACCCATATCGTTGAGGCCGTCGAGACCATGGAAGTGCGATTTAAGTACCCAAGTGCGTGGCACAATCGGATCGGCGCACCCCTTAAAGACTGGCACCTATTTGATCAACAAAAAGGAAGGAAAGTTGGGGACGAATGTGTTCTCATATTGATGATAATACTCACATCCAGCCTGTCCAAAGTGGAGAGCACTCGGAAGGCGTTCAGTGTGCCATTATCCACACTGGTGTTACCCTGGACACAGGTGACGGCTGCCAGCTTGAAGCTATTCCTTCCAGAGATGCGGAGGCCCTCCGCGCGCAGAAGCATTGCCAGGCCCCAGGCATCGTCCGTGCCGATGTCGCAGTCGTAGACCACAAAGCGGTCGCAGGTGTTGGCCATACTTATTCTAATGTCTGAAGTGGGCTCATCTTCTCTTCTCGATTCCTCTTTGCTTTCTCCTTCTGCTTTGCTGTCGTTATAAACAGCTGACGGACCTATCGCCATCCATTCGATAGGCCTTGCCAAACAAAACTTCTATCTTATCGCGGTCTGTAGAATTTAGAAATTAATCTAAATTGTGCTCAACAAGCAGTTTAATTTATGACTTACGTATGAGGTGTTGTGTGTACGTGCAATAAAGAAAACGAGGGCGGCATGTGGAAACGAAAGTTTCCTTAGAAGGGGAAAAGAACGCCATCCAACTTCTAGATACCCTGGTCTGCGACTTACTCGATCGTTTTGATTCTTGGTACATTGATTCGATTTGTTCGCATAGAAATGGTTTGAGGTCCATATATGTATATATCTTTTATGTTCCAAACTATATTCATATATATTTATTTAAAAATTAATATATAGAACTAAATTACGTAAAAATGATAAGGCAACGTCACTCAAGTATCACCATCCATTCCATTTAATATACTCTTATTTACCAGGGTATATTTATTTAACTGGAAATTAAATAACACAATTTCACGCTCGTGTGGGTAGTTAGTATGTACATACATGTGTATACAAATATGTGCATATGTACATTGGTTATCCCGTCTGGGGTTCTACTTTGATTGCTCGAAAGTGTCGTGTCGAAAGTTGCCTTGTCGCGAAGGCATTCATTATCGCGACGCGACGACCTGCCACAATTCAATTGCAGCTCTGTGGCGACTATGTTGATGATTGCGCCCCGCTTTAGCTGGCCTTAACACCCCAAGTTACACACAAATTTAGTGCAGCTAAGGAACAAAGAAATACCTTTGTTGTGATTTAGATCGGGGTGATGATTTCATTGGTTTTTTCTGGGAATCTGTTACAGAGCAGAGAGTTTTAGCTGTACAGTTGTACATATGTACAAAAATATATGCATTATTTTTTTTATTTAGGAAATATGAGTTTAATTGGTTTAGTCAAGGGATCATTCAACAGAAGGGTATCAAAATGGGCGAGCCAAAGGGTGTGCAAAGTGAACGCATCGCATCAGTCGTAGTCCTCTCCCGCTCTGCTCTTTATCTGTCTGGCTCGGGCTCGTGCAATCGCAGCTGATTTACTAAATATGGATTATAGAACGAAACTGCATATCTATGTACGGAAGCATGGCCATGCACATGAGTCGTGTGGGTAGGGGTAGGGGTACGGGTATACGGGCAAACACCCATCTGTGAAAGGGCCAATGCGAGGAAAAGTGCTTGCCTTTACAGCTACATAGAAGAGGAGGGGAAGGGCGTTATGAAATTCCGTGCAGTCCGCCCGTGCCCATATCACGATAGTTGGGTTGAATCGGTGGTGATACACGAGACTGCGACAACCGACAACCGACGACGACGGTACGAAGGCAGCCCCCGCACAAAGAGCATACAACATACAACAATGGCGCAGATTAGCTGTTAGCTGCAGGCGTCGTGTAGGCCGGTGTCCAATCCACAGACCGATTCCCGGTTTATATTTCCCGATTATCATTTGTACGAACACTCACAGCTAGCTTTCGATGGCAGACGGACGCACAGCAGCACAACAGGAAAAGGAAAAAGAGCCGGTAGCGACGGCGGCAGATCGGAGATACGCGATACTCGACTGCGATGGCGGTAGCGACGATGCCTGGGCCCTGTTGCTGCTGCTGCACGCAGAGCGAAGCCAGCTGGTGGAGCTTCTGGCGGTGACCACCATCGGGTGCGGCAACACCACCCGCGAGAATGCGGCGCGGAACATGCGACGCATCCTCAACGCCAGCGACAGACAAGACGTGAGTACACGAATACGAGGACATGGAAATGGTAGGCATGCATGTGCATAAATACATATGTACTGTGTTTGGTGTGATTCCAGGTACCCATATATCTGGGGGCCGTGGAGCCCCTGATTAGCTGCAGCGAAGATGACAAAAAGTATTTCCATGGACGCGACGGCTTTGGCGACTGTCTGCCGGCGTGTGACAGCGAGGAGTCGCTAGAGAGCATCGTGCAGCCGGAGCATGCGGTGACCGCCATTTACGAGCTGTGCCGCAAGCGACCCAAACAGATCACCGTGTTCGCGGTGGGGCCGCTGACTAATCTAGCCCTCGGCTACACCATGTACGGTGAGCAGTTTGGCCAGCAGTTGAGGGACCTCTACATCATGGGCGGCAACTATCAAGGCGTGGGCAACTCCTCGCGTTCAGCAGAGTTTAACTTCCATTCCGATCCGGAGGCCGCGCATGCTGTGCTCCTCAAGACAGTGTGTCCGATCACCATTCTGCCATGGGAGGCCTGTCTTCCAGAGCGTTTCAACATACACATTGTGAGTAGAAGAGGTCGAACACAGGTCCCCTCCGGAAGGAAGAAGGTAAATAGTTAAATTTGTTTTTCTTTCCCGTGTAGAATTGGCGCCTGGAGGAGTTCGCGGTGAGGGCTGCATCCGTCCAGCACTCGGCCATCACTCTGCTGAACCGCGTGGAGAGCGCCCAGTGGCTGCCCATGATCGAACAGTATGGGATCGACACGTGGAATCCCTGCGATGCTATTGTGGTAGCCGTTTGGCTCTTCGAAGACCGCCTGGTGCGGAAGCAAAGTACGTGGCATGCCACAGTTGATCTGCGCGGCACGCATACGCGCGGCCAGATGGTGCTCGATCATCTGCGGGAGCGGGAAAGGTATCCGGAGAATGTGCGGATCATAGAGCTGGTCGACGCCGAGTTCTTCAAACGGATTGTAGAGTGGGTGGCGGGTTTGGATGGCGGGGAATTCATGCTGAATAAATAAAAATACGGTATTCGTTCTATAATAATTCGTTCTATATAAAATCAGTCTGTTCTGTTTTTTTGGAAGTTTGACACATCAAGTAAACCCAGCGATCACGCTGTTCAGCCAGTACCCGTCAATGGTAAAGCATCTGCGTAATTCTTTAAAGAACTGCACCAGGCCGCGAGCGTTCTCCAACTTGCCATTGAGAATGGCATTCCGGTGGACACCAATCAGGACATGGAGGCACTCGAATACAATTGAATAGAAGTCGTGCTGGAGGAGGCCCACAATGGCGGCATAGGAGGCCGTGGCTGGGCTGGGCGGTCGGTTCAAACAGTTTATCAGAATGCGTAGCAGCTGCTCCTTATGGTCGGGCAGACATTCGGCAATCAGCCCTTTCAGTTGCCGGATGTGGAAAAAGTCCGCGACGATATTGACTCCGTTCAGTTTAGCCATCAACTCGGCAACTAAGTCAATACGGCTGGACTGATTGAGGTTGGGATCCTCACTGCTCTCATCTTGCCACTTACGCTTGCGAGGACGACCGTTCATTCTAAAAGAACGTTGGGATGCCACTGATAGTGATTTGCAGACAATAAATTGTGCACTTACTCTAGAAAATATTTTAAATGTTCACTTTTTCCACGACCGCAATATTTTTTTCTAGAATGCGAACAATCTAGAAAAAGTGTCGACAAACGTTGGGGTTTTTTGTTTTCCTTTTCAAGTTTCTCAATTCGTGTACAAACGACTCACTGAACATAACCTGCCTGATTTTCTAACAATATGCGAACAAATATCTCGCAATGTCTTGCCTATTCCCATCAAAAAATTCTGGGGAAATAAAATATATTGTGTCCCATTGGCAGCACTGGCTTTGTGACTACTTTTTGCGGCGCTTTTGAATGTGCAACACTTGGCGTTTTGGTTAGTTTTTGGCGCTGTCTGTGTAGTTCGAATAGGAAATCCTGTTTTTTATTAAATAATAAAATATCGCTGATCATAAATAGTGGCTAAAAAGTGAATTATTTGTACAATTTTATTGCTGGCTCTACTATTGTTATGTTTAAAATAAAGGCATGTAGCCGCCGAGCTTATTTCGGCTATCGCACAAAAGTACCGACATTGTTTGTGCAGCTACCCTGTGCATCGATTAGTTGAATCAAAAGTCGTAAATATATTTGATCTAGGGTCCTGAGACAACAGAAAAATATTGTCGATTCGGCCAGAACTCAGAAAAGTAGTTCCGTCGATGAGATATCCCACAAAAATATCCATTTGAATATTTTCGCCCAGACAAAAAATATCATACATACATCGATATATATCGACATATTGATACATCAAAATTTATTTAACACCCATCCCTAGCATACTCAAGTCTAACTGCGTGCAAAGCAAAATAAAAAAAAAACATTAATTGCTTGTGTTTTTATTCGCTTGAGACAACGGGTGTGTTAATTCTCGCTAATTAAAGTTAAACAAATTTTCAAGTGAAAAGTGGAAGAGCAGTTAGATCTGCAATTGTTAGCGAAAGTAAGTTATTGTGCGACTTCTCCCCGTTTCCTTCATTCCCCCTGTTTCTGTTTCTGTTTTCTAGACTGAGCAACATGTTGCCAGACAAACCGAATTATGAGGCGAGAAAATGGACGTAATCATTTAAACAAACGGCGTTCGTCTGGAAATCACAATCCCAGGCGTCAATACCCAACCAATAAGCAAACCGGCGGGTACCCGCTAGTCTGCCGCCCGTCCCACACAAACACGCGCCCGCACCCGCAGGCGCACACACAGGACAAGCAGTCGGCAGACACCAGCCCCAGCTCCTGTCCGAAACGTAAGTCCTGCAGCAGTAGCTGAGGAAATCCGCGCATTCCCATATGATAGATCTACACCAGAAGCACCAAGGCCAATTTCCAGGCTCATATATTATTTTCTGTACATGGGACACAAAATACTTAAACTATTAATGCACACACAAACACACATACACAGCAGCGCGGGAGAACGAGAGTCCACCCCCCATTTCAGCTTTGGCGACATATTGAAACGACTACGACTCCCCATTCTACCACCCGCACGCCTCTGCTGCTGCTGCGAAACTTGTGCACTGTGAGAGAGGCCCCCACGCAAATTAAGTTTTGTTTCACTTTTAACTTTTATGTATGTTTACATACCATTGTTCCAATTGGCGGACGGCTGGCTGCATCTGTCTCCCTGCTGCAGAGAGAGAGTGAGAGCATCATACGGGGAGGGGGCATTTTATTATTGTGTAGCATATACAATTATAGAATCCCAGTCAACAGTCGGTAGTCACTAATACTCATCGTATCCGGCAAAGAAGCGTATGACCCATTGTTTATCTAAAACGCCTCCTAAGACTTTCGCTTACTTATCGATAAGATAAAAGGCAATTCCCAATTGAATACAACAATTTTGGGCAAAAGCCATTTTAAACTTTTTTCGTAAAGTACATGTGGGACACTCGGGACAGCACAGCTGTCCTGATCCCCAAGGACAGGTGCAATCCCATCCTGACCTTGGCCCTGGTCTGATGAGTATGTAGGTCAGCTTCGAATAAGCGGGCATCCCTAAGGAAAGCACCGAAATAAGCAGTCCCGGACAGCCAGCGAGTGTTCGCGAAGTAGCAACACTGACGATGCGTATGTGGTGCCGCCTCGTATAAGTAGCTCACACAACCCCCATCCCTACACATCACCTACCCACATCCCAACCCCCACACTCATCTCACACCGGGCCGGACTAAGTGTGTTTTTCGACCCTTGCCGAGAGTCAGCCTGGCTGGGGCCCGGTATAAAAACTAACCCGGACGTTAACGGAGAGCTCAGGGATTTGGCAGCCCCCTGTTTTAATGATGCCTTATCCGATTCAACGTGAATCTCTTTCCGGACGGACCGCCCCTTCTTTGCAAATCGTAGGATTAAAATATGGATAACAACATCAAACAAAACAAAAACGAGTCTGGCACTCCACAATTGCCAACAGGGAGCAATCCCATTCAGGGAAAGACAACGACCCTAAGGCCTGGCCTGACGCGCTACATAGCAGGTAAAACCTGCGCGGTGGAAAACGCTAGGTCGAAACTGAAGGGGTCCCACTTTTCAGTGTAGAGCTGCAGGCTTGGATAACTGTTGACATTAGGTCTCACGATGCGAAAATAGGGGAGATTCCCTGCGGTACAACGGGCCGGAAACGGCCTAAGTTTGCTGGGCTCCCAGTGAGCCTGGAAGCCGCTATCACCTAACCTAACCTTGGCCCCAGCCGAGCGAGTAGTTCGTTGAAGCCCAAGATCCCTATGATCACTCCAAAGACTATGGGCTGGCTGGCTGGCTGGCACACCCCCATCGTCATTCACGAGTTGCAAATAGTGGCCGTAATTGATGCGCAAATATTGCGAATCCACCTGGCAGTGAAACAAGGCCAAGCCCTACAATGGAAAGCGCGGGATCAAAAACGCGTTGTTTATCATCTGTCTGTGCACGGACACCAGAGGGCAGGCCAGGGCATCTATCTGCCCTTGATTGGGCAATAATTTGTAATCTATAACTGAAACTAAAGAGGAGATTGGCAAACGTTTGGCATTTTTCATGTAACCACAAAATCGAAATGTACTATGTACTTGTATATATTTATTTACATAACATACATACATATATACTCGTAGAGAGGCTTCATTTCTCGCTTCCACTTCCATTGATTAGCTGTTTAGCTCTCTCTCTCTCTCCCCGTTTCTGTCTCTCTTTGGCATTCAATTAGAGATGTGCGCGTGACTGTAAGATCATTAGAGCAGAGCAGAGATGTTCACGATACGTAATCGTGTGCATATAACGGTCTAAGGGAGGCAATGCAGCTGATTTTACTTTCAATCATTCATCCATTTGCGTGGCCCCCAAACTGAAAATCGAAACAATTGCAATGAGAAATGCCAGACGTTTCATACATTGCAATGAACAATGAATAATGCAAACCAATTTAAATTACGGAAATGCGCAAGTGACGGGCAAATGACGGACCGGACACCGAACAATGTACATATGGGTAGGGTAGGGAGTATACGGAACTGAATTTCAGGAATCGAATCAAAAGTAAATGAAAATTGGCTGCATAGTCAGTTAACTTGGAAAAGGGACAAAAAGTTGAGTAAAAAGAATTGAATTTTCCTCGATATTAATTGATTTAGAACCTGAAATCGAATTGCCATTAAAAGTGGATAGACAAACATATCCATTCCGGATACCGTTTTAATAACTGCGATCGATCCCTCGTATTTTTTGCTTCATTATATTTCACAATTTCAATTCTGATTCCTAATCGAACCGAGTTTTGCAGAAATTGTACCACCATTATGGAGCCCACTGCCGCGGGGAATCTGCTGGAGATCATGGACCTGGCGCGCACTCTCCGCCAGGAGCAGCTCTTCATCCAGCAAGAGCAGACGGCCTTTGGCCAGCTGACGGGGGCTCTAGAGACCAACGCAGGCACCATAACAAAGGTAACAAGGAATTTAATCTCTTATATCATCTATTATCTGATCTGATATCTGTATCCCTATTACAGTTGGCCTTTGTGTGTGCCCAGCAGAGACAGATTCTGAACGAACTGCTGCTGGCCAGGAACGATCACGATCCTCTGTTGAGCTGCAGACGGGCGAGTGCCTACGACAGTGCCCAGTTCGTTGATGCCAAGCAGGTGCTGCCGTATGAGCATGCCCTGGCCTACGAGGATCTCTTCAATTATCTGTACAATACGCCATATTTGTTGGCCCTGTCGCTGGCCACTGCGGACCGGCTGTCGCTGCTCTCGAGCGGTCAATTGGGGCAGATCATCAATACGATAGCGACGGGTCTGTATGGTAATGCCATCAACACAAAGGATGTGGAACTGCTGCTGAAGCTGTTGCGTGACCTGATCGAAATCCAGCTGCTGGGCAGCGACCAGCCCCGCCGCCTTCTCCGGACCAATAGTAGCTCCTTTGCCCGCCTCTATCAGCGGCTGGTGGAGAGCCTCTTTTCGGCAAGAATCTTCCTCACAGCCGCCCTGCATGCGCCTCTGATGGGAGTCCTAAGCGAGCACGATATCTGGCTGGATCTCGATCCGCACAAGTTGATGCAGAGCTTTAGCCAGAAAGAGCGCGAACGGCGCTTTGGACAGTCGGGAGAGGGGGAGCACGGTGAGGATTACCAGCGGAATGTGGCACGCTTCCATGCCGAGACTCTGGGTAAACTGCACACCCATGCCCAGGTGTTTGTGAAGAGTCTGCAGCAGAGCTGGGCTCTGTTTCCCAGCTCCCTGCGCTGGCTCCTGCAGACACTCAGCCAGCAGCTGCGGCAAACGCATCGCCACAAAGAGCAGGAGATCCGGCATCTGCTCACGGATCTGGTATTCACACACTTTATCTCCCCAGCCATTGTCAGCGCTGATCTGGTGGGCATTATCGATGTGAATGTCAGCGAACGGATGCGTCACAATCTCAATCAGATTGTCCAGCTGCTGCAGCGACTGGCTCTCAACGACGAAGGCAGCGAATTGGTCCAACTGATGGAGCTCCTCATGCTGGGTGAGACGGGGGAGGATGTGGTGGCCATACTCCCACAGCAGACGGACTTTGAGCGCTCACAGCTGGCCATCAATCAAAGAGAGCTCTCACAGTTTGTAGAGTTCTTTCGGCTGCTAACGTCCCGCGATGAGTACGATGTCTCGGCCGAAGAGAGGCAGCGTTTGCAGCGCATCTTAGGCAGGATACCCAAGCAGCAGCTGCAATCGCAGACGGAAGTGCCAGATGCTACACCTAACAGCCCGGAGAAGCAGCAGCAGCACAACAACAGCAACAACAAGAAGAACAACAACAAAAGTCTGATGCGTTTGGGTAAGGCCAAAAAGAAGCTGGCCAATAGCATGAGCTTCAGTAACAGCAGTAAAAATCTGCAGCCAGCAGTCGAGCAGCTACCGCCTTTGGCCAATGGCCAGGCGAATAGTTCCAACATTTCCGTTGCTTCGAATGGCGATCTGGAGCAGTGTTCCAGCCACAGTGGCAGCAATACGAGCCTTAGTTCCTGTGGTGCTGCTCCAGTTGCTCCAGCTCCAGCTCCGGCTCCGGCTCCGGCTGCTGCCACAAACGATCATCAATGCTGCCCCCCAGATGAGCCGGTGCTCATGTTCAGCATCTACAATGCCTCCGCGAAGAGCAAACTGAAGCCCCTCACCGAGGAGGAGGTGCTCAAGATGAACTGCATTGGGCAGGATGGGAGCAGCCTGCTGCCCGCTGTGGCCTGCACCACTGGCGTGGTGGCACCCTCCTCGAACAATGATGATGTGAGCAGCCTGGAGGCAATGCGACGGCCCCAGGATGATGCCTCCATTGTGAATTCGGATAATCTGGAGGCCATCAGTGAGGCGGCGCACTCAGTGGCCAGTTCGCTGGATCTCGAAGAGCAACAAGAGCGGGATGTCCACGAGAACGAGGACAATCTCTCCGATATGGTGTCGGCGAATGTCTCGGGCAGGGGCACACCGAATATCAGTGGCCGGGACACGCCCTCGTCTCAAGTGACGGACGGCGATGGCGGTGGCGGGGATCTGGTGCATCATCACAGCCACCATGTGCGTGCTGCGAATCCCCAAATGCAAAAGATGCTCCTCTCAAAGGCCCGCTCCGACATCGACGATAAGTTCTGCAAATTTGAGCTGAAAAAGTTCGAGGGTGATGAGAATGTGAGCATCATTTCAGACACCTGGTCAACGGATGTCCTGGCCAGCGATTCGGAGAACACCCTTGATGCCACAGGCAGCGAACGTGGGGGCGATCGGGGGGATCGTGGAGACCGAGATCGCGACAGGAATTTTTCAACGCCGCTCATACCCTCCGCTGTGGTTCTGCCGGGTGACAATAACTTCGTTGTGGAAGCCCTAGCACGGGCCGGGGCTGGCGTAATCTCTGGACCTCACATGGATGCCTCCGACCAGCGTTCGGAGAGCAACTGGAGCACCGATGTGCTGGCCAGCGATTCGGAGAAGCTGGCCGAAATCGATACGGATGATAATGCCAGCATCACAGCCAAATCGGACATTGCCCCTGGCACGGACGGAGGTGCCAGAGTGCCAGAGACCGCTGGTGGTGGTTGCGTTGGCGATGACGACGATGAGGACGAACAGACGCCGGGCAGCAGTGGCGACGGGGAGCCAGATCCAGACCGAGAACGACTGCGCAATGGCAGCGAACGTAGCCAAGAGGATTCGGCCTTCTTTGATGCCCTCAATTCGTATGAGGATGGCCGTAATCTCTACCATGGCGCCTCCTCGCTGGCCCGCAGTTCAGTGAGGACCAGCTACCATGTCATGGGCGGTGAGAGCAGCTTCCAGCAGCAGTACAAATGCAGCGGCGCCGAGGGCAGTGGCCGAAAGACCACACCGCTGATGGGCACCTCCTGCATGCGACGCCAGACCTCGGCGGAGAGCAGCATCAGCAATCAGAGCCTCAATCTGGAAGAGCCGCCACCGCCGCCGCGAACATTGGCCAAGCACCATCATCAGCATCGTGATCGTGATCGCGATAGGGATCATCGTGAGCATCATCACAAGTCGGCGGCGCTGAAGAAAAAGAAACACCAGGAGCACAAGGAGCATCAGCATCGAGATCTCATTGATTTCAGTGATTGCAGCGAGGACAAGGATGAGGAAGAGCAGCCCCCAGGGCTCGTCCAACAGCTGCTTGACATGTTCAACCAAGAGGAACAGCAGCAGCAACAACAGCAACAGCAGGGCTGCTCCTCGCAGTCGTCCGTCGAACATCGTCGCATCTCCATAGAGCAGCGTTCACAGTGTGTCGATGGGCGACGGAATGGCATCCTGGCGGGTGGCATGCGACGGCATCAGAGTCTCAATTATGAGAATCATGAGATTATGCTCAATTCGATGCTGCCCAAAACGGATGACGACAAACAGGAGCTGCTCCTGTGTGCCCAAACCCAGCAGCAGTTGCAACTGGAGGAGCGAGTAGCAGCAGCCGAGAACAGAAGCAGCAGCAGAGCCGGAGTTGGAGTTGGAGCCGATGCCAGAAGCACACCCAAGCCGCCAAGCAAGGCCACAGGGGCCATACCAAAGAGCATTAGTTTCGATGCCAGTGCGGATAAAGAGCAGCAGCCGTACCATCGGGATAGGGATAGAGAACGGGATAGGGATAGGGAGCGCGACAGAGAACGGGATAGGGAACGAGACAGAGAACGGGATAGGGATAGAGATCGAGAAAGGGACAGGGATCGCGAGCATCATAGTGCTGGCATTTTCAACAAATTGAAGCAGGGCTTCTTCAAGCATCGCCGGGGAGGCTCAAGCAACTCAAAGAACAATGTCATTGCCATTGCCGCCCCATCGAACATCAATCCGAATCCCAGTCCCGCAACAGATCCGGGGGGCCGCAGTGTTAGTTTTGATCCCAGTGCCGCTGCCTGCGTAAGCTTTGGCACCCACTTCTGTGATAGCAGCGAGGATATTCTGGCCAAGTATAGGCGCAAGGTAAGCAGCTCCAGCGAGGCAACCAATTCGGATTCAACGGGCAATGGGGGTGGAGGAGGATCTGCCGCCGCAGCAGCAGCAGCTGCAGCTCATTTGCATAGGCACATGAATGGGGGGTAAGTAATCCTGCCTGCCACTCGCTTCTCGATATTCTGATTGTGTTTATTCTTTTTTATAGACTACTTCCTGGCGTGGCCTTTGGCAGCGTGAAGCAGAAACTGCGCACGGTCCTGTCCAAAACGGATCTGCATAGCGGCGACTTTCGGCAGACGACGCCTCTGCGTCCGCTGGATGTCACAACACCGCTGCAGATCTACTTGCAGATCCAGCTGGCGCAGTGCATCAGCCTGCAGCGTTTGCCGCAGATCTCGCATGTGGCCGAGGCGCTGCGTTGCCTCGAGCAGCTGGAGCGGCCGCAGCATGGCCAGCTGCTGGTGGAGCTGCAGCATGACTTGCAACGTAGGCAGAGCTATCTCCAGTACCTGATGCGACATCGCCAGCAGTTGCTGTTGCGGTCCGAGCAGCTCGAGCAGCTGGAGGTGCGGCTGAGAGGCGAGGCGCGGAGCTTCCAGCGCTGCCTGATGCAATCGTTGGTCCGGCTCTATCTGGCCTGGGCCCGCCAACAGGACAAGCTGGAACAGTTTCAAACCGAATTTGGTCAACTAAGGGCCAGCGATGAGCGGGTGGAGCTGGTCGAGGAGTGTGTCGAGCAGCTGCTGCAGCAATTGATAACGAGCGCCGATCTGCTGGACGATTGGCAGGTGGATGCCGCCCGGGAGGCAATCGAACGGATGCTTTTAGAGCTAATGTACCAGCAGGTGATGTTCCCCAATGAGGATGCCGATGTCTCGCGCGACTCTGTGCTTTCTGCGCACATTGGCAAGCTGCAGCGGTTCGTACATCCCGCCCATCCGGCCTTGTGCATTGCCCAGGAGTATCTGGGCGAGGCGCCCTGGACATTTGCTCAGCAGCAACTATGTCATATGGCCGCCTACAAGACACCGCGCGAGAAGCTGCAGTGCATTATAAAGTGAGTCTCTCATACTATATGGATTATTAAACCCTATTTAATTCTGGATTCCCTCGATCCCCTTCAGCTGCATCTCTAGCATAATGAGTCTGCTACGAATGTCCTGCGGTCGTGTGCCCGCTGCCGATGACCTGCTACCCGTGCTCATCTATGTGGTCATAATGGTGTGTATCAGACCTGATATCCTACCCCTGCGAGGTCACAAATATATAAATATATCATCACGTTACAGGCAAATCCCCCCTATCTGCTGTCGACGGTGGAGTACATTAGCTGTTTTCTGGGTAGGAAGCTCGATGGCGAGAACGAGTTCTATTGGACGCTGTTCGGCTCGGTGGTGAAGTTCATCAAGACCATGGATTATCTGGACTAGCTCTTTGTCAAAAGATATGCTTATCCTCCACTTCCCCCGAGATATTTCTAGGAAATATTTGCATGTAGAGATTACCTGTTCGTTCCCTTCTATATTTTCTATATATATATATATATATCTATCATATACACTATATATCCATATATGTGTAAGTGTTTGTGAATGTATGATATTTTCTGTGTAAACGAAAAGAAGAACACTTGTTAAAACCTTAAACTCTAAGATCCACTGCGGCAGACGAGACATAATCCCACTCTTCTCTTTATTCGTACATATATATAAAATCTGCTCGAGAGATGTATCGGAAGATATCTAAATATTAAGTTAAAATCAAGCTAGAAGGCCTCGCCTCATCCATGATACTAACTACATACATATATACACGATATGATATATCATAATGCAATTGTATATTCATTCTTATGGCATACCAACAATAACTCTACAGAGAGCCCTATTCTTCTACAATATACAACATTGTAAATATATATACATACCTACCTACCTACACATGCATACATATTTATACACGAGTATATCCCATATTTACTGTTTAGCAGTCTCTGTCATAAGAAATGCAAATTAATATTCCTTATTGTGCAACACAAAATAATAAAAAAAAAACAAAAACAAAAACCAGTCGGTATGTGCATGTGTGTGTGCCTCGACATGAAGGATACCCGCTATTCAGTCTCTCTATAACACTAGTCAACACGACATTTCCGCTGTCGCCCAAAATGACTTATTCTGATTTTTTTTTTTTTTTAATAGAGTGGTATTTTATTACTTTGACTAAATTAATATCACAACATAGTAAAAATAGAATATTGTTTGCTGTAACTTAGTTAGCTACTTTTACAATAGACTATGGTGTGTCCCGAGCTTAGAGATATGTATATCTCTCGGCTTGAGCGTTGTAACATCGCTGATGAGGGGGACACCAAGGTCTCTGGCAATGTCCTTGTTTCGCAAAAACCAAAAACCAAACCAGCTCCAGTGATCCTGCGAAGAGTTTTGCTCTGGAACGTTTGTATCCTTCGTATGTGTGTCTTGCAGTCCATTCTTCCAGACTGGTGCCAAGATTGCCTTGTAAATGTGCACTTTGTTCTTTAGTGAGAGTTTGCTTTTGGGGACTTAGCAACTAGTTCATTTTGTAGGCCTTTGCCACCAGCTGATCGGTAATAGCTTCCTCTCCTTAACATGTGCGTTACTACTGCGCATTTATCAGAGTTGATGCTGATATTCCACCTGCAGGTCCACCTGCTGGCTTCGGCATGTCATTTGTGAACAGAGTGTATAGAAGCGGCGCCAGTACACTTCCCCGGGGCAACTCCATGCTACTCGCTGCCTTCCAATATACGATATTGAGAGCCTCTTTATTGTTAGGAGCGTTACCTGTGAGCTAGCAGAGACTTTATTCCTGCCCTATTTGGACACTTCGGCGAAAAGCTCAGTGCCTCTTCCTTTTTTTTTAGTCGCCAGGTGCAAAAAACGGCTGCAACTTGTGCGTTCATTCATTGATTTTTAAAAACGATACCTTAAACGACCTCTAATCATCATTACATTAGATACAAATTTATCAAATACATTTACAAGGTTTGTATTTCATAATGATGCCCTCTTGAGATAGCCCATTCCATTCCATGGAAATTCAATCTGAAATTGTACTCTAAATAATTGTAAAAGAACACACGTACATTTGCAAACATTTACAGTAGATTTTTTGTATATTTTTTTAGTTGTTGTTTTTCTTGGTTTAATATTACAATTTGACTTTCGTTCGTAAGGTATGCAAAATGCAAAACAAAAAAGAATAAATAAATTAAAAAATCAACCAAAAAACAAGTTGCTCATAATACTTTTGAGTGGGGGGCTGGGGGAGGCAGAGATTATTGCACAATTATTTGTTTCGGGATTGACTTAGTTGAGGATCATCATTGTAATAATACAAGGCATCAATAAATTAAGTATAAATAAATAACAAATAAACAATTAATAATTATGTGATGTAATTAATACGATTACTCGTTTGTTCGTGTCTTTCTGTCTGTCCTGTGAGGTGCGCCGTTTGGCGTCGTTGAATGGGTTTGAGTAGAAAGTAGCCGCCGCGTCGCTAAAATTATTTAACGTCCAACGACAAGCGACCAACAAGCGTGGCAAATATATGTAATATAAATATATATCATCTATATAAATAGGTTCCCCCCGATCTGAGCCAAGCAGCAAGCTGCAACAAGTATAATTCGATGCTTGGCTCAGCTCCTGGGGGCGCGATTTGTGACTAAACATTTACACGGGGTTTAGGCGAAAGCGTCTTGAAATTGAATTGAATTGCATTTATAAATTTGTTCGATTGGTGGCCCTAGCCTAGGTAGGCCCTGAGGTCCTAAGCCATTAGCAGCTCCTCATGCAGTCCGTCAGTGTCCAGGGACTTGTTTGATTTAAACATAAAATTGTTGTCGCTTGAGCCCTGAGACTTGGAGCTGGAGGTCATATTGTACAGCTCATCGAGATCCTGGCTGCGTCGATAGCTTAAATATATAAATTAAAGAAATTGCCAACATTTAAATATACTATCATGTAGTTTCAGGTTGAATTTTATGTGGAGCTTAGGGCTTACGTGCTGAGTGGCCTGCTGTAGGTGGACATGGCCGGACTGGCCGGATTGTTGTTGCTGTTATTGCTGTTGCTGTTATTGCTGTCATTGTCGCCATTCATATCGTTATTGTAGAGATCGCAATTGTCCAAGTATTCGGAACGCAGATACGTATCCAAATCATTGTCGCACTCATCTTCCTGATCGGCATAGTCCTGCTCGTTATCCTGATCCTGCTGCGACTCCACCATGCACAGCCATTGAGAATTATGATTGCGGAATTTCTCCAGCTGAAAGCACAGCAAGGTATAAGAGGTGCAGGGAAGAGGGATGGGGATTTCCCTAGCCTGCTAGGACCCCGCCTGAACTAAACTGAACCGAACTGAACTGCACTCACCTTGATCCGCTTGGCCCATTCGGTGTCGCTGATGGCAATGATATCCAAACAATAATCGCACACCTTGCGTATCTCCTCGTTTTTGTCGTGCATGAGATCGATTAGGTAGGCGGGGGATTCGGTCTCCTTGATCATATACTCGCGCGTGCTCTCGTGCCTTAAGATCTGCTGGAATACATAGATAATCTGTAGGACAATCTCGTCATCCTCCTGCTTGGCCTTCAGCAGCTCGATCAATGAGATGACCACCTTGGCTCGACAGAAGAGCAGAGCGCACAATTCATCGCAGGCACAGGTGCCCAGATACACTATCGTATCGAGCACCAAATCATCGAGACGCGAGGAGGGGACTAGCAGCTGCCTGATCCATGGTATAAGCTGGAAGTTCTGCAGTATTTGCGAATAATCAAGATCGGTGAGTGATAGATTCCCCAATATGCCAAGACACTCGACAATGAACGCCTCATCGTCGCAGATGGTTAGAATGCGAGCGAGATCGGCCACATAGTCAATGAACTGCAGCTGCAGGGATTCATGCTGCGACAGATTTCGCAGCAGTTTCATCAGCAAGGCATCCTGATACTTGAACGCCCGATCCATGAGGCTGTGCAGACGCTGGCCATCGACCATGATCTGGGCATTGCGACGGTTCAGCGATAGATTGATGCAGAGGGCAATCAGATCGAGATCGACCTTCACATTTAGATTAAGAATGATCGCATCGGTGGCCATTTGGACGCATTCCGTCTGCGTGAACATGCCCTTCACCTTGTCGTCGAGGCTCATGTGATAGAGGATCTTAACGGCAATGCCATGATGTTTCTCATCGTTGATGAACATCACGAGCATGGGCAGATAGCCGGCGGCAATCATCTTGCGCCTGAGACCTCCATCGAAGGAGAGATTGAAGACCAACTTGAGGGTGACCTGCACCAGGTCCGTATGCGTGCTCTGGAACAGGCGCGGCAGCTTTGCCACAATATTCAGCGAGCACATCTCATCCTTGTTGTCGCCGACAATCGACAGCTTTTTGAGGAACGTGCTCACAAGCATCAGTAGATCGATGTTTTGGCGATCCAGCGCCTTGACCAGCATCTTGACAATATGCTTGCGTCGCATCTTCTCCTCCAGCTTCACATTCTCAGCCATATTCAGCAGCAGATAAAAGGCGACACGCAGCAGCTGCTCTTGCTTCTTGGCAAAGATCTTTAGCTGTTTGTTCAAGCGATCGATCTCCTCTTTTTTCACCTTTGGATCGTTGCGATCCAGCGACTCATTGCTCTGGGCCTTCAATTCGGCTGGCACCGTGCTGGGTGGGTCTCCTCCCCCGCCAGCGCCTGCACACAGCGCCTCGTGATAGCTGCTGTTCAGGATTTGACTTTTGATTAGGGACGAGGACATGGAACCATGAAAGCTACTCCAGTTGCCCGATTTGGGACGCTGCTTCAGTTCGGGAATGCGTCGACGCGGTGGCTCCATCTGAAAGCAGTCGGACAAAAATCCTAAGGAATGGAAAAGGGGATTGGAAAGACGAATAACCAACCTCCTTGGGCTTCTCCTCGTTCATGATGTCCAGGAAATCATCTGTGCTACGATTCAGCTGCTCCTTGCTGGCCTTTGCTGAATGCGGGGTGGAGGAGCCATTCGGTTGCTTGCGGACATCCAGCTCATTCCTCATGGTCTCATAACGCCTCAGCTCATAGTCGATTACATCCATGCACAGAGAGCCAATCTTTAACGGAGAAAAGAGGCATTGATTCCAATGAGAGTTCTCATGAGCATCAGTGACGTTCCCCTTACCTTGTACTGCACTATAAGTGGATGGAACTTAGTGTAGGTGGAGAAACAAAAGAAGATATAGATTATGTTCGTCGATAGGTCGAGACTTTTGCGCCAGTCCTCGCGTAGTACACGCGACAAAGCACTAAGGCAGGCTTCTGTAAATGGGAACAGCAACAGCACACAAAATAATAATAAAAATCAGAATATGAAATCTTCAGAGGATTGTTATCCACTCTACCATTCTTTTCCAGCTCCTCTAGGTTATCGGGATTCCGTGCCATTTGTAGGATCATAGCCGAGCCGCGTATGCGTTCGCCCAGCTCCTCGTACAGCAGCTCAACATACTCGTCAATATTGTTGATGGACACATCCGCTGTGGGCGTGGAAGCGGCCAAAGCGTTGCCACTGCCATTCGTGATAGATGAGACACCGCCACCGCCGCCACCACTGCTGCCAGTGCCAGTAGCAGTGCCCGTGGCACTGCTGGACATGGCAGCCACACTGCTATGGGAACGGGCCGAAGAGCGTGTATGCGAGTTATGCAAGGCAGCCGACCGGCGGCTGTGTGTGTTGTTGTCGGGTATGTCTATGAAATGGCAAGAATATGTGTATATGTACATTTTGATTCGTACGATTCCGTTTACTTATAATACACAGTAAAAAGTGAAACCCACCATTGCTGGCATTGTCTTTGCGATTCTTAAGATAGAATATGATCTGTTCGACATCGTTTAGCTGCGATTTATGTATCAGATCGCATTTTTCCACCACCTCGCGGGCCAAGGCAGCCGGATCGGTTTTGGTATTCAGCGAGCGAAGCCTGATGATTTTCTGGCAGTTCTACCAAAAAGATAGGCACACAACACACAAAAAAACATAGTTTAAATAAATAATTAACAAATTGAACACACAAGCGAAACGGCTGGAGGGGTAAACGAGGGCAAAGACCCCGCACCGCCAACCGACCCGTCATCGACCCCGTTTCACGATATCGATTGGACAGCAGCCGTCGCAGCAGCAGCTCAATGTCAACCGGAGTATCCCCTTCCCTCTCATACCTTCTTCTCCTCAATCATTGGGTTGTTGGGCTCCCCGAATACCGTCGCCTCCAGCTGATAGTTGACAATCAAAGCCTTGTCCGTAGGATGCGGCTCAATGGAGCCGCCTTTCCATCGCCTAAAATGGTAAAGAACATAAAAATGGAATGCAATCAAAAGAGACAGAGAGAAAGAGAGCGGGCTACAGCAACATACAGCTGCATTGGATTGTTGGATCAATCATAAATTATGCGGTTCGGTTCGATGCGTAATGAGGTAATAGCTATTCCTTTGTTCTGGACTAATGATTCTGCATTTATTTTGTTTTGTCTCAAGTTGATGTTGCAAACACACACACACACACACACACATACAAAAACATTATACGCACACGCATAGTAACAAAATGTTGTGGCAAGTGGAAAATCAATAAAGAGCAAACCGCCAGCAAGGTGAGTGGGTTTTCGGGGGGCCTCACTTCTGACATATGACGCGCGAGTCGTTTTTTTGTGAGTTGCTGCTGCTTCTCTTTCGTTTGTTCTTCCACTTCCACTTCTACACCCACACAGAGTACTACATACGCACTTTTTAATAAACTTTGCGTCATCATTTGTTTGCATATTTGTGGATTTGGTTTTCGCCAAATTTGTAATGTGAAAACCAAACTCCGATTCCGTTGTTGTTGTGGTGTTGGTTCTGGGCGGGGGGCGGCAGGTGGCACTCAGGCAGCAAAAACTGCTGCAAGTGTCGCCTCTTTTTGGCCGTTCTTCCTCTGGATACTGCTGCTGCTGTCTATGCGAATCGCCGGCAATCGCATTGATTATATAATAGATGTAATGTATCACAATTAGAAGCAGCACAAAGCCCGATATTATTTGAAAAATTAATAACAAAACAAATTGCATGCGACTCCCCGATTCTGGCCCTCTTGTGTTAGTGTTTATCGATTTATCGATTACATTTAACGTCTGACCACCCGACATATACCAAAATATACCGTCTCATTTTCAAAATATACCGTAAATATACTTTCAGATGTTTTTTCGACCGGGAAAATTAATATTTTTGTGGGAATCTCATCAACCGAACTATTTTTCTGAGTTCTGGTCGAATCGACAATATTTCTCTGTTGTCTGAGATCCTAGATCAAATACATTCGCGACTTCGGATTCTACTCATCGATGTACAGGGTAGATAGCAAAACAATATCGGTACTTTTGTGCGATCAGCGGAACGAGGTTGGCGGCTACATGCCTTTATTTTGAAAGGTCAATAGTAGAGTCCAAAGCCAGTGCTGCCCATAGGGACAGAATATATTTTATATGCCCAGATTTTTCGATCGGAATAGGCAATGCAGTGAGTTGAACATTATTGGTTTACATATTGTTATAAAATCAGTCAGTATATACCAGGTGAGTGAGTCGTTATACAGAAATTGAGAAACTAGACAAAAAGTAGGAAACACACTCCTTACTTTGTTGTCTGGATTGATCTCAATCTTCTTGCAAAAAAACATAGCTGGGCTGAAACAAGTGAACATTTAACAGTGCATCTATGGAAATATTTAAGTATCATCCATTCTGAACGAACGTTAGGATAATAAACAACGTTCGTTCAGAATGGTTGATCGTCCTCGTAAGCGTAAGTGGCAAGATGAGAGCAGTGAGGATCCCAACCTCAATCAGCCCAGCCGTATTGACTTAGTTGCCGAGTTGATGGCTAAACTGAACGGAGTCAGTATTGTCTCCGACTTTTTCCACATGCAGCAGAAACGTGGAATTGTGTACCTTTTTTAATCACAATGTGTGTTGTAACGCTCTGAATGACGGGTCGACTGCTAGCCAAACTGCTCACCGTACAGATCGGTTTCTGTCTCCAGCCAAGAGCTACACCTGGGATTAATTGGTGAAGTAGCACAGATAGGTGGGCACCAGAAATCAGAACACACATGCAGAGGATGTGTTTGGGTAATACCCAGATGCACAAGCTCTGTTTTATCGCGACTTTGTACCGCGTGTGATTCCTTTGGGTCAAAGTTGAAGTTAGCTTCAAAGTTTCCTGAATGCCCTAAGAGCGAGCGCAAAGGCGCAGGCGCAGCCACAGCAAGTCTGCTACTATTTTTCTCTTCTATGGATGTTTTTCTGAACATACATATGCCAGTGAAGGCTTCCAAAAGTAATACACTTACCTAGGGGACTTGGGGTATACTCGTACGCATGTTCATTATTCATATATGTACATATTTACCTTAAATTTTCCATTATATTTAATAACTCTATGCGATGTATGCTTATCAGGCTAGAATAAATCGCTTTGTCAAGCGATATACCAAACACCATTGAGGGGGGATTGCTTGTGAATGGGGGCCCCCTCGAATCGATCTCCAATTCTGCTGCAGCGATTTGAACTTTCAATAATAAAAACCGCCATTCGATTATTTTTATTAAACATTAAACGAGTCAAATCTGCTGCCAACAAGGGGGTGGCTGCTGTCCACTAAAACTGTCCATTACTTGAAGAGCAGAGGCAACCTGCAGTGCGGCTCCGTCTGACTGGGGTTGTCCGAATAGAGCGACATGGTCCTAGCGGTGAGATCGAAAATGCCAACGGCGATGGTCTTGACCACCTCATCGCAGCTACCATTCTCGCGCCACACACAATACACGCCTCCAGAGACATCGCCCAGCATGTGGCGGACATCCTGCTCGCTCATCGGCGGCTTGTAGGTGCCAAATGTCTGCATCCGCGATACGCTGGAGTCGACCATCAGAGCATTGGCCTGATCCTGGTGTATGCGATCGAATCTAGGATCGGCAAACGGATATTGCTCAAGCTGCGGCAATGATGAATGGTAGATCTGGTACTCACTGATTCACATGGTAGTTATGCTCGCCCAAGGGTATCTCCTTGATGTTCAAAAGCGACTCATTCTTACGGTTTGGCGATGGTGCCATCTCCACGTTGTAGAACATCTGGCGGGGATCGCTGTGAAACTGCAGACTGTACATAGACTGTTGGCTGCCAAAGTCCTTTGGATACTCACGCCAAGAAGGTAAAGTTAATGGAGCAGGCATCGGCTGCTCCCACACCTGCGTCCCTGAGCACCCTGAACGCATCGTCCACATTGCTGGTGGCCAGCAGGGCTCGGGTCAAGAAGTGTCTGGCTAAAAAGCATTGAAGCATCAGAGCAAGCCCTTTTTATAGAAAAGCGAACATAAGAGAGGTACACTCACGTGTCTTGCCACTGCGCAACAGCTCCGCACTGATCGTATTGATGCTGAAGACCAGGCCATGATGATTCTGATTCATGGTATAGCCGGGCAAGTGTCCGGCATAGCAGAGGGACATAAAGTGCTCCTCCTTGACATTGTATTTGCCCTGTGGCTTGTCGCTGATGATGTGCGCGTCAACAAAATAGTAATGATTGAGGGTCTCCGTCAGGGCATCCTCGGTGTGACCCAACAGTCGCTGTAAACGAGACATTGCACTGCTTTAAAGGCAATCTTCTTGGTCTCTTCTTGGGGTTACCTACGCAATTCCTTTGGTTGACAATGATTGTGGAGCAGCCAGTCGGCTGGTTGTGGTTGCGCGGCTGTAACTTCAATGCCTGCGGCAAGATGTCGTCCAGATGCAGCAGAAATAGCTGAAATACAAACAAATACAACATACAAATTTCCGTGTTAACAGCACAGCACAGGCTTCTACCTGTCGAACAGCTCTGTTAAGAAGCTGACAAGTTTACATTGGTTCGCTCTGTTAAGAGTGCTGCATGGGCTGCATAACTTTAATGATCAATGTTTTTCTGATCTATTAGGGTTCTAGTTTCTGATCCATTTAGATAAATGGACTTGGGGCAGAAAAAGGGTCATATTTGCCATGGGTCCATGGGTCTGTGTCTAGGTCGTGCTTGAATCTGTACGACTCTTTTTTGTTGTTTACACACAGCACACCTGCATCTCGTTAGCGATCCAATTCCATGCTAATCAGACTTTTGTTATTATAAACTGCATCAGAGATCAGCAGCATATCAGAGGTGCCATAAAAATTGACAGCTTAACGCATTGATAATGCTGCTAATATGAATAATTAATGGTCGTATTAGCCACAGTTCTAGCCTAACAGCCACAGTCCCCGTCCAGCCCCTGTACACCAGACAAGACGAACCACCGCACCGTGTGCTATGTGCCGTGTGCCGTGTACCGTGTGACGTGATGGAGCTGGGAGATTTAGATAGAAGTAGATGTAGATGTTCATAGTTGCGGCCAGGGTCAGCGCGATTTTTGCGTGCAATTAATTGGCCGGGCCGGCAAAAGCAACAAAAAATTATAACACATTATCGAGCAAAGCAGCTGCACTGCGCCTTCTGCATTGGCCATGCTAATGAGCTTGATTCTGTGCCCAATCTGAATCCCAATTCCAATTCCAATGTCAATCGCAATGCCGCAATGCCGCAATGGCACGGCCATGCCAAAAGCCAGATGAAGCCCCAAGCAAGGGTTCAGGTTTGGTTCGATCTGAGGCGTAGGCATTCTTCAGGCTTCTCTTCTCTAGCCTCTTGTGTGCCGTGCTGTGCTGTGCCCTACAAATTGGCTTAAACGGTAAACAGAAAGTCTAATGGGGTAGCTTCAGGGTCGCAGCTTAAGATACTCTTGTATAATCGTACTTTGATCAAAGTTTTTTATTGATTATTCCCAAAGACTACTGCTAAAGAATACCTATAACGAACAAGAATACGGGACTACTAAAATTTGATACAAATTTGTATATAACACCTACTTACTATAAGCTTATCGTTAGATCTTCCATTGAATGAATGAATATGCATGGTCGTAATTTGGAGATAATTATTTCAGAAACCTGATCAAAAATAGCACAAGGGGCTCGTAAATCTCTTGACTATACATATGTAGTCTTACATTTTACAATTGCATACATTTGGAAAACAAGTTATTTGTTTTTTATGGCAGCTATATAATATACTATATATACTGATTCCAATGGATCGTATTTGACGGGGTTTTGGTGTGAAAAACCCTATAGGAAAATGTTACAACTTGTTCGCAGATCGGGAATAAATACAGCCATGAGATGGCTACTTTTCCGCGTGGCCAACAGTTGCCTAGAATCGTTATACCCCCCTCGTGGGCTGAGTAGGGTATACGGGCGATGGCGCCTGTCTATCAATTTCATACGCAGCAGCGGCAGCAGCAGCGGCAGCAGCAGCGGCAGCAAATCGGAACACGTTCAATGTCTATGCTCTGCACGAGGCCTCCACTGGCACTGGCACTGCGGCACAGCGGTCAACTTTTCGAGTTCTGTTTGATGCACAGTGATCGCCGGGTAAGTGCGACTCGCTAGGGGCTAAGCCCAGCAATTAGATGAAGCAGCCACGGAAGGCATTCCAGCACATTCAATCCACTGCATTGATTACAATAAAATTAGAGGCTAGACTAAGCAGGCACTAACTTCATTGTTGGATCATGAGTACAACATGCAGTTGTGTGGGATGACGGGTGGTGGGGTGACGGGGCCCTTTTAGCCAATTAACACTGTACTGAGAGAGAGAGCACTGCACTCGGTGGGTATCGCCTTTAATGTTGTCATTGGAGACCCCACAGACACGCAATGTCCCGTCCCAGAGATTGTTCTATCGCACGACACGACTTTTAGTTGGGCTTTGGCTTCACCGTTAGAACGCCGCCCCATTGCCCCACCACCACCCACCACCCACCGCAGCCTAGCAAGGCCTTGCAGTGAGGATTATTAGCGTTAAATTACAATATTTAAGCCAAAAGCTCCAACAATTGTATTCGTTTTAATGGGCATTTAATTGTGCACTCTGCCACTGCGATGCATTACCATTAGTCGGTCGTTTACAGTTTTACATTTTTTACAGTTGAGTGCTAATTAGCTAGTCGTACCCCACCCCCCTACCCACCTCTGACTAATTGGATTGATGGGGTTACGATACTATCTCTAAGATATTCTCACCTTATGGAACTCCACCTCCGCACCATCGGCCACGCCCTCCAGTTCGCGTACATACTGGGGGAAACTCTCCTTCACCGACTCCAGGGTCTCATTATAGATTTGCTCTGTAAAAGAAATGCAAAAGAATGAATGAATCATACAATCCAATCCATTCGATTCGATTTGATTCGATCATCCACTCATCTCGTGTGGTGTGCTCCCAATATTCTTATGAGTATGAGTATACATAGAGAGAGTACTTACTGCCTTTTGGGGATTGATAGAGGGGCAAGTAGGTCTCGATCAGGGGCTTCGATAAGAGCAAAAAGTTCTTAATCATCGAGCCAAACGTGCGGCCCTGTAAAGCAATTAAATAAACAATATATTTCCATTATAATTAAATGATTAAATGCTTTCTAATTTTGTAAAAAACAAAACAAAAGTACAAAAATAAAGGTCCGCCCCCCTATGGAGATTTATTTGCAAATCCGTTTTTGATTATTATTTGATAGAAAAAAACAAAAACAAAAATGAAAACAAAAATCTAATCGATCACGACCGATCGATCGCCAGTGTAAAGAAAACAAACGACGACTAAAATACAACAGAGAATAAAGAGAGAACATGAATACTCGTAATGAATGGGTGCTATTTGTTGTAAAATAACCTTTCGGGTGGGCACCCAGAGACACAAGCACAGACGCGGACACGGACGCGGACACGGACACGGACATGGATAAACTCCATAGAACACCATGCAAATTGGATCTTAGAGCCGATGGTCAAAGCCAGACAAAGTCGCGAGAATCACGAATCTGCATTATTTAGCAAAACGTCTGGGTCCCAGCCGAGACTTGGTCTGTCTGTCTGTCTGTCTGTCTATCTGGCATATATAGTATTTACAAGTTGCTGCAGTAAAGATAACCCAACCACAGAACAGATAAAGCTTTGAAGTCCGTTGTGACTCTTGCGGTTTTGCTCAGACCCTGAACCAGATATAGTTAGATGGGATTCTTGAGAGTTCAGGCATTTCTGGTCTTTGTGTTCCTTCAAAATAAATTTTAATAGCACAATTTGCACAATCGCAACACACAGAGATATCATTGGAACAGTCGAATCAAGTAATGATGGTAAATATCCCAATTCGGAGCAATTTTGTATTCCAAGTCCTTCAAGACACAATAATCTAGATTCCCGATAATTGCAATCAAAAATTCAGCTGGCGTGACCAACCAACCATGGGAATTGGGAGAGGATGGAAGGACCTCCCCCAACGTACTAGCCTACCAACCACCGAACCTACGAACCTCTCACCAAAGGTCACGCAACTTACCATATCGAAGCCGACCTCATAGTGAGTGCCGCGAGTGTACAGGACGGGCACCGCCTGTCGACGCGGCAGAATCTTTCCAGAGGACATTGCACAGATTGCAGCAATGGAAGCAGATGGAGCGGAACTTTTGATAACAACTCTTTTTTCTTGGCGTTCTACAAATGTTATCACTGCTGCCTTTGTATTGGTGGGGCTGAGTGTACGTGTTACGTATGCGTATGCGTATTCGTGAACGTATCGCAAAGTAAAGCAATAAAACTTGCACTCAAAAAAAACACAACAAATTTACTAGTTAATATACTATACGTATTTGGACACTAGACACTGCTATGTTCTTTGATTAATTGCACAGCAAATAGAGAGTGAGTGAGGCTAATCTCGGATTTGGCCAGCTTTGTTCTAGAGCGCTTGAAGGCAGAATTCAAACTGATTTTCGTTTGTTTGCCGTTTGGTGCCGTCCCAGGCCGGGCCGGGCCGGGTTAGCATTACCGAGAGCAGCAGCGGCAGCAGCAGCAGCAGCAGAAGACGAAGGCGTCGAGCGTCGGCGCTGCCGAAGCACTTGCTCTTGACAATATCAATATACTGACTCTGCTTTGCTCTGCTCTGCTCTGCTCTTGTGACGCTACAACAACGATGACGAACCACATAGGCCAGACGCGACGCAGCGACTTTGCGGCTCTGCGACCTAAGCAGCAGCTGAGACAGAGCGCTGACGTCAGCGTTGGCAGCACGCACCACCCACCTGTCCGGTCTCCTTTTAGCTGTTATCGATCAAAAGGTGTGAGGAAGGTCTATTCGACTAGCAGAAAAGATAGAAGGCCATTTCATGGGTGAACGAAATTCTGATCGATAGATAAGGGATTTCGGAGATCTGTGATTAGCTGTGATTGCATGGGTCAATGAAATAGTCGTTCACTCGCCTGGATGCTCAATGGAAGCGATAAACGCACCTGCCACTCACCTGTAATCGATAGGCAAAACGAGTAATGGATATGCAAGGACCTCTTACCTTACAAAGTGATTTAGCGATCACTGGTGACATAAAGTTGATTATGTGTTGGTTTACTTATCGTATTCGTATTCGCATTTACATATGGAAACGTCTATAGGTACATACATACATACATACATACCTCTTAAGTCAATTAGATGGCTAATAGGCTTTACGATTTAATGCTGGAGGTTAGGGGTCGTTTGTTTTCTTTCGTTTCTTGTTGTGCCTTGCCCCTTTCTTTGGGTCTTTGGTTACGTATACGCCCTCCCCCCTTACCACCCCACAACTATGACCATGAATATTTTTGCTTATAAACACGTTTGTTGTTTGTCCTTTTCACTCCCTCATTTCTTTTTTTCTTGTCTTGTCTTATTTTCATTTATTGTCTCATTTAAATGGGTTCGATTTTGCATGAACAGAAACCGCATTCCCCAGTTCCAAAGTATGGGGCGAATCTACTCCATAGATACCCCCCCACCCAACCACACCCCACCCCACCACAGCCCTCGCTTTGCATGGTACGCTGCATGAAAAGCGTGTGAGAGATGCAGCTGAGAATTTGATAATTAATTTATGGGTTTACTGAGAGATGATCTCAAATTATAGATTGGTTTTCGGGGCTTGTTTTGGAATTTCCACACAAAAAAAAAAACAACAAAATAATACAATTAAATGCAAATAAATTACAAGTCAATCAGACATTGCTATGAAAATGAGTTGCATTTTAAGTACTTTTTTATTATTATTAATAATTTGATGCTTGCTTCTACTACATCTACATATACATATCTATATAGAGAGCTATGATGATGAACTTTCCTGATGATGATGATGATGATGTGATGCGATAATTGTAATCATGATAATGATAATGAATGCCGCAGCGCAACTTTCTCAGTGTTGCCACATTAGCATCACAATTAAATGTTTATTAATTTCACATTGGACCACACACACACACTCGAACCACAACATTCAAAAACAATCACCAATAATCGAATATTATATAAGTGAGAATATGAGGAATTCATATAGGGGATTCACATATGTACATATACTATATATGATTGGACGCTACAATTTCTCAACTTTAATCTGGTCCAAACCCAACGATCGAACAGAAGTCGTTCATCGATGCTCGAAGAGAGTCCATATCCAATACCCATACCCATACCCATACCATACCATCATACCACATGGATGAGTCGCTTTCATTATCGAATTTGTATGAAATGAACTTTCGTTACGATTTTATTTTGGCTGGCGGCTAGAAAAATATATGCGCCGCTCCGCATTTCAATGATAATGAAAACAAAAGTTAAAACAAATAAAATACAAAATCAAAATCAAATAAGAAAAACAACCGCTAGGTGGTTAAACGACTAAACGCCAAAGAGGGCCAAAGAGAGTGAGAGTGGCTGCGTTGAGAGTGGAGTGGCAGAGAGAAGCGAAGAAGAGACGACTGTCAAACGGCGGTTACACAGAAAATGACATTTTACAGTTACACAGTTTGATTTTACACTCTCCCAAACGCGGAGCATGCGCACTTTCTGTTGCAGCTAATCAGGATATCGGTCTGATCGATTAACCACAACGCTATCGATAATGTCCTACAAGAATGGCTGAACGGCGGGGAAAGTGTATCAATTACCAAACATTATTATTGCGTATTTTCAAGTATTAATTGGATATCCAGTTGAAATACATAATATTTACTATATGTATTCATATCTTGCGTGACTTGAAAAATAAAAAATTAATTGGCATTACACGCATAACGAGGGATATACATATGTACTTGTACATATGTATCTACATATGTATATTCAATTATTTATATAAAAACCGCTGACTAAATATTTCTGTTCTTTAAGTTTATCGCGTGATCATTTATTGAAGAAAGATCATTGCAGGAAACAGAGAAAAGTGCCATGTATACAATATTTATTGTTTATTTATAGATTGCATCGCACACTCTACCGATTAAGATTTAGTAATAAATCCTTCCTGAGAGACAGACTTACTATATACTATGCATAGTAGTAAATAATGTATAGATGGGTAATGTTTTCCTCCTATGGTAGGCACATTTGGAAGGGCATCCAAATGTCAACCACTTTCCCCAATGGCCGGAGGGAACGTAGGTCAAGAGCTGCGTCGCGGCTTCGTCCGGTCTGGTCTGGTCTGGTCGTGTCGAGTCGGGGCTGTTGTATATAAATTTTGACAAAAGAAAGATTTCGGTTTAAACCAATTTTGGCAAGGCGGCGGTCTATAGGCCATAAGGTGATGACAACGAACCAGACCGCGTGCGCGCTTCAAGAGAACCAGATACCCATCGACGACAGCTACAGAATGCCGCGTCCGAAGCCGCGTCCGACCATGACCACGGCCATGGGCCATGCGTGGCCACTGTTGCTCCTCCTGCTGGTGTTCCACTGGTGTTCCTCGGCGGCCGCCTTTGGCAACGAGTACGTCCACATCAAGGTGCATGTGCCCAAGGAGCAGGGCGGTGAGCCAGAGGTGGCCAAAGTGATCCACCATTACCATCACCATCCGCATCCCCATCAGCTTCATCGCCTGCAGCGTGGTCGTGGAGCACCACCACCGCCACCCAAACCGAAGCACCCCAGTCCGCTGCTGGAGAGCGTCATTCTCTCCGATCTGGACAAGCCGCTGCACATGAGCGAGCACGCCGACTATCTGAATCACGCCAAGGAGCTGGCCGAACATCTCACGGAGTCGTTCAACAAGAAGCAACCACTGCCACCGCCACCGCCGCCACTACCCCCCAAGAAGAAGGTAAACACCTACACGATCATCGAGGAGCAGCACAGCACCAGGCCTGCTCCCGCTCCGGCTGCAGTGCACAGCGGCTACGACTATGAGGACCATCCCGATCACAGTGTGGAGACGTACCGAGTGATTGAGTCCCGCCCCCAGCTGAACCACCACCATCATCCCCACCACAAGCAACACCATGCCCATCTGGAGGAGGATGATGAGGATCTGGGCTATCACTACCCGCCCTCATCGCGATCGCATCCGCATGCCCATCATCCCCATCATATTGGTGGCGCCTACGCAGAGCCCGCTCCCGTCGAGGAGCACATTGAACAGGAGGCGGAGCATGGCTACAGCTACTCTGCTCCCTACTCCCATTCTGGACGCGGAGCCAAGGCGGGCCGGGCTCCGGCCTACACCCTGGAGGCCCCCGAGGAGTCGTCGTCCGCCTACGGCTATGACTACTCCAGGCCGAGCAGCAGCAGCAGCAGCAGCAGTGGTGGCAGCAGCACGGGCTTTCGACCGTCCCCACAGCTGCCCAGCGGCAACGATGGCTACGAGGATGAGGTGGCGGACACCTATGGGGCGCCAGCATCCACACGTCGTCGTCGACCGGCTCTGGTGGATTGGCCAGAGGTGACGGGATTCAACAGTGCCGCCCCCGAGACGTATAACGGTGTCGACAGCTACAACGTAGGTCATGTCCAGGGCTTCGGCAGCGGTGGCTATCAGTACAGTGGGCCCTATCTGTAGCGGCCACCCCCCTTAATAGTAGACTTATTTATTGCCCGTTTTTTTTTCATAGTTGATAACAGCAGTGCAGACAAATATATAGACCTTGAATGTACAACGTGTAGTATAGCTTTTTTGTGTGTGGGAACCGGTTCGAAAGTGCTTTTAAGAAGCTTCGAGAGTGAGAGAGAGAGAGAGAGAGAGCATCTCTCCGACCCAACCTGACCCGACTGGACCTGGTGGCTACTTAAGCTAATGAAATGAGTCATGTCAACGGTGACCCATATGCTTAAATTACAGAATTATCGATGGGCAGGTGCGAATAGAAAGATAACCCAAACCAGCGGTGGGTGCAAACGAATTGAGTGTACCCCTATTCTATTCCTCATTGGAGTACCGGATAGATGTAACACACGGCATGTATTTTGTTTTTGCATTCACGGTTGTTCTCTTTGGCACAATTCGCGTGTGCATCAGGCTGAATAAATCATGCAACAAAAGATACATTTGAACCAAACGGATTTTTCGAAAACGCTTTGATTCTGATTGAACAATGGTAATTTTATTGAATGTTTCTTTCTTCTATGTTTTCTATGAAATACTAAAAATAGCCAAAAACTCTTAGGTACTTGGTATTCCAGTACAATCTGTTGCCCTTAGCCTGATAATGGATACACCCTTGGCCGCTTACTCGTTCCGGGGTATCCAATCGGAAGTTTCGATCAGCCACTGAAGATGTGTCGACGGGATAACCCAGAAAGGCAGTAGTAGAAGTAGTGAGTAGCCAGACGGAAGCCAGTCCGGGACCAGTCCACGATGAGCGGCCATTTGGGCCATGTCCTGCACTTTCATCTGCGCGTCTACCAGGTGCTCGGCTTCCATGGCTTGCCCCTGCCAGGCGATGAACGGCCGCACAGGACGCGCCAATTGCTCCGAGCCTGGAGCCTGTTCATACTGATGGGGTTGAGTGGAATGATAGCCGTATGCCTGACCAGCGATCTGGAGTTTCTCTATAAGGGCGACATGTTCGGCTGCGTGAACGATGGCCTGAAGTACTTATTCGCCGAGTTTGCCATCTTGTCCATCTATGGGGAGACGATGGCCAGCCAGCGGGCCCTGGCCCGCTTCTGGTGGCTCCATGGGAAGCTCAACAGGCAACAGCAACAGCAACGGCACCCCACCAGCAGCCGGCTGTCCCAGCCAGCCTCCATACGCAGCGAACTGCGTCAGTATCGACGCTACCTGGTCTCGCTGTACGGAATCTTGGGGGCGGAGATTATCATCAATATCTGGCTGTGGCAGGTGCAGCCGGCCGACATGCATTTGTTACTATTCTGGGGCACATTCGAGCCGCTCGTTTTTCTCGTTTACTTGCGGAACGTGCAGTTTGTGCTGCACATGGAGCTGCTGCGCCAGCAGTTGGCCCAACTCGAGCGGGAGCTATCACTGCTGGCCGAATACTCGAGATTTGCCAGCCTAACCGGTCGCAGTTTCAAGGATTTTGGGCATTTCCTGCGCCGCCGGCTGTTGCAGAAGCAGCGCGTCTACAACGATGTGCATGAGATGTATACCTGCTTCCAACGGGCGTTTCGCTACTCCATACTGACCGTTCTGTTATCGATCTATGTGAGGATTGCAGTCGATTGCTATTTTATGTACTACACCGTCTACATAGCCATAGCCAATTTGGGTAAGTCCATTTCCATGTCCATGTCCATGTCTATTCGAGAACATGCGAGTCTCTCTCCGATACGAAGACATTCCTTTTCGTTTTGGGGCCGTACAGATTACTCTTTGATATTGCCCGCCTTGTTCGAGATACCCGCCTTCATCTATGCCTCGCAGAGCTGCATGGTGAGGGTGCCACGGATAGCCCATCAGCTGCACAACATTGTCACGGAAACGGGATGTTGCAGCTTTGCAGATCTCTCCCTACAGGTAACGCATGCTCTACTCCGAGATCATCCCTCATTGCAATCTTGACTCTTTTGCAGATTCAGAACTTTTCCTTGCAAATCCTCCATCAGCCGTTGCGCATCAATTGCCTGGGCATCACCATCCTGGACTGTTGTCTGCTCACTCGGGTGCGTTTTTAGGAGTATCCCAGCCGGAGAGAGAGTGCTTTCTAAACGGTTCTTTCAACTCTTTTTGTGCTTACAGATTGCCTGTTCGGTGGGCACTTACATCATCTACACCATTCAGTTTATACCAAAGTTTAGCAATCAATATTGGTAGTATTGGTTGTTCAATAATGCTTCTCCGATTTGGTTGCAAATTAATTATATTACGCTTACAAATTTACAACCTTTTGTGCAGACTTGTTTTCGTTTGCATCTACTTAGTATGGGTTTCTGTCACGCTATGCTCCTGCGATTCACAATATCTGAACAGAGAAATTGCTCTACAAACATTCTACGCAATCATGTCAGGCATAAGAAAAGTAGACATTGGTGCGATTCGTACCGCGTTTGGTCTGGTGTTTTATCATGGTCATGGAAATCGAAGAATTTCCATTACGAATTGATTTTTTTATCTACCAAATTGACATACAAAACACGATCCAGAACTATATGCAATTGCCAACACTCAAACAAATTGAAATCATAATTGATTTGGACGCGTATCACTTTAGAATTGATCTATACCATGGGATAGGTATAAGATGGTTCATTTCCTGGTTTATATATTAAAGCTTTGTTATATTCTTTAAAATTATACATAAGTTTAAACATATACAGTATATAGTATTTATTTATAAAGTAGAGGGGGTGTGGGCCAAGGGCCGCGGTGCCGGGGGGCCGGGGGGAGAGTCAGAAGCAGCGTTCGGTGTGTTGGATTTTTAAGTAATTATTTACAAATTTGTCTTCCGCCTATGCGCTGGACGGGTGCCTCCTCTCCCTCATTCTCTCTCTGGAGTCCACTAAATGTTTTGCCGATCGATTGTTCATAAATTGAGATTATTCTCTTCCCCTTGATACCATTCTAAGCTTGGTAGCTAATTTTCTTTCCTTATTTACGATGATGATCTAAACTCAAGTATTATAATAAACGTAATAAAATGTTTTCTGGACTGAATGAAACATAATAAGACCTAATTCTCACACACGCACACACAATCCTCTCTCTCTTGGTTAAATTATTGTAGTATATTGCTAGAATTTCACGGCCAAGATCCGGCGAGACCTTCGTGGGGGGACTCATGTGGGGCGACTACAGACTATGCATTGGAATATATGTATTTATATAGATTGGATTGGTTGTAAAGTGTGTGTTTTCTTATCGCCTAATCGTATTCATGACTTGATTCTCGTTTTGCAATTAGATTCTCGCGCTCATCTTCATTTCCCTCGATGATGGTGATGCCACCAGCAGAGCCGCTGCCATGACTGCCACGATTCAGTGGCTTGATGCGATGCACTGTTTCGGTGAGGCCGGAGCCAGTGAGTACCTCCACCTCATCATCATCGTCGTCGTCGGGCACTGTGAAATATGGATGCGACGAAACTGGACGGAATTTATAGCCAGTCAGCACGAAGAACACATAGGTGGCCATCTCGCGAAACATTTCGTCCAGCCAGGCATACTGGAACACCACCGTCATCTGGAGTAGATCGACAATGATGCGCGTAAAGTAGATATAGCAAACGATCATAATGTAGAACTGGCGGAATAGCTTCAGTTTGCGTAAATTGATGGCCGCCTTGCCATCGGTGGCCGAGGCCTCATGCAGATGCCGTATGGACCACACAATGGGAAACAGTATGGCACCGCAGCACAGCAGATCCACAAAGAAGAAAATGTTGTGCCAAGTTCGGAACTCGGCGTCGCTCTGATCCGATTCATCTGTGATGATTTGGGCCACATTAGCCAGAACCTATACGCACAGAATAGACATAAAGTTATAGTACAGAATATCAGTTCGTATACAGCCCTCAAAATGGAGGGTACACTCACTTGCAGCGGAATAACAATCATAAAGATCTTCTTGTCCTTGTCCGAAAGTATGTGCTTGATGAAGGTCCAGCCAGTGCCAATAAGGACAATTGTTATGAAGAGGACAGCCCCTTTGAGCAGATGGGCTATATAGTAGAGTATGGCCCAGGTCTCCACATGCTCGCCACGCTTTTCAATGAAATGATAGTTGATCGAATGGAACATCAGGGAGAGCGACTTGAGGAACACCAGCACAGCCATCAAGTAATGTATTTTATACACAGTGTGCTTGCTCTTCTTTAGAATGAACACCCAAAAGAGACCGGACAGGAAGAAGAGCAGACTCATCATAAAGTACAGCGCGGGCAGGGGCATCTCGCCTGCCGACAGATAGTTGCCATTGTTGTTCTCCTCAATGTCCACCTGCAAGAAAGCAAAAGGTATAGGATAGCATCTCATCTCCATTTCATGTGACAGGACAGGGCAGGCAGGCAACTTACATTGAAGGACACTATTTTAGGCGCATAGTAATTGGGACAGGCATGGAAGTACAAGTTGTAGAGTCCCTCATCCAGCAGTGAGGCCACCAGCATGGAGAAGGTAAAGTTGTAATATGTCACGCCCTGGATGACCTGCCTGTCCAGCGGTAGCGTGGAGTCCTTGCACAGTGCATTTTGCGATTGCTTGTACGAATTATACAAGTTGTTGTTCTCCCCCATTTCAGGCACACTCTCGGCGGGAAAGGGGTCTAGCTCAGAGGGCCAGGGATTACCAGGAGCTGGCGCCACCTGTTTTGCATCGATTTCGGCTTTGATCTTTTCGGATTCAGGGTCAGCTGCTGGTGGGCCTGACGCCACCTTCGGTGCTTCCACTGGCTGCTGCTTGGCGGCTGGTGCAACATCCTCTTTCTTGGCCTCTGGCTCGACAGCAGCCTCCTGTTTGATATCAGCCTTCTTTAGTGGCTTGTGTATGGGATTAAGCAACGAATTTAAACGCTCCTTGTCCAGAGTAAGTTGTTCGGGAACCTTGGCAGGTGCTGCCTTTTCAGCCTCGGGAACAGCTTCGTCTTGCATTTTGGCAGCAGCAGCGCTGCCTTCTTTAGCGGCAGCCGAGACCTTGGGACTGGGCTTTGCATCAGATGGCATTTCAATTTTACCCACTACGGCGGTTGGTGGTGATGGTTTTAAGACTTGCGACTGTCTTAGCTCTTCGGTATCCATGGGATCCTCCACTGAATGATCGTCCAAATCATCGGCTCCTTCGGCAGAATATTGCGGCGGGGCATCACGGGGCTGCCTGAAGAGTACCGAGTCACTGACCTTGGACAAGGAGTTTCGCTTGTGCCGCGAAGCGATATCCTTGTAGATGTGCATATTGCGCCATTCGGGAGAGCACTTTACGCGTACTCTGTAAATGCGGAAGAAAAATGTTTCAGTGTGTGGGTGTGCCATGCCGAACGGCTACTCACTTTAGCTCCTTCAAATCCAGGACAAAGAATAGTATGGGTCCCCTGGTCTGCTTATTTAGCGGCTCCTCGAGTATGCATTTGTTTTGATGCGAATCCAGATAGGGATTCAATTGGTCAATGGTGGTCTTGTCCAGCGACAGGCCGAACTGCACAGTCAGACAAGAGTTAGATGGAGGCTTAAGACTTTGAGGGTTCCACTTTATATGCTTACCAAATCCCCAGAATTCTCTCCGTCAATGGTCAGCTTACTAAGCTGCACATCCAGATGGCCGTTCGTGTAGAAGCCGAATGTGCTCAGTGCAATGTAGGGTCGCATATCGTTCTGTGTTGTGCGAAAAGTGGATACAAGAAAATATGAGTCAGGTACCATTGCCATTGCCGGCTGGGGATGGTGTGGTGGATAGATGGCTGTGGGCTGTGGGCTGTGGGCCGTAGGGCCGCGGGGCCGTGGTTCGCCATGTCTTCACCAACTTACGCGAACTTCCAGGTGATGTTTACGCGATAGCACATCATGGGGAGCGCTTAATAGTGTGACAATAACCAGCAAAGCTATTGATTTCATATTTATGATGGCCGCCGGTGGCACCTGCTTCGTGAATATCCTCAGCGCACGCAGTTTGTTGAATTTTCGTCTGTCGCGATGTTGTCGTCTCGTGGCACTTTTGTGACTCTGTTTCCAAAGAGACAACAAATTAGTGTGCCTGCCTGCACTGATTCAGAATGTTGCAATTGAACGGTTTCGTTTGACACTGTAACTTATAGTTTTTCACACCTTTATCAAAATTTATTACGAATTTATTTCATTTTTTTTCAGGTTTTCTTATTTATAGTGTGACCGCGGATTTATGTAATTCAGTATGTGTGCACACACAGTGTGACCGCTTACAACTAGTCAGAGTCTTCCAATAAAATACTAAAATCGATATAAGGTTTATTATTTCCCAGCTGATTTGTAGCTCGATAGCTAAATTCTTGAATCAAACGGCTATTTATATTACACCATCTATCGGGTTCCCAGAGAGGCTCCATACGGTTAGATGACATCGGGGGGAGCAGGGATAGAATCCGTTACTGGAACAAATTTAAGGAAGAGAATAGGATTAGATAGAGGTATTAGTGATGACCCGAAGGGTGCAGAAAACGTGGATTCTCGATTTTGTCACATTGTGCGGTAAAGCCCATCACTTTTTTTTTTGTTAGAGCCGAAAGTTCCAAAAGTAAGAGTCGAGCTTTGGGGCTGTTTTATTGAAAAAGGGACTTCGGTTTGTTGGTGTCGCTTGGGCTACTTGATGGTGCAGTCATTGCATATCAACGTCCTAAAGAATTTCTATAATGATGAAATTTATTTTTAAATTATTGAAATTGAATTAAATTAAATATAGTATGTGTTAAACTTAAACTTGTTACTTAGAGCTGCTTCGCTGCTGCCCTATCTCATTCCATGTAACCCAGTGGGGCATCGAGGTCTCCCAAATTTCGACGCGATTGCAGGCCATGGCGCGGCTTGAACTTGCCATCGCCCAGCGTTACCTGTGGCGGCATAGGTTTTCCCCGGAAAGTGGCCACTTCGAAGGAGGGCGGTGGCGATATCTTGGCTGATCTGTGTTTATTCAGTGGTATATGCCAGGCGGCCTTCTTGGTAGCAGTGTCCGTGGAAGGATCAGCTTCAGGGGCAATGCCGCTGTCCTCTGCCGCCCCAATGGGTTTCACCTGGGTGATGGTTGCCTCCAAGGCGCTCTTGCGCTTCTTAAAGTACACCACCTCCAGGCCGAGGGTGATCATGGCCAGGATAAGTCCAAAAAGAGTGGCTATGAACACACCCCCCAGGCTCTCCAAGGTGATGCCCTCCTGGTCCTCGGAGAGCGGACAATTGCGCAGATTCGATTGGTTCCAGTACTTGGCCTTGAGCTCCTCGAAAAACCGATCCTTCTGCAGCTCCAGTATGGCATAGCTGAGCTCGTCGCCCAGATGGCTGCCCTGCTGGACGGCCACCGCATATGGCTGTTCGGCAAACACCTCGCCCACCTCCGTCAGATTGCAGTTTCTGGTTATCTCGTACTTGATCTCCGCCGAGTCATGGATGAAGGCATAATCGGCATTCTCGTGGGCATCCACATTGGCAAACCCCTGGCGGGCATCCTTCACCGGCTGCGAACTGTTGATGGCCAGCAAAATGTGTCCGTACTGCTCCTTGATCGGATAATCCCAGATGCGGAACTTCTTAAAGTCCTTGGAGGCATTCAGAGCCAGCTCCTTCCACATGCGATACAGCGTATCCTCAGCAAACTTCATATTGATGAAATACTGATGCGTATCCGATTCCATGACGACCGTATAGTTGATACGCGATTGGCGGGCCAGCTGCTCCAGCGACTGGACCGGTGTCTGCATGCGCTCCACCGTAAGGAAGGCGGCCAGATTGGCAGTAAAGGTGGCCAGCATGAGGACCACAAACAGCCAGTAGGCGGCTACCAACATCCGGCCGGAAACGGCCTTTGGCGCCTCGCCACCGCCCTGCGGCGTGAACGAGGTGAGGGCAAACCAGAAGCTCTCACGCAGCGTAAACTCTCGACAGGCATACGGATAGGCGGCCCGGTTGTTCCTAGAGCTATATGGCGAGTACTTGTCCATGAACCAGATCATAAAGGCCGTGCCCACCAAGGCAGCCACAATGCTCAGCCACACCTCCAGCCGCAGGACGGTCATGAACTTGAACAGCGAAGTCTTCCGTACGGGCTTACGGATCACGATGGAAATGCCCGTCTGTTCGTAGTAGGGCGGCAGGAAATCGATGGCCTCCTCCCGTTCCGAGTACATCTTCAGGGCGGCAATAGCAATGTCAGTTTCGCCCCGCACCAGATCCCCCACCACGCCATCCCATTCGTGGTTCTCGTCCAGCTCGCCCATGTGCCCTGTCAGGGGCGCCACGATCTCATACTCGAAGTTGAGCTTCTGCGATAGCCGCTGGATAAAGTCAATGCAGTATCCCTCCCAGATGGGATCTCCTTTGCGGTCGAGCAACAACTCTCCGGTTTTCTCGTTGCGCCGCAAATAACTCCAGGGTATGCTCTCGGCGGTGCCGATACGAAAGAAGCGACGTGCCGGACTGATCGTCTCGTTCAGGAGACGCAGCGTACCCCCGCCCAGGGTCGACCACATGGCCAGATCGGTCTTGGCCTCATGCTCGCTGGAATAGTAGCCAGCGGAGATGTTTATCGCAAAGGTGAGGGCCGGCAGCACCACTGCTGTTGGCTGACCCTCCTCCAATTCATCCGGATACCGATCCACGTGCGGAGCAAAAGTCAGAAAGTTGCTCCAGTGCACCCAGTCCAGCCAGGAGCCGGCCTCTAGCTCGGGCTCAGTTGTGGCCAGCTCCGTCGAGGTTTCGGCGCTGGTGGTGGAGGAAGAGGAGGAGGAAGTGGCATTGCACTCCACGTAGATGGGCTGCGGCATCTCCGGACTCACCTGAGCCGCATTGATCAGACTCCTGAGCACATTCAGGAGCATGGCGCGCTGCATCTGCACAGAAGGATAGAAAGAGGAATGAACAGTGGTTTTAGAAGGACATCGACCCCTGTCTGCTCTTACTGTGAATCCGCTGCCGCAGTAAAGATCCGGCATGGGCATGGACCTGCAGATAGCCCGGGCATTCAGGCTAAAACGATTGGCCAGCTCCGCCTGGCGCTTGTATTTGAAGACCCGATCGCGGGTATCCAGAAAAACGAAATGCCATTCGGTGGGTCGCTCAAATATGCCACCCTTTTGCACCTGTCACAAAACCAAGAGAACCACAAAATCTAGCTTCCAGGAATGCCAGGAATGTGCCAGGACAGGACTCAACTCACCTTATCGAAGAGTCCATTCATGGCCGCACCGCGAGCAAACATCGCGATATAATTGGGCGTGGGCCTCAAGCCTTTTATACGCTGCACAAAATCCCCCCTCGGATTCTCATTCTCAGTGGCATCGAGGATCAGCGTACGGAATGGATAACCAATAATCATCTGCTGCATGGCCTCTTCAGCATCCCGGGAATTTTGAAATACCATCGCCACATTATTGGCCCGCTTCTGTTTCATGAAGGCCCCAAACATCTCCAGAAAGGGTCGCAGCATGCGCTCCAGCCGCACATAGGCAATGCCCTGGGCGCGCAGCAGATTGTAGCCCTCCGGCCAGTGGCTGTAGGTGAGATCTATAACAATGCTGGTACCCTCGCTGGCTAAGATCTCACAGACTGAACCAGAGACCAGACAGAAATTAGAGAAACGGAATTGGTGGACGAATCTCTGTGGACTTACAGCGTCGCATATCCTTGCCGTCTTCGGAGCGTGTCAATGGCATGGAGACATCCGACACCTTGATGTCCAGACGCATGCCCTCCAGCTCCTTGAGCACCACCACCATATCCGCATCGAATTCTGCACGCTGCAGGGGCTCTATCCAAAAGGCTGTTGGTGAAAGCAAAACGAAACTCACGAGACTGTAGAGGGAATCAAATAACGACTATCGAATCTGGGGAACTCACTTATCTTGAGCAGCTCTTGGGCACTGGCCAGACCGTGGCCCACAACTAGAAGGAGGAGTAGTACCAGCTGCACCATGACGAACCGCTTGCGTTGAGTTCTGTTTCCGAATTAACATTGTTGGGCCTTCTGCAACTGCTCCTGCTCGATGGCCTGTCGCCTGCCCTGCCATAATTGCTGCAATTATATATAGATATGGCATGCAATGCCCATCAAAAAGGGGCTGATGAATATTTAAGGACGCCACACATATGGGTCTGACAGCCTTCAAAGCATTAAAGATTGCGTTGTGGCTTGAACTCGTTCTTACACTAATTCTTTCCCCACGTGCAGACATTTTTGTAAAAAAAAACTTAATGATGCATATTTTGAGCAGAAAACAAAATTGGCTGTGACAGCCATCAAAGGATTAAAGGATTTGTGGCTTTAATTTTCGTAGATAGACAAAAACATAATATATATTTTTAAATATTTGTTATATAAATATTAAAGTAGCAAGTGGGGGGTCTTTAAAGATCCCGATTTAATTTCCAAAAAGGAGAAGTCTCTTATATAGTAAAAAAATTGTTTTTAAATGTTTAATACGATGTTTAATATTGCTATGAATTCGTTCACATATTTGATCCATTTTAAATTTGTTTTTAATATTTAAAACATTTATGTGTAACTTATTTTTGTGAATATTTAAAGACCATGTCTCAGCTGGCAGTGAAGGGCATCAACACATCTTTAAAGATTAAAGATTTTTTTTTAATTTTTTTAATATTTAAGAACAGGTCCCATACACGCACATGCACACACACCCCTGTACCTAGACATGTACATCGCTGTGACACCATTAAAGAGAGTATCTTCAATTCATTCGTATATTCGTTAAAAAAAAAACAAACTGCGATATATAATTTGTTCTTTGTGCTTAAAAATTAAATAAACTTTCTATAGTTATCTAGATATATAGTGGGCAGATATAATAGTATACATATATCGTAAATGAAACATTTGTTATTCATGTGAAAATGTTGAGTGAATAGCCATCCCGTCCGTTCATTCCTTAGACCTTACAAACGAAAATAAATACTATACAAAAAACACTCCATTTCAAACGAGACGATTTCAACGCGTCTATCTTTTGTCTACATGGGTCTATAGGTCGTAGTTCATAGGAAGTATGTATTCTACATAATATAATGCTTCGATAAATTCATTTAAAAAAAAAACATCTTCACTTAAATCCTTAAAAATAATTTGATGTATGTACTATGTATATAAATATACATGAATGCGAATGAGAGAGTGAGAGAGTGAGAGAGAGAAAGAGAGAGTGAGAGTGAGTTATGAGAGCAGTTGAATGGATTGTGTATTTGTAGATTGTACATCGATTCCATTCGTTTTGTTTCCCCTGCACCCTCACAAGCCAAATCAAGTGCCATGCAGATGTGAGAGTATGGACTCGATATCTTCAATTTCCATGGCATCATTCACTTGATTTTGCTGCTGCTGCTGTTCTGCGCTGCGTCTGTTTTGACTCGTCTTGTGGCGACTTGTGGTGCTGCTTGAATGAGAGATAGATGGGAGATTAATGGACAGATCTAAGAGAAATGATTCCCGATTCCTGAGAGGGATTCACTTACATGGCCGCCACTTCCAGATCATTCTCATCCTGCTGCTGCTGCATCGGATCACTGCGAGACAATAATTTGTCTGCCACTGGCGTGGATGTGGCCATGGGCTTGGCACTGATTCCAGTTCCCGTTGCAGTAGGAGTAGGAGTAGTAGCAGCGGCAGCGGCAGTGGCAGTGGTAGTAGCAGTAGCAGTACCATTGCTGCTGGTCAGGCGGCGTATCCTCTTCTTGGGTATATTCCTGATCAAGCTAGTCGGTGGCCTGCTGATGCCAAACGTAATGGGACTGCCCATGCTCATCGTGTGTATTTGATTGTCCTCCGTCATGACGCGCATGTGATAATTCTTGAAGTAGCTAGTCGAACGCCGCCTTAGCTTGGGACTCTTATGCCTAGGTCCCGCATCCGCATAGACAAAGCTATACGTGTGCTTCTCGCGGCTTCTGCTCAGGCAAATATCCAGCTCGTAGTCCTCCTCGTCGTCCTCCTCTTCGGGTGCGGCTATCTGAAGTTGCAGCTGCTGCTGCAACTCTGGCGATGGCTGTGTGGTCTGTGCCTCGGCCACCATCGGCAGTGTGGGACCTGCTGTGGCAGCGGTAGCTCTACCCTCTTGCCGCTTCTTGGACGCCGACGACGACGACTGTTTCCTCTTGCTGGTCGCTTTGCCATTTGATTTTTTTGGCTTCGTTTGCTCGACATTTTCCGTTTCTTTCGGCTCGTCATCTTCCGGAGCGGGTGCTGCTTGAAAAAAAGGTTGTAATGATTACTCTAGTCAACACGACTTTTCCGCTTTCGCCCACAGTGACTTTTTATGATAGATTTGGTTATTTAAAAATGTTTAAAAATGTGTTTAAAGAGTTTTTAAAAATTTGGTACTTTTTTTCAGACGTAGTGCTGCTATTTTTCACATAACTTAAGTTTCCGACAACTGTTTGTATTGAACCTTGCAGTTTTGAAAAGCTGACAAATGCAGCTATAAACCCGACCCAGACACTTTGTAGCTGCAACTTAACGTCTGGAAGACATGTTGCAGTTGCAGGAAACTTAAGTTATGTGAAAAATAGAAGCACTACCTATAAAAAAAGAAAATTTGAATTTTGTCGAGTAGTGTTATCCAAAGAGATTATCCGTTCGCATTGATTCTACTTACTTTTATTGTCTATCAAACGCGATGATCGTCGCGTGGTGGTCTTGGACTGATCTACGTGTGGCTGTGGCTTCCTGGGACGTCCGCGTTTCTGTGGCGCTGGCTGTGCGGCAATTTGCACCGTTGTTCGTGCCACTTTCACCCTCAATTTGGTCATTTGATGGCTAACTACCATCTCAAGGGCTGCGGCTGCGACTGCGGCTGGGGCTGTTGATGGGCCTGCTGCTGGTACTGCTCCCGGCTCTTGCTTTTTGGCTGAGAGATTCAGAGCGTATAGCAAGGGATTCAGATTCCTTTCAGAAATCGACTTGGTGGGTATGGGATCGTGCGTTGATGTTGAGAGATCTTTTTCAGGGACTGATGCTGCTTCTGCTGCTGCTGCTTCTATCTTCTTTGTCTTCAATTTCTTGGGATTATTTTGTATGGGCGGATTAGCCTGTTTGGCCGTTTCCCGCATGGCTGTTAGCTTCTTGGGCTTTGGCTTCTTTGACGCTGCTTTGGCTGGAGGATTCTCCTTGACCTTGGCCAAAACGCGCTCCCTTTTCTCTTGCAGTAGCTGCTGCATCTGATCGCTCATCTTGGAAGACGACGAAGGCTGCTCCAAACACGACTGTTGCTGCTGCTGCAGCTGCATGCGCTGGTTCAACTTTTCTGCGGAGCGTGGCGGCAGTGTCAATTTGATGGTCCTCAATGTAGGATTAGGAGCAGTTGGACTAAGTGAAGCACCGAATGGTACAAGATGTGCGGGTCCCTGACCCTGACGCTCTTCAGGCGGTGCTAGTATTTGCGAAGTGGACTCTTTGCTGGGCGTCAGCCAATTCCTAATGGGATAGCGTACCTCCCCATCCTGGCTGACCAACTGCCCAGGCTGGCTATCGATGGCCAGGGGCTGGGCCACCGTTGCCGCCTTCAGCCACTCCTCATCCTCGGTGCTGCTAATGTTTGAGAGATTGTCCAGGCTGAGTCGCACTATCGACTGGTTGCCTCCCACTCCATTTGCCCGGTGCTGGCTGTGCCTGCTCCCCTGCGAAGAGGATGACGCGGAGGTGGAGGAGGATGAAGAGCTGCTGGAGGAACTAGAACTAGAGCTAGAGGAAGACGAGGAGCTGTCCGTCGACGAACTAGAGCTGCTGCATGCTTCCTCTACCACGGATTCGGGCAGACCAGGCATCAGTTTATAATGCGGCGATGCCGCCGTCTTTTGCTGTTCAAGGGACAGGGCCAGGGCGGTAGACGCCTCAATGCTCACTTCATCGCTTTCAAGAGAACGCACACGTTGCCCGACAGCGGGTTCCATGGTCAAACGCTCGGCGCAAATCTCCACGAAATCGAGGACTGCTTCAGCTGCATCTACTGCTGGTTCAGTTTGAGTTTGTGGTTCTGGCTGTTGCACTTGCTTTGTTCCCTGCCAATCCTCGCGCTGATGGATGGCGCACTGCGCATTCGCATCCGTGTGCTCGGCCTCGTCCGGCCGATAGTAGCTGCTGCCCGATGAGTAATCCGTTTTGGCGGCACTGCCCAGCGGTGTGCCCGACCTATGGCCAAATGGCGTCAGGCGGAAACCTGGCGTAATGGCGCTCATCTGTGGCGTGTCCATGATGCTCTTTGTGTCCGAACCAAACAGAAACGAGCTGGTCGGCAGCTTGCCATAGGGCGTGTCCAGCGGTAGGATCGCCATACCACCAGGCGTGGGCGGCACACCCATGGAGCCACCATGAACGGGGCCAACACTGCCCAGAGATCCAATGGGCGGCTGCTTGAAGGGCGTATCAAGGAGCATGGCCATATTGGCGGCTATTTCATCCGTGTCGGGGTTGCGGATGAACGGCTCTGAATTGGCCAGTAGTCCGGGCTCTGGCGCAGGCTCTTTTTCTACTACGGCAGCCGGAGCTTCTGTTGCGGCTGCTGAAGCTGGCTTCTTATTTTTCTTGGCCTTCGACTTCGGTTTCGGCTTTTGGGGCGTCGTGATCTTAATGCTGACGCCGCTGGTGACGCCGACCGCTTCTTGCTGCTGCTTCTTAACTTTGGCGGACTTGCCCTTGGGCTCTGGCTTGGGCTTGCCCACTGGCTTGGCCTTGGGCTTGGGAGGGGGCTCCTTTTTCTTCTTGGTGGTGGGCGTCACCTTTCGACGATTTCGCGTTTGCTTGACAATGGGGGTTGGTGCTTCCTCCTGTTGCTTGGCATTAATCTCGCGCAGGCGATTCTCCAGATCGCTGCTAGACCCAATCAACTGACGATTCCAAGCAGCCATCATATCCTGCCCTGCTTCCCATGGACTGGTGGATTTGGAAGTAACATCTGGAGGATGGTTCTGTTTGTTCTCTTTGTAGGCCTCGGCACTATCATTGTGATCCAAGGAGCTGGCCGCCGCCGCTGCCGTCCCGTCCTCGGTTTCGTTCGTGGCCGCTGCCGTTGGTTCCGCCTCCAGTGCGGGGCCCTGGGCAATGATCCTCTTGCAGGCATTCACCGCCGCCTGACGCTTCTGCTTACGCTTGGGCGTCACAGCGGCCATGGCAGGAGCTGCCGATGCCGCTGCTGCTGCTTCCGCTGCTTTTTTCTTTGATTTCTTGGCCGATGAGGCCTTGATCACCGTCTGATTGCTGCACTCTTCCATCGCAAACAGCGGCGGGACACCATGTCCCGTGTCATTGCCACTCAAATCCGAAATGGCAACGGGCGCCAGTGCGGATCCTGCGGGTATTATCTCCACATTATTGATCACGGGCTTCTCGTTGGCTCTGGCAGCGGCTGTGGCTGTAGCTGCTCCAACCCTGCGCGTGGACAGCGGTGTTGTGGGATTCTGTAGCATTCCGGGCGGCACTTTCGGCGAGAATGTCAGCGTACGGACGTGGGAGGTGCGCTTGCGGGGCGTCGAGAGACTGCGATATGCCTTCACATTGATGATGCCCGATGTGGAGGGCGTAGCCCGTTCAATGACCATGCGGGAGGAGTCGAGCGAAGCGGGTGGGATTGCTGCTTGCCCCGCTAGAAGCTCTTGCTGTTGCTGCTGCTCCTCCTGTTGCTTTGCCTCCGCATCCGCTGTTGCTGTTGTTGGCTGCTTCTCTTCCACCACTTCCTGTGGCACGGTACACGCACCCACACCCGCACCCGAACCCACATCCGCTACCGCCGCCGCCGTTTCATTGATGAGCTGGGAAGGTGGCTGGAACGGAGGCTGCTTCTGGGCACTGTTGATTATTATCGAATTGGGCGGCAGCTGATCGGCCGTGAAGGTAATGGGCTCTGGCAACGAGATCTCTATGTGCGAGTCCTCTGCATTGGCGAAAGCATCCGGACCCAGCTGCTGGGCCACCCACTCGTTGTTCACCAGAAACGGCAGATGGGAGAGCATGCCTCCATTCGAGTAGAACATGGGAAAGGTCATTTGTCCGGTGGTGGCATCCACGCACACCTGTCCCGCGGCGGCAGCCTCTGCCTCTGTCAGCATAGCCGCAGGATCGAAATTCAGGCTAAGGTTTTCACTGGTGAAGCTCACATTTGTGGAGGCAGAGGCGGAGGCGGTGCTGGTTGTGGGATCTCCTGTTCTGACCATCTTCTGGACACTCTCATTCGAATTGAAGACAATCAGCTTGGAGATGGAAAAGTTTGGATCATCACAGGAATTGGCCGCAACCGCAGTGCGTATGATCAGCGGTGTTTGTGGGGGTTCCGGGTCATTGGTAGGCTCAATTTCTGCCTCTGCCTCTAGCTGTACTGAAGGAGGAGCGGGTACGGATGCTGCTGCTGCTGCTACTGCAACTTCTGCTTCTACTATGTCTTGGCCTTCCATTGTCTCTGGTTCGTCGGCACCCACCACCTCTTGGATGATACGATCGAAGGAGGGATCCTTCTCGGTGGCCTCCAGTATGTTACGCACCAGACCATCAAGGATGGCATCACAGCTTACTGTGGGATTGTTTATGGTCACCGTTTGCAGGGCCACATTGATGTTGTTGACCAACGTCTCACGGAAGTCGGGATTATTAATAATGGCCGTCGACAGCTCCTGGGCGGGACAGAAGGAAGAGTGAGAAAGAGAGAGAGATTACACTTCGATTAGATCCTTATTGGATACGAGATGTTTCCACTTACGGGCATTGCTTGGGGGGTGAGCATTAGCTGGAAGGGCTCCTGCTCGACCTCGTCGTTTTTTTGACGTGGTGTGGAATTGTTGCACGGCTCTGGCGGCAGTTCCTCTTCATCTATATCGTCGCTTGTCAAGGTGCTTTCCTCTTCCGTCTTCTCATCCTGATCTTCCGCTTCGTCGTAGTCGTCATCCGCATGGCTGGCCAGAAAGCTGCTTATGTGAGACTTATCGCGGTTCAGGCTGCAGCAAATGTGGGGCGGCAAGAGGCGCGGACGCTTGCTTAACGTGGGCGATGGCGAAGATGCTACAGGCGATTGTGTCCGTCTGAAATGAAATGTTTCCATTTGAAATTCGCGTGCCTGTGGAGCTGTGGCAAGCTGCTCTCTCTAGTTACATGCGTCTTCTCTTGCGATGCGCGTGGCTGATGGCCTGGCTGGGTGTGCTGGTGGTCGCCCCCGCTGCAGCTGTTGGCTTGCTCGTCTTTGTGTTGCGATCCATGTTCATCAGTTCGAGGACGCGCTCGGATAGCTTGAGCTGTTGCAACTGATGGCGCAGCTCCAGTGGCAGTTTCTGCACAGCCTGGGCCACTGGAGAAGATGAAGCATAGGAATGTTAACTGTACTGCCGATGGATGGATGATGCACAATGGAGGAGTGCAGTGCCCTTACCCAGTCCAGTGATCTTGACGTGTTCGCATATCATGTCCTCCAGGCCGCCATTGAGAAAGTTGTGCGTCTGCAGGCCCTGCTTGAGGGCAACGCATTCCTGCCGCAAATGCGGCGATGTGCGACATAGTGTGTGAGCGGCCTTTTTCAGATCCTGATTCACCAGATAACCTGTAAGCGAGGAGCGGAGAGGGAAGCCAAGCCGCAAAACAAAATGCAACAACAAAATCACAAGTGTTCACGGATATAAACAGGTGACAGTAATTACCCAATACCAGACGAGCCACATCCGAGTGCAAAACAATTGAGTCCATGTCTGCTGCTCAACGACACATGCTTGCAACACTCGATATATTCGCCAAAGTATAAAATAAACGCTTGTTTGGTTCGGATGCTTCCTCTTTTCTTTCGGCTCTCTGCTTTGCTTTTGCTTTTGCTTGGCTTGCCATTCGCCTTGGCAGCGCGTCGCGAACGCGGCCTTAGGTGCGGACCCTAGTTTTCCCAGACGGTTCACTTTTGCTCACAACACATACACTCCGAGCGGTAATTATCACTTAGTCTTTAACCAAATGTTGCAGGCGAGCTGACTAGCGTGACAAAATGAAAATGCTTTTTAATTTGTATCGCTTTATTGTCGTTTTGTTGTTGCTGTCTATTGTGCCGCACTGTACAACACACCTAATGTTCGCATTTTGTTAGTGCCCGCCAAAACAATTGACAGCTGTGCGGCGTTGCCAGATTGAGTTGAGTGATCCATTGAACTCAACTGGTAACACTGTGGGCCGGTTGCAAAATAAAATCCAAGTCGCACCGTAAACAAACAATTTTGTATTTTATTTAATGGCAGCCAAAGTTACAGCCAGTGATAAGGGCGAGGGCCAGGAGCCTGCCTCCAAGGCTGAGAAAGCGCCCCAAGATCTAATGGAACCGGATCAGGATACCAAGGAAACCGATGCAGAGTCGAGTGAGCCGGCGAAAAGAGATGCCGCCACCGGTGGTCGCAAACGCAAACGGCAGTTGTACAATTCCATTCGCAGCCAAATGGAGTTTTATTTTGGCGATGCGAATCTAACTAAGGATCGCTTCCTGCGACGCTATGTGGACCAGGATCCGTGTAAGTTGCGCAGCATAGGTCCTCTTATTACAGCCATTACATTATGACAATTTCTTGAAAGATGTGCCCCTGGAGATCTTTCTCACGTTCAACAAAATGAAGCCCCTCGCACAGGATGTGAAGCAGATAGCCAAGGCATTGAACATTTCCCAGCTGCTGGAGTTGGATGAGAGTGGTTTAAAGGTACGCCGGAAGACCAAACTGCCCGACCAACGCGATGTCAATGACAAGACGCTGTATGTGGAGGCCCTGCCGGCCAACGCCAACCACGATTGGCTGAAGGAAGTTTTCAGTCGATATGGCCCTGTTGCCTATGTATCGCTGCCCCACTATCCGGGCACCAAGAAGATCAAGGAGTTTGCCTTCATTGAGTTCGAACGCAGCACGGCCCTGGAGAAGGCGATAAAAGCGTTCACCCAGGTTCAGGGCGTCCTATCCCTTGACACAGATCCAGCCGTTTTGGCAAGCGTTCGCTCATTCCAGCAGCAGCAACAACAGCAGAATCAACAACAACAACAACAGCACGACAAAAATGTTGATGCATCGCAGGGGGATGCCAACAAGCGGGGTCGCAAGAGAGACCTCGCCTCATGCAGGACCAAGGAGGAGGATCAGCATGACATTAAGCGTCCCAAGCTCGAACAGCAGCCCAGCGAGACATCCACTGCCGAAGAGACCGCAAGTGAATCGGACCAGGAGGCCGCCTCCACGGCGGAAGAGTCCTCGAAAGATGATCAAGCAGCTGGCGAGGGCGCTGGAGCTGTAGGTGGAGATGGAGAGGCTGACGAAGCAAAGAAGCGACGACGCAAGCGCAAGAAGAAGCCAATCATAGATAAGCCCAACATTGATCCCTCGGCCGTAGAACTGAAGGTACTGCCAAAGACCAGCTGGTGCAGTCTGCGCAACAAATATCTCAATCTGCAGCGTCGCCTGGTCAGCGAGGCGAAGGCCAAGTTGTGGCGCGAGTCGCAGCAACAGCAGCTGGATCCCAATCATCCACGCAAGCGCACACCCATGCAGGCGGCTGGCGGCCAGCAGTTGTCGGAGACGAAGACTAACAGCACGAACGCGAGCGTTGGCGGTGAGGAGGGCGAGCCGCTGAGCGATGTCGATGATGGCGGCGTGGCGACGGAGGCCAGCGTGCCTGTGCCGCCAAAGCGCCGCAAGGCAGTCCACAAAATGAACATGAATTTCTATGGAGCCGGTGGCGGGGAGACGGATGACAGCCGCAGTGGCGTTCGCACTGAGGATCCCTCTCAGGAGCGCACACCGCTCTTCAAGTACGAACCTGGCCTCATTGTCGAGTGCACCCTGCATGAGCCGTGCACCAATATCAAAGAGTTCAAGGCCGACATGCGCCAATATCCGGATATCAAATATGTGGACATTAAAGAGGGTGATCAGGCGGCCACCTTGCGCATGGCCACGCCCACAGCCGCCGAGGAGTTGGTGCGCCAGCTGAGCTGTGCCGAGAGGCAACTAAAGGTGCTAGACGGCCAGGCCGAGACCCAATACTGGCGCAAGATCGAACAGGATCGCGAGGCGAAGCTTACCAAAAAAGTGCGCGTACAGCAGAAACGGGGACGCGAGAAGGTCTCCAAAATGCTGGCCAAGCACACAAAATTCGATGATGTCGATGACGATGTGGCTGTCAGTTGCGAGCCATCCGCTGGCCCTCCAACGGAGGCGTAAAACAGTCCTGGTGTATAAGACCCGTTTATCGTTAGGTAATAAAGTATGTGTTTTTCACAAACAAAAGAAATACATATGGTACATTGTAAGGGTTTGATTTGATTGCTTACATTCTAGGCTTTTGGCTAACAAACAGTCTGTCTTTAAATTATAGTTCCGATCCCCAGAAACATGCCACCCTAAATGTAGAGCGAACCATCGGCCGGTCCCAAATAGTGCATCGAAATGAGCAGGACATCGATGATGGTCCAAACGCCGAGTCCACCGAAACTGAACAGCTTTCCAATGCCCTCCTGCCAGTGGCCCAAGTAGAAGCGATCTGCACCAAAGCCGCCCAGGGTCAGGCTTATCAGCAGAGCTGTGCTCCAGCGATAACCCTGCGTCCAGTTGCATTTTAGATTTCGCGTAAACGAACGATTGCCCAGACAGAGAACATCCTGGTGGACGGTGCAATTGGTGCGATAGAATTTATTACAATTGGCGCGCTGCAGGCAGCTCTGCTGCCAGAGCTCGGTCTGGTAGCAGTAGCGACAGCTCATCTGACGCTGAAAGGTGCGCTCGCCCTGGCACTGGACATTGGTGATGGCCTCGCAGGTGACGTTCACCTCGCGTCCGTAGTAACAGCCATAGTTGTAGCTGCATCGGATGCACGGGAACTGCAGACGGTCGCAGGGAGTCTCTCTATCGAATGGACATAGCATGTTGTTATTGCTGCTGCTGCTGCTGGTGTAGGTGGTTATGTTATCGATGGATGCACTGGAGGATGATGATGTTTTGGACACCATATTGCCCAGGGCCGGCATGAATACTTCGTTGTCATTGTTATTATTATTGCTGGCATTGCTGTTGTCCTTGTGGTCGCCCTTTGCATCGGATAGATCCATTTGGTTGCCACCGCTGGCCGTCTCGCTGTTCTTGATACCGTTCAGCACGAATATAACAATTAGCGCTATCGCGGAGCGCATATTCACTACAATGCATTGACGTTGTGGTCGCATTTTGATCTACAAATTTTCGAGTTTTTGTTATTATTCAGTCGTCGTTGTTGTTGCTCTGGGTATAGTGATGGTATAAAATAACGCACATATCGAAATAATTAAAACTAATTTTTGTGCGGAAAACAGTTGAATCTTTTTAATTTTCTTAGATTTCCCGGGACATTCTAGAACCAACGGAGTTATTTTAAACATACCTCGTGTAAATCTCGACGAATTTCTGTATTAAGAATAATAATTATTGTCGATGGTATAAAATATCGGTAAAAATATTATTGCGCGAAAAGGAACTGTCTGGCAGCCCTGTTCAGTAATTTATTTTTCGTGGTTTTGCCGGGAAATTTCTAGATTAAAACCGTCGAATTTACCGTAATTTGTAGTGCAATTAACGGGTTTCGCCCAATATTAAGATATTAACAAAATGGCGCAAGCACGGAACAACGATGTGCAACGTCTGCATGTCGACAGGCGTCTGCACAAGATGGGACGCACATACCGACATTCATTTCCCAATTTCAGTATTCCGAAATGCTGCGGGTTCTTCAGCATCAACGCTCAAGAGGAGTTTGAGGATAATGCAAGCAGTGCCAGTTACCTTTGGATGCCACCAAAGGAATCCTTTCCACTGGATCTAAATGCCGGCTATGAACGTGTCATACGCAAGACAAAAGAACAATCGGGAGTTCATGATTTGGGACACCTTCTAAAGTACATTTACAATCATCAGCAGCTGTTAACTCCGACCGAGTCAAAATCACTCACTTTGCGCGCAGACTTCGTCGCCTGTCGCGGCGTGCTGCGGCTGCTTATGTGCATGCCGTACGAGACGCGGGAGGATTTTTGCGTGAGGGCCACCAGGCTTAATGGTACCATTTATATTGCCAAAGTGGAGACCGATCAGCAGCGTAAGGAAAAGGTTTCAATGACTGAGAACAACATAGCCATGTGCTCTTGGGGCTTCAAGTTCGAGCAGTACATGTCGTCGCCAGCACCAAATACTCCGCCCGACACAAGTCTCCCAGTGAATGAGGCCGTGGAGTTCAATGTAATGTTTCGCTGTTCGTTGCAGGGCATGCGTTTGCTCTATGGCGCCGAAATGGATGGCATCGTCAGCCAGGATCCTATGTAATTTCCCTTTTTGATTTTCCATTTATTTGGGAGGATTATCTACTATCAATTTTTCGTTTCAGTAATTTCAATGATCCACAAGCCCTCAAGAAACTGGAGTTTGTGGAGCTCAAGACTGGTCCCTTCGAGCCAGAGGTCAGGCAGCAGCGCTCATTCAATAATTACAAGTCGCGTACCTGGTGGAGTCAATCATTTCTGGTCGGCATCAAAACCATTATGGTCGGATTGCGCGATGGGGACGGTATATGCCATGACATTGTCCAACACGATGTGGCCGAGTTGGCCCGCAACAAGCTCTGGAGTCCAACGGCCATGTTCAAATTCCTAGAGCAGTTCCTCAAGGAGCTGAAAAAACTTCTCGAGGCTATCGATGATCCACAGGCAGTGGTCGAAGTTGAATTCCTTCCCCACTCTGATAGCGTCTACTATCGTGTACTCAAGTCACCAGAAGATCAAATAATACCCGAGTGGTATCGTACTCTGATGAAGGGTGGGGCCTAATAGCCCCATCCCAAACTCTGCCAAAGTGGCATTTAAAACCAAATAAGTACAAGTAGTACATAAGAGTATAGGAAAGTGTATGTACAGTGGCTCAAAGCCAAAAAGATCCAGTGGCAAATAAAAAGTTTAAAGTGCTACAAATTTTAAAATAGACGAAAAACCAAAAATGTTTAAACGCCAGTTTGTTGTATGTTTTATCACAGTTAAAAAAGGAACTTTATTTGGTGGTTAAATATTGCTCCGTTTTAAAAATAAAATAAAAACTTAAAATATATCTTAAATACAGGTCAAAGCCAAAATGATCCATCCACAAACTAATTTAATATTATTCGAATAAGAGGTTAAACAGGTATTTTAATACTTAGTATGTAATCCCCTAACCTTTATTACGGCTTTTAACCTACTGTTCATGGGCCAGACCAGCTTCCGAGTGCTTTCCGAGCTTATTTTGCTCCATTCCTCCAGCAGAGCATTTTTCAGGTCATTTTTGGTAAAAATGCTGGGATTTTGGGTGTTTTTCCCCACCGCAGCCCATAAATTTTCAATAATATTTAAGGTTGGATACTGGGACGGGGGAATCATCAAGTGGGGGCAGTTCCAGATAAGCTAGGACTGCACTATTCCGGACGAATGTTTCGGGTCATTATTTTTTGCTTTTGTGCAAATTTTCTTTGAAAATATTGAAGTACATGTGCTTATCCATCGTAGACTCGATTTACACCAAGTTTCCGACGCCGGCTGCCGACATGCATGCCCATACCATGACACTTCCTCCGCCGTGCTTGACTGTCGCTTTTACGTGTTTGGGATCCAGCTCAGTATTGGGCTTTCGCCACACAAAGTTCCTTCCGTCGGACCCAAAAAGGTTGAATTTGGACTCGTCTGCAAAAATCACGGTGTTCCAGAACTCCAAATCCTTGACAAAGTTGGTTTTTGCGATCGCCAACCGTATCCCTTTGTTTTTCGGACTTACAGAAGACTTCTTTCGGGGTACTCGGGCATTAAAGTCAAGTTTGCGCAGAGCCCGGCGCACAGCTTTAACACTGCATTCCTTCCCTATATTGTCCTTTACCTGTTGGGTAAATTTGGGGCCGATAACTTGCACCAAAGCTCCGAGAAACTAAAAATCCGTCGTGATTTCCTGTTCTACCAGGATAATGACCCGAAACATTCGTCCGGAATAGTGCAGTCCTAGCTTATCTGGAACTGCCCCCACTTGATGATTCCCCCGTCCCAGTATCCAACCATAAATATTATTGAAAATTTGTTGGCTGCGGTGGGGAAAAACACCCAAAATAACAGGATTTCTACCAAAAAGGACCTTAAAAACGCTCTGTTAGAGGAATGGAGCAAAATAAGCCCGGAAACCACTGGAAAGCTGGTCTGGCCCATGATTAGTAGGCTAAGAGCCGTAATAAAGGTTAAGGGATTACATACTAAGTCCTAAAATACCTATTAAACTTTTTATTCGCCTAATATCAAACTGGTTTGTGGCTGCATGGTTTTAGCTTTGACTTGTATTTAAGATATATTTGAAGTTTTTATTTATTTTAAAAACGGAGCAACATTTAAGCAGCAAATAAAGTTCCTTTTTTAAATGTGATAAAACATACAACAAACTGGCGTTTAAACATTTTTGGTTTTTCGTCTATTTTAAAATTTGTAGCACTTTAAACTTTTTATTTGCCACTGGATCTTTTTGGCTTTGAGCCACTGTATGTATATAGTTTCTGTGAGATTCACAAAATGCTCGCCGGTCGATTCATCTCTAGAAGAACCGAATGAAAGAGAAAATTAAAATACGCAATAAGCAAATAGATATTTTTTTTTTAGATTTGTAATAGTTGTACAAGTAGAAATATACCTTATGCAAAATGTTACTAATTTATAATTTTTTAATACAATAAGAAAAAAATCGATTGCTAAACGATTCAAGTATAAAAATACTTTTTTAAATATAAGGAAGAACATTCAAGTACTCACGATTTTTGTTTTTTCAAATTTGTAATATGACAAAGAACTAAGAAAATACTCGCTTGTAAGATAACAAATTTGATTTAAGACAATGAACTAGCTAAATGTCGCAATAGTTGTTTATCGCTTGTCTCGCTGGATAATTCATTAATTTTTCAATCGAAAAATAAACTGTGTTGAGTGTATAATATATAACATTTATGTAATTACATTACATTTGGTTCAAGAACTAAACGTAAGCCACACACGTCTGTCCGTTCGTCCGTCCGTCAGTCAGTCAGTCAATCACTTGAGGTCGCTGGTCTCTAGGAGCGGCATAGTTCTGGCGGCATCAGTGGAGCTGCCGCCATACGGTGAGAACTCTGCCGCATGCGTGGCCGTGCTGAGGGGTCGGCGTCTGTCTGCCACCGAAGTTCCAGATCCACAATAATAATGTGATCCAGACCCGCCCATGGATTCACGCTTCTCGATGACGCAGTCAAAGAAACGTGATAGCTTCACGGCATCTGTGGTACCAGCGGCCAGACTTCGTGTGTCCCTGCAATTCGGCCAAATCTCTTCGGCTCCGCATTTGTCAGCTGAAAGAAACAAAAACAGGGATATATTTTGAAATGGAATACGGAGAGGAATAGGAAGCGATACCTATGCCACCAGCTTTTTTTAAAGCCGTCTTGGGTTGACGCTTTTCATCGATGAGGTCGAGCTTGGTGCCCATCACCAGTATGGGCTTTTGTGTGGCGCCCAGGAACTCTTCCAAGTCGAAACGGACGTGGGAGGTGGAGGAGTCTGTGGAATAGTTGGCCAACGGGGATGGCGGCATTGAGCTGCCACGGGTCTTGTACGTATCCTTGCCCTCCTTGTTGAGTATCTCGTGCAGCCAGTCGAGCAGCTGCTCCTGCGACTTGCCATTCGTCAGATCATGGACCAATATAATGCCATGTATGCCCGAATAGAAGACGCCGCGTGTATTCTTGTGGCTCAGCGAACCGCCAATATCGAAGAGCTCCACGATATACTGGCTCTGACGGGCTGTGCCCTCCTTGAACTGATGGATCTTCACTTGAATGTTGCGGCCCACCGTCCAGCCGGGACGTGACAACGACTCATTGTGGGCAATCAGATGGGTCAGGCAGGTCTTTCCCACCCCTATGCAAGGTGTTGCATCAATTAGTTAGTTAGTTTAGCACGAATATAACAATTAGCGCTATCGCGGAGCGCATATTCACTACAATGCATTGACGTTGTGGTCGCATTTTGATCTACAAATTTTCGAGTTTTTGTTATTATTCAGTCGTCGTTGTTGTTGCTCTGGCTATAGTGATGGTATAAAATAACGCACATATCGAAATAATTAAAACTAATTTTTGTGCGGAAAACAGTTGAATCTTTTTAATTTTCTTAGATTTCCCGGGACATTCTAGAACCAACGGAGTTATTTTAAACATACCTCGTGTAAATCTCGACGAATTTCTGTATTAAGAATAATAATTATTGTCGATGGTATAAAATATCGGTAAAAATATTATTGCGCGAAAAGGAACTGTCTGGCAGCCCTGTTCAGTAATTTATTTTTCGTGGTTTTGCCGGGAAATTTCTAGATTAAAACCGTCGAATTTACCGTAATTTGTAGTGCAATTAACGGGTTTCGCCCAATATTAAGATATTAACAAAATGGCGCAAGCACGGAACAACGATGTGCAACGTCTGCATGTCGACAGGCGTCTGCACAAGATGGGACGCACATACCGACATTCATTTCCCAATTTCAGTATTCCGAAATGCTGCGGGTTCTTCAGCATCAACGCTCAAGAGGAGTTTGAGGATAATGCAAGCAGTGCCAGTTACCTTTGGATGCCACCAAAGGAATCCTTTCCACTGGATCTAAATGCCGGCTATGAACGTGTCATACGCAAGACAAAAGAACAATCGGGAGTTCATGATTTGGGACACCTTCTAAAGTACATTTACAATCATCAGCAGCTGTTAACTCCGACCGAGTCAAAATCACTCACTTTGCGCGCAGACTTCGTCGCCTGTCGCGGCGTGCTGCGGCTGCTTATGTGCATGCCGTACGAGACGCGGGAGGATTTTTGCGTGAGGGCCACCAGGCTTAATGGTACCATTTATATTGCCAAAGTGGAGACCGATCAGCAGCGTAAGGAAAAGGTTTCAATGACTGAGCACAACATAGCCATGTGCTCTTGGGGCTTCAAGTTCGAGCAGTACATGTCGTCGCCAGCACCAAATACTCCGCCCGACACAAGTCTCCCAGTGAATGAGGCCGTGGAGTTCAATGTAATGTTTCGCTGTTCGTTGCAGGGCATGCGTTTGCTCTATGGCGCCGAAATGGATGGCATCGTCAGCCAGGATCCTATGTAATTTCCCTTTTTGATTTTCCATTTATTTGGGAGGATTATCTACTATCAATTTTTCGTTTCAGTAATTTCAATGATCCACAAGCCCTCAAGAAACTGGAGTTTGTGGAGCTCAAGACTGGTCCCTTCGAGCCAGAGGTCAGGCAGCAGCGCTCATTCAATAATTACAAGTCGCGTACCTGGTGGAGTCAATCATTTCTGGTCGGCATCAAAACCATTATGGTCGGATTGCGCGATGGGGACGGTATATGCCATGACATTGTCCAACACGATGTGGCCGAGTTGGCCCGCAACAAGCTCTGGAGTCCAACGGCCATGTTCAAATTCCTAGAGCAGTTCCTCAAGGAGCTGAAAAAACTTCTCGAGGCTATCGATGATCCACAGGCAGTGGTCGAAGTTGAATTCCTTCCCCACTCTGATAGCGTCTACTATCGTGTACTCAAGTCACCAGAAGATCAAATAATACCCGAGTGGTATCGTACTCTGATGAAGGGTGGGGCCTAATAGCCCCATCCCAAACTCTGCCAAAGTGGCATTTAAAACCAAATAAGTACAAGTAGTACATAAGAGTATAGGAAAGTGTATGTACATATGTATATAGTTTCTGTGAGATTCACAAAATGCTCGCCGGTCGATTCATCTCTAGAAGAACCGAATGAAAGAGAAAATTAAAATACGCAATAAGCAAATAGATATTTTTTTTTTAGACTTGTAATAGTTGTACAAGTAGAAATATACCTTATGCAAAATGTTACTAATTTATAATTTTTTAATACAATAAGAAAAAAATCGATTGCTAAACGATTCAAGTATAAAAATACTTTTTTAAATATAAGGAAGAACATTCAAGTACTCACGATTTTTGTTTTTCAAATTTGTAATATGACAAAGAACTAAGAAAATACTCGCTTGTAAGATAACAAATTTGATTTAAGACAATGAACTAGCTAAATGTCGCAATAGTTGTTTATCGCTTGTCTCGCTGGATAATTCATTAATTTTTCAATCGAAAAATAAACTGTGTTGAGTGTATAATATATAACATTTATGTAATTACATTACATTTGGTTCAAGAACTAAACGTAAGCCACACACGTCTGTCCGTTCGTCCGTCCGTCAGTCAGTCAGTCAATCACTTGAGGTCGCTGGTCTCTAGGAGCGGCATAGTTCTGGCGGCATCAGTGGAGCTGCCGCCATACGGTGAGAACTCTGCCGCATGCGTGGCCGTGCTGAGGGGTCGGCGTCTGTCTGCCACCGAAGTTCCAGATCCACAATAATAATGTGATCCAGACCCGCCCATGGATTCACGCTTCTCGATGACGCAGTCAAAGAAACGTGATAGCTTCACGGCATCTGTGGTACCAGCGGCCAGACTTCGTGTGTCCCTGCAATTCAGCCAAATCTCTTCGGCTCCGCATTTGTCAGCTGAAAGAAACAAAAACAGGGATATATTTTGAAATGGAATACGGAGAGGAATAGGAAGCGATACCTATGCCACCAGCTTTTTTTAAAGCCGTCTTGGGTTGACGCTTTTCATCGATGAGGTCGAGCTTGGTGCCCATCACCAGTATGGGCTTTTGTGTGGCGCCCAGGAACTCTTCCAAGTCGAAACGGACGTGGGAGGAGGAGGAGTCTGTGGAATAGTTGGCCAACGGGGATGGCGGCATTGAGCTGCCACGGGACTTGTACGTATCCTTGCCCTCCTTGTTGAGTATCTCGTGCAGCCAGTCGAGCAGCTGCTCCTGCGACTTGCCATTCGTCAGATCATGGACCAATATAATGCCATGTATGCCCGAATAGAAGACGCCGCGTGTATTCTTGTGGCTCAGCGAACCGCCAATATCGAAGAGCTCCACGATATACTGGCTCTGACGGGCTGTGCCCTCCTTGAACTGATGGATCTTCACTTGAATGTTGCAGCCCACCGTCCAGCCGGGACGTGACAACGACTCATTGTGGGCAATCAGATGGGTCAGGCAGGTCTTTCCCACCCCTATGCAAGGTGTTGCATCAATTAGTTAGTTAGTTTAGTGTACTTGATGCAAATAAATACCTGAATCGCCGACAATAACAATACGTACACGATTGTTCGCCATTGTTTACATTGGTATTTTGCGGCCCGAGAAAGATTGTTAGCAGAACAAGGTATTTCCAGGGTGTGTGACCTAGAGAGGGAAGTCACGTCATTCAAAAAGAATGTCATCCAAAATTTAACAAAATATTGCAATCATACGGGGGGGCCAATCATATGGATCATGAAAAATACTGTATTTAGAATATACTACTGTGGTGGGACAAAAATACTTAAACTTTAAAAATTTTCACGCTTCATAACACTAATGATTACTGACATTAGGAAAATAACTTTTATATCGCAAGAAATTATTTCTTTTTGTTTGTAGAGTATCTGAAGTCTTTAAATGGTAAGCTTTTAGCCTGGCTGCATATTTCCAAGCCAGGCTTCAAGATCGTGAGCGCGTAGGCTGGGTTCTAGAGAAATTTCTATTTAAAAATAATAACTTACAACCCACTAATTTGTTTACATTTATTTTACAAGGCATATCACTCAGAGATCGTGGAGTTCCATAATATGGTGGGGAACATGGCCATTTTGCCGCTACGCACCCAAGTGCGAGGACCAGCGCCCAGTTTTAATAGTGATAACGACATCATTGATGAGTCACTATATTACTTCAAATCGAACGTTTTCTTTCGCGAATACGAAGTGAAGGTTTGTGCATACCATACCCACATCAGACAGAAACAAGTACATTCATTAACCCCCCAAAAAAAATACTAATTCATATCTAATCGCAGTCGGAAGTGGACCGGGTTCTTATCTATGTAACGCTCTACATAACCGAGTGCCTAAAGCGATTGGCGCGATGCAACAGCAAGAACCAGGGACAGCAGGAACTCTATAGTCTGGCCATCTCAAAATTTGACCTGCCTGGCGATCCTGGTTTTCCGTTGAACTCGGTCTTTGGCAAACCCGATGAACCAGATCTGATGCGTCAGTACTTGCTGCAGCTGCGCCAAGAGACCGGCAATCGTTTGCTGGAAAAGGTCTTTGACTCACCCGACGATAAGCCCAGCAAATGGTGGATATGCTTTGCCAAAAAGCGCTTTATGGATAAGAGTTTATCAGGGCCAGGAATGTAGGAGGTTCCTTCGTCGATGTTATCCGACGATCTGACTGTTAGATTTGAGACTTGTTAAAATACCAAATATTTCGATACATTCCGATACTAGTGAGCGGTTGCCAGTGCTAGAAAACATGACGCCAACAAGAGCGCCCAATTCAAAATAAAATGCGAGGATACGATTTGTAATCATTTATTAAAATTATTTTCTTTTGTAGATAGTTTTGTTGTTTCGCCCTTTCTAGAAGCCAATTGACGTTACATACATACAAAAAATGCTTAGCTTAAAACTATAAACGAAAAAAAAAATTGAAAAATACATTGTATAGGAATAAGACTTAAGACTAAACGACTTTTACAACATCATAGCGCATTCACATAATACAGAAATTACAGCATTATTTACAAAGAAATACTTGACAACGGAATTAGCTACTTAAACTCCCTTATAATCTCGACGATGCTTTGATAGGTGCCAGTGACAATTCCCAGCAGAGCCACTGCCAAAATAAGTAAGTTCTTTGCATATGACCAGTGCCCCAGGCCCTTGGGCACCTGGGCACGTACTACGAAGTCAATGAGAACTGGTATGACGAAGGCCAGGCACGTCGAGCAGAGAGCTCCGATGAGCGATATGAATAGATTCAGTTTTGGCACCACCAGAGCAACTCCAACTGACAAATTGAAAGAAAATATAAAGCATAGCCTTAGCAGGAATCAGTTGGACAGACATGGAGTCATCACACTACTTACATGTCATCATGACCATAACGAAGCGCAGGGCCACCTGCATGCTGATGGGATACTTTTGGGCACAGCTGTTGGACCGCTTGAGCGGCGGCCAGAGTATCTTCATCATGACAAAGAACTGTATGGGATAGCCAAGAAATACGCCTAAAGCGGCCACAACCTTCACCACCTGCGACAAGCTGCGACAAGCGCGAAGAAGTTGATGAAGAGAAGATGTAGTTATAGATTCAATTCCACTGCTTTGGGCAGAACTTACACATCCTCCACAACGAGATTAAGGGTAATGCTGCCGGCCACATCCTCGCCCCAGCGCACATAGCTGACGAAGCCCGTGAAGATGAACAGGCCCGTAGTGAAGAACATGGTCGAGTTGAGCACGCCAAAGCGGCTGCTAAAGTTCTCCGGCTTTCGCATCGAATTGCGCAGCGGTAGGATGAGTGCGATGCCCTCATACGAGAAGAGGGCTGTGCCAAAGAATAGCGAGAGCTGGGACCCACTGGTGAACAGATTCCGATCGCCCACCGGTGGCATCGGTCCGTCCGAGAAGGCTATGGACAGCGTGGCGATCAGGCCAAACAGCAGTGCCACATTCGCAAAGGCCGACACCGGCGAGATGTACTTGAGATTGGTCATCAGCGAGGGGATCATGGCGGGCAGGAGGGTGATAAGCATCACCATACTCATGCTGATGTCCACTCCATTCTGCTGCAGCACCTGTATCAAAGAGAAGTTTATTTTGTTTTAAATCAGTTAAAACTTTTCGAAGGAATGAACCGAGCTTGTGGAAGTGGCACCTGGTACGTGGGACGTGGACTCACCTGATGCAAATTTTCGGTGATGAAGACAAAGTAAATGGCGCAGAAGCCAAATTGCGTGACGCACAGGAACATCTCGACAATGAGCTTCATGATGCGCGACATGCGACGCAGGGGACGCGGCCCATACTCGAAGCATTTTTCCACCGTTTCTGGGTAATCGAAAAAGGTTGCCCCCGGCGTCCGCTCCACGGCCAGGACAGAGCCCCGTATCAGCATCCGCTCGCAGTGGACACACATCACGGCAATGATCGGCAGCAAGATGGTGGCACCCGCCAGTCCGCCATTCTTGAAACAATCGCCCATCGCAAAGAGACCGGCGCCCACGCTGCCCTTAAACAGATGTGTGGCTGCCTCCAAATTGCTTGTGGCATGACGCCTCTTCACCTGGCTGTTGTCCTCCACATCCGTTGCCTGTTTCTCCATCTGATGGTCTCCATTTGCCTTTGGCTTTACCGTTACCGGTGTTATCTCCAGTGTTCTGCCCATTTCGATGCCAGCTTCGATGGCCTTCTGTTCGCTGACGTTCTGCGGCTGCCTCTGCTCTTGCTGTGTGTGTGGAAATGAGACGGAGACGGACGGCGTTTTAAATGCAATTGAAAGTTTTTTTTTTTCATTTTCTATTCCCCCCTTTTCTTTCCCTTCTACTTCTCCATCTGCATCGGCAGTTTTGTGAGATGAGAGCAAGCCTAACGGTTCTTTAAATATGTCTGTCCCACAAGTGGGAGAGGGAAGGCAAGCTGTTAAGAGAGGAGATCTATTTCCTACTCCTTCTACATCATCGGCTGTGAGCGGAGAGAGAGCGAATCTTATGAGAGTGAGGGACACTAAACAGACGAGCTGTTAATCTTCGCTCTCTTTTGCACTATTTGTTAACCCCTTGTATGACAAATGGGTTGTTGGGGAATCATAAAACAAATCTACTTATAATAGAAGTACAAAAATATTCGCAAGTATGTGCGTATATCAAACAAATGTTTCCATCTGCGGTGACCAGGAAGGAAAACTCATTAAATTAACAGTGACTCTGAGCCACTCAAGGTTGTTTTGCCAAATCATTCCAAATTAATTAAAAGTTTTTTGCAAATTCCGGTTGTTTGTTTGACGGTTGTTTGACTCCCCCGAACGCACGTTAATTTAATTGTTGCTATAATTCACAATGACGCAATTTGCACATATGTATTCTGGGGGAGGAGCTGTCGTAAATCACTAACATAAACCAATCCAAATCACATAATCCATCAATATCGTGCCTCTTTTTTCGCAATCTGATAAGCGATTGCCTCTACATAGTAGTATCTCCGATAAGCATCGATCGGAATCAAATTCAATTTTCACCTTTCAATTGCTCGATCAATGAAGGGGAATAACGGCAACTGACGATTACGTAGAGCACGGACGACTACAATTAGACCAATGTATGTATGTGGGGAGGCGGGACGGGGCGGGGCGGGTTTTCTCCCGGCGATTGTAGGACCGTGCGCGGCAAGAACTCAAACCAGACTCAATGCTCGAGTTGGCCAACAGAATCGGGTTGGGGCCCCCGGCGGCGTCAAGCAAACATCAGCACTCGACATATGCCACTGTGTGTGTTTGTGTGTGCGTGTGTGTGTCTGTCTTTGTGTTTTCCCTCAGTGTGTTTGTGTCCAAGCAATGCAAAAATGCATATAACGGTAAACGTGTAGGAGAAAGGGCAACACACAACCACAAAAATTCTCTTCCCCCAAAGTGATTATCGAAAAAAGCTGCTAGTGCTAGGCACCAAGTGCATTCTCTTCCAAAGGAAAGAGAAGGAAGGAAGAGGGAAAGTGAGAGGGAGAGCTTGCAAATAACATGGATGCAGTCAATCGATAAACGATCGGCAAATTGATATGGATCGGTGACGATTAGCTGCACAGTTACCAGAGGCTTTGAAGCACTTAAGTACATAAGTTTTACTGAAAATATGACTAATACATACATATGTATTACACTGGAAAAAATCACTCGATCTTAATATATTAATGATTGATGAGCTTATTATTTTCATTGGAAATCCTTGTGCCAATTCTCGAATCCTCGCGGTGAATGGTCATGCATTCCTGCGTAAGCATTCGCAACGAATGTGTCCTTTCGTTTATGGGAAATCATTACTGCAAAGCAATAACCAACCAATCAATAGTAAAAGTAAAAGTATATCCATCTGTAGTGTTGGTACTACGTTTTAGTTCTATGTAGCTCCAGTTGTAGTCGGTATGTGCATATGCACTCCTACATATGTATCTTTGGTCTCTATAAAAAACTATTCCCACAACATTAATTTCTTAATTGTAATTTGTAATTGTGTCCATTAAACGTATGCTAATTGCGGAAAGTAGTTTGCATGCAAATCTCCCGTTCCCGGTCCCGACAAAGATCAATCGAAATAGAAATAGAAAAATCCCCCGCAGCTTTGGCTTCAGCTTCAACTTTAACTGATTCCAGTGCAAAATTAATTGCTCGCTCGCCTGCGACTCGGAAATATCCGCTCAGCCACGCCACTCAGCCAAGTGGTTAATTTTATTACAGCTCGTAAACAAACATATTACCCGTATTCGTATTATTTTGACCAAATTAGTGCATATTTCAAATACCTCTACGGTATACGGAACATTTACATTTACTACAAGGGGAAAATAGAATCTCGGCAGCAATCATTCAAAGTTAAAAGTTAAAATATGTTCATATGGCGGTACGGGTAACCGTAACCGTGCATGTTGCGGATACGATCCATAACGCTGATTGCGTCACGGCACTGAATTGGAACAGCAGCAGCAGCAGTCCGGTCCGACCAGCAGGAAGTGGTTTGATCAGGTTCAAGGATCCGGTGGCGTACCGCACCGTACCGTACCTTACCGGAATTCGGTATCCGAATCGGTATTTCCAATGCACGTGCCCATTGTCGTATTGGCGAATCGAATTCTTGCTCGTTTCACGCTTTGGATGATCGTCGGCCCAGCGCACGTTTCGTGATTACATTACACCTGCTCTCCTGCCCTCGGCCGGCCCTCTGCGACCATGCCCCCCAGAGCACCGCTTCAGGGCAATGCCGTGGCAGTGGAACGCATGGAAATTTACCGAATTGATTGGAGGAAACGTTTTATTTGGTTTCGGTTGCCGGTGCAAGCGCCAGTTAAATGAATTCCATCCATATTCGTAGAATCAGAGTGCTGTGCATCTCTTCGCTGTGCATCTCTTTCCATCGTTCTCACTCACTTCTTCCAATCAATCGAGCCATCGATGCGATCGATGTGATCGATGCGATCGATGTTTACGGAATTCAGCAATTGGATTATATAAGGCGCATAACCGAATGCATAACAGCGAACAGGGACGTAGTCAAGGGGGAACTAACTTTAACTTGTCTATTACTGGTACTTGAATGCCCCTGTGTTCTTCCACTTGCTGTAAAAATTTCCCATAATCGAACGGGCATATAGAGTGGAACATATAGAGAGGAAATATGGAACCAGTTGATCGTAAATTTGATTGCGGGAATTGTTTCGGGGGAACCACATTCGTTTCATGAAACTGTCGCATATTGAATATTTCTGCATACACATACATATGTGCATATGTACATATTATTTCCCTCACATCGACGCCCCTGATTTCCGTATATGCATATCCATTCATTGTTTCATGAATCGTTTTGAAGGTTGAAGGTCGCCTCTGGGCAATGGCAAAACAGTTTTCGATTAGATTGATTCGGATTTGGATTTGGTTTGATTCGGATTAGATTAGTGTAATTCCTTGAAAAACAGTAACAAAGCGAAAGAGAGAGAGAGCAGAGAACATGCGAACACGCACGCCCCTCTTTATAGATCGAAAGCAAAAGCTAGCTAAAACTATGGAACATTTGTCTGTCGATCATCTAATTTGCTAATTTTTCACACGTTCTTTCTCTCTCTCTGTCACACTCTCTGCCTCTATAGGGATAGTGCGAAATGGGGGTCAATGTTAATGCTAATGTTTTGGTTCAACATCAAATAAAAAATATCTGTCAAATTAAATTGAATTAAATTTTGTTGAACCCGTTTCGCAGGTTGATTAGTATTCATCGCCCGAGTTTCTGCTTTTAACCTGTTCGGGGAAATACAAAAATTCCTAACGCTTTCTGAGTCATGGCATATACTCGTAAATTGAATCTGTTATACGATAGTCATACTATATAAGTACACATATATTTGAAACCGTAAGAAATCGTTTATCATGGACGTTGACTAGAGTTCTTGGGCATTGTTTGCGGTGCAATTCCTTGAGAAGCGTAGACGCCACTAACACTCGTATGTACTCATTGTAAAAATATCCCATAAACGAACGGAGTTGTTTGAGTAATAGATTTGATGGAGGATTTAATGGTTGGATGGATTTAAGATACATATTTTGTGCATCGAAGAAAACGTTTATAAATTAGCTATTGAAATGTAATTAGTGTCTGGTTCCACACTCGTTACACAAGTTTCCCATAAGCGAGCGGATACACTCGTTACATTTATCTGGTCGCAGAAATCCTTCCATTTCAACTTCATAGCATACGATCTCAAACAGAAATGAATATCAATCTTTAGAGCAAGGCCACAGATACACATCTGTCATTTTCTTGTCATTTGCGATGACGTCAAAACAAAACGTCGCATCGTTTATTTTCACTTAATATCTATTCAAAAAAAAAACATACAAATACAAAGAAAATACAAGATTTAAAGAATCAATTATAATAAGTAAAATGCGCATTACGCTCTAAGGCTACGGCTACGACTATGGCTAAGGCACTCATATGCTCGTATGTAGTCGCACATGAAGGTATGTTGGTTCTTTCGACCAGTTCCAGTATTAGTTTTTCGTTCCATTTTGGTCAATTGGTAAATTCGTATATAAACGTATATTTAATAGTATTTTTTGTTTTTTGTTTACGAATAAGTTGGATATCTCTCGTAAGATACTGTGATGATTGTTTGCTGATGTTTCGATGGGCATTTTGTGTTAATATTGTGATGATCCTTTGATAGTCTCTCTGATTAATATTCTCTAATGATCCACTGATGATCCTCTAAAGAGTCTTCTGATGATCCCACTAAAGAGTATTAGTCCCTGGATAGTCCTCTTCGATGATCTTCGATCCCTTTGATGGTTCATAAATGATGCTGTCTGTGATGGATCTTGTGGTTCTCCCTTTGATGATGATCCTCAGTAGCTCTCTTCTCTCAACCATTCATCTCGCCAAAGTGATTGACAATCTGCTTGAGACTCTCATAGGAGCCCGTGAAGAAGCCCAGCAGTGCCACCACCAGGATAATGAGATTCTTGGTGCAGACAAGCAGGCCCGGTCCCTTGTTCGGCTCACTGCTGGCAATCAGCTCGATCACAGGTGGAAAGACCAAGGCCAGGGCCGTGGAGCACAAAGCACCGATCAGGGAGATGAACAATCCCAATGCGGGCACCATCTCGGCAATGGCCACTAATCGACAGACAGGCAGAGAGATTAGTGCTGTTTAGCTAATCGGCACAAGGAACAGAAGGCCTAAGTGTACCTAGGTCTAAGGCTAAGCCTATACTTACGCGTAATGATCACCATGATGGTGCGGAAGGTGAGCTCACCGACCAGCGAGCGGCCCGAGATGCCACACATTTGCTTGGCATTGGGCCACATGATCTGGATGGCCACAAAGAACTGCAGGGGATAGCCCAAGAGGACGCCCGTGGAGACCATCAGCTTGACGGCCTGGGCCAGACTGTGGGAGCAGGAAGGAAGTGAATGTCAATGTTAATGTCAAGATGGATGAGTCTGGAATGGAATGGCATGGAATGTGGCAACACTCACATGGTATCACCAAGATTGAGTGTGAGACTGCCGCCGACCTCGTCGCCCCACTTCATATAGCCAACGGAGCCGGCGAACATGAACATGACGGAGACGAGAAACATGCCCACATTGAGGACACCCAGTCGGCTCTCGAATTGACTCGGCTTTCGCATCGCATTCTTCAGTGGCATCACCAGGGCAATGCCCTCAAAGGCAAAGATGGCAGTGCCGAAGAATAGAGCCAACTGGGAGCCGCTTGTCCAATAGGCGCGTTCCCCAACCTCCGGCAGTCCATCCTTCAGGGCATAGTAGAGGGTGATGGCCAGGCCCAGGACCATGCACACATTGGCAATCATCGAGACGGGCGTCAGCCACTTGAGGTTCGTGATCAGGGAGCTGAGTAGAACGGGCACAAGGGCCAGCAGCATCACCAGATGGACATCCATGTCAATGTCGTACGCTTGTAGGATCTTCAGAAAGGACACTCTTGAGCTGGATGTTTATCCTCTTCTTCGTGGCACCCAATGCGGCACTCACCTGCTTCACATTCGTGCTGATGAACACAAAGTAGATGCAGCAAAAGCCCAGCTGTGTCACACAGATGAAAATGTCCACCAATCGGCCCATGGTCCGTGACCAACCCCGCAGCTTCATCGGTCCGTTCTCGAAACACTGCTCCACCGTCTGGGCATAGTCAGCGCACACAGCATCCCCGCGCAGGTCGCGCATCTTCCTGGAGCAAGCGATGAGCACATGCTGGCAGTGGATGGACACAATGGCAATCACCACAGTCAGCAGTGGTGCCACAATCAAGCCGCCATTCTTGAAGGCATCGCCCATGGCAAACAGCCCGGGTCCAATGTTACCCTTGAACAGGTGCACAATCGTCTCCAGGTAGCTTGAAAATACAGGACACATACAACATCATCATCATCGCCATTGCCATCAAAGTGGACAGGCAGGTGGGACCTCATGCGGGGATTCGATTAGAGTTTGGGTTAGATCTTCCTTTGATGGTTATTCGGTTATTGATGATACATATTTCGTTTAGTTTTAAGCGGGTTAGTATTTCCATGATGTGAGGTGAGTTTAGTAGATGTTTTGTTGGTTATTCCTCAAAGTAAACGATGGATTCTGTAGATTATTCGAATGGAATGCTCAATCCTCTCATAAGAGACCCTCATAATATGGACGACCAGCCCAACTGCTGATGTGCCTTAAATGTGAGTACATCTATAAGATATTTCAGATATTCCACGGATACAGATACTGATACACGCAAATCCTGAAATACTCAGGAAGGAACTGTTAGCTCGTTCACATAACTCTATGGAGCTCGGTCGTATAGTATCTCTTAGAGTGTAAACTGGATTCTTAGATGACATTTTAGGGTTTAATCACACTGCAGAGGCTATATTTTAAGTGAAGCAATTAGCGATGGTTCGGCGGGTGGTTCATAAAGCGAAAAAGAGGAGTGGATGAGTTTCGCTGAATATATGGATTGCTTTGATGGATGGAGAATGCATTGTTTGCATCGATTACCGATTATCGAATGATATTGATTAATGATGATCGATCCTTAGGATCAAAGGTTGGAGCATGATTCATTCGAGTGGCTTAGGTTAGTAATAGTCATGGAAGCATATGAACATCATAGGTTATTTTATTTCTTAAAAGCGAATAGCGAAGGTTAATTGGTTTCTCAGATGCGAAAATCGAAGGTTAATTAAATTCCTAGAAGCAAAGTCCGTTCGTCGATTCATTGATGGAGATGCGAGTACACATTGTAGTACAAATTTCCCCTAAACGAACGGATAAATATGCTGCTAGTGATTGTTAGGTTCCGTTTCTGGTTTGTAGAACTGTTTTTTGGTTAGTTTTTGTTTTATGATCTTTTGGGATAGGCATTGGGATTAGTTTTGGGATTAGTTTTGGTTTTGGTTTTTGGAAGGAGCGATTGGTTGGTTATTCTCGGTTTTTGAGTTGGTGGGAGATTAGTAGGAGAGGAGATTCCGTAGAGGATTGGCTTTTGGGATTGGACTTCTCTGTGCTATCCATACCTTGTGGGCGGATGGTACTCTTCTTGTTCGTTCTCGTCCTGGGGCTCCTTCCGTATGGATTTCTCAGCTACTTCTACTGCTCCACCTCCGCCTCGGCCTGTCTCTACAGCCTCCTGGATGGGTCCTGTCATGGTCCGATTCTGGTTTGGACTCTGTTGGAACGTAGACTTCTCGGTTTCGTTATAATAGACAGAAAAGAAAACACACAATTTATTTCACTGCGATGTTCAATTAACTAGTTTTTCTTTGTTTGTTTGTTTTTTGTTTTCCCCCCCTATATTGTTGGCAGCTTCTATTGTTTTTCTGTTCCTTTTGTTCGCTTGCCAAGTGGTTTAAAGATATTTAATTGCGGCAGTAATTCCACTCTAAAGATAGATGATCTTATCTACGGGGAATCCCCACCAGATCCCAATCATTTGTCGCTTCAGTGGGGATAATGCATATCGTGGAATACATACATATATGAATGTTTTCCATTAGGTAATAAATCAAAACATAAACCAAAAGGAATTCCCAGAATTCATTCCATCATTCCATTATTATTTTTGCGCTTTACTTTTCTGATGATTTGGTCTATAAATTAGGCCTCCAACTGATTGCCAAAAGATCGAGAGAGAAAGATAGATAGATAGACTAAAGCAAATCAAATAAAATCAGAGCCAATTAAACGGATTCATAAAAGCGAAAATCGAAAGCAAAAACGAATGGCTATCAATAATACCGATGTGTATATAGTATACAGATACTCGAACGGTTGCCAACACATCAGCCAGACATTAGACACTCTTCAAATACAGATAAAGATGCCAGATATCTATGTACTATGTACATCTATTGTACCTATAGCACGTGTCTCAGTGCCCTCGACTAGAACTGAATTGGACTCATTTCTCGATTGCCTGTATGCGCCTAGAGGGTACTCGAGACTCGAGAGCCCAGTTCCATTCATGCTTGTGCTCCGTTCGCTTATGGGGAATTCGCACAGCGTTTCAATGGCATTCGATACGATCCGGATAGAGCACGTTTGATCTGTTGGAAATCTTTGGGGGCACCTGATATATGGAAACTTTGCACCATATCCTTTGCATATTGTGCCCGCAGTTCCGCACGTTCATTCCATAACGACTATCGATCCGTGCACCATTATGCACTCGTTCTTTGTGAATCATGAATCGAAACAGCGAAATGTGCTAAATAAAATATGTAGTCACTGATTTCCATAGCTGATTCATGTACCATTGATAAGCGTTTCAGAATCTGCTTTTCCTATTTTCATAGTATCTAAACAGAAGCCATCAATTGGGTTTCATTTAAATCATTTGGGATAATGGAACAATCAAAAGCCAGGGAGAAATTACGACAGTGATATCGGGATATGATATGATTTATATTTTGCTATAAATTCCGCACTAGTCAGATTTCAATGGGATTTCATTTATGGCCTCTCCAGATACCATTCGTGTGTCATTCAGGTGTCGAAATTGTCAGCATTCCCCGGCATCTCTGTTGCCAGGAATCGGGCATCGGGAATCGGGAATGTGCATTTCAAGAATCATAAATAATGACAGAATTATCGCAAAACTGATTTACTTTTTGTCCTCATATCATTAGAGAGCTCTTACCCCCCACCCCAGCTACTATCCACCATCCACCATCCGATGAGAGCTCATTGAGATTACGTCCCGCGTGTCGTATACGCAATCTCATCGTGGACGACACACATACATATATATGAGGGGGCGCCCTGACGTGCTCAGCAAAGTGCTCTGCCGAATGGTGCTGTAGACACCAAGAGCCCAAGAGCCCACAAGAGCTCCAGATACTCCCGCAACGCACCGCACTATTAGTAGCTCTCACTCGAGACCTTGTGTAAATCTAGACAACGATTTGCTTTTGTTGCTTGGCTTGCGCTGTTGCGCTTATCGGCAACTAAAGCCCAAAGTTTAAACAAAGTATAAATTGTTAATTGTCGTGCTCTACGAGAAACAAGGCGTCACGATTAGGGGGAACCGTTTATTGGCATTTACGAAATTTATATCGACATCTGGAATGTACTAGAGCCCTTTTCACCCTCCAATTCACTTTAAATCGCTGCACCAAAATGTCCCCTAAGCGAAAGGATAACGAAATGTAATGTTGTATCACTACTATATTTCAAAATTCTTTAAATGAAGCAAGTTTTTTATATTTTTAGATATATTAATATTATAAGATTTAACAAAAGTATCGTTGGTCTCTTTTTGGAGAAGTTTTAATAAATAAAAAGAAGGGTATCCCTTATTCTATATAGAGATCGTCTATTAAAATTCTTAAAAGCGTCTGCTGAAGGAAATGACTTCTATTAGGAGTTTTTTATTGGTAGTAGTACTCTAAAGTAAACCGATGGGATGGTACTGGTCGTAGGTTTAGTTAATGATAGATAACACCGGATAGATAGACAGATACATAGATGGATAGATAGATAGATGGAGCAGCCTTCAAGTACGTGGCTATATCCATCCCGGCGACTCTCAACCCGTGCCTCAGGCCTTTGGCAAAATGCCTGAAGTTTATTTGTGGTCTCCGTATTTTCTTTCTGCTCTTTCAGTCTTTTATTTATTTTTTTTCATTTTCATTTTCAACTCAATTCAATGTCTTTGAGTGGAAAATTTTCCATGCCGCGACAAGTTTCTTCAAGTTGGTCGGTCAGTGGCAGTGGCAGTGGCATGGGGCATGATTATATGGGGGGGGGTTTCCCGTTGCCGCTGCCGTTCCCGTTCTCGAGGGTTCACTGCACTATAGATACCAGAGGCACAGCAACAACAACAACAAAAAACGTTAATTTTCGCCGCGTTTAACACTTAACAAGTGTTGCCGGAAATTTGAGAGTGAGTGAGGGAGAGAGAATGAGAGAGAGAGGGAACCTTGATTGGCTTTTATTGGCAAAGCTTTTGTATTGCCCCCTCCAAGCCGCACTCTCTGTGTGGCACGGCACTGACGTCGTATGCCACACAGTATCATACAATAGCCATATATACAGCGTATCTTTACAGTGGAAGGTACATATGTACATATGTATGGGCGGGTAGGGGCGGTGGAAGGTCTGGAGAAACAGAGCTCTGACCTTGATCAAAAGCAAAGTGCATAAAAGTGTGAGAATTTCCATGCCATTCCATCATTTGCATTTTTAATAGCTCTAACCGTTCTCTCAGGCGTAACTATGCAAAAGTCGCAGAGGCGCCGACACTGCGGAAGGGGATCGTAAATCCTACACTATCTATTCTCTCATAAATCCAAGACCCAGCTGTTAGATTAGAAATAAATAAAAGTTTCCACTTGAAAATCGAATCGTAATTTGACATTCGAACGGAAGTTGGATCTAATCCCTCCAGGAATGGATTTGGTGTTTGATTGATTAATTCATAAAATAATCATAATCTTTATTCAGCAGTGAAGGATCTTCTGTTCTTTGATAAGTGTTATTTATCCTTATTGATTTCGTTTCAAACACGTATTTAAGGGTATCAAAGGCATCGACCTTGCCTCATTTTTTTACTATCATTTTGTATTGTCATTCAAACTCGTTCGTATTCAATTATTCAGACGCATTCATGCTTGTTCATATTTATGCTAATTTTATCCAAATACTTGGACGCCCTCTGTTAACCCACACCCCCCTCCATGTTAACGCCACGCCTCTGCCCCTGCCTTTGCTTGACATGTGCAACAGCTGTCGTACACACACACACACATCCAAAGCTGCTGCGCTGCTGCTTTTGCTTTTGCCGGCTGACTTTGCACTTGGAATACATATTTCTTTTTTAGTTTTAGTTTTTGCAAAAGAAGTTCTTTAAGTTTTGCTTTTGTAGCTGCTTTTTGGGTTTGTTTTGAAAACAAAGAAAAGAAGCCAAAAAAAAAAAAGAAAAACTGATTTCTTTTGGCACTTCAACCACTCCACTCCACTTTACTTTCCTCTCATACCTTTCGTAAACCACTCAGCCCTCACCCCTCACCCACCCTGGGCCACACTTGTTGCTGTTGTTGTTTAATTTGGGTTTCACTTTTTTTCTTCGTTTCTGCTTTGTCTTACGCTTTCTTCTCCGTTTTTTCTTATGCGCGTAGAAAGGTATTATGGGCTTGAAGAGTTGTTTCGAAAATAACAAATAAAATATACGAACAATACCATTTTCCAATTGATTTTCGTATTTCCCATGAAACTAGTTTCCCAATGAATTGAATTCTGATTTATAAGGATATGTAAGCAAAAAATAAAACCATTGAATGGAATATTTGCTTTGCTAGGGTATCCACAATACGAATACCTGTTTATCTTGTTCTTAAGTTTAACGGTTTCAATTATTGCACTCTACACACCTCTGCATCCATTTGGTTATTGTTGTTGCTGCTGCTGCAGCACTGTTGTTGTTGCTGTTGTTACCGCTGCCGCCGCCGCTGCTGCTTCTGCTGCTGCTGCTGCTCTGCGTTTTTGTGTTGTTGTCAAAGAACTCGGTCAACGTACGAGACGAATGGTGTGCGTGTGTGTGCGTGGGATAATTTACAAAAACCCGAAATATATATATATGTACATATGTATTTAGTGAAACAAGAAAACACCCAACAAAAATCAACACGCTGAGCAATCAGAAACGTAACGCGTAAATTTGGCAAAGTTCTTTCTTAATTTAAATGATGATTTATTTTTAGAGCCCGCATTTGGCTTTGTTTTAATTTGTTTCGCCGTCCGTGCTCGCCTGCGACTCCTCCTGTCCTGTCGAACGGATGGGGGATGTGACGGTGGATGCGAATGCGGTTGCGGTTGCGGTGTGTTCGTTCACCGTCACCGTCAGCGGTTCTGTTCTGTGTGTGTTAATCGCTCCACGAAATTTTTAAGACTGACGGGCCAACGCCAACGACAACGACAACGACGACACCACCCGTACGGTGCCGGGCCGGCCGGGCCGGGCCGGGCCCAGGCCTGGCCGTATTCGCCGTTGCGCTTGTATGGCACGGAGAGACAGGCAGGCGAACGGATGGACGGACGGACGGACGGACGGACGGATGGATGGGCTGGCGGATGGAAAGCGCGCCGTACTCATCGTTGGGCGGGTGGCCCACCTACCTCTCACACCCCCGCTTCATTGTAACTTTTTTTGATTCTGGCAGAGATCTGCACTTCTCTCTTCTGCTTTTTGATCTGTCACTGTCTCTGTCTCACCCTCTATGCCGCCCTCTGCCCCATTACAAAAGCATTCCCCAAGTTGTTTTCTTCCAAGTTTATTGCGGGCTTGTGGCGTGGAGCGGCACGGCGCGGCGTGGCGGGGGCTGAGTGTCCCAACAGGTTGTCGATCAGCTGATTGATGAGAAACCGTTCCATTGAACATCTCGGCGCACACACACACACCCATCCACCATCCACTCACTCACTCCCTCAGAAACTTTCTGGTTCTCTCACTCTTTCTCTCTCTCTCTCTGCTCACACAGACTTGGGTCTGGTTTGTGTTTGTGTAAAGGAATGATTAATCGGATCACTCACCATTCCGGCAGGTGGCGCTACTGAAGTGATTGCAATGAAAAGAATGCAAATTAGAGATGGGATTCATTTTTGGGGCTACAGGATTACCATACCTTGTGTCCTATAAATCCCTTGGATGGCCACAGATGTAAAAATTTGTAAGGAACTCCCCAAGATATACATATGTGTGTACATATATGGACAGATCCTATAAAGCATTTCCCAGAACTCCCATAAGTCCTGTAAGTCCTTTAATTGAATTGAAATTTTAAAATAAACTAAAAATAAATTAAGAAAAATATGTAGGCAATAATTCCGGCGGCCCAAAGCTATACTATAAATTGGTTTAGTAAAAACGAAACAAAAATTTTGTTTAAAAATGTTTAATGTCAAGCGATAATCGATATAAGAATCAGTCTGAAGAAGGCAAACCAAAATGTGATTCTGAGAGCATTCTCCCAGTCGATTCGAATCGTTTCTATCAAAGAGACATTCTTAATGAATCGTTTAACTTGCATGTGTTTTTATTATTGATTGATTTAAATAAAAATAAAGTAAACTCAAAGAAAAAGCAAAAAGAAAATGCAAAAAGGCAAAGATACAAACGCGACGCGACGGATGCCTTGTCGGGCCGAGTACAAAGAATCTCTAGAGAGGGCGGCGACTGGTGACTGGGGAATGGGGAGTGGGGACTCTTCTATACATAGCACTCATTCCGTTCCATGGCTTTATATTGAGAGACACACGCCAACTATTTGAAGACACGAATATTTAATTGGGAATGGTAATGGGTATGGGTATGGGGATGCTGACCCTGTAGGCGGTAGACGGGGGACGGGCCTGTTCCTGACCTTGACAAGAGAACAGAAAATAGATGGATAATACGTGGATACAAAAGTGTGGCTATATGTACCATAACTATATATACATATGTATGTATATAACTCACTTTGATTCTCTGATTCTTTGGAATCGAACATTGTACCGTGATGTTGCACGATTTGAATGATAGAATGAATGAATCTCATCTGGTGTGGCAAGGGGGGATAATATGATATTTATTTTTGGTATATCACGAAATGCTGATTGCCCTTGCCAAGATCGCATTTTGGGTCAGGCAGTCAACGAGCCAGAACATACCTGTCTATATCTTCGTCCATATCGCACGTTTGTTGTTCCCTCATTTCTTTTTTTTTGAGCTCTTTATCATTCTGTCAAAACCCAAATGAAATGAAATGAATGGGAATGGGAATGTGAATGTTGAATGAAGAAAATGTGTGTTGAGTGGAGGAATTTTAATTTTCATTAAATGTCGTTGAACTACAGCTGCTAATGGATCTTGATACTCAATGAACTGCTATCATATTAGATTATGATCTCTAGAACATTTTTATCATAGCATCTTCCTATTGCTGCTGGCTGTCTATTTTCGTATAGTATGCGTTTCGTTTTTTCTTATATTATTTTATAGTTATATAGTGTATGTAGGATGTATCTATACATTTGCCTCTGCCTTTATTTCGGAGATTGTGCACCAGGGCTCAGAACGGGGGCCTATAGAGTAACCCTTTCTGCTGCTTCTTTGAGGGCTCCTCTGCTGTGCTTAGAAGAAAGAGAACCCAATTTTGGAACAGCAAAGGACACTCCTTCATGGCCTCGATCATGGCCTGTTTTCTCCTAACCCTTGGCCGCCTCGGGCTACGCGATAACAGTGAACAGAAGATAGAAGTCTCCATTTTCCATCTGGAAAGACCCCATTTAGATCCTTAGATCCTGGGGTTGCCGAAGAAACCAATACACATGAACATGTGTAGAATAGATCTCTCCTAAAGGTACACCCTTTTAAGAGTGGATCCTTTGGTGTATGATATTATTTTGGAGTACTTCGATTAGTGATTGAGATTCAATCAATCATGTACTAAGCTGTGTGCACTAAGATATGATTTCTTCTCTGGTTCTTTCGATGGAGACTCTCGCTTTCAAAGTCGAATAAAAGTTATGTGGCCTGGAAGCAACTTGTTGACTAGCCCCAAAAACAGGTACATACATACACACATATAGTACATACAGAGAGTACACAGAGATCATCTTCTTGGTCTTCTGTATGTAGAGATATGTATCTTTTAGATGCGAGTAGATATATGTACAGATATATGTACTCGTCGAGCATGTCTGACATGCTTGGCTTCTGTTTAGATCATAGACGAGAGGCCGACCGACAGAAAAGAAAACTCGCAATTAAAATGCTTTTTTTTGTTTTGTTTTCATATTTTCTTTTTGTTGTAAATCTTATTCTCTAGATTATTGTTATTAAATGTCAAACCCCCAAGCCCCCCAAGCCCCCCAAAGCCCCCTCCGCGGCGTGCCGTCTGGGGCGTCTGGTCTGTCAGTTTCTGTTGGCTGGTGGAACGTTAAACGTTTTTTAGTAATGCTCCAGTAAGTACAGTAAAACAACAGCAACAGTTACAGCCACAGCATAAAGACAACAAATTGCTATTGTTTAGTATTGTCTTAGTAGTTGTAATTACCGGTGACAGTATGCTTCTGTGCGATGCTTTACCTGATATTTCTCTACCCTTTTACCCACTCGAAGTATTACTGAAAAGTAGCTCCCATCTCCGCAAATGCATCTTGAAAGAGTATCAAACGATGCGGCACGAAAATGAGTCTTCTTTTCTGGTTTACATATATATTTTTTAATATTTTTGTAAGTTAAACATTAAGCGGAGGGCCGGTCACTGCCTTCGGGGAAAGTGAACAACAAAATCCAAAGGAAAAAAAACCAAAAAATAAAAATAAAAAAGGGCCGCAAAATCAGATTTAATAGCAGAATGTGTAGAAAGTGAAAGATGTGGGGTTTTGTTGTGGTCTTGGTTTTTGGGCTCAGATTTTGTCACCGTATCCAAAGTGGAAATCTTTCGTATGGTTTCTTCCAGTCCATTTAATCAGCGTGCAAAGGGTTGTACCTAGGACGTGGCCCATCTTGTAAAAGTTTTCATTCTTTCGTGACTGGCAATCCCATAGATTGCTTGCATCCACTGGATTCGCTTTCATTCCATTGAAGTAAGAGTGGACATTCCCCGTTTTATGGACATTTGGATTCCACGAATATTTGGAGTCCATTCTTTCCTCTGCAAACCCATTTGAGTTATCTGAAATGTTCTCAGATCATGGGGACAGGGGATAGGGAACTGGGGGGAGTGGGACTTGGACAAGTCTGACCAGTTGGCCGCTTCCAGCATCGTCATCATCCTGCCACCGCCGGTCGCCCGAGCGCCCGAGCGCCCAAAAAGGCAGAAAATTATTGTGTGTCGCCAAAGTGGGACACACATGCAGCAATCAGATGACCTGACCGAGTTCCTCACGGGCCGATCTGCTGCGTTCTTCTGGGATCCATGTGTGTTACCATGCGAGTTAGCAAGAACCATTCCCCCCCCTGCCTACCTCCCTCCCTCCCCCCAGGAAGCACTCAAGCTCAAGCTCAATCTCGATCTCAGCCTTATACTTTGATACTGGTACTTACTATTGGGCCAAGACAAACATAGGTGCACCTTGGGGCAAATCGCTGGAAGAGTGGAATATGGAATGGATATGGAATGGCAAAAGGTAATTATAATTATGTCATAGAGACCCGAAATGTTTTCCCAGTACAGAAGGGTAAATAATTGTTGCCAATAATCAAGATCTTTCAAGGGGTTTCATCTAAAATACAAACAATTCCAAATGGGTTTAACTACTAAAACTCTAAGTATATTTCTAGAAAATTCCTAGGTTTTTTTTGCCTTCCCTTTTGAGCAGTTTCCGTGCCACTGTAAGGCTGAGTGCCAGAGCCGCTGTCGTTGGAGAACTCTCATCTATGATTAGATCGGCAATTTGCAATGCTTCGATGATAACTGTCGCAAGGCCAGTTAAGCGGCATTAAGTGGCACTCCCCTCCCACTCCCACTCCCCCTCCATCTCCATCTCCGCCTCCTTCTACTCCACCCCCGCGAGAACATTCGACAGGTCGTCTCCATTCAAAAACAAAAGTATACGGCAGTTAGTCAGTCATGTCTGGTGTGCTCTATGGAAGTGGAACTGGAACTGGAACTGAAACTGGGGATGGAGATGGAGATGGCAGCGGTGCCATCATCTTCACTGAAACGTTGCGACAGGGCCAAAAGCCAAGCAGCCGAAACTTTTGGATGGGTGGAATTGGTGGTGCGCGGGTGTCCGGGGTGGGGTGAAGGAATGGCCATTGGAGGGGGCTTTCTCCGGTTGGGGCTGGGGTTGGAGCTGGGGCTGCCGGTTGAGTTGTAGTTGCTGTTGCTGTCGTCGTCGTCGTTGGCCACCGGGTCGCTGTGGCTGGGCCGCCGCCGCGTTGTTTCATTTATTAACCAGACTCGCAGCCAAACGGTCGCGCACGCCTCGAAGAGAACTCCGCTTCCAAGTGAAGAGTCGCGCGGCAAAGAGAGTGAGAGCGTGAGAGAGTGAGAGAGAGAGAGAGAGAGTGTGATGGCATCAAGTGGCCGCGATGGTGGTCACATGGTGGTCAAGCTGCTCTTGACCAACCTCTGGGTCTGGGCTTGGGTCTGTCTCTGTCTCTGCGTCTGGGAGTGGGGCCACTGTCAGGCGTACGACTTTGGCTACCATCCCAGCGCCGAGGAGTTCGATAGCCTGTGGCATCGCGACTTCGTCGCCAACGAGCGCCGGCGCATCGAGCAGCGCTTTGTGCCGCGGTATCAGCATGCAGAGACCTCGATCCGCTTCGAGCCACCAGAGCTGGATTTCCAATTGTTCAGCCAGGAGGCGATGGGGGACGGGGATCAGCTGCAGCAGCAGCCATATGTGTTCGAGTCCGTGGAGGAGGCGCCCACCAATACGCAGACCGTACCCGATCTGATGCATGTGCAGAGTCAGCTGCTGGAGATTAAGGATCCCACGCCTCAGAGGCCGTCCATCGTCAGTCACCAGCGTCCAGCGAACGGGTCCGCCGCCCAAGCCCACCCAAGTTTTCCCATCTTCTTCACCAATCCCGCCACAGGGATTGTCTATGCCATCAGCCAGGTGGGAGAGGGTGCCCAGGGATCGCAGTCCCGCAACGACAGCGGCGGTGCCATTGCCATTTATGTCACCAAGGCCCAGTATGACGCGGACATGCAGGCCATGCGGCAACGCTACGAGGAGCAGTGCCAGCAGCAGACCATTCCCCCGGGCACCGTCCTCTCGACGCCCAATCTGAAGCCGAACCCCCAGCAAGGAGGAGTGACTGCTCGACCACAGATCATACGCCTCCAGAAGCCCAAAAGGAGACCGGGTGGTGGCACCAATAAGCTGCCAAAGCCCCAGCATCGACCGCCGCCGGTGATGGTGACCAGTGGACCGATAACCACCATCAACGATCAGGTGTTCAAGATGCACCACAAGGGCAGCAGCACCACCACTAGCGCCACCACCACGACCACCACCACCACAAGAAGACCCAAGACATCCACAACCAAGCGAAAGAGGCGCAAGAAGAAGAAGAAGCCGATTCCCGTGAAGACAATCAAACGCCGGCCTGGACACAAGCGAAGGGACAACAGCACCACTGCACGGCCCGCAGGTCCGCCACCCATTATCCTGGGCAAGCGACCGAGCAGCAGCACAACACCAACAGCAACCACAACAACAACGAGACCACCGCCTGGATCCACGCAGCTGGAGAAGCCCCATATGCCGCTGGCCACCACATCGACGGGGAACATTTTCAGTCAGCATTCATTTGTGATTAACCAGGGATATCAGCCTCAGCCTCCGCCCCAGGCTCCTCATCCTCATTCTCGTTCTCATGTGAGACGTCGTCGAGGAGTAGAAGCAGCAGCAGGAGCAGGATCAGCTGCAGTGGGAAGTGGGACAGTGGTAGGATCAGGTCATGCAGAGAGGTCTACAGTGAAAGCATCAGCCGTTGGAGGAACACGAGTAACAGGATCATCAGCAGTGGAACGACCGGCAATGAGAGGATCATCATCAGCAGCAGCAGGAGGAGTAGCAGTTGGCAGAGGATCGGCAGCAGCAGCCGCTGCAGCAGGAGGAGAAGCGCTCGCCCGAGGATCCGCAGTCAAAGTGTCGCCACTTGAAAGATCTAAACGACCACTGAAAGCAGTCCGATCATCATCCACAGTCGTCGGAGGTGGATCATCCGGAACTCGAAGAAGGGGAGGTGGATCTGGAAGCCCAAGGCCAAGACGACCCAAGGGCAGCAGCGGAAAAAGCAAAAGCAAATCCAAGCCAAAGCCGCAAACCACCCCAGATGTGGGCGGTGGTCCGGCGGCCACTGGGGTGTTGCACCTGCCACACGCTATCCACCTGCTGCACAGGAATCAGAGTGCAGATTCGAAGGGGAGTCCCCATCAGTCCAGTACTGTCCAGCCGCAGATCAACGTCCAACCAAAGAAAAAGAACAGATCCAAGACAAAGGCGAAGGCGAAGGGAAAGGAGAGGAGACGCGGTCGTCCCGAGGGCTCGAAATTTGATATATTCGAGCTAATTTCTGGCGGGGATTACGATGACGATGCCGATACAGAAGAGGAGGATGAGTACGACGATTACGAGGATGAGAATGGCGACGGTGATGAAAAGGAGCCGCAGGCGGCACAAGCTACGAGCAGTAGCAGCCCCGAGGACCACAAGGAGGACAGCAGCTCGGCGGAGGAGGGAGCCGACTTTGGGGCCATGGAGGAGTCGGAAACGGAAACGGCGACGGAGACGACCCTCACTCCCACGAGCACTGAGCAGGAGGAGCTGGTGGCGGGGGATCAGTTGTCCAGCACAAAGAACAGCATGGCCAAGAAGCGTATACGCATCCGTAGACGACCGCCCTCCTCCGAGGAGGACGATGACTACGACGATGACGACTCGGGTGGCATCGGCGGCTTCTTTCGCATGATCTTCTATCCCGTTCAAGTGGCCATGTCCCGCCTGATGGACCTGGGCTTCGGCAGTCCGTCGTCGTCCAACGACGAGGACGAGGAGGAGGTGCACAAGGTGCGCCCCACACAGCCCCCCAAGTATCCCAGCTACACGCTCTACCACAGTGCCCACAGCAACGAGGCCTATGCCCAGTCCGAGGACGATGATGATGACGATGACGAGGAGGATGATGGCAGCAGCAGCAGCAGCCTGGGCAGTTGGTTTAGCTCCTGGTTTGGACCAGGGCGGCGCACCAAGAAGATTGGCAGCACCACCACAGTGGTGCCACTGCCAGCACCCACCCAAGAGCCAGCCGGTTGGCTGGACTCATGGTTTGGCTTTGGCAAGACGTCCACAACAACAACGACCACGCCCACGGACGCCGATGCCGAAGAAGATGACTATGACAGTGAGTACACAGGCACCGGGAAGGAGTCCCTTTGTCCCTCCAAAGTTCTCTTCGATCATTACTATTATCTGTTATGGCCTCTCGGTCGGTTGGTTCTTCCACTCTGTGACCAAAAGACAGACCTCCCCCCCATGAATCAATAAGTAGAACGTTAGTTTTAACGGTCTGACCCTCAAATGGTGAATGGTGAATGCTAGATGGTGAATGGGGGAGGAGTTCGTTCTGAGTCGATTGTAGTGTCACGCTTTCTGCACTCTTTCTCTCTCTCTGGAAATGCTTAAAAGTGATCCAATTTTCCGTTCTAGAATGGTTTTACAGCTGGTTCGATGCGAAGCCCAAAAGGAAAGTGCGTCGCCGCAGCACCACAACCACCACCACCAGCACCACTTCGACGACAACCAGCCAGCCGACTGCCCAGGTGCCCATACTGACGATTGTGGATCCGCTGAGGAATCCCCAGAACTGGATCGGCATACTAGCCCATCACATTGTGAACTCCACGGGCAATGCGATCGCCACGACGACAACGAATCCAGTGCTCCAGGCGCTGGTCACCAGGATGACGACCAAAGGTCCCAAGGCCACCGTCAAGCCGGACATGCCGCGCAGGATAAGCTATGACAAGTATCAGATCTGGCGACTCAAGCCGCAGGATGAGGCACAGGTCCGAGCACTGGAGGAGTTCAAGAAGGGCGAGGATGGTGTCAAGATGCACTGGCTCAAGGGGCCCAGTCTCAGGTGAGAGCAGCACCTCCTAAAGCTTACGCCCAAAACATAACTAAAAGAAACCCCCCATTGCCCTGCCAGAGGTCTCACTGATGTCCTGGTGCCGCCCAAGATGCTGGTCGATTTCCAGGGCACTCTCAACTACGAGAGCATTGCCCACGAGGTGCTCATCTTTGATGTGGGCAAGGCCATTGCCTACGAGCAGTCGAAGGAGGACTATCTGCACACCACGCCCGTCTCACTGAAGCGTCCGTCCAGGCCCCAGCCCAAGCCCACGGCCATCGCACAGCCCGGAATGACCTGGAATCGCTATCACAGTCACGACGAGATTGTCCAGTATCTGGAAACGGTGCGCATGCGGCATCCACAGCTCGTCGAGCTCATCCACATTGGACGCTCCTACGAGGGCCGTCCCCTGATTGTGGTCAAGATCGAGTCCAAGCAATCTGCGGCAGCGGGCAATGCCTCGGCCTCGGGCTACAAGAGACCCAAGCGCAAGAGGAAATCCGGTCAGGCGAATGCCGTCTTTGTGGAGGCTGGAGCCCATGGTCTGGCATGGATTGGACCTGCGACAGCCACCTGGATGATCTCCGAGCTGCTGCGCCTGATGAAGACCAACAGTGAGTATAAGCTGATACAGTTGCAGGTCCCTAAGGATCTGGGTACTCTCTCCATTCAATTTGTAACCAGATGTGCTAGGGCCCATCCTTATACACAAGTATATCCATACAGTATGATGTAAAGGCATTCCTTTCCCTAAGATTCGAAAAGCTCATTCTTATACTCGAGAATATGAATCCCAATTCGATGATACTTTTGGATTCCATTTAGAATCGATCATCAACTTCCTTTTTCAAGCCCAAGCAATGTATATTGTTTATGGGTTTCTTGGGACCCGAGCACATCCTGTGGATGCTTGAATCCCATTCCATCCTAACATTTAAACCATTTTCAATTCCAATTAGAGTTTTTATTTTAACTTTAAAATTTTGCGAGTTTTTCAATTTCCTTTTCCGCTGTCCTTCCCTGAATGCCGTTGCTGCTGCTGTCCTGTCCGGATTGTGTGTGATGATTTAGTCACCCCACATGTTCACGATCATGTTATACAGCCAGACGATCACCGCCGGCGGCTGCTTCATTTCGCAGGGTATGGCATACCGCTTGGAGTTCAAGAAAATGGCACGTCCTTGCTGGTCGGTGTAGCGCACTTGTTTGGGACAGGTCGCGCCCTTGATTTCGCATTTGCCCAGCCAGCACTTGATGGGCTTCTTGCCCGGCAGTGGCTTGCACTTTTGGGGCCAGATCCTTGACAGGATGGTGCTCGATGCTGCTTTAGCGTTGGGGCATGCTGGTGCCAGTGGCTTGCTATTTAGGGGCCAGATCATTGACAGGAATTTTCTAAACGGGTTCGTCGCACTGCAGCTGGAGCATGATGGTGGATTAGCCCTGGGGCATACGGATTTTAACCGCACGGCGGTTGCCGCTGCCTTGCATCCCGCTGGCCGAGCCTGACCGAACCAAGCCTTGACCCTGGGAAAACAGTTGGGGATCCAATTGCTCCTGACCCTTGCCTTCCTGGTGCAGCAGAAACGTCCCTCCCGGTCAGTAGCGACCGTGACCAAGAAGGCTATCAGCAGGACGCCCACTAGGATGGCCACTGCCGTTTTTACCCACTTGTCTGCAGACTTGAAGTCGATGCATAGCTTGACGATATAGTAGCCCAGGGTGATCCAGAAGCTGACCGTGCAGACGGTGAAGAACCTATAAGGAGAGCGACATTAAGGATCGATTAAGGTTTCGGTTAGGAATCGGGAATCGGTGCTCTAGAGTCTAGACGGATGCACTGGGCACTGGTCACTGGTCACTGGGATACTCACATGAGTACGCCCAAGATCTCAACGATGAAGGTGAGAATCTGACTGATTTGTTCGTTCCCAAATATATCGAAGCCCAGGGAAGTGTGGGAACCGCGGGAAGCGCGGGAAGCGCTGCGTAGGCTGCTATTCCTGTTGCTGTTTGGTGGGGGTCGATAGCCACTGGGGAGATTGTATCCGTCTTCACTCGTCAACGTGCCTGCTCTTCTTGCGCTAGTTCTTCTTGGGCTACAACTGCAACCAGAGTCCCTTGCCCAGGAACCACTGTACCCGTATTCTCTGGGTGTGCCTCCTGGTACGCCGCTTAAGTCGCTGGTTGCCGCTTGCTGTGGCAAGGTAAAGCACGGCTCAGTGCGATTAGTGCATGGGGCAGCACAGGTCTCATCGCAGCCATCCTCAACGGGGCCGTACGGCGCCCGATCCGCAAACCTGTTAAGGCCCATGTCGGAGTCGTGGCCGTTGTCGTTGTCGTTGTCGCGTTCGCGTTCGGGGCCGGGGCCGGGACGTCTAAGCTCACCGTTGCCAGCAGAAGCTCTGGTTCTGCCTGGAATGTAGCCATATCTCCGCAACATCCTTTCTTCCTTGCACCTTTGGCACGGACACGGCAACGTGCATAAGTGGCGCATGGCCTTGGTTATGCTGTAGTCCATCATTGTGTGTCTGTCACTACGCGAGCACTCTACAGGATCCTCCGTCCACGGCCTCACTTGGAGTTGCTTTTTGCAGGTTTAATTTTGAATTTTGTTCTGGACCCTTGGGGCGACTGATCGGAAATGTGAATCTGGAATCTCCGAAACGACTAAAGCAAAGGCCACGTCGATTTCAACCAAACCTCAGAAAATGTTCCTATGTGACTCGTTTTAGGGTGTTTTACATTGTTCTCCCTTAAAAATGGCTTTGATTTGACCCAAAAATAAATTATGGCACAGTCGTCTCAGTGCCCAGCCCTTCCAGAGGGACCCTCGGAGCTTGGGCTTGGGCTTCGACTTGGGTCCATTCACTGACCTTTCGGTCGCTGTCGTCCTGCAGGTCTCTTCAGCTATAATCGTAATTTAATGTTTCGTTTCGTTTCCGCTCTGATCCGAACCGCCAGAGAGCAACGAGGAGCTAGAGCTGATACGGAACACCACCTGGTACATAATGCCCGTCCTGAATCCGGATGGATATGCCTACAGTCACGAGTACGATCGCTTCTGGAAGAAATCACGCTCCCAGCATTTGGCCCGAGCACCGGGCGGACTCCTCGACTCGGCCATGACATGGCTGCAACCGAAACGCGACCCGGACAAGGTATGCTACGGCGTCGATCTTGACCGCAACTGGCTGTACCACTGGGGCAAGCGGGGCAGCTCCAAGGCGCCGTGCAATGAGTTCTATGCGGGCCCCGCTCCCTTCTCGGAACCAGAGACAAAGGCCGTCTCCGACTTTCTCATGGATCAACGCGCACAGATGAAGGTGGGTTTCGGCTCGATTCGGTTCTCCTTCTTTCTTCAATCGATCCGGTTCCTATCTTGTGTTCTCTCTTCCATTTGCATTTCCTTTCAGCTGTACATCTCCCTGCAGGCGTATGGCCAAGTGGTTTCGTATCCGGTTAAGACCAATTCCACATTCAATTCGGAGCTCTTGGATGACTTCCTGGACGTGGCCATGGTGGGCACCGATGGCCTGCGAAAGAAGGGCAGCAAATCGCGCTACAAAGTGGATGCCTCCAACGATCTGATCGAGCAGCGTTCCGGTATGAATCAAACTGAAATGCACCTTCAAATTCGACAAAGTATTTCCATTTTTGCATATTTTTTTCTACTTTTCAGGTTGCGCTGACGCCTTTGCCGCCTACGAGATCGGTATACCGTTCAGCTATACGATCCAACTGGCGGATAATGGCGTCCATGGCTATCTGCTGCCCAGCAGCGCCATCGAGCCGACAGCTCGGGATGCCTTCGAGATCGTTAGTGGGATGCTGGACTACATTTAAGTAGGTCTCTAGTGTGTCTCTGGTGTGTTTCTGGCACTCCATTGTAGAGTTCTGGATTCTCTGGGGTTGGGTCGGGGCTTTATCAAATTCTTAGTTCCTTTTTTTTTATTTTTTTTTTTGTCTAGCTTTTAAGCATTCAGCAGGTCTATCGAGTATGAATTTCAGAAATCCCATCTATGGCATATACATACATACATACATAGTATTTCTGGAATGCATTCTCCATTCCTCAAGCAAAAATCGAATTTCATATGTATGTTAATGAGATTTCCATTTAGAATAATTTCCTAAGCTGTTTTATTTATATGTATTTTAATTTACTATTAAATAAATGAAATAAATTCGTATCATTATCATATAGATAATGCCTAAAGGGTAGGCTTGAAAGGTTTACAAATCTATCATGATCGAGTTGTAGCTCCCTGGGCCTTGGGTTACACTCCCATTCATGGAGAATCATTTGATTCTCTTGGCAGGAATTGAGGAGGTCAATTCAATCAGGAACTGAAGCACATTCAATTGCAATTTATAGATGTATATACTATATTTAATGTTTTTAAATATATATTACAGTTACATTCGCTTACATTTGAAGCGTTTTGCTTTTGGCTGCTTTTTCAAAGTTTAAACTAAAGTTTTGAAGTCTTGGGCCTCCAATCTCCAATCCCCAATTGATCGATTCGATTCATATGGGTTTTTGTACACACAGTTTGCATGGATGCCATGTAGGTTTCTCTCGAGGAGTAAATATGTATCTACGAGTATGTATATAATGTATGTATATAGTATATAGTAAATGCTACTTCAGCTCTGGGGGATATGTACGAAAGTATATGTTTTTGTTGAAGGAACTAATTTTTTTAAGAGCATTCCGTTGGGGTAGCAGCACGGACGACACGAGGACACGTCCAAGCCACTTTCGACCCTAAATTCCATGTGGTTAGGCGGCTAGTCCCTGGGAGATCGAGATCTGGGCCGACAGCTTGGAGAAGCTTGTGTAGCACTCGTTGCCACAGAAATAGAGGCCCATCAGCAGCTTGAACTGGGCCGGCGTCATGGGATATGATTCCTCCGACATGACCACTATGGTGTCAACTCCACTACAACCATTAGCAGCTAGGGGCTTGCTGCCTCCGCCGACACTGAGCCACTCGTTGCAGACCATCTCGCGATAGTTGGCAAAGGCGGCCGAACATTTGGCAATGTGGCGCACCAGTTTGTCGGTGGAGCACTGCTGCATCACGGGTCGCTGCAGCACTTCCGCAATCATGGAATGCAAATCAAAGACGATGAGATTTGGGAGGCCCTGAGACGGGTTGCACGCGTCATGGAGGTCCAGTAATTTTTGCGGCGTCCCCTCAATGTCTTTTAGATGGCAGACACTGACGCCACCCCTGGCTGCGGTCTGGCGGCCATCACAGCCATTGTGCCCCTTCGACTGATGGTACTGGCGGCCCGTGATGAGCAGCACTCGCTTGTCATGGCGCGTGGCGCGTTCGCATAGCTGGAAGAAAGACAGAATGAAAGGAATGTTCGAATGTACAGCACGACATGCTTCTCACCTTCACTACGTTGCGACCGTAGTCGTTGTTGTGGGTCAGATAAATGTGATTGCTGATGTATTGGCTGGGTTGCGGCGATTTCATGCCTTGACAAATTTGCAGGAATTTTCCAAAGAAAACAAATAAAAATTTTAGCGCGCTTTGGCCATTAGAGCTGGAGAAACAAACGATATAATCGATGTTAGGGTCCTAACTGCAGACATCGATAGTTTTTTCAAACATCGATTTCTTTGCCAGACACCCCTAACTAGGACCCTCAGGCCTGAGCACATAATTTTATACGATTTCTTACACGGCAACTACACTACACATTTCCTACATATCAAAAAAATTTGTGCGGAGTATGGCATTTTGTATACCCTACATTCTGAATTAATGTTAAGTTACTGAGACCGTAGTTCTCGATCCCGATACACATATTTGATATCAGTAGGAGGAGTATAAACTACAAAATGTTATCGAGATAGCTTAAAAATGTGGAGAGAATTTTTTTCCATACCTACTAAATATAAAAAAGTTTATAAAATCAGTTATTGCGTTCGTTGGAGAAACATTTAATCATCATCTTTTTTTATTCCCTTCTTTAGAAGGGTAGTGCTGAGGAAAAAGAGGGTATGAACAACACATTACGCTTCTTTCCTAATATTTGCGTGTCAAGTATGAGAAATATCGATATTTTTTGAAAATTTGCGGTAATTTTGAAAATATATGCTAGAAAAAACATTGATTGGTCTTCTTCTTGCCTTCTATGTTTAGTGTTGATATGCGAGTGTCCATGACGACAATTATAATAATTATAGTTTTCACTCGAGCCCAGCATATAACACGCTTTTCCAGTATTAATCGGGACTTTTTTCCTGAACTGAGTACTTGTTTGCAAAATGCTTGTATTTTCGTCGTTTCTATACGAATATCAACCCTGATTTTGTCGAAACATTTTTTTTTTAACTGAGTACCTGAACTGAGATTTTAAAACAAATACGCACGATATTTTTCACCTGAACTGCACTAAATTCTTAAAACTGATCGAAAATGAATTAATCGATCTAAGATCAAGTAAATTTATTTGTTGACAAAAACAGGGATGATATTCGTATGAGGACGATATAATTTATTCGACAAAATATTTAGCTGCCGTAAAAATAACTTGTTGAGGTCAAGGTAAACAAAAATTCGCGGTATATCATGGTATATATGATCAAATGTTTGGTATATTATTTTTTATTACAATAACAGACTAAAATTATATAGTATTTAAATTAGTTTAGACAATGCTAAGACAATTTCCAGTTTCCAATGCATCATGTTTATAAAATTTGTGCGTCGATATTTTATATAAAACAGATGTATTCTCAAAAGTACGAGAACTCAACATCATTTAGCTTATTTAATTTTGTACCACTTTGTACATTTATTTAAAAATATTTTTGGTATTTATTTATTTGTCACGAAACGAGTGACACTCAGGGCTGTATTGGATTATTTTTGCCATCTGGTGTTCACCACGAGTACTAAAATATTTCAACATACTTCTGGCCTTGTCGTTCGCCCAGTTATCACCTTTGGCACCGCTTCGCCAGACAGAGAGCGAGCGAGACGAGTATATGAGCTGAGGTGTCAAACTCAACACAGCCGTGCCGACGAACAGACCGCACAAAGCGTAATGTAAAAGAATTGAAAAAAATCATCAAGTATAGAGGCCAAAGCAAACGCAGCAGTCGGGGGCGAATTATAAAGTAATTTATATTCTGAGAAACTAAATGCACCGTGTAATGCGTTGTGCATGCGAGCGGTAAGCGAATTGTGGTAAGCTAATTAAACCAGAGGCGACCCCAAAGAAGCGAAGAAAAATACGAAGAAGCGACAACGACACTCACACTCACACCCATACACACACACACAAACATATATGCGAGCGCACTCACCATCCAGTGAAAAAAGTGCAAGCCGCTGTGCATTCTTCCCAATAAAATGAACCATTTTGCCAGGAATTACACACAAATTGCTGATGTTGTTTCTGTTATTTCAGGAGGCAAGCATCAAAGCCGATAAACGGCTTCTAAACGGCGAAACACACGCACACGCCCGCGTTGAGAGAGCCCCCCAACACACTACTATACACACACACACCCATAAATGTACATCTACACAACTACAAGCGTGTGCCTTGGCAGGTGAGAAGGAGGCGGCAAAGCCCCGAAAAAGAAACATTAGCCGCCACAAAAGACAGCAGCAGGCGAAGCAGAACAAAAGGCAAGGAAAGCCAAAGGAAGTACCCAAGGACAGAGGCCGGACCCCATCCATAATTAGCCCCAGTTTGGCGACAAAAAGAAAAGGTTCCACACCACACAGTTGATGCCAACAGCATTGTCACACTGAGTGCAGCAGCAGGAGCAGGTGTTGCAGTAGCAGTAGCTGGAGGAGCACTACGCTGCCATTGGAGCGGGATTGGAAGCACCACCAACAACAATCACAAGAGAAGCAGCGTATTTGGCGAAAATTTTGCATTGATGGTAATGCATGCTAGAAAACCGCAGCGTATGAACGATGGGTACGATTTCCAATAACACTAACACCCACACGCATAGACACAAAACACACACATACATTGGCAAATGCAACTGCACATGCAGGCTGTTAACACACACACACTCTCGCGAACACACACACACATGCATAGAGGCAAACCCATAATTGAATATTTTTTGTTTACGTTCTGTGTGTGGCGATGCCCGTAGCAGCCCCGGACCCCCTTCCTCATCTATCCTGTACCGTCCGTAGTAATATTTAGGTTCATTCATCAATTTCATATTGTTATGATTTTCGACCATTCAACAAATAATTTCATTCATTTTGAAATGAAGTTTAGTTGTAATTTTTCGCCTATTCTTCATTCTCCAGTTGTTCGTGTGTGTTTTGGATTTTCACCACACGCTAGCTGCCTCTCGCTCGCACCAGCTCAGCTGGCTGTCAAACGGAAAAGAGATTCCTATCCACATTTACCGTTTTGCATTTGCATTTGCCATTTTATTTTTATGTTTTTGTTTTTATTCTTATTTAGTTTAGTTATCTTTTCGAGTTTTCGAGTATACAAAAAAGGCAATGGTACCTATACAAAGAATGGATATAGAACAATAATTTACTTAGTGTTGTTTTTGTGTGTGGTTTATTTTTATTCCATAAAACTAATCGTCCTCTCTTTATCTTTAATCCTGCAGGTACTTTGAGAAGCATACCAGCCACACTTCCTACCAGGTGAGCAGACAGTTCCCGTGTCTTGAATATTAGCTGTATAGCTGAAAGACCAAATACCAACAAAATCCATTATCCAAAAGAAACGAAAACCAACTACAACAAAATACAACAACAAATAGTATTACTACTACTACTACTCGTAATTCTAATCAAACCCCCGCCCGCCCCCGCCCCCTGATGTATATTTTTGTATCGTACTTTGAGATTCGGTTGCTTGACTATTTCGCATTTGTTTTCCTTCTTCGATTTTTGTTGTCGTTCGTTTTGTAGACTAGTGTTAACAAGTAGTTCTTTTCTAGTGCTCATGTGTGTGTGTATATATAGAGCCAAAAACGCCAATGCAAATCCATCCAGTTCTCATCCCAGTTTTTGTATGTAGAAGCCTCCCCAATACCCTTTTTGTTGCCCGCCCCCCTGCCCATTATCAAATTATTGCGTTGATAAATGGTTTCATTTTTAGATAACATAAACCAAAAATTCGATTTCCATAGTTTATCGATGTGTGTCCTCCCCCACCCATCCCCCCTCGTGCCTGTGTCTATCTCTCTGTGTGCGTGTGTGTGTGTGTGTGTGTGTGTGTGTGTGTGCGTGTGTGCATCAAAATGTCAAGAAACACTACCCCCACCAACCAGACACCTCTGAAACCCCAACAAGCCAAGCCCCAAGACCCCAGACCCACCACCACCATCCATTCTAGAACTGACAAAAACCGTTTCATTTTAACCCATTGGGAACACGCGGCATTGCAGCCAACCGATATTGATATTGATATTGAACTGATATTGAAATTGAGAAACGAATCTATATCTCTATATAGTATATATCTACATACACCGTATGAAATCCAAAAGCAAGAATTCTTAGCAAAAACGAAACTGGAAAGCGCCTAAAAAATATACCACTTCGAAACTAAAAGCAAGCAGAAAACAACAACAAAAACAACAACAACAAAATACACAAAAAACGCCAAATCATATATATATATATATATATTATATATTTATTGCAAATTTTTAAACTAGAAACCAAACGAAAAAAAATTAATAAAAATATGAACAAAATCTCCTACGAAAAAGTTAGCGCAATAATATTAATTAATCGGAAAATATATCAAATAGAAAACAAAACAGAAATATGTACCAAACGAAAGGCCGGAAAAATGCTTTAAACGGAGATCTATGAATATTCTATAGAAGTTATTATTAAACAATTATACAAATCGAATATTTCCATTTATTAAACTATTAAAAATATACATATTTATACATTATATATATACATATGCGATATATGTATATGCGACTATTAGAAAAGCAATAATTAAAACGCACAACAAATACTAAGCGCTGCCTAAACCAAATCTTAATCAAATCAGTAGCCTTAACTAAAGCAAAACAACAACAAAAACTCAACAAAAAACAAAACAAACCAAAAAAGAAAACTATCAACCAAATAGCAACCAAATACACAAACGTGCCTCAAACAAAACAAAAGCAACAATCAATTAACACAACAAGAACAAGAACAAAAACCATACCAAACGAAAGGAGAACGGGAAAGGAAAAGGAAAACACAGAAAAGGATAAGCAGAAGCAGAAGGAAAAGCAGGAGGAGGAGGAGCAGGAGCAGGAGGAGGAAACGAAAAACAGAAAGACGACGACGCAGGAAAGCAGAGCTTACTCTGCGCTTTTCAAAATCCAAAGTTTATACAAGAAATCCAACAACATTGATATCCTAATCAGCTTTAGGACGAGGACCAGGACGAGGATCAGGATCAGGCGGCCCCTGGGCAGGAGGAGCAGCAAGTCATCGATGAGGGGCAGCAGCGGCAACTACAACCACAACAACATCAAAAACAACAACAACAATAGCAACAAAAACAACAACATGGCCGTTGATTTGTCTCTCTCGGTGGCAGCGGCAGCGAACTGCAGCAGCAACAGCGTCAGTGGCAGCAACAGCAGCAGCAGCAGCAAGAGCGCCGTCGCAGCAGCAGCAATGTCATCGATGTCTACGTCAGCCGTTGGCTTCTGCCGCCTAGATGTAAGTAAAAGCGAGACAGACAGAGGATAGAGAGAGAGAGAGAGCGAGAGAGAGAAGAGAGAGTGGGAGTAAAAGAAGGAGTGACAGGATTAAACGGGACTAATATACGCAGCAGAAGCAGCAGCCGACACGCCAGAAGGAGGCAGATTCCAAGAAGAAGGAGCCGAGACAGCAACGGCAAAAGCATCCAAAAAGCAAAAACAAAGCAAAAAAGAATTCCCAAAAAAAAAAACAGAATATTTAATCCAGAAATCAAAACAAAAAGTTCTTATGAATTTTTATAATTTACCCGCAAATTGAGTTTCGTTTACCATTTCGTTCCGTTCCGTTACATTCATTCGTTCCAGTTTCGTTGGCTCCTACGTTTGTTCGTTATTTTTACCGTTACGTTTTCATTGCGAAAGAATTCGAAAAGATAGTTTGCAAAACGAAAAAATCGAACGAAAAACAAAAAACCAAAAACAAGAAACAACATCAATTGTAAACACAACAAAATTGCATATAATTTTTTATATAAATCCAACATAATATTCTCTCATTTGCGTTTATTTTATATATACATATATATTGGCACATTGGCATTATATTTATTCGCTCACAAACAAGAAACAAAACAAAAACAAAAACCAAAACACAAATTGGCAATAATAGTAGATGCATTTTTCTCTTGCATTCCGTTTCTCCGTACCCCCCGTATTATTTTGTCACAATCTATCTATATATATTTTGTACGAGTATTAGTTAAACCATTGCGTAGAATTTAGTTCTTTTTGACAACTAACCGAAGTACTTGCCCCCGTCCCCCCACGCAGATAAGCCGCAACCGTAATCATATAGCCATAACTTATTAATAATAATTAATATTAATAATTAACCAACCAACTAACCAAAAAAAAAAAACCAGAAAATCCGTAATCAGAGCTGAGCATTAGAGCATCCGCATCCATCCGCAGCTTTGTAGCGATCCCGAATAAAAATCAACATATGACTAATGTACTTCTTATACTCCCCCACACTCCAATCCACACTCCCATCTGTCTGTCTGTCACTCCAGAGCTCAAAGTACAGCAGTTCAAAGCGCGACTATGAACGTGATCGTTCCTCCAATTATCGCGATCGCGACCTCTCGCCGGGTGGCAGTGGCGGTGGAGGCGGAGGCGGCGGCGGCGCCGGTGGAGGTGGTGGCAGCAGCAGCGGCAATGGCGGCGGCGGCCCACTAAACAATGGCAATAGCTATCGCTCCCAATCGCCCGACATTGACTCCCCCTCATCGCGATCACACGATTTGCGGGATCGCAACGATCATCGGGGCAGCGGAAGCGGTGGAGGTGGCGGCAGTGGCCGTGGCGGTAGCAACGAGCGATACAGCTTCTTACAAAAGATGCGCGATCGGGATCGTGATGTCTACAAGAAGGACAAATATTCCGGTAAGTGATCGGATCCTTGCCATCCCTAACAATCCTTACCAATGTATACTATCTCTGATGAGCGCATTTCTCCGATTCAGATAAACGAGATCGACGTGGCAACGATCGGGACTCGGAATCGTATCGCACCAATCATGACAGGGATCGTCGTGGCGGTGGCAGCGGTGCCAGCGGCAAACTTTGCTCCTCCCGCGAGAACGATAAACGTTCCGGCTCTGATGATCGTGATCGGGAGAGGGATCGTGATCTGCGCGATATGCGCGACAAGCGAGATCGTGGCTCTGATCGGGACAGGGATATGTACAAGAAGGATAAGTATGCAGGTGCGTGGAATTTGATCCTTCTTTTGCTTGCTTAATTGCATATTAATTTAATCTCTCTGCAGACAAGCGCGATCGCAGCGACAGGGGCGAGCGTACGGCGCGTTATGGCGACTGGAGTGAACATGTTAGCTCTTCGGGTGAGTGGAACGAGAGGGATGCAACTTTATATTCGATAGATGGCCGTTTAACCCGCTCTCTCTTCTCCGTTCTCTTGATCTCTTGCAGGAAAAATGTATTATTACAACTGCAAAACGGAAATCTCTCAGTGGGAGAAGCCAAAGGAATGGGTGGACAGAGAAAGGTAACCCAACCCAACCGAACCATCATCTATTTGGCAATCAATCTTTATTCATCTGAATTCATATTATTTCTTAGGAATTTGCCCCGTGATCAGCATAGGGAGAAGGACTATCGCGATAAGGAACGTGACCGAGATCGCGATGATCGCTTCAGCAGGTGTAAGTCTCTCGAGTATATTCATAGCGGTATGCAGATTCTCTAGATTGATTGTTTTTTTCTCTTTTTCGGACAGCATACAAACATTCCAATTCTTCGCGGGATAATACACGACTGAGATGGAGCTACAACGATGATGTGGGCCCGCCGAGTCATCGGAGACGTTTGGATGGTATGTTTGGCCTCGAAACTTAATGCAGGATTACGTTTCTCATGCAAGTCTCTGACCAAACAACAGGTCGACATAACGAGAATGCTGATATGGACATTAGCGGCGATTCGACGCCCACCTCAGAGGCCAGCTATTCCTTGAGCGGCACCCCCACCACGCATGGCGGCACCGGGATGAGTGGCGGAGGAGTCGGCGGCGGTGGCGGGAATGGCAGCAATGCCACAATGGATCAACCCATGGGTAATGCCCTGCCTCGCCTGGCCTCACATCCAAATACTGGAAGCTCCTCGGGAGCTGGAGGAGCACCAATGGGAGGAGCAGCAGCAGCAGCGGCAGCGGCTGCGATGCACTACAGCGGTGGCGGACCGGGCGGCGGGGGACCCGTCACCGGTGCCACCATGTTGCCCACCAGCGGACTCTCCTCGGTGCCGCCAAGCATTGCCAATAGCAGCAGCAACAGCAACAGCAGCAGCCTTAGAAACTCAGTCGTCAGCCACATAGGCTCCACCTCCAGCGTAAGTCATTCGGGGAGGAGATTCGTTTATCCATTCCCTTTGCCTTTTCCCTTCCTTTTTTATTTAGCTTTTGCCATATTAATTGATAAATCACTTTTGTAGACAACTGTGCCAACGCTGTCGAATCAGGATCCCCACCAGCAGCAGCACCAACACCAGCATCACCTTAACTCGAATGCTCCGTTGCCGCCTGGCAGCAGCAAGGGACGCCAGAAGATGCATTTGGGTATGAGCGTGCACGACCATGGACAACACAACTCATCTGTGAATGCTTCAGGTTCCGATGCATTGGTGAATCATGCCTACAATTCGGTCAATAATTCAGTCACCGGCAATAGTTTAAACAGCTTAAGGTATGTACACATGTATATCTGATACACTCCACCTTTCCTAACCTAAGCCAACCTTTTCTAACACTCATCATTCTTTTATTACAACAGGGACAATAACAGCATCAATTCCCCGCTGTACATGTCGCATCCCCATCACAATCTGTCGCCCCCGCTGAACTACACCAAGAGTCCCATACCAACGATTGTGGGTATCACGAACACCGGATCGGTTGTGAATGCCGCCAATATGGCTAGCATTATTGGAAATTCATATACCTGCCAGGCGACCTATGGCCCGATCAAGAATGTTGTCGACGGGGGTGTCTCACCGGCAACGGCAGGCGGTGCTGTCGGCGGTAACGGTAACAGCCAAAATATTTTACCCGGCGTTGGGGCCGTCAGTGGGATCAGTGTGATCACCTCGATGGGCAGCAACAGTGTAGCGGGGTCCATGTCCCTTGGGGATGGTGGTCCGCCCACACCTACCATGGAATTAGACTTAAGCTCAGCTTTAGAACAACAACAGCAGCAGCAACAGGTGGCGATGGCCGCCACAATGGCAGCGGCAGCCCTTGCAGTGGCCCAGGCATCAGTCCAGCAGCAACAGCAGGCGGCGCAACAGGCCCAACAGCAGCGAAAGTGTAAGTGTGGTCCCTGTATATCCTTGTGATTTTTTTGCCCAACAATTCCCAATAATAATAATTATCCTCTCGGCTTCATCTGTAGTGGATGGGGCATCGGGCGCACTTAGCTCCTTGCAGAGTTGTGTGGGCTCCTCAGTGCAGGCGGCCAATCTGCGGGGGCCGGAGATATCGCCAAAGTTGGCCAAATACTTTCGCGCTGATTTGATTGCGCACGTGACCAATTGGCAGGCTGAGATACTGGAGCGTCAGGTAAGCTTTGAGGTAGGATATGGTCGTACAATAACACATGAACATATTTCTATTTTGATTTGAGCTCCTCATTATTTGATTAACCCCTTGCCCCGTCTCTTGTTGAACATTCGATATTGATTTTGGTACCTTGTTGCAGGCGCAAAAATGCTGCGAGGATACGCATCTGTTTGGGGATATCACCTGCACGAGAATTTGCGCGGAACTGAAATGCGCCCGGAGTCTAGTGCGCAGCACTGAGATCAATGCCACACTCCAGGAACAAAAGTGAGTGCCCCCCAAATAATCTATATTCTCTTTACTTTACTCTCTCTTTCTCTATCTCTTTTGCTTCACAGAATTATGTATCTGCGGCAGCAAATCCGCCGAATTGAGGAGTCGAAGACTCAGAACGCGTTTATGTCTGACGATACTTAGGATCAGGAGCAGGTTAGGCTGCGCGTGCATCGCAAGCTGTCAGTCAGGCTCAAAAAGAGCATATTCTGGCGCAGCTGATGATGATTGCGATGATGTGTTGATGATATGGCCAAAACCCACCCAGCAGCATTGCCTTTTGATCGCACCCTCCCCCTATCTCCCATTTTGGCGATGATTTGGGGACTACGATGATGACTGTGGGTGGGAAGCGACCACCAATGACACCACGCTCACACACACACGTGCATCCTGCTGCTCTGCTCCTCTTCTCGACTCGACTCTCCATACTTGGCGACGCATCACCCGCCACCCCAAAAGAAAATCATCCACAATGGATGCTCTCTTGTGATCTGCGAGAACCCTCATGTGTCTCTGTTGTGGGTGGCAGCAGCACAATGGAGGCACAGTTTTACAAATCTCGGTTGTCACCAAAGGATCAGAACGAGAGAAACAAACAAGCTCTACAACAACGAGAAAAAATTTTCAACAAGATAAAAAAAAACACAAACTGTTCAACAACAAGAAGAAAACCAACTGCAACAAAAACTAAATCATAATTTATAATTAGCCAGAAAGCGTAAATTAAATAATAAATTAAAACAAAAAAAAGGATTGAAGCATAGAAGCGAAGGAAAGGAACTCAACAAAAATCACCAACAACCAATAAAATGAATGAAAGATGACTACAATATATATACAAATCGAAAACCAATCAAGAAGCAATAGAGATATAGCCTCAAAATCGAATTGAATCGAAGATTAAAACACCAAAAACAAAAACAAACAAAATCAACAACAACAACAACAGAAGAGAACACCAACAAAAAGTCAACATAGTATACTCAACTGCAATAAAAAGCAAAAATTAAACTATATACAAATTATATATAAATATATCTCTATATATCTATATATATATATATAGATATATATGAAAATAGAGTATATAAAGATGGTATATTTACAAAACAAAAGCAGCATCTATATATATATATTGTATGAACATAATGATGATGAATGGACACACACATACAACCAAAATGCGAGTCAAGTCTAACAAGTCGAATCCTCCACACGCTTTCAGCCTTCGTTAGCAGGAAAACAAAAAACCAAACAAAACAAATAAAAGATTCACACAAGAGAAGAGAGGACTACACACAACAACCAGGGGGCCCCTGCTCTCTTTCTGCTTCTCTCCCAAGTAATTTTGTAGAACAGCTTGAGGAACGCAACGGGGAAACACTTTTATGTTTCTCCCATTAACCCCCCCTCAAAAACAAAAAAAAAAAGAAGAAAAAACCAAGCTGTTCGGTTCAGCTTTGACCAAACTGTTTAAGCATGATTAACATTTATTTCTAATGCAATATCCCGATATATATAGAGAGAGAGAGAGAAGGAGATGTTCCGTTTGTTTTTGGGGAATCGTTATTGATGGAAGGACATGGATAATTGCTCTTGATAAGTGCAATTGTTTTACCCCAATGTTTAAAAATTTGATCATGGAAATTGTCTATAGTTATTAGGGAACCCACACATACACACACACACACCTACACACACAAACCATACGATCCACACACAGAAACAGACACACACACGCCACACGTCCCCCCGCCCCTTTATCCATCCCATCAAAATTTTCTTATTACTTTAGTTTACTATATTATGATGCTATAAATTGTATCTTAAGTATATGCTATTATATTTTTTTCGTTTCAATTTCATGCATAATTATGTATAATTATCTTTTTATAGATTATTTTTTTTTTGGATAACCTTACATTTAAGCCTACAAAAACATCTTTATATTTACACCCAAATGAATATATAGGTATTCCGCTATATATACATATTTATAAAAAAAATGAAACAAATCCCATTTTTTTTTTTTGGTTATTTAAGCAATCGAAAAGGGAAGAGGGCGAAGGGGTGGGGTGGGGCGGAGCCGGCAGCAGTCGGTCCCAAGAGAAAACTACTAAGCGCGGGTTTTCTCTAATCTTAAGAAATCGGAAAACTTGTCGAAAAAATCCACACACAGCCACCACACAAATCCACACATAAGAAAGGGGAATGGCCCCAAACAAAAAATAAAATAATAATAATAAAAAAAAAACAGTTTATTAATGATAATGCTAATAACTACTGTAGATATACATATAAATAATATATAATAAATATATTAGCTAAGCGTCGAAACAAACAAACAAACAAAACAACAACAACAAAACCGAAAAATAGAAACTTTTATTATGAATTAATTAAAAAAATACAACAAAAAAAAACTAAAAAAGTCCAAAGAATCTTTGAATAATTTCCGACAGGACTCTGCCTGCCTGCGAGTGGCGCCACGCACACAAAATGTAGCCAATTGTGAGGTGTAGGGGGAGAGCTTTCCGTCAGCGAGATTCCAGTGTGACGTCACTATGCTGGTTTTCTATATCTTTTCCTCTGGAAGTTAGTTGCTGTCTGCGATTCCCGTGCAAACCAAATAATGTCGAATGTGCAACTCGAAGGAAGTCTTAATTGAACAGGTAAGCATAGTCATCCTTTCTACGACATTCGAAGGTCTTTAATCTATAAAGATTTGTCTATATAGTCTTTTTTTCTGTAGATAGAACTCATGCAGATAATCATTATCTTTCCATAGTCATCTTACTGCACTTTGAATATCATTTTGCCATAGTAAATCCTAGATCCGCTCTAATACGTTATGGTTTTTGAATTTACATTCCAATTCATGGACTCTGTGACGTCATTCAAGCAAACTTTTGCGCCACCCTACGCTCATGGGGCTTTGCCGCTCATGGCCCATGCACCGGTATACGGTAAAGCACAGAGAGCGGAAGAGAGCAAGAGAGTAAGACTGAAGCCGGCTTTTTGCTCGGTGTGTGCAGGTGTGCAGCCAGAGTGTGTGCTTGTGGGCAGAGCTTTCCCATTACCCAGCAGACGAATTTTGCAGCGGCAGCGAATTCGCCAGTGAATCCAACGAAATGAACTTGCTCGGCTCCCTCCAAAGAGGGGGATGGACGCGACGCGACACGATACGACACGACACGACTACGGCACGACATCCACATTGTTGCTCGTGTGTCTCGTGCCTCTCTCTCTCTGCCTCTGCGGCGCCTCTTCCATGCGTGTGTCGGTTGTTTTCTTTTTTTTTTGTTGTTCTGCTCTTCTTTTTTTTATGCGTTGGCATCCAGAGGACGATGAATGCCACAAGTAGCAGCCAACAGTTCAGCATTGACAACGCCAGCGTTCGCTTGCCAACGGCGCGAGCAGCGCACCACACAGCAGGACCAAAGAGCACCCGAAAGGACCAGCAAGAGCGAAATCGCAATACGAAAAATACCCGCCATAACGTAAGACGTGTTTTCAAATCGCCCCCGTGTGTAACGGTTAAAACATGTTCACTCCTTTCGCTTTCTTTTTTTCTCAAGTGATCTTTTGCTTGTGACGCGAACGTGTACGTTAGTTAGCAACTAAAGTTTTGGCCTGGATTGAGCCAATTGTTAAACAATTTGTAATTCAAACAAACCAAATCAAACAGACAAGTGAAATTTGAAAGAAAACTGCGGTGAATAAAGAGAATAAAGAGATTTCTCCTCGCCCCGTCCCCCAAAAAGGTGAGTAGCTTTGAAGTGAAGATTGGAGCGAGTGCAGTCTTTAAAGCTCATCATTTGGAGCTTCCGATTTCTCAGATAGAGCAAGATTTCTATAGTTTCTTAACTTTGGTTTTGACTTTCAAGTTCCAAGAATAGAGCGGGAAGAGTATGGTGTTTCTTAGGCTCCAATTTTGAGCTTAGAATGCGTAAGATAGAGGGAGAGGTCTATAGTGTTGTAGGCATTAAGATTGGAGCAAGAGAAGCAGATATTTTGCAGATATTTCCGAGATAAAACATTCGAATTTCATTTAGAAAAGCCTAACATGAAATACAATAAGTTGTATGCCAAATTCTCATTAAAGAAGGAGTCGACTCGAGCCGAGTCTAAGGCTAATCCCCAAGGAAGAGCCCTGCTGGTTTTTAGGGGAGAGTCAGCCAGCATAATGTTCTTTCTGATCGGCTTGAAGAGGTACACAAATACATATGTAAATACGGAATAGAATACAATTAACATTTGCCCACCAGCTAAATTCCCCAAAGGATTTGCTCACATACATAATTAAAACATGTGCATTCCCATTGGGAAATGCAAATGTGGACGACAATGGGAGGAGAAAAATGTACTATAGGCCCTTCATGGGGCTCTGCAATAACAGTTTTTTCTTTTGGGGGTTTTCCTTAAAGTATTTTTTATTCCAGAAAGTCCTGGTGTACTAGAATCGAAGGTAATTTTCATTTAATTAAGGAACTAAATGGAATTCAATTAGGAACACACGCGGCACACGGAACATATAAAACGGAACACAGCTTTGGAGATGAAAACTACATACATACTATTTATGTATGTATATTCATTAAATCCTTGTTCAACAAGGTCTTTCATCTTCTTTAATTAAATAAAAGCAGAAATATGGCAATCGTCGCCAATCGTGTGCGGTTGAGTATTTCATGGTAGCGCACGTTTTTGTGCGTTTAATTTAGTTTTTCAATTTGTAAAACAGTCAAAAGCAGGCGGCAGGGCAGCCAGCAAAGCAACAGAAATACACTGCAAGCAGAAGGACAGACAGACAGACAGACAGAAAGAAAGAAAGACTTTTCTCTTTTTCATCTTAGTTTCCAAAGTGTGCAGGGAGGGGGTGGTTTGCCCGCTGCATTCTTCATTTTTCACAGCACTTTGGAGCGCGCTATCATATAAACGAATCAACTGTGTGAGAGAGAGAGAGAGGGAGTGCGAGAGAGGGAAATGTTTTAAATGCTAAACATGCAAATATTACGTATATACATATATACATTTCTATATGTACATATATCTAGTACTATTCACTTACTCTTCTGCCAACTCTGTTGCACTCTTGAATGCTGCTCGCAGCATGCTGCATGCCGCTTGCTGTCTGCTCCAGCCATCATCTGTCATTGATTTATCATGCCCTAACCAGAGGGTATGGCACTCTAGCTTTTCTTTTTTTTCCTTAGAACTCTGCCAAGAATTTCCCCCGTATTTTCAGCTGGCAAGAGAAATGTAATTGCAAGTTGCAGGATTTTAACTACTTTCCCAACTTTAACTACTTTCCTCAATGTGTTCTCTGATTCTAACCTTCTTGCGATACCCATACATTCAGATCATCATTGGTAGATCGTGTTCTTGGTAGATCTCTGTTTTCTTTTATAGAATACATCTATTATGTTTCTTTTAAAGCTAAACTGAAGAATATATCATAGATCTATAGATCTTTCGCACGAAACTTTCATTTTGCAAGGGTATTCCCCAAAGTCTCTGTTGTGTGTTTTTTCTTTTTCTTTTTATGTATGTTTTCTCTTTTATTTTCCTCTCTTTTCTTGCGGCTTCTGCTTTTCCCTCGGCCTCAGTAAACTAATTAGTGAGGAGGCATAGAGGACTTCAAGGAACTTCTCCTACCCCCACCCCCACCCCCATTTGCACCCCTACTCCTGGCCGCCATCAAACATCCTTCAAGTGATTTGTCGCTGTTTTTATTTATTTTTTTATGTTGTTTGATTTTTATGCATTTCTGGCTCCCTTCAATGGTACTATTTTTGGCACTGCAAATTGTCGCCCGCCAAAAATGTTGTGGAATGCTTTTAAGTCAGTCGGTAATGGGGATGCGCAATGGGATGGGATGGAATGGGATGTTAGTGGAGGGTGGGGGACTGGGGGGGGACTGGCACTGTCACTGTCACTGGGTATTGTTGGGCCATATTGACAATGGTGCTGCATTCTGGCTCGGAATGCCAAGAGTATACAGAAAGAGAGAGAGACAGAGAGAGAGCGAGAGTCAAATCCCATAAATTTGACGCCGTCAAGTCCTTTGGCATCCAGAGCAAACAAAATGCGTCCAAAGGACCACCAAATGGGTGACGGAAGGGGACCCTCTGGTCCGCCACGCAAAAGGATTGGGCCAGAGGTCCTCGCTGATGCGGTCATTGGAGTGCCAGCAAGAGGAATGTCCACGCGGCAAAAACAACAACAACAACAAAAATTATTATTATTATTTGTATTAATCTTTTGTTATTATTCCTCGCACTCTCTTTCACCCTCTCTTTTGAAGACATTTATCCGCTCTCCGGCGGGGCACAAAGAATACATTTTATTTGAGTAAATAAATGGAGAAAATCTTTAAGGGAGAGACTTTTAGAGTAGATACTTATACAGTAGATACATATTGCCAAATGAGATATGTACATCCAAAGGTGATACTTCAAGAAAAGATAGTTCTTAAGGTAAAGCTAAGGATGCTCAAGCAAAAGATAACTCCAACTTCAACAAAAGATACTTCCAAACGAGATACTTCCAAAGGTGAAGCTTCAACAGAAGAGGCACTGTTCCAAAGGAGATACAAATACAGATACATTTTAAACAGATGCTGCCACAAAAGCTACATACGTCTACAATTGATTCGCTGTACAAATTTCCCATAAGCAACAGGACACATTCGCTTCATTCTCTTCGTGCGATTCGGAGTTCTTTTTCGATGTTTAGAAATCCTTCTTTGAGCTCTTCATCCCCATGCCAATGCCCCTGCCCATCCCTAACGCCCACTCCATTGCCTTTCTCAGCCTACTCAGGCCTGCTTTCTTTTGTTTTTTGTTTATTGCTTTTGTTTTGATTTATTCAGTTACTCGCACTTTGGCACCAAATCAATTCCATTCAAAAGCCCAGAGCCCAGAGCCCGACGGCAGACTTAACCTCAGTTTCTATGTAGTTTCTAATTGGTCGCAGCAATGCGGCTGACCTTGGACCTAGGGCCACACGCTTTAGAGCACAGTTTTCTGGGTTGTCCCCTTGGATATTCATGGCTCTCCCCTCAGATTTAACCGCTCTGCAGCGGTTCCTATTCAAATTATTTTTGTTTTCGTTTTCATTTGCGACTTTTGGCTTTGGGATTTATGTTTCTTGGTTTCGGGATTCGAGGAGGATTGAGGAGGATTCGTTGGCTATGGGGATATGGAATGGGAATGGGGGGTTTGTTCTCTTTATGACCCAACCATTTGACGGCACTGCGGTCAAGATTGAGGAATATTTGGACCCCCCCCCTGCAGCATTGGCGTGCTGGACAAACATTTTCGTTTTCGTTTTCGTTTTTGGTGATTTTCGTATTATTTCGTTCTTGTTTCGGCAACTGCACTCAATTTTATTACCACTCGCAATTCATTTAGTTCCTTCATTTATCCCTCCCTGCCATCTCGCATTTTTTTTTTATTTTATTTATTTTTTTGTTTTGCGTATAGCCAAAGTTTCAATGGGCCTATGGGCCTCCCCATTGCTGTTATAATTTCATTTGCTGGACGCTGGTTACATTTACATTTACATTTTTATTTCCTCTCGGACGCCTACGACAAAAGAGAGAAGAAGAAGGAAACACATCGCGTTTTCCCCTCCCTCCCGCCCTCCCTCCCTCCCTCTCTCCTCTTGTTTTATGACTTTGGCCTAATGTTTTCGGGGTCTCCGATTTTGAATGAGAAGAGGCCAGTGTCTCGGGGAAAAGTGGCTGCCACTTGAGGCCACATTTCCACATTTCCACATTTCCCTGCTTTGTCCGTGACATTTATGCGGTATTGCATTTATCATCTGGGAATTCCAGGCGAGCAGAATACATTTTGTACCCTGTACATCTGTGCAGCCCACAACAAAAAGATACAAAAGTAAAGGTTACTCTGCTGACTCGAGGAATACCCATTGATCAGAGGAAAAACATCAGGAAATTCTTTGTTTAGATATGCCTAAACTTCGTCTGTATCTCCTCTGGAGCCATCAAAAACCATCTATCTCTTTGCCATAGGCATGGTAGATCTTCCTACAATCAATCTCCTCCTTCTTGGAATCGTTGCAATAAGTAAGTTCCGATATACCCTTTTCGTACACTAAAAAAGTCAGAGGAAAACACCAATCGTCAGCAGACTAAGGCTTGAGACTTTGGCTCTACTTCTAGGATTTTCACTTTGTCCAGAGCCCAGGGCTTTCCCCCAGTCCCAGTCCCAATGCCCCATGCCCAATGCCGTGCCCGTTTTCCGTGTGTTTTATGAGGGTTTATCCCAGCTTTTCCTCTGCCGCGAAGAAGGAGTAGAAAAATCAGGAAACATGGCCATGAAATCGTAAACATTTGCCTCTGATTTTTCTTCTTTTCTTCTTTTTTTTTTGCATTTTTTTTGTTTTGTTTTTTTTATTTATTTGGGTGGCTTTTGTTTTTATGTGTGACTTTTCTTTTTATAGGCAGTGGCTACAGATGTTGCCTCGCAGCAGAGAATATAATTTAATGGGGATATGAGGAGTATTTGCCATCAAGTGTTTTGGGATAAATGGAAATGAACTGTTAACGATTACCAGGGATAGAAGACATCTACATCTACATACATACATCTACATGTGTAAATATATGATAATGTTTGGGTGTGGATTGAAAAAGTGAAAACTGAAACAGTAACTTGTGATGTATGGGAGTTGTTATGGGGGACAAATGCCCCACCTAATAGATTTCTGATTCGATAATTAGCATATCTGATATCTGCCGCGATTACTGATTTGATAGTTGTTTCGATAAATGACATCGACATCTGGTGTCTGCTGATTTGCGATATCTGCACCATCAATTGCTTAGATAATGTCATCGTTATTTGCTCGGCTTGTTGTATCGATATCTGCTTCGATAACTGCATTCGTATCGATCATTCGATCATTCCCTTTGATATTTTGTCTTCGGTTTGATAGTTTGATAATTGTATCGATAAATTTATCTTTTGATATTCCTCTCTGATGCGATATCCTAACCATTTCCTAACCAAAAGATTGGAAAATTGTTTTTTATCTGATTTCCGCGGCTCTCAGCTCTCAGGCCTCTGCCATCTGTCCCACTCATGTGATTCACACATTTCCGAGCATTTCCCACGGCGCAATGCCAGCCACAAGCGACCTAACCACCCCGCCAGGGATCCGTCGCGACGTGTCTGTGGGTCTGTGGGTTTGTGGTTTTTGTGGGTCTTGTGGGGTCTCCCTTTCTCTCTCTCTCTATCTCTCTCTCTGCTGATGTTTCGCATGTCATTGTCGTAAGTTGGCATATGTCACCAAGGTGTTACATATACATACACATGCACACATGCAGATACATTTTTTAAAAAAGAGAAAAAATAAACCGAAATAAAATAAAATAAAAGGAAACCCCACACACTCGCATACATATTTCACATTGGGGTTTATGTATGTGCGAAAAAGAACTCGGAACATTTATGTTTTCGCCAGTGAATGTTCCGAAACTCTTCTTGTGGCTTGTGGGAGGGGTGGAGGCCATTGTTTGGTGGGTTTCAAAATCTCAAAGAGCACATCGATCGTACAATAGGAAAGGGAATGCTTCTGTTCCATTCCATGCCATGCCATGCCATTCCATTCCCATGTGTTTCATTCGAATGGTACAAAGTTCCCATAAGCAAATGACGAATCCGAAATAGGGTACTCCCAGCGTCGATACGAAACACTTGTACACTCTGGGGTTACTGTGGCATTGAGATTTTGCGCGAATTTGAGGCTGGGAAAAGAGTTTTACTGTTGTTGTTGGGGGGGGGAGTTTGTTTTTCCGTTTTTCCGCCTCCTCCTCCGCCTCCTCCTCCGCCCCATCCTTTCAACAGACTTCGAGTAAATTTATGTTAATTTTCAAAATCAGAAAATCCTTAAATTGTCATTAGCTAAGCCTTTTTGCTGGCAAATTCCGTTGAGATTTTGTCGCTGTTACGCTTTACGCCTCTGTTTTTTGGATTCGTTGATGGCTTGGGCAAAGCCTCTCCTCTTAGGTACGTTCTTCCCTCCCCCCCACTCCTTTTCAGCCATTTTGGAATGGTTTTGGCACCGTTTTTAATGGCCTTTGTTTTGGGGTCGAAGGGATTTTCCGACCTGGGCCAAATGGCCAAGAATTACACGCAGCCTAGGCTTTTAGCGTGGTCACGACTAATTCCCTGGCTTCCTCTCACCGCTCCCCTTTCCCCTTCCCCCTCTTAGGTTCCATGGTTCGATGTCGCCCCAAAATGTTGCAATTTGTGTATTTGCACTCGAAAAGCCCAGCAGGAAAGAGGACATTCGTACCGTTTTCGTACCATTTTTGAATGAAAATTGAGCTTATTTTTTCAGCATTCGTTTGCTTTTCTTTGCGGGAATTCGGGTTTTCCATTCAACGTTGCAATGGCTGAAGTTTGAGTCAAGAGGCAGGCGGAATCACTGCAGTTGCAAATGAACCGACTTTGGAGTACCTAGAGGATCGCCATCTACACTTTAACCCTCTCTCTCTCTACCATTTTGGTGTGCTTTTCACCTCTAAGGAAGCTACGAAAAGAACTGGTTGTGGCTTATGGCCTTCTGTACTACCAATATACCCGTTTCCTGTGCGTTTAATGGGCACCAGAAACAAAGGGAAAAAAGTGCTGCCTACTTAAGTGGGAGCTCGACGGAAGCAGATTTTCAGTTCTCTCTCTTTGTCTCTCTCTTTGTCTGTGTCCCTGTCCTTCTCCACTTCCGCTCTGGTGCATTGGCTTACGGCTGCTGTTGTTTCAGCCGCTTATCGGTTTCGGGTCTGTTGTGCATTGCCTCTTTCCGTTCTGTGCTGTGTATAGCTTTTCCGCTTTTCCATCGCTTAGCACTCCCCAGACGCCTCCGACTCCAGTCCGGTCCGCTCTATCTATCGCTCAACAAATTATGTGCCAATAAAGTTGTGCGTGTGTGTGTGTGCCTCTCTTTTCTTGCCAATAAAATCCATCTTAGCTTGTATGGCCCGAAGAGGCGGATCGACTACCACGCCTACAACCCTCCTCCACCACACACACACACACACACATACACCAGCTCACGCATAGGGAGCAGCAGAAGCAATAGCAGCAGCAGGAACAATGAGAGCCATGGCCTTTAAAGCTTTTGCGCCCTCTTAAGCCCTTGTCAAATGTCATGTGGCATGGGGCATGTGTGTGTTTGTGTGGGTGTCTGTTCCGAGGGCTTATCGTCGTCTCCAAATTGCAGCTAAAAGTTACAGCAATTGAACGTCCTGCATCCTCGGACAGCCTCAGCCAGATATCTCTTAAACACGAAAAAATTCCAAGGAAATTGGAAAACATTTGAGATTTGGTCAGCAAATAAAATAAATCTTTTGCCTCAATTATTTATACATACATATGTATGAAGAGGTCAAAGAACACCCCTTACATATGTACATATGTATGTGCACATGGCTTGGCATGGCCTTAATAAAATCATAATTGACTTTCACTCGAATCCTTGGAAAATGCACAAATAAATACGAGAGATAGAAAGACAGAACACGCACAAATTACTTTTAATCAACAGAATATTCGCATTTTTTGGGCATTCGAAATAGAAAAGAAATTTGCCTTGGTTTTCCTTCTCTTTGGAAAGTCAAAGGTATTTGGTTTCAGTCTGAAAAGAATTCAAAGGATTTTCTGAACTTTAGGAATGAAGAATGCATTTTATTTTGAATTAAATATCATGTCATGTAGATGCACCCACACATATGTACATATGTATGTACATATGTATGTATTTATCAGTTTTTGGCTGAGAATCGAAATGATGATGAAACGGTGCTGAAAAGTGGAAAAGAAAAAAGTTGCTCCACAGTTTCTTCTGTGCTGGAATGTTTCACGAAATATTCTGCCAATATTCTGCCAATCCAGAAGGCCTTAGTGTATTGATTGGTAGGGGGGTAGGTGGGGTAGGTGGGGGTGTTCGGCTTTGGTGCTTAAATCACTAAAAACTGGAATTAAAATAATAATTGAACCCTGCCGTTGCCATCAGGAGATTCCTTTTGTTTTGAAAAGGGATACACTATACATGTGTATGTGTATGGTGTATGTATGTATATATATATGGTGCATGGTGTATGTGTATGTGTTAGGTGTATGTGTGTGTATATTGGGAAATCAAAAGGGACAAATTGTTTTTATCTTTTTGTCGTTGCTGTTGCTGTTGCAATATGATATACAGCTGCAGCTGTATGTGTGTGCGTGTATGTGGCATGGACTTGGGGATGCATGGCACGTACGTCCATCATTGAGGGGGGCAGCTGGCCAGGGGCAGGGGCAGGGTCAGTGGCAGGGGCAGATGGATGGATGGGGTGGTTGAAAAGTTAAGCTGGGGCATTAAATTCAATAGACAGAGGAGACCGCAGGCTACGACGGTGCTTGCCACACAACAAACTTGTCTCTGTCTCTGCCCTCAAAGGAGAGAGAGAGAGTTCTAGTCCCAGTCCCAGTCCTAGCTGGAGTCCATGTCCTTCCTCCCTTGCACAGCATGTGTTGTGTCCGCAATGCGCAACAGGAAACGATGCCACAAACAGCAGCAGCAGCAGCAGCAGCAGCAGGACAGCAGTGTCCTGGTCGCAGGACAGAAAAGTGTCCTTCAAGTGGTCTTCATCATCGGAATTGTGTTTCCTACTGTTTGGTCCTATCGTTGTCTTTGTCGTTGAATTAATTGACCAAGTTTTGCTTTTAAACTTCGCTTCGCATTGCCCACAAATTGCACTCATCAAAAGCGAGCGAGGACTGCAGGACAGACACACAGACGGACAGACGGACAGAAGGACAGAGGGGAAGGACAGCCCTCGGAATGGGCTACAGGTACTTTCGAAACAGCAAATAAGCGAAGCAAATTGATCAGCTTGGGGCAAATTCTTTAATTAAACATTTCGCCACATTCCGCCTAATGTCGAATGGTCGAATGTCTGTCTGTCTCCCTCTCTCACGGTCACCACGGATCCTTTGGTGTTGGTTCTCACACGGAAACACTGATGAAAGACCACCATTTTGTTCTTAATATTATTTCGTTTTTGTTCCAGCTTCTTGCAATTAAAAACAGACATAAATAAAGGCTAGTTCACTGCTGGCTTTTCGCCATTGGGCTGTTTTTTTTTGCTCATTTTTTTGCTTTTCTTTTTCCTACTGTTTTTGCGCTTTTCTTCTTTAAAATGGTGTCTGGAAAATGTGTGAAAATGCGGGGAAAATTGTATATGTTCGGTATGTGTGTGTGTGTGTGTATGTGTGTGTGCGTGTTAACGGTTTTCTAATGAGCTCGACTTATGACCGACGCCAGGAGATAAACCAAGAAAATCCCACACTTTCCTCCACTCTCCTTTACCGCGCGTCCTCTGTCCGTCCGGCCCTTTTCCCACCGACACAGACAGGATGCATAAATTCCAAGCAATTTAAGACACACGAACACACACACACACAGACACACACACACACATAAATGTAGAACGAGACAGAGAGAATGAATGTGTGGAAACAATGGGGCACTTTTAGCCCTAACTAAGTGCTCGACTATGCCCCCGTTTGGCCCTCCGCTTGGCCCCCGTTTCCCACTGGGAATTGTTTGTTCTTAAGTCTTCTAGGCCGTGTATCTATGCCTCTATGTGTGTATGCCTGTGTGTGTGGAGGTGCGTGGCAGATAATTATATGCCCAAGGATAAATATTCATGGATATTGTTGTTTAGTGTTTACGACGAAAGCCGAAAGTCTGTGCCGTGCTGTGCTCTGCTCTGCTCTGCTGTGCTGTGCTCTCCTGTGAGATGCGATGCAATCGTTCACGAATCATGACATGGTCCAGGAAATGTTTGTGTGTGCGTTTTTGGGGAGTGCGAGAAACTTTAATGGAATGCAAAATGTGAAATGAAAAATTCAGAGAAAAAACGAAAGACGGACCCCTTGGGGTCTTTCGCTTATGGGAACATTAGTATAGCAAATCAACGTCATTCGATGAATGCGTCTGAAAGTGGAACAGGGAACGGTGGAACTGGAGTCGAGCCCACGCTCAGCGAGATCACGTTTCATTTTCCATGAGAGAGGTGGAGAAAGATGAGAACAGATCTTTGGTTAGTCCCGGGAATGGATCGAATGTCGGATCTGCTCTCCATCTCTTCACTATCAAAGATCTTTTCACTGCCCGCTCACTGTTCCCACTCCATTCCATTCCGTTCCGCTTCATTGCGCCAATTGCTCCTCTTTGAGTCATTTGCTTGCAACTACGTCGCATGTGCCACAGCGACATGCCGCACGGCCCTTCTACAAATGCCACACACTGTAGCACACTTTGGAGCGCAATCCGCATTCATTGTCCTGGGAATTGCAAGAGGGATGGCGTCCGAAATGAGCGCGAGTTTTATGGCCTAATGAACTTAAGCAGCTTAGCCCCTAGTCGCCCCCAGTTATTGCCATTGGAGTGTGTGTGTGTGGCACGTGACTTTGCTAATTGAAAGGCAGAGAAGAACTGTGAAGAAGGGAGAGGGAGTCGAGAACAAAACAGAACAGAACAGAAGTTTCCTTTAAATGTAGAAAATGTAATTATCATCCACAGAAGCATGCTCATGTTTTTTGCTCCCTGTATGAGCTGTATTTTCCTGTCTCTCATAAATAAAGTAAATTAAATTATTCAATTAATTGCACGAACGCACACAACAATCGGAACATCGAGTGGCCTGAGAGAGTGGCACAAATAATACACGAAAGCCATTATGTTTTCCTCTTAGTGGCCCACCCCAGACCAACCAGATCCAACCGCACCCCACCCCACACCACACCACACCACAGGGTGTTCTCTCTCGAATGATTGCTCCTCCTCTGACATCTGTCAAACGTTTGATTTGTTATGCCGGCAGGCAGGCAGGCAGGGGAGCAGGGAGGCAGGCAAGGAGGGAGACCTGTAACCCTGTAAATGTTTTGACATTTATCAAAGACAGAAGAGCAGAAATGGCTCTCAATACTCGCCTCTCTCTTTCTCTCTATCCCTATCTGTTTGTCCTTTGGATATGTGGTACTCTTGCTATGGCTGTGGCTGTTGCAGGTGGCAAATACCTTACAAATGAGTTGCAAACACAGGAACACACTCGCCGAATAAAGTCTGATTGATTATCCAGAGTAGCGCTGTTGGCTCCTTTTTAGCGTCGCTTTTGCTCCTTGACAGTTGAATGTAGTCTGTCCCCACCCCCTCCCCCCCTTTGCACTAACACATTGCTGTTTTATTTCGCATTTATTCACCATCGAACGAATCGTTGCAATTTTAATGAGCTTTTGATGCAAAATACGCGTTAAGCTGCTTGTCGCATTATTTACGTTAAATATGTTTAATATTTAAATGCATCGCATCGCATCGCTCGTGGCACCAACCAAATCTCGGCCTTAATACACGCCTGCATATCAATGCGTTTAATCAATTTGCATATTTATGGGGGCCAATCGAGGGGCGGCAGGTGCTACCGTGGGCAATGAGGCAATGCTGCTGTAGGGCAACTTTAGGGAACTCTTTTGGGTGTTTACATCCATTTTGATGGCGTCTTCTGGCCTCTCTTTTGCTTAGACATCTATTGAAAACCATTGAGCTTCCCTTTAACATCATTTTAGATCCCAAAACCTAGCATAAGCCCATTTAATCCGACAAAAGCAATGATAAAAACTCTGATAAATCGAAATGGATTCAAAAATAAACGTTAGCCATTTGATTACTAAAAAAAAATAGAAACGAATGTGAAAATCCGAATTTTGTGTTTTCCCTTTTGAATCGAATTTTTGATCTTGTACAAACAGAATAGAGAAATATTTTTGTAACCCCTGAACTCCCCACCCTCCTCTCCCAGTACATTTTGATTGACAGCCGCGTTTGATGGCTTAATCCCCATCTATCGAAGGGTCAAAGGGGGGAGCATAAATTTTTGAATTTCAAGTGGCGTCTGTTGCAATTTGAACCCATGCCACACGCCACAATTCCATTGAGGAAAGTCCCCAAAATAATAATGCAAAATATATGTATGTATGATTTGACTGTTGGCGGCGGCATTATGGCGGCTACTCAATTATGCAAATACCCTCAACAATAACATTGATGTTGCAACACACACACACATAGAACCATGGAGCATACATGCACCACTGACCACAGCAGCATTCATGCACCACAAACCATTTAATGGAGCCACAGAAACACACAAAAACAAACCATTGAACAATGCGCCAAACTTTTCCCAGGCCTGTGCGGGCGGACGGGTGGGGGGTGGGGCCTGTGAAAATGATTCCGGAAAAAGTAGCACTCCAAGAGAGTAGCACTCTGGAATACCCTTCTTCAACATAGTTTTCTGTGGTAAAAGTGCATGAAGATTGAAGTATTGATTCGGGGAAATTCTTTCCATTGAAATTCTGTGCTGTAAATCGTTTCCCCAAATCGCCTGGCAGCCAAAAAGGATGCCAAAAAGTTTCTTCAGAAAAAAATGTACTGCAATGTCCCTCAAAGAATTGGAAGAAAAAATGCATGATGCATTTTCGGGGAATGGAAAGCTGTGTTTGTTTTTGGACATATATATATCATGCAACGATTATGGCATTATCTTTATGAACATTTCCCCATCGCTCAATGCAATCAATGGATGGGTTTTCACCAGAGAAAGTTGTTGGGGTGTGGGAAACACTGGGAAATTGTGCGCCCCTCTGTTGACATTGTTTCGATTGGCTTTGGCTTTTGGGACTCTGAAAAATGTTGTTGGAAATTGTTGTTTATTGCGATGCGGATTTGTGTTGCAATTTTTGGTAGCTATTTTTGGAGACATTTGCATATCCAACAGATAGAAACTCCAATAAAAAAGATACTGAGGATGAGGAGGGCAGTAGTGTAGGAGTAGAAGGATAAAGAGAAAGAGAAGGAAAGGAAAGGATTAGATCGAGATTGGGGGGAATGTCTGCTGGCAAAGTGTGGGACGGTTGCAGATGTTGCAGTGTCGCAAATGGAATCAAGTTGAGTGCATGTCCTGCCCCACCTCAACCCATTCCCCGTTCCTGCTTCTGCCCTGACCCTTGAACACGACCCCCAAAATGGCTGCAGTTTGCAGTTTGCATCTCGCAAAGGACGACAACTTCTTCCACCCCCACTACCACCCACCAGCCGAAAAATGAGCAAACAGCCGGCAGACATGAGGCATCACATCTCTGTGCGTTGGCACAGGCCAAGCAAAGGGCTTTGAAGATACCCTGTACTATGATTAAGAAGCATAAAACAAGAGACAGACATCCTGCATGTGCACAGCAAACAAACAAGACAAACAAGGAATCAGAGTTGGAGAAAGAGGCGGGGAGATCTTCTAGTGCATGCACGAACATGTACCTACCACCCACCCACTCAGACTATAAGCAAAGCGAGAGCCCTACAGTTTTGTTTCTCTAATTCGAATTCGGCGCTGATCTGCCGCTCTCTACAGCGCTGCTTGTGCACGTTCGTTCATGTTCGTGGCTGCTGGCGCTGCCGTTCTGTTCTGAGTGGGAGAGCGAAGAATGGAGGAATGCCAAAGCTTGGAGGCCGGTCGGCTGAGCGGCGATCGAAGGCAGTACGAAGTAGTACGAAGTGCCATCGAGAGTATATTCGGCTGTGTGCTCATTCGCTCTCTGTCGCTCTGTCTGTATGCTGCTTGCTGCCTCCATGAATGCAATATACCCTTGGTGCTGCCACGGATGTGGGGTATAATTAACTTACACGTCTGCTTGAGCAGGAGGGAGAGAGTACAGGGAGGGAGAGAGTACAGTCACCGTGACCCTGACTTTACATCAGCAGTACCCTTCCCCTCGCTTACCTTGCCTTCCGTGTTGTTGTTGTACCTTTGGCAATTCCATTAAAAAAGAAAACTTTTTATTTGACTTCTCCTTCATCGTGTTCTTGTGCCCACATTTTGGCATTTTTCCTGATACTATTTTTCGTGTGTCGAATGTCAAGCGCATTTCACCCGAAAACCCTTTGAACTACCAAAAAAAAAAAAAATAGGATTCGCAGGAGGAAAAGTGGCAAAAGTTTGTGTGCTATGGGGGGAGGGGAGAGAGATTCATGAAAAGGTTTTGAATAACCAAATTATTGGTCCGAAGATGATGGAAAAGGAAAACTTTGCTTCCAGATGCGGGCCACTGATTAACACTTTTCGAAAACTCCTTCTGTTGCTGCTGCTGCTCATCCTGCAGCTGCTGTTCATCGAGGCGTAAGATGATTGAAAGGGCAAGTTTTTCCACAGAAAAATAAAAAAATAAAGAGTTAACGAAAATCTCAATGTGAGTTAACCTCAAGGGTCCCCAGGATAGCAGGAACCCGGGTCCCATATCCCAGTTCCAGGCCAAGGAGAAAATTGATACAAAAGTGAAAGCGGAACTTCATTAAGACAACAATAACAAAAGAGCTTTTTGGCAATCTAATGAAACATTTTCATGGGCCTTCGTCGTTGACGGTTGAAGGAATGCGACTATGCGTGTCGCTCCTTCCTGCCTGGCAACTCCTGGCAGGAGTAATACGAAACGGAGTGGAAAATGCCCTAAAAAACTGAGTTTAAAGTTTAAGCGCTTCCGCGAGTGGAAACGAGAGTGCAAAAACAAGGAGTTTCTCCTCACTGATAACACAATCTTCACTTTATGGTTTAGATAATGTCACATCGAGGGCGGGGCAGCGAGGCGAAGGAAGGTGTTTTCTTTTGTCATGTAAGCAGAGCAGAGCTGTGTTCCTGCCTCTGCCACAGATTGAGATGTGGCATGTACATATGTATGTGTGTACCTTCTTTTTGTGGCGCTTCAGGAACTGCGTTTCCCACTGCTTTCTGCTCTCTGCTCTCTCTGTCTGCTTTATTTTCTGCTTTATTTATGATTATTATCATGTAGTACTTTTTTTTTTTTACCGCTCTGGTGTATCCTTGGATACATTGGATTCAGGTGACATGGAGTGGGGGGTGTAGGGGGCGTGCCACTCTCGTTCCTCCTCCTGTTTGTTGATATTTCAATGGAAACTCTGGGAAAGTGCCGACGACAAGCTGCGAAAAACTTCAGGAAAATTGGCAAAGAAAGGAGAATTTGAATTTAAAAGATAATCCCCATCGATTGACTACTTACTCTTCATACCCCCCTCAAGCCCCTCCTCAGAGTTTATTAAGTTTAAATCAGTTTTCGTTTCATTCCCAACTTTATTCAGTTTTTCTCTTTCTCTCTTTGCTCTTTCTATGTGCTCTGTGCTTTGTGCTTTGTGCTGCTTCATTGTTTAATAGTTTCATGCCACCTCAAGGTTGTTGCTTCATTTGTCAATCATTTGATGGCAATCATCCGTGTCCGCCTCCCCATCCCCCTCTCTGCCACCCTGGTGGGTTGAATGCACCACTGCTCCTGCCTCATCTGCCATGCCCCACACCGTTTTCTATGCTGCTATTCTGCTTTTGCTCTGTGGGAAGCTGCTTGAAAAATGCAAGTTGTGTTTGGAAAATATTCCCCACTCCTTGCCTGCCTCTGATGCTGTCCTGCCGCTGGCTCTGCCTTAACGTGTATTTATTTCATTTCATTTATTCCTCTTCTCGCGTAGGATGCACAAACACAGATACACAGATACACGGAATCTGAATGCACTGAAAGAAATCAAGACAGTCTCTGGGTCTCTCTCGTTTACCGATTACCGATTACCGTCAGAATGGAAATGGTAGTCGATGTTAGTTTTTTGCGCAGTGCATTTAAGCTGTTTTGTTGTGGGCAGTGCAGTGGGCACTTATAGCCAGTAAATCGGATTGTCTGCTCCGCCCAGGGACTTGGCAGCGTCGCATGCAGAGCAGAGCAGAGCAGAGACCCGATTGCAGACTGCGGACTGCAGTCCATGCCTTCCTTCTAGGGCGTTGGCGCCCACTTAAGTATGCTACGATTTCCGTTGGGCTGACGCTTATTGCAACACAAGATGGCAATGCGGCAAGTGGCAAAGGAACCAGCAAAGGCAGAAACAGCATCAACATCAACAACAAATAAACATAAATAATGAAAGACAAAGTCATTTTGCGCCACAATGACAATGGCAACACTCTGGCGACGCACACACAAACACACACACACACACAGTCTACCTACACATCCGAGATATCCATAGATGTATATTCCTTCTCCTGCTTCTTCTCCATCCCCCAGGTAGCAGTCATATGCTTATGAGACCCCCCACCATCTCCCTCCCATCTCCCCCCTTTCCATGGGGATTTCTGTTTGGGTTTCTGTTTGGTAAAGCGAGTGAAATATCTGAGGCTGTTTATTATCTAGACAATGAATATACACAGAGAGAGTGAGAGAGGGACAGAGGAGATGTACAAACACATATATGTACAAAAGCTAATACAAACACACACACACGCACACATTTTGAATGGGATAGGAAACCAAATCAAGTCACAAAACGAAGCCAAAGTCCCAAATGGAAAAGTGCTTCAACCAAAGGCGAGAAGGCACTGTGGATAGAGGGGGGAAAACCCTAATTTTTTTCTGTCACTTAATGAGAGGGAAATTCGAGCTCTTTTAGTCACTTAATGAAAGAGGAAGCAGTGATTTGTCGAGTAACAAAACGGTGCTAACGGTGACTTTTGCTGGAAATTCGGGAACTGTTACTATAACAAATTGGAATTTTGGAATGGAACAAAAGCACAAAATTCATCAGAATAATGGTATTGGATCTAGAATTTCACATAATATTGGAATATTTAGGAAATATCTATCTGTTGGCAGAGGAGCGCTGCTGCAAAACGCGGGATATCGCACAATAAGGTTATACCTTTTACTTTTTGGGATGGCTCATTCGATATATCCCCAGTATCAGTAGCAGTGCCAGTGCCAGAGAATAGAGAAACAACAGAGAATAGGAATGGGAATGGGAATGGGAAGAGGAAAGGGAATGGGAATGGAAATCAGAGGAACATGCACCCATGCATAGGGCTCTGTCAGCACTCGAATTACCTGCAAACGATCGAATTATACGCTACTGATGCTGAAACGAATGTTGATTGCTTTTGCGATTTGGTGGCAGGAACTACACACACACACACACACACACACACATACATATGTACTAGTGGAATAAACAATTCTACGCACACATCATCGAAATGGAGACACATCCGTAGAGACTCCCCAATACACATTCAGGACACGCCACACGCACACACATACACACATACACATACAGATGCAAATGCTGCGCATAATAGACACTTGACTCGGAATGGTTGCGAATGGTTCGAGGATAGCAGCGGCAGGGGGAATGGCAGAACTATTTATGATGGACATTTATAGCCATTTTCGAATGCTTTGATTTCTGGCAATGAAAGCCAGACACCACTTGCCCTGCCTTTGGGAATATCCCCCCCATTCAGCAGAACAATCGACGATGCCCATGCCCCCTAAATGAAGCAATCACTTATGCAAACCGATTCGCATTGCCATTGGCATTGGCGTAGACATTCGCATTCCGCATGGGTCGCGAAAAGCCGAGCCTTTCAAATATGCAACGAATTTTTCCAGTTGTTTGACAACAGCGGCCACAATTGCAGGTTGATTGGCCTGCCTGCCCGCCAACTCCATCCCTGCCACTCCCTGTGCCACTCTCTGTGCCACTCTCTGTGCCACTCTCTGTGCCACTGTCTGGCTCCAGCGCAATCACCAAGGGCCATGAAAATGCGACCAAGAGGAACACAACATAGTGTGGAAAACAATGCCAGGGTAAATTGGAAATGCCCCATGCATATGTAAGTAGGAGGCAATGTACACATACATTCATACATACATATGTATACCCCTTTGTTTTGTTTCCTCTTTGTTGTGTGCTGTGTGTTTGTTGCATGAAGGGACAATGCAACAGTCGCCACTAATTTGGTTAACACTCGACAAACAATACATTTGCACACAGGAAAGAAACACGGGCAGGCGAAAGGAGGAAACCTTTTGTGGGATATCCTTACGGAAGCATCAATCAAAATATCAAATGTTCTTCTGCCCCAACGTTGCTTCCCCCCGCCAGCCCACATCGTTGTAGAGAGAACGAGAGAGCAGCCAGAGATCAGTGCTTTCTCCACCTTCCGAATGAGACTGAGTGGAAATTAGGGAAAGCCTTGGAGCTACTGGAGCTTTTCTGTGATTAGAATGGATTATTTGTAGTTGTGTGAGGTGTAGCCTTACATTTATGTGATCCACTGTCTGTCTGTAGATATTATTCAAGGATTCTCAGCGAGTCTTACCAGCAGTACTTAGTGATGGGTGGTATGCCCAACTCTTTCACTCCCACACAGCAATTCATTTAGCATTTTTCCCCATGTCCCATCTACCATCTACCATCTGCCATCTCTCATTTCCCATTTCCTTAGACTCTTCCTTGGCCTTGTGGCTTCACTTCTTGGGGATTGCGTTGGTGGCTCCCTGGCTCCATGGTGCCCGAGCTTGTGGTTCTCCTTCCTTTCATGGCTTTCATAGTTTTCATGGCTGGTGGCCCCCGGGCGCTTGAGCAACTGTTTTTGGTGGAGGCGCGCGCGCTAAATGGAGCCGCAGCTGGGGGGAGGGGGTAAGTGCAGAAATGCTGGCGTGTCACTCGAGGGGATGGACGTGGCTGGCTGTAAAGTGAAGTGAAATGAGGCAGGAATGAGGGCAGGAATCCAGCAAGTGGCACTACTAAACAAGAAATGACTCTTTGCCGAGCGGAGGAGCTCTGTGCTCTGTGCTCTGTACTCAGTGCAGGTGTCTTTCCCTTAAAGTTGCCTCTGCATGTGCCTCTGTATCTGCCACTGACTCTGCCACTGACTCTGCCACTGACTCTGCCACTTACTCTGCCTGTGACTCGGCGGCTCACTTGGCTGCTGCATAAATAAAGCTTAGGTGCAAATTAAATTTCGAAATTTTGCTGTGCCACACACAAATGTAGGAGGAGGAGGCCACTGAGGGGGCACAGGGGCACGAGGGCATGCCATGTGTCTGCACTTGTTGGCGCCTGTGTTAATGGCCAATGCGGTTTCTCGATTTACCCCCAAAACGAAGGAGAAGGCAGGGAAAACCCGGGATAAGCATGTCTGGCAAACACACAAAAAACGAAAAAAAATTCACATCCAGGTTGATGGGTTTTCCCCGTCCCCTCCCCAAGTCGCACCCTCAGTCTCACCCTCAGTATTGTGGTATGCCAAAGGACATTCATTACACAGAACAGACTTCAGAGTTCAGGACTTCAGGAACTCTGGAAGTCAGCCACGCAGCCAGCCAGCCTGATGATGAAAATTTCTCACATAATTCCCACTCCCTGTCTGTCGCTGGCATATTCTTTTATGAAATTTTGATGGCATTCTTTCCATCCTACGACAGAGAATGCGGAGGAGTTCGTTAAAGCCTGCTCCAATGGCAGTAGATAAAGGAGCAGTTTCCTGGAGGTTCTCAGTCATCAAACTAGAAAACTATATAGATCGAGGATTCAATTGGTTCATCGATAATGAAAGCAGATCCACAATCTTTCTATGGGATGAACCATATCATATTTCTCATCAATGGATTCTTAGAGATAGGTACCATACGGTCTCTCAATCATTTTTCGCCTACATTTTATTAGCCCCGCATTTGATCGGTTTATCGATCAACAAATTATCGCCCATAAAGTTTTGTGGGCTCCATTCGCCCTTTTTTACGGCCAACATTTTCCTAGGGCCATTGCCTTTTCTACTTTACTTGGCATCTTTATCAAGGTCACGCCTCATTGAGTTCTCCATCCAAACGCTCCCTTTTTTGGTGTGCATTTTATGGGCAATATTTTCACTTGAATGTTAATCCTTTGCAGACGAGGAAAATCCAATCGACGGCCTCCAAGATGCAGACGAATGTGCAAATCGACTCGAAGAATCTGCGAAGCAACGATGACAATTTCCGTACACGCGGCCACCACATAACCATTGAGGTGAGTGCTCCGCTTTTATCTATTATCTATGACCCATTATCAATTATCTATTATCACACTTGTCCCTATGTCCCCCCATCGGCAACTGGAAACTTCGTTATCCCGGACATTATTAATTATAGTTGAAAGTTTTGTCCATCTTCTATATTCTATATATTGTATGTGTGTGCGTGTGTGTGTGTTTGTGTGTGTGTTTCTGGCCATCGAATCGAGTTGTTTGTCAGTGCTGTTGATTCTCTGATGATGTCCATGGCTAGACATGGCTCAAACTTAATTAATTATGGTAAATATGGAACAGAAAACGAGACATACAAGATAGTCCTGTCCAGCCCTGCCCACCTATATGTGTGTGTGTGTGTGTAGCCTCCGGCGGTGACTCCTTATGCGACGAGGATGCGTATACGGGGTCCTGTTTATACAGATGTTGGCTAGCATAGCATCGCCAGCCTCGTAATTTGATTCGTTGTGGGATGATTATTCATTTAGCATAATTTAGCATATATTTGCGAAATCTGAGGGAATAATTAATTAGGCACTCATTGAATTTAATTTACTGCACACAAATAATCCACTTAATATTGCAAATGGCGAAAAAATTAACTCATTTAAATGAAAAAAAAAACATACATACTCCATAAATGTCCATAAATTATAAAAACAAAATGCACAAATCAATATCGAAACATATATTGTGAAAGTAAGTATTCATTTGAATTGTATTCCATTTAAATAAAAAATAAATTAAATTTATTAAATGGTACAAAAAAAACAAAACAAAACAAAATGACAATTCCATTATTAAACTTAAAGGAATTAAATGATACAACATTTAAATTCTTACACTCATAGTTTTTAGGAAAGCAAAATCATCTATTATATGTTCCACGTTTAGAGATTCCGTTACGGAGAGAGACTGCGAAGGAAGAGGACAGCTGCCTCCCATTAAAGATCTTAATGGCTTCAAATCTCCATTTCAGTTGTTGGGGTCTTATAAGGTCTTATCAGTCTCCGATAAGTTTTCATTTTCATGAAGAGCCTCAGACTCCAATTGCCTTCGCACTTTTCGTTTTCTGACTGTTGTAACTTCAGTATCAACACCCAACTTTTGTCCAAATCCTGACTTTCTTTTTGTATTAAATATAAAAATCAAACTGTTCTTAAAGCCACTTGTACTTAGACTTTCGATCGACAGGTCTACACAGCATACATGCATGCATGCAGCATCCAGTTCAACCTCTGCCGCTATTCCGTAATAGCTATGAGAGAGCGGCTGGCTCCAGAGCAGAGGCCGGCAGCGTCCTATACACTGTGCATAGGAAAAGCGTCGGCCCTAAGCACACGCGGCTTCGTTTTTCTTATCTGCTGTCTCAGCAGCAGAGAACATGAATCGTGTGGTTTCGGCTCTATGCTCGAAAGGCTTTATTATTCTGCTCGGCAGCGCCGCGGCAGAGAAAATGAATCGTGTTGCTTCGTGTCTGCGTGCCGACCCCTGCTCTATAGCTCTCTCTCTCTCTGTCTGAGAGATGATGAAACTGGCTAAGGTCGTCGATTCCCGCTCTTTCAGGACTTATTCATAGCCTTAAATTCAGAAATAGACACGAAGCTCTCTGTTGCATTGAGCAAAATAAGACCCGATAAAAGAACGCTTATGTCTATTCCCCTTGCATTAGATATTTCTGGGCGAGTAAATTCTCAGAAAACGAATCCATTGAATGATAAAAGTGAATAGCAGCTGAAGCATGACTGAATCTTAATGAATTTGTGGGCAGATACGAATAAAATTACAAATACGAATTAGGTTGAGATCTCAAAAACAGCTCAAGGGGTGACAAACCTTGAAGAACGATTCGAATCATTCGAATCATTCCTCTGCTTTAAGCCTCTGTTTCCCGCTCTAAAATCAAAAATTTCCATTCGCAATTTGTTCACTGGGTGAAATACTAGAGAAAGCTTGTTGTAAGCTCCAGTGCTCGCAGAAGAGCTTTACTGCAGACTCTCCTGGGATGCAGAAGAGAGCCGGAGAGAATGCAACCTCCTCTGAAAACCGTTTGATGCAAAACTCCGCTGAGATTCGGTGGCAAGCCCCCAAACAAATAGAAAGAGGAAATGCTGAGGTGCCAGTAACGAAAAACTGAAGTTTGAATTTATTCACGTTTGAAATTTGTTGCCAATGAATGGCTTTTAGACATCATAGTGGTCCTGGCCCACTGATGGGAAACGATTGTTCCAACTGGTGTGCCCATAGGCCTGTTCCAAGTATTTCTCGTGATCAGAATCTTCCTTGCTCTTGCGTTTGGCTGTTGAACAGGAAATTAGAGGACGATATATCACAGAGGCTAATCGTTTAGGAGAACTTACTGTCTCGCCTTGTGTAGCGGGGCACAAAGGTCGCCAGGGCATTCATCATGAGAAGTAGGAACACGACTACGACTATTAGAAATTCGTACGTATATGTATTTGCCGGTGAAAACATATTTTCGAGTAAGTCTCTACAAAGTATTGAGTAGATTATTGAATCCTTAATTGAGAACTGGGTCGATGCTAACCTGATTGAAACGAATTACTTGTGAAATGATTCCGATTCGGGAAAACGGACCAACCAGGGCTCTCTCTTTCTCTATCTTTCTCTTGTAGAGGTTCGATACCAAGCGAAATCCTCAGAGGGAGACGCAACTCGTGCTTCAATTGGAAGTATTTTATGAAAACTAAAAGGTCTAAGAAACCCAGATGGAATCCCGTGAGAATATTCCGAAAAGATATTCAACGATGGGAAATTCCGACCATTTCATGTTGCTATCGACTTTTCATAGTATTTTTTAATCGATTTTAATCGATTTTTGGCTTTTATTGCAGAACATTTTGAAAAATACGAAAACATTTTGTAGTTCCAAACGATTTTTGCTACGATTTTGCCGATAATGAAATGTCTCGCATAGAAGGTGCAACAGGTGTCCTCTCGGCCAGGGAGTGAGAGAGAGAGAGAGCTTTTGCAGCCTCTGGGCATGCGCCTGCTCTGCAGCTTTGAAGCTTCCCCCAAAAGCTTGAAGCGCCCGAAGCTTTTCCCCCCAGCATCAGCTGTACTTTTAAGGCGAATATGGGGGGACATATGGTTTTTGTTTTGTCCTGCCTCCCTCGTCGTTCGTCGTTTGTCGTTCGTCCCTTCGTTTGCTCGTTTTTTCTCAATGAATGAATGCTCTTGTACCCAGGAGGATGGATAGATGGATGGATGCTTGCCTGCCTGCCTGGCCCCCCTCCTGCGAGTGTACGTGTACGTGTATGTGTATGTGTGTGGGCGTCTCTTGGATCGTGTTTCGTTCGTGTTCCATCAAGTGCGTTTTGCCGCTGCTGCTGCCGCTTGCCACTGCCTCAGTCAGTCGCTGGCAACATTTTGGCGCGTGTTGACATGCGAAGAGTTTCTGTCGGTGAAATACCGCGCGACGATAACGGGCGACGACGTTAACGCTTTTTTGACCGTTAAAACGCTTTAAGTTCTCGCGCGCTTGCTTCCTTCCTCTTCTTCTTCTCATACTTCTTCTTCTTCATGTACTTTGGCTTTTCCTTCAAATCAAATCCGTCAAATCCTAGAGAGCAACCCGACAAAAGCTGCAGCAAATCCTCATCTAGTTCTTGTTTCGCTTCGTTCTTTTTTTAAGTGTTTTTTCCGTGAAAGAAAAGTAAATGAAAAACTAATTAAAATAAAACCAAATGAAATTCAATTAAAATTTATGAAATTTTGCAACTTTTTATGGGCTGCGAATGAATTTTGCTCTCTCTCTCTTCGAAGAAGGCGGACATCAAGCGAAGAGCAGAAACGCAGTTCGACCAACGGAGGGGCGCTGCTGCACGTTCAAGAGTCGTCAAAGTTTGTGTGTTCCGGCATTTGGCGCGTAAATAAATTTGCTTATCAACTGGTAAAAAAAAGTTCAAAAACTTCCACTCCCCCCCACACAATCCACAATCGAAGGAGCGTTCGCATCAAAAATAAAAGATAACAGATAACAGAATGTGGTAGATGGTACAGTGAAAGCTCTACTTTCGAATTGGCCATCTTTCGCGGTCCAATGCTCTCTCTTGTAGTAGGCGACACCAAACAATCGACGGATGGGCGCTGCCGCATGACACAGGGCACAAACATTTGTTAACATTTGTGAAACATTTGTTACACTAGAAACTTTTGGGATCATTTTCCTACCGCTTGATCCTTGGAATTCCTCTGGGCTTAGGCAGTGTCCTGCCCCGGTCCCTGTCCTTTCATCTTCCATTGGGGAACCCTGCATATCTGATTCTGTTTCACTCATTCCAAGATGCATTTTGATATTTTTTTTGATTCTTTAATGTCTGTGAACTGTGGCTGTCCGCTCGAGGGAGCTCTCACTGTACAAGTGCTTGGGTTATAACTGAGAAAGTGTGTCTGCTTGTGTGTGTGTGTGTGTGTGTCTGTTGTGTCTGTGTTAGCCATTGTTTACATTGTCAGTGGCAGAGTGGCAACAATGGAGAAAAGAGCGACAAACGAACTGTGAACAGAAACGAACGCACAAGAAACAAGGAACAAGAAATGAAGAACAGCATGAAACATGAAGAGCGTCAAGCGAGAAACGAGACGCGAAATGTGGTGGGGGAATATCCGTGTAATGGCATCCCTTTCACTATCATTATCCTGATTATTGGTGGCCCGACTTTTGAGGAAAGGACTGTGCGAATGGATTATTAATTTAACATTCCGCCACACATCAGGCGAGTCCTCAGTACTCTCGTGTGTGTGTGTGTGTGTGCCCCCAAGGGCCCATCCTCTAATTGTCACATCCAATTGAAGGACATTGTGTGTGTGTGTGTTTGTGTGGCAGTCTTTGTGTGTGTGGGGTTATGAAATTAATATTTTCCCAGATAATAGCAGCTGTCGGCAATACTTTCCAGGACTGGGAGGGAGCGGATGCGGAACCATAAGTTCAGCTTTCTGGCAATTGCGATTATTAATCAAATCAAGTGAAAACTGGACTCCTAGACTCCTCCTCCAAAAATCCGAGAACACGAGTTGTTAACGCCTAAAAATCATCGATTAAGCATCGATAAATGCATATCTATGGGCTTATTACACTGCTTGCAGCAGCTGTTTTACTTTTTTCATCGACTGGTTATCAAAAAATATCGGTAATCGACCAAATATTCACGCGCGTCACTGCTTCTTGTTAATTTATCGGTTTATCGGCTCAAACTGGGCAATAATCGACTTTTGCTGTCGAATAATCGTAAGCCACAGCTAATCGATAGCGCAGCGAATCTTCATCGATAAAGTAATCGAAATAGCATTGCATATTTCTGCATATAAATCGATTTATTTATTTGTGGACATAAATTTTCCAAAGTATTTTCACAGCCAAATGTGTATATGATGCATGCGAGTGGTTGGTGGATGGTTATCGATTAACGTTCCGATAGGCAAAGTGCAATTTTCGTTGGCATCGTTTTGTCGTTGTCGGGTCAATGATCTGCTCCTGCCCCTCAGCCCCCCGCCCAACCCCAGTAGCCAGTAGCCAGTAGCAGTAGCAGCGGCAGCAGCATTCAACCAGACTCCGGGCCTCTCGAGTGTCAAAAACTGAAATGAAAACGAAAGCAGAAGCAAAACTGTGCATCAACGAGTCCTTGAACCCGAACAAAAAAGGGGACATGACATTGGCCATGACCTGTTAAGGTCAACTTGTGCTACTTCAACGCTGCAGCGCTTGTTGCATGCCCCGAAAGATGGAGTCCAAGTGGGCCACAGAACCATAGAATAGAAAGGAAAAGCACTGGAAAGAGCAAACGAAAAGCGCACAAAAAGATGTGAAAAGTGGGAAAACAAGCAGAAAAAAAGCAAAGAAAATCCGCACTAAGCAACGCAAAAGCCAATCAAGTGCCATATGCCCCAAAGCGTGGCATTTCGAACAAAGGGTTCAACCCACCAATTTTCCGAGGGTCCAAGGTACCGCCTCAAGCAGCCAGTATGATAATTTCAATGGACGAGTGTCCTTGCCGTGTCCTTTTCCTGCCTCCTAATTCTATAAGAAACTTGCGTTGAAGAGCCAGCCTCCTGCTGGAGCTGGAGCAGGAGCAGGAACTGGACCAGGGTCTTGGGTCTTCAGTCTTCTCATTTCTTCGATTGGTTGGTGGTTTGATTCTGCTGCTGCTGCTGCTGTTGCTGCTGCTGCTGATGATTCTGCTGCTGTTGCTGCGTATGCGGATGACTTTTGAGCAGGTATTCGAGATACATCTTGTCGGCCTCGTATTTCTGCTCGTCCCGGTGATGCCTCTTCAGTCGAATGGCCAGCCACCAGCCGGCAATGTTGACAGAAACTTGAATGGTTACCTAAATATGCATACATCGTACAATGGATTGGGTGGATGTAAATGATTGACCTGATTGATCATACCTGTACAATGTTTATAACCAAAAGCATAGTGTCGCCAATGCCTTCGTCCAAAGCGTCGTGACCATAGATGCCACGCTGCATCCTGCTGCGACGTTCCAATTTAGTTTTATCATCGATATATGTGTGATTGCGCAGTAGAAAGCGATAGTAGAGTGTAAACAGGTCCAAAAGGGTGAGGAAACAGATACCAGAGGAGTACTGCAAAGAGAGAAGGTTCGGAAGACTTCACATCACTGAACAGCAGGGGAGTACTTACTGTAGCCAGGCCCCAAACGGAATCGTAGAACAGCGACAGGAAGCCAGTGAAGGCCCAAGCGGCCAGGAATATGCCCAGGATGATGCGCGTTACCAGATATCCGAGAAACTTGGTATGACCGTAGTACAACAGCAGGGTGGCATTAGTAGCGGCCTTTAGCTCGCCATCAATCTGCAGGGCACAGGACAAAGGACACAGGACACAGGACACACTGATTAAATATACCTTTGTACATCTATAAGAATGGATGGGAATGGATTACCTGCACAAGGAGTGTCAGGCAAACGACCAGCAGCTTCAGTTTGTGGGTGGACATGCAACACATGATCCAAGACGTACTCTACACACTCTCTCGGGGCTCTGTATGTGTGTGTGTGCCACGCGTGTCCTCTGCGTGTGGCCTGGGGCGTGTGCTCTTTAGATATATACTGTATTTTGTCTTTGGAAGGGATCCCATCCACTCATCTGGCCTCCCTTTTCAGAAAACGTTTCCAAATGTGTTTCCTATATAAATTTTGTCGACTACAATTTTTTACAATTGTGGAAAAAGACAATTGTGGCAAATGACAATTGATAAAAGAGGTAAAAAATGTAGTCAACGATTTTCGATACTCGTATATCTATTTCTGAGCAAACCAGAGACCAAGAGGCGCCAGGGGATCGGGTCGCCATAGAAATGGAATCTTCCATGGCCCATAACCATACCTTTCACCCATTAAACCCCTAAAATTAAAAGCCCTATAGGGCATACGGTATTCCGCTTTGAATCCTAGATGCTACTTAATAGAGCCATCTGTAAGGACTCGTACCACTGCCCCTGTCCTTCCCCTTTCCCTGTGCCATTTGCCTCTAAGAGGAAAATCAAAAGAAATTGTTTTAAATGTCCAAAAGCTCATTGAGTAGGAAGGTTGCCAAGGATACCATCGGATGGATGGGATGGAATGGGCTGTGGTTGGTGTGGGGTGGGGTGAGGGTTCACTCTACTTGTTGTCGTGGTTTGGCACTCGGTTTGATTATCATATTACGCTTCCCACTGCCCTTTGCCCCCCCCACCACGTTGTGCGAGACCGGAAAAAAAGCCGTTTAGGGCTGTTTATTAAAAGCCAGAGAACATTTTGACCAGTCGCTCAGCCCCCCGCCTCCAGCTGGCACAGTATCCCCCTCCTGTGTGGGGGCAGTGTCCTTATTGAATTTTGTGTTGATTTGTTTGCGTTTTGGAGGCCATCAAAGTTCTGAAGCTCTGGAAATGTTCTCTGAAAGGTTCTTCGATGGAACAGAGTCTCGGGGCCGCAAATCGCTTTGGGGCGCTAGTGTGTGTGTGTGGGTGGGTAAGGATAAACTGTATCCTGTTTTCTGAGGCCTACACAAATAAACACTTTTCACACCGACAGAGAGGCCGAGAGCGAGAGAGAGAGTGAGAGTGAGCGAGAGAGGAAACAGTTTTTAATGCTGTTCAAACTTGTCATCGCACCACACTCATATAATATCAACTCGATTAAAACGAAGCCCCTCCGTTGTGTCCTTGCTACACCTTCGGACCCTTGTCGCCCACACACAGTGTTTTTGGCAGGCAATAAAACATCTGCAGGATTTCCTTGAGGCTGCCGCACAATGGGTGGCAATGGGGGAAAGAGTCAAGTCGGTTCTGGCGAAAGGACACTCGGTGTTCCCCAGGGAAATGCAGCTCAAATGTTCGATTCAATAGAGCTGTTAGTGTAGAGATTCGCTAAGGAAGAAGACGCCGTTCAAGTTCCAGGAACATCAAGATCAAACCATATAAAAAGCAGATACAGTTAGATACGGATCTAAAACCAGAGATATGTATCTAGGTATCCTCTATGGGGGAAGCCTACTGTTGGCTGCTTCAATTTGTTGTCCCCTTTTTGTGGCCCGTTTTATTTTGTGTGATTGTCCCTTTGAGCGGTTCTCCCTCCACTGTGCATAATTGCCTCCTGCCGTTGCTCCCTTACGCCATTCAATATGAACTGCTCTGTGTGTGTGTGTGTGTGAGAGGGAATGCAGAGGGGGGGGGGGGGGGGGGGGGGGGGGGGGGGGGGGAAGCCGCATGCTCCTGCTGCCTGTCCATTGTTGTCTGGCTGCTACCTAGTGCTCCTGGTGTTCATGCCACTGCCACTGCCCCAGATCCCTGCACTATTCCATATTGCTAAGGGGTGGGGGGTGGGTGGGTGGTGAGGTTAGCCTTGCGTCATGTGCCACGCCCCGAGCCACGCTCCCCCCCTCTGCTCTCGCTGCCTTTGGCCCTTTGTCCAATGTAAACAATTTAATTTGCTTAGTTTGCGTAATATTCGCCATCTATAAAGGAGAGCACTAGAGTGTGTGTGTGTGTGGGTGTGTGTGAGTCTGTGTGTGGTTGTGTGCGTGACAAACAATGACTATCGATAACAGGCAAGAGGAGGCAGCATAAGAAGCCAAGAGGCTCGTCTTGTCCTTGCAATTGAGTGTCCAGCATTTAAAAGAGATCTAGAAGGCCACAGAAGTTGATATACATATAGTATATACATAGTATATAGCATATAGTATCTGTATACATACATATGTGTAGAGCAACATTAAATCGTTATGGTCTCCATTGTGTGTGTTCGCCTTTTGTCTCCTTCTGACTGTCTGCACAGTCTCCACGTGTTGACCGACCGCAAATACCAACCGTGTAACTGTTAATCTTTCGCATTGATTTCCCCACTTTTCCGCCACACCGCAGGCTCCACGGGCACCACCGATTCCACCAGTTCCACTCCTCTTCACGATTATCAAATTGGCTTACAGCAATTGACCAATTAATTGACCAACTGATGAATTGATATGTTCGTTTTCTGCTCTGTTCTCTACCGTTCCCTGCTGTTCTTTTCTGTCCTGTGCCATCCTTTGCTCTCCTCGTCGTAATTACTGTCGGTCAACAGTGCGTATGATTAACGTGTCACACCCAAGTCGAAGAAGGACGACGGCGCTGATGTGAGCGATAATGATAGGAGCGCTGCGGTGGTAATGAAGCGCAAGAAATGAGGATATTTTAAAGGGTTATGTCCTCTATTTGGATTGTAATTGCTTCAGCAATTCTCTAGATTTTATAGAGTCTGATTTGATGAATGCAAAATAACAAATAATCATCTGCTGGGAGGAAGAGAGAGAGAAGAAAGAAACGAAAGGAAATCGAATCATTTAGTTCTTGTTAAATATTTACAGATATTCAGTTTCAGGTTTAAAGAACTCTTAGTTATTGAATGTTTACTCCTTTTCAGTCCTGTCTGCCTGTCCTTTCGCTTATGGGAATGTGCCAGAGAATGTGCAACAGGGACAGCTGTGTAATGCGACATAGATGAAGCACAAAACAAACGATTTGCCAAGTGGCACCTTCCAAATGCTGAGTGAACCTCAAAGGGAAAATCAAAAGCAAATTTCCCATGAATTTTCCCGCATTGCTGGGAGCACTCCCATTGATGGCTGCCACTGGCACTTTTGCTGGGTGTCATTGGCATTTTGGTTATTAATTTGTGCCACAAACCCCGACCCCTAACCCCGAATCCGATTCCGATTCAGAGTGGCTGGTGGCAGACATCAAAGACAAAAAACATCTATGCGGGTGGCTAGGATAGCGCCCCTACCGCCCCCCGCCCCGAAAAAAAGAGATACAGAACGATGTATCGGGCAAGCAAGGACCCTCAGGAGCAACTAGGATATGTAATCCATGAATGGGATTCAAGGGGGGGAGGAGGTATGAGGGGGAAGACGACTGTCATTCTGTCAGAGCTTCAAGCTGATTTATGCATTCTGCAGAGCGAGAGACCTTGCTCTTGATTCCTCAACGCTGCTTGCTCTCTCTCTTTCTGCCTGCTTTTCCCTTTCTCTGTCTCCTTCTCCTCTCTAAGGAGTTTCTCTCTTTCTCTCTCTGTTTCTGGAGGAATTCCACATGTGAATTGCCGCCGACTTCCTTCCCAAACAAAACTCAAACAATAATTCCTAAGCACAGACTCTTTTAAGCAATTTTCATTTAATTTTCATTAGGAAAAGCCGCAAATTAGAAGAAACTTTTCCACAGAATTCTCCCCCCCAACCACCCCCCTTCCCTTGGAGAGTTTTCCTTCGTGAAAATGTGAGCAATTTTCATGAATATTAAAATATTCAAATTGTGGATGGAAAAAAAAAAAAAACAAAACGTTAGGCTGCCAAAAAATAATGTTTCTGCGGGTGAGTTTTCCGGATGGAAATTTGAATTTCATAGACATCCTCTTCTCGCGGGAAACGGCTTCTGTGACAGGGGGGGTGTGGGATGTGGCTTCCGCTAGGGAGGGGAGTGTGACGGGAGTGGGGATGGGTTTCCCAATTGCAATTATTAACATTACGAACGGAGTATTTGCTTTGGCCAACATTTCAATTACTCGTAGAAGATGTCCCACCATCCAGCATCCTCCTGTTCTCCGGCACCAGGAAAAAAAAGGCTAATTGAGTGACTGTTTCCAGTTGGTGGGGGAGGGGGCGAGTGGAGAGGCTAGGGGAGGGTTTGGCTTCGGGGGCTGCTGCCCCTCATTTTTCATTGTCAGCAAATTGGCCACCGGCTTAAACGGCGGTACCCGGCTTTAGTGTCGATTTTAATTAGGCGCCACAGCCATCCATCCCTTCCTGCAGGCCTCGTCCTTCGTCCTTCGTCCCACGTCCCTGGGAATCTGAAATCTATGGACTCTGGAACGAAAACTGAAACTGAAACCGAACCGAATGGAACCGCAGCACACAAACCCTCCTCGGGGGCCCCCACGCAGGAGACATCGACATCGACACGGACACAGGACATCATTACGGAAGGACCCCAGGAAAAATCTAAGCGGCCCTGGCCATAAATCAAATAAACGCCGACTAAGCTGGAAACACACACCAAAAAAAAGAGAAAAAAAAACAGCGAGGAAAAAAAGATGAAAATACCAAAACAAATTGATGGAATGGCAGAAGATTTGATGCTCTTCCTGGCATAGGGGCGTGGCAAAGGGCTTGAGAAGGTGTGAATGGGAGAGAAATTTGTGGAGCGTAGAGAAAGGCCAGAGGGTAAGGCCGGAGGGAAAGGCCTGAGGGTAAGGAGTATCTATATGTCGAGTTGTAATCGAATGGGATTGGAATTAGAATCAAAATTGGAGATCTATTGCAAAACCCACCACCCCCCGCCCCCCTGGATTCACTCGCAACGACAGCTGCCTCTTGGATGTCTCTCTGTTGCAAACCAGCTGGGAATAGGGTAGGAATCGGCTATGAATTGAACCATTGATTCGAATGGTTTCGAATCATGGAATGGAATAACCCATGATATAGGATATATCTAGATGTTATTGGGTTGCTAAAATCAGTACCAAGGAATGTGTCTCTCGCTGCCAAAACCCCTGCGACAGACCACACCCTCTACACCCTCCACCAAGTGCCAAAAACAAGGCCAAGTGCGTAGTGGGGTGTGGAGCAGAGCAGAGCCAAGCAGAGCGATAGGGTAGGGTAAGGGTATGGGTGTGGGTGTGGGTATGGGTTTCACGGTCAGAGCACATGATAAAAATTGACACCATTTTGCCGACTGTCGACCGTCGACTGTCGGATGTGACCGGCGAACGGCTGCTGTGGCTGAGGCTGTGGCTGTGACTGTGGCGACTGGCAGTAAAAAGCCTCTGGTCCAAGTCCTGTTCTGCCTGTTCTGCCCTGCTACAGCCGTTTTGGCCCCGTAATAAAAATGTCATTGCATTAGTGCTGCTGAGAGAGTGCGTTGAGAGTTCACTTTCTCTTACTTTCACTCTCTGCAGCTGTATAGCTGTGCTGCTGTGTGTGTGTGTGTGCTTGGGTTCGTAATAAAAATTTAGTATGTGTCACATTGTTGCTTACTGTAATGCTGTGTGGTGCTCCTATCCTTCCCCCCCCTCCCCCCCCCCCCCCCCCCCCCCCCCCTTCCTCTGTTCCGTTTCCGCATTCGTCCTTTTGCTCGCATGCATTAGCCTCTGACCGGAAGTCGGCACTTTACAGCCTTATTTTTATGATTCTTTATTTCCTTTATTCCCTGCCCCGAAAAAGGAAATATTTTCTCATTTTTGCCCCAAATGCAGATTAAGTGTCTGTGTGTGTGTGTGTGTTTGTGTGTGTGTGCACTGAGGCTTAACTGTATTTGCTTTTGGCCTTTTGTCGTCTGTCGTTGTCGACATTTGCCCTGATTGATTCGATTCGATTTGACTTAATTCACGCATATTAATCATACGCCCCATGGCCTCCCCAATCAACGCGAGACAAGAGAATGATAGAGACAGACAGACACAGAGAGAGAGAGTGGGAGCGAGTAATAGATGAAAATCTTCGCCATGAAACTTCAAGGCATTTAGCAAAGTAAACAGCCCTCGGGGCAGGCGCGCGGTACTTGGAAAAGTAATTATGCCTTCCAGACAGGGTAGCACAGAAAGAGAGGAGAAAGGGAGGAGTCGGACATGGAGGGACAGTGTGATTCAAAGAATCGGATTGCAAGTGGGGAGATCCAAGAGTTGCGGATCCATCAAAGATCCTTATGGTCTTCCATCCATTCATCTTGCAATCTACCGTTGCCATTCCCCTGCGAGCATTCTCTTTTATCTTTTGGAATGGAATCGATTAAGTTATTTTCCCCTCATCAGCATCCCTGATCAAACAACGACCTTAATCATAACCGAATACCCATCCTTCGAGGGCTTCGAGGCATTGCCCAGCCCATAATTTTGAGTTACCGAATTTGTTGACCCATTTGTGCCGCTGGCAAACCGTCATCATCATCATCATCATCATCCACATCAGTCGTCATTTTTATGGAGTCATCATTGGATGTCGATGTCGCCCATCGCCCGTCGCCCGTCTCCCGTCACCCGTCGCCTTCGATGTCGATGTCGAGCAAATCACTTAAGCGCACTTAATTATTTGCACAAGTTTCGTTCGTCGCCTGCCGCCCTGCAACGGCTGTTCCTGCTCCTGCTCCTCCTTCTGGCTCTTGGGGGCACACACACACGTTCCACTTGCGTTACATTTCAATCGAATGGAATGGAATGGAATCGAGCCCCCAGGAGCACAAGCAGAAGCAGGAGCTTGCAGAGGAAGGGGCACAGGCGGCAGCGGCTTAAGGCAGATGGCAGAAGGGTCTCGTATGAGTGATATGACACGTAATCAATAAATAACGGCAAACGGCCTTTCGGGCATCGTCAATCAGGCAGTCAGTCCGTCAATCAGTCAGTCAGTCAGTTGCAGAATGGAGTGCAGAACTAGTTTCGAATTCAGTTGAATATTTCCAAACTTGGAAAACGAAAGGCGGAGAAAAGTCGTTATATAGTCGTTAAAGGGGAACTCTAATGGAACTGAAATCCCATAAAGAAGAAGAAACAAGGAAAATGGATACCAAGAAAAATCAGGAAACAAAAAGAGCATTTTGGAAAAAGAATGGAGAATTATGAAAGATTATAAAATCTCAGAAAATACCATTAAGTAGATGAAAATGTAGAAAAAAAGAACGAAAATGAATAGGTAAATGCGATTAGTAGAGTGTGAGTGCGAGTGTAAGTGCGAGTGTAAGTGTGAGTGCAGGTGTGAGTGTGAGTGCGAGTGTGGGTGCGAATGGATTTGACTGAATTTGTGCGCATTTAGGGAGACTTTGAGCTTTCATTGGATGTGGCACTCGTCAAATGGAAATCACAGAACAGGGGCAAAAGCAAAAGCAGAAGCTGAAGCTGAAACTTAGACTAGGGAATGATAGACAGACAGTCAGACAGAGAGAGACAGAGGGAGAGACAGAGTGAGGCAAAGTTTCGCCCCGAGGCGAACGACTGCAAACTTGTAACCAAATGAGCGACTGACTTTCAGAAAGAGTTTATAATTTGGTTCGAATCTAGAGCTCATTTCGTATGCCCAAGTCTCTCGACAAGAGGAGTCCTCGGTCCTCGCTCGTCGGTCGTCTCTCAGTGGAACTTTTGGCACCACAAGAATGCCTTGCGGCCGTTGTTTAGTCGAGCTTCCGCTGCGTGGAAAGCAATCAGGAAACTGCCACACAGCCATACACTCTGGCCTCCACTGCGGCATGCGGCATGGGGCATGGGGCATGAGGCATGCGGCTGCTGCTGCTGCTGCTATCTGAAATTTGATCAAAATACCAGAAACTTTGTCGGCCCCAAATTGTGGAAACAATTCGTCAATGCTGAAGCTACAGCCAATGTCCTTCGGCTTGCACTTACCCCAAAAAGAAGAAGAAGCTGTTGTTGTTGCACCAAAATCCCTGCTCTTACTGCTGCTGCAGGTAGCCAAAGGATCAGTCAAGGACGAGAAGGAAAAAGCGGGGTAGAAGCAGGTCTATGGGCACTTGGGGGATTTGTGAGGCAAGAGCAAGGATAGCGAAAGGGTTTGGGCAAAGGAAGGCCAGGGGCGGACGAAGGTCGCCATGTAAGTTGGCAACAGTTTTCTCAAACCCCAAGACCAGGCACCCACCACCCCCAAAGGGAAGGTCAGCCAAACGGCAATTAATGCTGCAGTTGACCCAAAGAGCCCTATAGACCCACCCCAACCTCCCCCATAAACTGTCCGTCATACATATATAACGAAGGCCCAGACCAGTCAGTTGGTCGGTCGGTGGGTCGGTGGGTCGGTCGGGACTCCCAGGAGAATGTGTCGACCCGACCCTCTGTCGCATTAAAAATACATTTCTCATATGGCGTCACTCGACTGGCTGCAAATAAATATCTGAATAACTCAAAAGCGCATTTTAATTAACTTTTCTCTCGCTGTCTCGCTCTCTGGCCAAATAGCCATCTCTCGCTCTCTATCTCTCTCGGTCTCCCTCTCACTCTTATTTGAATTCCATTCGTCCTTTCGCACAATTAAACGGCCAATTGGTGGCATTTGTGGCATTCGTTGTGACATTCCTGAGCTGCAAATCCAAATCTGTGGCTAAACGGAGTGGCAGCAGCCCTGAGCCAAACTGAAACTGAAACTCAATTTGCAGGAAACATATGTACATATGTGTATATACTGCTGCACACACACACTCACTGCTGAAAGTATGTGGAATTTCTGTGTAATGGGTAAAGCATTGATTTATTAGATTTATGGTAGATCTATTAGATCAACAGGCCTTCGAACAGCTACTATTATTTATTCTTTATAAGAATTATTTTAATATTATAATTATTAATGGGCTTTTCAGTGCATATACAATATGTATACATATATGTATATATATACTATAAATATGTATATGTTTATGTGCCTCGACTTCCAATACTTCATCTTGTTAGGCTAGTATTTTTTAGGAATTTCTTTTCACATTTATCTAGTATTTTCAGCATACTGTTTTCCACATATATTCAGGTATTTTCTGATATTTTTCCGTGTTCTTTTAGTATTTTTTTAAAGTATTTTTTCTGGTTTTGCATACTCCTGTATATTTCCCGTAATATTCTTTGAATTTTCATCCATAAACATGTGCTCAAACATTCTTTGGGCCAACTTTTCCAGCAAAATATGTTGCCCAACAATGTGTTGTAAGTCGACAGCAATGCGTAGACTTTTCACACCCAGTGTTAGGCACTTGCGAGGCCCAAAGGAAGGTGGCTACAGGAATTTACATTAAAATTTTCGCATTTCAGACGGAACAGCTGGAACATGTGTTTCCCCCCTGATCTCCGAGTCCTTTGCTCCCTCTCCTTATTTCTCTGAGTCTTCAATCGATGGCATCGATGGGGGTGGGCGTTGGAATGTGGCAGAGGAGTGCCAGTGGCATACTCTTTTAATTATGAGTGATTTGAGGCAGCAGCAGCAGCAGCAGCAGCAGCAGCAGCAAGGAAGCCGCAGAAATGAATCGTCGCTCACTTTGGTGGAAGGAACTTTAAGTGCTTCTTACCCTGTCAAAGCCTGGGGAATCCCCGGACCGCGTTCCACGTCCCGCGTCGGCAATGCAATTTAATTAAGGACCAAACAAAGTGGAAATTTCGCGCCCCAAAGAGCGATGACTGTGGGGGGGGTGGGGGAGTGGGGGCTGTGGCACTAACGAACCATGCCACACACATTTTTCCTCCTCGAAGTTCAAATGGAAATTAGAAGAAAAGCAAAGCAAAAAGAAAAGAAACGAAAAGAAAAGAAAGGAGGGAATATCTTTTGGTCAAAAGCGGAAATTATGTTGCGGCCAAAGGGCATGAAAAAATATACAAATTAGAAAGAAAGAAAGCCCAAGAAGCTTTTGGACTGCGCAGTTAATGGCGCTTGAATGGTACCTACCCCCCATACCCCCTCCCCCCGCCCGAACATTTCCAAAGTTTCGACTGAAATGGGAAACGTCAGTCGGAGTTGGAGTCGGAGTCCATGGCGGAGTCGGAATCGGGTCCATTTCGCCATGGAATAAAAAAAAGGAAAATAGGTTGACAGTGGGAAAAGTGTTTGTACATGGCCGACGTTAAATGGCGGAAGGGGGCACTGGGGGTCTCTCGTTGCAACGGGTGTGGGGTGGGGGGAGTCTTGTGGCACTTGCCGAAGCACTGAGGCGCTCATGCATAATTCCCTCCTGCACCCCAGGACGGAGGACGGGGGTGCTGCAGCTTCAATCTCGAGAACGAGCTCTGGGGCGGTGGGTGTGGCTCGGACGGGGTCTGGCTGTGTGGCCAAAACCATTTGGCTGCTGCTGTCGTGGCTGAGGCCGGGGGTAAGGCTAGAGGAGTAGCCTATAAAAGAGACTGTAGATGTAAGCTTAAGTGTATCTGATTAGCAATCATCATGCTTGCCTTGAAGATATTGTACTGCTGGGTATGATAGTGTCGCGGCACGTGTGCCGCAAGACGCGCCATTCTTATTTGGGTTCTTCAGAGTTAGTTTTAGTATTTTTGGGATATTGTTTCCGGTCTGAAAGATCTACTTGAGAGATCTACGAAAAAGAACAAGTATCTGTATCTTTCTCTCCCGCCAGTTGGAAAGATACTCGTATCTTTGGCTGGTTTCTTCGTCCCATCTAGAAGTCGTACTTATCCAGCATTTGGTGTACCCCTAAAAAAAAATGTCATACGCTGGGAAAATGCAGTGGGACATGCATGAGAAGGCACTGAAAATGGAAGAGAGAGAGAGAGCGTGAGGTGGCTCTCAAAGAGGGGGAGGGGGAGGCTGGTGGCTTCCGTTGACTGCATGGTTCTCGGAATTTCTGAATCTGAAATCAGAGCCTGAATCTGAATCAGAGCTCTGTTTTTCCTTGTTTTCCGCTGTGTGCGTTGCATAATTATGTATGCGATGCGTCGCGTTGCGTTTGGGCCCATTTTTTTTTATTTGCATATTAATGCTCATGATGCTGATGCTGATACTGATGCGGATGATGATGATGATGATTCCCGCACTTACTAGCGTATTTTCCCGCGTATTTTCACGCATGCGCTTGCCACGAACGCGAGTTGTTTGACTTTAGGGCCACTCAGTGGAGTCCACGGATACGGACACACATTATGAATATTGCCGTGTATTAAAATGGAAATTAAAGCCAAATTAGCACAAGCTTCAAGTGGGCAAAAATGGCCTTGACAGAGTGCCAGTGGGGAAGAGAATGAGGAGGGTTTCCCTGGGTTATCATCTCTCACGATCTCACTCGCTCCCCGTCTGCCTGCCACTCACACACTTGACCGCCATCATTCGATTGGAATGATGACAACAGCAGATACTTGGAATCTATGTATCATCCATCCCTCTATATGTGTCTATCTATCTGCTTATCTGCCTATCTGTCTATCTGCCCATCTGTATATGTATCTGTATCTGTTCATAGTATCATAATAGCAGATAAAACAGAACTGCCCAGGGAGAACACTTTCATAACCTGCAGCATAATCTTCTCACACTCGATTGAGTATCTTTTTTTATGGACTTTCATAATGAAAACGTTTGGAAAACTTTTACCGCACACGCGACCATATAGCATATACTACAATGTACTGCCACCGCCGAATGGGAGTGGAAATGGGAGTGGGAATGGGAATGGGAATGAGACAACCTCGCGCTGTTTTTCACGATATTTTTTGATGGCCTCTGTGAAATGTGTTGAAGTGACAGTTTTTCCTTTATTCTCTTTCGCTTGTACCCTGCGCAGCCCATAACCCATAACAGGGTATACTGAACATGCAAGCAGTTCAACACTGTGGGACCACAAGCAGTGCACAAAATGGAGAGAGAGCATAGCATCAACAGCGGTGATCGACAGCGGTGATCAAGCAGTGCATGCACTCAGAAACCAGTGAGCTTTTGTCTATTTACCACCTGACAATAAATCATCGAAATGTCATGGGTTATGGTATTCCCATAGTCGTAACATGATCGTACGCCTTCCACTTTCGAGGGGTGGGGGTGGGGTGTGCGTACAGTGTGCGAAGTAAATATAAAAACACAAATACAATTTCACAGTCGTTTAGATTGTCACCTTAGCGTCGTGTGCTGTCGGCTGGTGGCTGGCTGCATGCTGTTTTCTCGGCTCGTTGTGTGGCCTTTATTCCATCTCCATGGGCTGCTCGTAAAGCCGTGTGTAATGCCGTTAATACAAATTTTCAGCGTTTTACAAATTGCGCATACGACGATGACGACGAGGACGTCGCGTGGCAGCAGTTCCCCATGTGGCAGGTGCAGAAGGCGCCTCCCAGAGGTGCAGGAGAGGCAAGGATAAGCAGACGTTTTAGCTTTTGAAAATGAAATTTTCAACGTGTCAGCAACAGCAGACGTGGGCCCTCACACACACACACACAAACACACACAGACACACACTCAGCTGTCAGTTGTCATATATCTTCCGGCGTTTATTGACGGACGTGCTGTGTGGGCGGAGAACGTGTGATTCCCCACACTCCGATCTCCCTGTCTCTCTCTATCTCTCTCGCTCTCTCTTGCTCTCTCTGGAGGATTGTTGGCCCCACATTTGACTTCATCTCTGTCGTCGAGACATGTTTAATTCGAATTGTGGCTTATTGAAATTGTTATTTGTCGCTGGCTGCTCCTCCGAGAAGCACCCATCCTCGCCCCTCCATGAAGTCCCCTTTGCGGTTTCACATCCACAAAGAGCCACCAACAAGTAGTGCGGTTACCAAGCAGTGTCAGTCAGTGGCAAGCAGTGCTAAGCAGCGGTAAACGGTTAATTGGATGGATCTGATCGAAAGCAAAACGTAATGAGGTGTCTCCAAGCAGTTCAAAATAATACATACATACACATATGCTTGAATAAGTCTATCCTGCTTATCCCAGTAAGCAGTTCAGGGAGGGAGGAGATACAGTTGCGGTTCTATTACTCACCTGAAGCACCCCCGCCCCCACTCCACCATGAAATTCGACTCGAAAACAATTTCCTTTTATCCGTTAACTCCACTTAGGGCCACCGCACACTTGGAAGTGGATCCTGCACCCATTAGTTGCGCGTCCTCCTCCGCGTCATAATCTCTCCCTTCCACTAATTGTTAGTGGCAGCTCTCTCGCCGCCCTTGGCTTGGAAATGAAATGGCAAACTTCTGTGGTCCATTGGCACGCGCCAATGCCAATTAATGTCTGCGATATTCCGGCAAGGGCTTTGCTTTGATTCAGTTGTGCTTTGTTTTTTCTATCGCGTACGACTATTCTCCGTATCTCCGTGTCTCCGTGTCGACTCTCTTCGTGTGTCCGCCCCTTCGATTGCCCTCCGATTGCCCTCCGCTGGGATGCTGAGCTGTCAGAAGCAATTAGCGAATCAATTAAAAGTTTCATCCATTCATTGGTTCGGATCGGATTGGATTGGATTTTATCTGGGGGGAAAACTAATTGAAATTTGCTGCAGTTTTTGCATCCATCAGCATCGACGACTGAGCACCAAAGTGAACAAATACAATAATAATCGTAATATAACAATACAAAAAGAGAATAAAGAGAATAATCCTGCAACTGAAACAACAAGCGGCATCCCATCGCCTCGCCTCGCCTCACATCCCTTTAAACGCAATCCGAATCGCAGTCGCAGCTGTAATCGTTATCGTTATCGCAATCGTAATAGACGCGTCCAACATGTCGGTCGATTTGAGTGGTCAACAGGAGCCAACGATATCCGTGATAACAACAGCGCCCGTTGCCCAAAATGGCGGCGAAATGGATGCCCTGCTGCTTGGCAGGATTGGGGTGAGTATTAGTGGAACATCGAACATTGAACATCGAATCGTTGCCCCCCAGCACCACCCATCATTCAGTTCATTCAGAAACAGAGAGAAACCAAAATACAAAATACAAAAACCAAAACCATTTCCACTCTATCGCCCATCCACCCATCCATCCACCCACCCTCTCGCCCTCTCTCAGTCACTCACTAAGTAGCAAAGTGCGTGATGAAAAACACTACACAAAATGCATTCAAACTTAGCTGCGAGCCACGAATACCCTTTCAATAACCTTGCAGTTGAGCGATTATTAGCGGTAGTACAATATCATTATAAGATCTACCCTTTCTTATGTACTCTATAATAACATTGGCCTGGATCATGCATAGTTTTCATAGATGAAGAAATGAATCATTGGCATAGCCAGCAAACATCAAAAATCATTTGCCAAATACTCTGTTGGAATTTGAAAATCCTTTGCTATAGAACAGAATGACAGAATGAGGATAGAATGATAGCATATTGAATACTAGATTCAGAGTAACACATAGATGTACCTATCGCTTAGTAATACCCTCTGCAAGGGTATCGCTCTCACTTTCACTCTCACTCTCACTTTCCATTGCCTTTTGCCTTTTGCATTTTAGCTAGACAAATATTTGACTTGGCTTTCGTTCTATTCTATTTTTCTATGCCACCTACATACGAACATACAGATATTTGCTACCAACCTTCTACTCAATACTTTTCTTCCGTTCCACACTTTCACTCGAGTACATTTCCGAGTAGAGTTTTCCAAACAGCTTTAGCGGCAGCGACCAAACAAATTTCTGCTCGGCTCCTTAGCTCTGGTCTTACTTTTGTCATTAGCTGAAAAAACGTAGTTGCAACCACCCACCACCCACCACGCCATTCCGATCATGGTCTATATCTCTCTATCTCTCTCTCTCATTATCGAAAAGTGCCGCACAGATATCTACTACATACTACTAGTGCTAGTAAGAGTAACTAACATTTAGCCTATAGGTTAAGCAAAGCAAAAGCGTAAGTATTGCACTCTTTCTCTCTCTCTCACTCTCTCTTTATCAATCTATCTATCTATCTATCTATCTATTGCTTTTATTTGACACACAAATAGATATATATTCGTCAGGTATCTATCTATATCTTTACGCCTCTTTTGAAATGAAAGTTGTGGCGCGTGGCAGTTGTGCTTTGACCAGCTTCGCTTGCGTTTCACTTTCTCCTTTCACTGAACTTTTGATTTGACCAAATGGTGAATGGCATTCACGAGTACAAGTACGAATACGAGTATAAGTTCGAGTGCGAGTAGTGTGCGCAAATGGTTCTCAACATCCACAACATTGTCGACGAAAATGAGACGACGGCCAGCAACGAAGAAGAGGTAAGCGCATGCTTTGATTCAATTTGATTCTAATTTATATTTAATTAAATCATTCATTTAAGTAAATCATTCGTTCGAGTGTCCATTACATAACAGCAAGTATCCCCCTTGTGGTATGAGAACTACGTAGTTTTAGCTTAAAGTGTTCCCTTCCTATGCATGCCAAGTACATACCATATTAGGTATAAGAAAGTCCCACCCCAAGCAAGATACAAGATACATTTGTATCTTGGAACTCTTTGAGAACAGTTGCCACAAGCATAATCATTTTAAGAATGATATATGATAAGCAATTGGTTGATAAACTAATGCCTAAACTCTCTGTCTGCATTTCGAAGAGAGCGAAGAGAGTTTTTTGCCGCCTTGTTTGCTGGGCATGCCACTGCCCCAACTTTGGGCTCAAATATTAATTAAGAGACAAGCTCTTGTTCCTGCCACCCGCACTGCACACAGCTGCCATTTTAGTTGCAAGAATCGAGAGATTGGTGGCAGGCAAATGGCGAGGGCAAATTATTTTGCAGCACAGAATTTATGTGCAAACAATAAGTAGGAAAAGATTTTCATTATGTGGATTTCGTTTTTGTTTTAATTAAAAATTCAATCAAATTAAAAAATAAAGCTCTTTCTGCACGGCTTCCCACCCCCTCACCCCTCTCTTTCTCTCTCTCTCTCTCTCGCCCGTCATGCCACTATCTCCCTTTTTTTATGTGCATTTTCTAGGTTTCCTATCCGACATTTTACTTAATTCCACGAACCAATAAAATCTGCACATAAATTTCAGTGCGGTGGAGGGATTAGAAGCATTTCCCCATTTCCCCATTGCCCGTTCCTTATAGTTTCCCCAGTGGATTTCCCCCATTACACAGCGGTAATATGATATTTTTTTTTTTATTATACAACTACGGTTTCCATCGTCGTTGTGTGGCGGATGTGTCTGTGCATTCCGTGGCAGAGAGTTTGATGTCTGTGGCAACATGCTCATTAAACGTCCAAATCCGACCATTTTCTTATGTGCCATAAAAGTGCGAGAGGGCGAACGGGCGGGCGAGTGGAGAGCGAGAAAGATATAAGAATGCATCCTGCATTGGCAGCTGTCTTCCTGCCAAATCCCCCACTTTTAAGCCCTCCCACATCTGCCCACCAAAGCCTTGCCTCGCCTGCATGGCCCCCTCTTTCTCTCTTCCTTCCAGCTGGAAGCTGCAATTGAATGAGCTGTCAGATCTGTGGGGTCTCTGAATGAAAGTATGGACAGATATGGACATTGAAAGACACAAGAAAGATACAAACATATATCTATCTCGCTCGTATGTAGAAGCTTATCAAATAATAATTCCCTCTGATGAGAGGCCATTTATCGAACAAACTATTCGATAATCCTCCAGTTTTATTGTTTTCTTCGAGGGTCTGTGCTCTCAAGTCACATTCACATCCCCATCGAAATGCAATGACCCTCCATCCTCCATCCTCCACTTCTTCTCTCTCTCTTTCTCTCCACACACAAAACTTCTCCTAAAGCGAGCAAATGGGAAAATATTAAAAGAAAAATATCCTTGGGAAAAAGCGATTTCACTCATATGTGTGTGTGTGTGTGTGTCGTTAGAGGAAATGGAAAATATGTAATCTTGAGCGTCGACAGGCGCACAAATTTTCCACTTTTCCGACCGCACACACACACACACAAACTTGTTATAGAAATGTTTTACAAGAATTGGCAAACAATTTTAATCGGAGCGCAATGATTTCTGAAACGATTTTCTTCTTGCGGCAGACTGCAATTTTCCAAATTGATTTCTAATGCACAGAAAAAGCCACGAAGGTCAAACAGACAGCAATATAGATAGAGATACAGATACGTTTGGGAGAAGTGCAATGAGGCCGAAATGTTTGGGGGCCATCAGGCATTTTTGGCAGACAGATAGACAGATGATAAACAAGATGCCACAACCATCGCTACCACCGCCACGCACAGCATAGTACAGTACAGTAGAGTGCAACATTTTGTTGATGATGAAGTAGGAGCTTGTCCTGGTTTCAAGTTGAACGATGATGAATGCATCTGATGGCCGGTGAAATATTTGTTACAACAGACAGACAGACAGACAGACAGACAGATGGACAGACAGACGCACAGCAGGGCTGAGCAGGGGAGGGCAGGGGGTGTCCGCGTTAATCGAATCAAATGCAGTGCACGTTGTGTCCACAGGTAGAGTGGAAAAAGCCATTGTGTCATCCACAGACAATGCATCAAACGAACTGTGCGCCACCCCAACGGCACAGTGGGCATTCGAAATCGAATCTAATCTAATATTTCACAATAATAACATATATTTATTTGAAAAGATCATCAGAATTCGTGAATATCATTTGGAAAACAACCATAAAGTTCTGATTGGGTTAGTCCCTATGAAAAACTAAATACTTTTGGACATTATTGAACAGTTCTTTCCAGTTCCATTAAAGGTTCATTCCACAAGTTCTCCCAGTGGCTACTATATATGTATATCTTTCTTCTGTGGATCAGTGTGGATCCGAAATGAAGCTTTCAATGGGTTGATTCCACTTAGATTCCATATATTAGGTTCCACATGGTTACCGCTCTAGATATACTTGTTTTCCACTCATTCTCCCAGTGACCCAGTACCATTCATAAATCCATAAATTCCACTTGGTTCACATGTGCTGTGTGTCCACTGTTCCACCGTTCCACTCATTCCCCCAAGTGGCCATAACATGATATGCCCTGTCGAGCCCCTCCAAGCCCTGTCCTGTGCTCTCGGAGGTCGGGCAGGCACGTGTTCGTGGTCGTGGTCTCGGGGCCTGGCATGGCGTAACCATACCTACCTTTTACCGGTTACCGGTTACCAGGAAAGAGAGGGGCCCGACATGCTTGATTGAGTTTAGAATCAGATTTGTAGTGTGCTCTCTTCCGTCAGCCATCAGCCGCCTGCCGCCGGCCAGCCACTGCCTGCCTCTGGTACCTCTTTCCTCCCAGTGCCAGACCCAGCCACAGTCCCTCTACTGTGAGGGCTTCAAAGACCGACGCTCGCATCGCAAATTGAAATAAAAACGAAACGTGACATTCGCTTTGGCTGGCAACAGGCTTTACGAACTGTAGGGAAGGAGGAGAACAATCAAATAAAGTTTGTTGTCCTTCACCCTTCCGTAAGGGGTGCAGCCGTCCGTCGGTAGGGTGATAGTCGGGGCCGGGCTTGGGTCTTCTTGCCACGAAACGCATATTTTATTGTCAAAATCAATAGATGTCAGCATTTAACTGTTGCCAAAGTGGGACAGATGCACCCTACCTTATAACAAATGTACATACATACATATGTATCTCCCCTATCTTACCACCCTCCCCACCATCTTTTCGTTGTTTTGCCCCCTCAATTGCGTTATAATTTCCCCTTGTGATCTGCAATCTTCTTCGACCCTCTTTTATTCGATTTTCTCATTTGTTTTGCCTTGTGTATGTGTGGGATGCTGGATGCTCAGGTAAGTGCTAGCTGTAGATGTAGATGTAGATGTCGATGTAATTTTCCATTGTTTTTGTGGTTCTTTTTTTTGTATTATTCTATTATAGAATACTAGCTTTTAGCTCCCTCCACTCTCTCTCTCTTTCTCTCTCCTCTCTTTCTTTTTAAATACATATCTATGTGTCTTGACCTCCTCTCGCATGCCACACACCCACCACACACACAAACACAAACATGGAGACACACACACACACAGACACACTGTGACCCGAGCCCCATTTCATACATCATAAAAGAAAAGCAAAAGAAATCTCATCACAAATTTAATGTGCAATCATTTGATAAATATATAAAAAAAATTTTCTTTTTTTCTCTCTTCTATTCCCACGCCCCCACGCACATACACTCACACAACACACACACACACACACATACACACTTACACCCGAACAAAATATATATGTATATGTATGTATATATGTATGTGTATATGTGTCACAAACCCCCCAAAAAAAAACAAAATATTTTGAAAAAAATAAAAATAAATACATAATTAAACAATGAATCAATGAATCAATAAATGAGCAGCATTCGGTAAGTATTAACTATAATTTATATATAAATATATACCATTGAAAATCGATATTGTGTAATTAATTTTAAAAAAGAAAGAGACTTCTGGCAGAGTTCTTTCTGGTGAGAAGAGAGCTCTACCCAAGGGAAGAGCCTACTGCTCTGGCACTAATGCTGTAGGAAGACCAGGTGTTGAAGGATCCCAAACCTTGGTTCCATAATGTCCATTATAAGTTATAATGGACAAAGGATTGCCGAAAATCTAGCATATATTATTAACCTTAAGGGGAAAATAAAATTAAGGAAATATGTACTTGGGAAATGGAAAGAAGAAAAACCCAAAGAATTTATAGAATTTCCTAGAATTTCATTGAATTTAACGGGAACAAATTTCAAGTAAAGCCTTAATGAAAAAACATGAAAAGGATTCTCCATCTGCAGCGATTCCAAAAGTCTGAAAATGTTCAAAGAACTCAAACAAAATTCCCAGAAATTATTCATAAGAGATTTCCAAGAATTCTCCTTCAGGGCGGGGAAAACGGAAAACTTCATTGCGTGTTTTTCTGTGGGAAATCAATTTGACAACATAAATCTACTGGAATTATAGATGGATATTCCGTTTAGTTTCATTCACTGACAGATTGCACAATTTCCTCCGTTTTACCACTTCCGCAATCCACCAATCTGGACAGATCGAATAACATTATCCTTTGCCTGCCACAAGATAAATCGTATATTCATCCTTTTGCATTCCGTAATTGTTGGCAATTATCCAGCAAGTGCAAGGAGGGGAACTATGAAAAATCTCTTTTCTTCTCTTCTCATCCGTAATGAAATCAATTTGGGAAACTGGAAAAACAGAAGCGGAGAAACTTGATAATTTCCATCTGTGGAAAGTGTGGCAAGTTCCTCCGCCTTGCGTTTTCTATCTCTCCTTCTCTCCTCTTCTCTCTTTGTCCTGATTAATGCGCCAGTGGCAGCTTCATGAATTTATGAAGTTCAAATGGGGGAAAGGGACTTCTCGCTGCCCCCCAAGCCCCATGCCACAGCACCCACACCCTCGCTCTCTCGCTCTCCATCTTTGTTGTACTCGCTGACTGGCTAATGGACAGCCGTTGGCGCTGGACAGAAGGCCATCCAGTGGAGTCGAGGGACTGGATACCCTTGAAAAACTCAAACTGGACCAAAGCCAGGTGTTCAACGAGCCAAGCGACGAATTATTGATCTAATAGTTTTCCCATTGCTTAAGGATTTTGAAATATAAAGGATTTCTGCCATGTTCTGTGGAGACTGCTTAAAATATTGTCCCAATCTCAGACAGAGGCACATGTGCCCAACTCTAGGACACATCATACCCTTCAATCTCTACACAGGGTATCTTTCATATGAAAATGAAAGCGAAAGCGACTTCTGTGGTTGCCTAGGACTTCCAGTCGACTGACTCTCCTCTCGAGCCTCCTATCTAACGATGCCATTATATTGTCATGAATATGATTATGTCTCCACTGCTCCTCCCCCTTGTCGTCCTCCACCTCCACTCTGGGCTGCTCTGGGGAAGGGGCTGGGGGGTGGCTAAGGTAGCTGTGGAGTAGGCGTCATATTTCATTGGCGAAAGCAAAAGTTTTCCCTTAAATAAATAGCACAAAATGCCCTCAAAAAAATATGCAAGAATTTCGCTGCTCTCTCTGTCGCACACTCTTTAGTCATCTCTCGCTTTCTCGCTTTGTTTTCTTTGCTCTAGTGTCGTATCCACCTCGTCCCTTTCTCCTCGTTGGGCTGTTGAATTTATGTGCGGGGCGCGTGTGAAGAATTTGTAGCCTCGCGTTTAATTGCTCAACGGAGGAGGGCACTGCCACTGCCACTGCCACTGCCCCTTCTCAGAGTCGTCTCCCAGTGGCTTCACCATCTCCTCTCTGCTCTGCTCTCAGTGCTCCTTCTCTGTGTTCTTCCCTCCCTTCCAGAGGACTTCTTGTGTGCAAAAGTGTTGTATGCCATAATTAAAGCCGACTTAGCCAGACAGCGAGCAGCGCGAGAAGCATCTGTTTTCGGTCTGACAAAAGTTCAAGTTCAGAGCAGCAGCAGCAGCAGTAGCCACCCTCTTAGACCCAACTGCCCCAGCCCCCAACAACCCCTAGAGTACCTTTTTCTGACCTTGCAGGAGACACGAGTGCAGCAAAGTGCAGCTAGGGGCAACAGGAGGGGCAGCAGGAGGGGCATCTCTAGCGCTTTTTTCCACCTTTCGTTCATTCATAATTTAGCGGGGTTGGTGGAGAGGCAAATGGTGAGGCAGGAGGCAAGGTCTGCCATTTAAAGCTGCGGTCTCCACATGCCACGCATCAAGTATACGCGCCATGTGACGCTTAAGGAAAATTCAAGAAGTGCTCGTAAAAGTCCAGCAAGAAAAACGAAGGCGACAAAGCAGTAAAACAATCATCTGGCCGAACAAAAGGCCAGGAGACAAAGGGATTTTGCCTTTAATCAGCAGAAATAAATCACAAGACCATTCAAAGGACATAGCCACGACAGGAAGGAGAGTCCTTTCTCTTTATGAGATACTCAGAGGAGTGGCAGAAGTGAGAACTGGAGAAAAGTGCAGGCCCATAAACATTTTAATTACATATCAGGAAGTAATTGTCGCCCAAAAGGACATCAAATGCACACACACACACAGGACTCACACAGGCCACACACAGGACACACCCAAATCCCACCCAGGCCCCACCCAGGCCCCACCCAGGCATCTGGCCGAAGCTTGAAGCCCAAATGAAGAGATGCCTCATAGATGAGAGCAGGGAAGAGGCCAGAGCGGGTCAGAATGGGACGAAGGGGATGGGAATGCGAATCAAACTGCACGCAGACGGGCAGAAGTTTTCCATCAGTTTCCTCTGTTTTCCAGCTGTGATTTGATTTCGTTTCGACCACAAAACTGGAATGGGCCGGAAAGTGCCGCACAGAAGTCGCAATGGCAACGGCTACGGCTACGACTACTGAGGGAGCAACGAAAATTGACTCTCAATGCAGATGCGAATGCAACCCATGCAACCCAACCCATGGGCAGAGACCCAATCCTAATTTCCATACACATTCTTCGGAGGCAGTTACTCAATTTTGGGAGAGAGGGAGGCCTTCGAGTCCTTACGGGGCAGCAATAGAAACTAAATTCCTTTTTTATTTGAACAACAGAAACTGAACAGAGTATTCGAGGGATAAAAACTACAAGTTGGATATATGTATGTATCTGCTACCCTTTCTTTCCTAGGTGTCCTCTTGGTCGGCCTGTGCGGCTAATAGAGACTTCTCCTGAGGTTTGCCCAGCTGCAGGCGGGGGCACAGTTCCGACTCCTCGTCAGCATCGGGGTCCAAGTCAGTGCCATAGTCGAACTCCTGCTCGGATGGTTCATCGTCCTCTTCGTCCAGGGGTTCGTTGAGGTCGTATTTCGGTTGTGGCGGATCCAAGTCGGGGACCTTTTCAGTGACTTCTTTTGGCTCATTTTGCCAGTCGTCTTCTGGCAGATCCTTTTTCCATTCATCCTTCTGCTGATCCTCTTTTCTGTTCCGTTCGCACTCGTCTGTCGGGTAAACGTTTTTGTCTGGTTGCTGATCCGCACAGCCTTCGTTCTGCAGTTCACAGGGACCTTGATCCTGATTGTGCACCCCCAGATGGCCCTGCAACTGGGCTGCCAAGTCATTGAGATCGTCTTCCATGGCCTTGAAGCTTCTGTGCAGGCTCCTTATCAGGCAGGATACCCTCTCCGATATGGCCCCATCATCCTGGTCCTCCTCCTCCGTCTCCCTGTCGCGGCTATCCCCCCACTCATCATCACTTGCACCGCTCTCATCGTCTGCTGCCGCATCTTCATACTCGTCATCGTCCTCGTCCCTGACAGGGTCTGGACACAGTTGAAACTTCATTAGGGCGTCACTGGTGTCCTTCAGGGACTTGTGATCAGCCCCTCCCGATTGGGGTCGCAGCTTCAGCTCTCCATAAAGATCGCTCAAGGATTTGGTCATTAAATTACTCGACGACTGCCGCTGCCATCGTGCCACAGGGGCCACAGAAAGGGGCAGCAGACACCAGAGGCAAACGAGCAGCAGCGCCTTGAAGTTCATTTTCGGTTATACAAAAGATTCCGATACAGATACTGATTCTCTGATTCTCTGATTCATAGTTGAAAGACATAGCAAAGCAGCTTTAAAGATTTCTCCCTTTCTCGCTCTCTCGCTCTCTGGCTCTATCTCGAAACGCCTTCGCCAAAGTGGGGGAGGATGTCGGATGTCCATCCCTCGCACTGCCGCTTTCACCCGCGGTCTGTCACCAGCTTGCATTTCCCCAGCGGTTGCTACTGCCTGCTGCTGACGTCAAGGATACGACACTGAAATGTTCACTTATTGCGGTTTTTCTGCCCCGTATTTGTGGCGCACGGGGCATGAGGAGTATGCTGGACAATGGGAACGGTCTGAACGGCTATCAACAGCTGTGGCTCCGCCATCAAGCATCAGACATCAACATTAAGGACTCCAACATCGAGTGGGATCAATCCACCAAGTCGGAGCTTCGAGATACGGAATGCATCTTCTGGAGAGTGAAAGAGAGTGACAGGGTATCTCCCAGTCGAAGTGCACTTGCCATATCTCTTCCTTACTTCAGCTTGTGCCACCTTTCGTTTCTATTTTTTTTTTTTTTTGCTGTTTTGCTGTTGCTGGTTGTTTACAACCTGCGCAACGATTGCCCCAAAGGTGCGGCAGGAGTGCTGGAAGGATGCGCTGCTGCAGGATTGTGGGAGGACTGTGGAATGCGGCATGGCATGGGCGATGGCCCGCCCCCATCGTGGCGATGGCGTCTAACGAATTCATCAGCGACGCACCAGCACAAAAGATGAAGAAAAATGGCGCAAACTAAGGCCAAAAGATGCCCACAAGCCAAACACCTACGCAAGCGGAAGGCTCTCCCCTGCTCTCCCCTTCTTTCTGCTTTCTGCTTTCTCCTTTCTCCATTCTCCATCTGCGGAAGGAAGCCTGCAGAAGGATGTTGCCAAGGGTATGGAAATAGAAATGCGGCAGACAAGTGCCCGCCCGTCCGTCCGATGATGATGATGATAGAAGGTGGAACTGCGACTGCGACTGAATCTCATGGCAAATGCATTTCATGTGTCGCAAGTCTGTTTTCCATGCAAGAAGATGTCCCGCCACCGTCACCGTCCCCCCCTTTCTGCACAGGAATAGAACAAGGAGTAGAAAATGGTGTCTGTCTCGTTACCCATGGGCCATGGATGGGAGTTGATCTAATTCCACCCCTCCCCCATAATTGCCAGCTACTACTTGCATGTGCAATTAACGCGGCTGCATTTTCCTGATGTTGCCATCGGGGGGGGAGCACTTTCACAGGGGAGGAAAGTGCAGGTTTAGTGGCATGGAAACAAGAACAACTTTATTCACCTAGCAAACAACTTAAGGGGCATAAGATAGTTCTACTCCTGGAAGTGTTTCGATGCCCAGGCACTTCAGTGTCCTTAAAGCACATAATAAATACATATGCAAATCTCTGCGAGGATGTTCTCTCGATCCGTTCCTAGATGTTTCTGCTCTCTGCTATTTTGAAGACCACTTGAAGCTCTACTTGGGGAATATTTTCAAAGAAATGCAATCCATTTGATATGCACATACCTAGCTACCTGAATGAATGCATGAATGCATTCAAAACAAAATAAAAAAATGAATAAAACTGAATCAAAGTGGGTGAACGAATGGCAGTCCGACTGGGTATGGGACTGGCACTGTGAGACTTGAATTGAATGGAGATCCCATTCGAAGAGAGTACACCCAGTGGTCGGAGAATCCTCTTCGCTGGGACATTCCCAATGTTTTTGCATTCCTTTGGTTTCAAAAGACCATCCATCGCGGTCCTTTGTAAGGCTTTTCCTAAGTTTCCCCAAGCTTTTCGGCTAGCTTTAAAAGTAATGTTACAGGTAAAGCTCTCAATGAAGTTTGAAAAGCTTCATGGAAGTATCAAAAAGCTCCAACGAAACGCTGAAAAGTTTCAGCGGTTGTTTAAATGCTTTTTCGAGCTTAGTATCCAAAAACAAACCGTTAGTAAAGCTCTTTTGGAGCTTTCCTCTACCATTCCTTCGTGCCGATTCAAACCTTGCATAGAAGCAGGTGCAAGGAACGGGCATGGGTCATGGGGCACAGGGCAGTGACAGGGGCAGGACCCCAATAACAGAACCGCTTTTCACTGTCGTCCAGGACATGCGACATGATAGGACATGAAAGTTATGGCCCTTAGTGGCTTTGGCCTGTTGCTGAGTTTTCACTTTCCACAGTTTTCAGTTTTCCCCATTTTCTAAACAACAGCTGAAACTTTTTCGCAACTTTTCCGCACATCATTTGTGTGAATCTTTCAATTGAGTTTGGAAAAGCAATGGAAATTGCTTATTAGGCATTAAATCAAAGGAAAAACTACAAAAAGTAGCCTGCAAGGGTGGGACGCAGTGGGATGGCTGGGCGGTGGGTGGGTGTGGGGTGGTAAGGGCGAAACGAAAGTGGAGAGCAAAAGCAAAAGCAAAAATTATTTTGTATGCAGCGGCCTTTTGGCAATGACTTTTCCCATTCATCTCATGTCGGGGCAAGGCACTGCGGCTCTCCATTCATTTTCCATGTGAAAGTAAGGGTTTCCCCCCCTTAGGATGTGGCAAAAATGGGGTCTTTAGGGGGTGGCACTCACAATGAAATATGCTAAATGGTCGCGGATTCAAAGGAAGGCAAACAGAAGGTTGATTTTGTAGCGGTAGAAGAAACAGAGAGCGGCAGATGGAGGCAGCTGCAGGAAGCGGGGGTGGAAGAAGAGGCAGCCTTGATCAACTGCTTTGGTTAACCCTTCGACCCTTAGAACATCCCATTCCCCCAGGGACGTCGAGCATCCCCTCCTAGCCCGTTGTATGATTGTACGACCAGGTGCCTTGGCTTTGGACTTGGACATTATTCATATCTGACATGGCCACCCCTGCCAGCGGCACAAAACCCCAAAAACCAGCCCCATGGCACACAAATGATGGCACGTACCAGACGTAGCCATCATTGGCACATGGCAGAGGACTCGACATGCGTATACCCCTTGGGGTAATGGCTTGGGTTTTCAGTCTGTTTCATGGGCAAGAAAATACTTTATTTTGTCATTAATTTACATGAATTATCCAGTAAATATTCACAAATACATATGCATATGTAGATATGCATACATATGAATGTATTTATCCGTACTTATGTGTATCTACCCTGTAGATCGTTCAGATTTCGCTCAGATTTATTCTCAATGTTGTTGCATCTGTCTCTGACCTCTCTCTCTGTCTCTGTCTCTCTCTCTGCTCTGGAAAAACTTAAGAAAATCAGCAAAGGCAAAGGGCAGAAGGCAGAAGGCAAAGGGGGGGTTGGGGAAACTGAGAAAACTAAGAAAACTGACGCTCATTAGGCACGTTCCACACACTCGAGTTCATCACGAGGGTTTTCCCCGACTTTTGTTTTGCTCGCCGCTTTCCGCGTGCTGCCACGTGATGGACGGACGGATGCGGAAAGCTTGCGTGCCACAGGCAGACGGATGGCCCACCGAAAAGCTCTGCCATGCGGATGTTTTGAAAGCTCGCCCAGCGGCAGCCGCATGCTGTGATACTCCGTCCATCCGCCTCTCTCCTGGCTGTGCGGCTGCCTGGCAGCTGGCGGCGTGGCATGTGCGTCGACGTCGTCGTCGTCGCTGTCGCTGTCGTTGTCGTTTTGGGGCACGTTCAGTTACGCTCCCAACGCCAGCTGCTGCAGTCGCAACCGAGACGCACCGCACGGAACAGACGCGAGCGAGCGCGTTGTGTCGTTATCCCTCGTTGGTCCTTTGTCGTCGTCCTCTCGCTGCTCTCTCGTTCTTTTTCGTCGTCGCGCGGCCGCGCGTCTGTCGGCGATCTTTACCCGTTTTTCAAATTCCCCCCCAAATTCCACGCTCTCGCGCCACGCAGGCTGCAACAAATAAAGATAATACACATATATATTTATATTTATATGAAATTAACAACGAACCTCCTGCCACACCCCTTCTGTCGACGCTCTCTCTATCTCGCCTGCGGATGGTCCTTGTTTTTTGTGTGTTTTCTGGTGATATTGCAGTGTTTTCTGTGCCAAATAATTGTGGAAATTGCTTAATTGACAGATAAATACAGGAGGTTACAGGAGGTTACAGGAGGATACAGGAGGAAGAGCAGCCCCAAAGTAATCCAATAAAAAAGTGCCTATAAAAAGTGGGTGAACAAATCACATTTGTGGGCGGGCAACGGAATTTAAAGAAATTTAAGAGAATATTTTCAGCCTGTTCCTGATTTCTGTTTCAATAAAAGTTCGTTGAAAAGAGGAAAAGGCTGACTGATAAACGTTTCCCTCTCTCTCTCTCTCTGCCTTAGAGTGAGTGAGAGAGAGAGAGAGGGAGTGCCAGTTCTATCTTGATTTGTACCACTGTTAATTTGCTGCCGCGATAAAAAGTTGGAGCAATCCAAGCCCTAGGATGCGTCCAGTTTTTGTTGCTTTTGCTGCTCTCTACCGTCTGCTCTCTGCCGTCTGCTGTCTGGTGTAATCACGGCATGGCATTGTCTTTTTTCTGGGATTAGGTCCGGGCTATAGCCTGTTGCCCCAAGGCCCCCCGCCACCGGTCGCTGGCAGATTGCCCGATACACAAATTGCTGAAGGAATTCCGGAGGAATCTTTGATTTCGAGGCCCTGCAATGTATGCTACACTTTTCTCTTTTGCTTTCCTTTTTTATGAATCGCTGAATGGCTGAATGGTGAATGGCGAATGCTGATTTCTTACCTTATTTGTTCTGGAATTGGTTTTGGTTTCCTGGCCTTTGGGGGATGGCTTTTTGTCTTTGTCTTGGCTTTTGGCTAATATTTGCATGGCAATCAGAAGTCCCAAATAGAGACACAATGGCTGTGTGTTGCAATGGAGTCCTCTTGGGGGTGATGGGGGGGTCCTAATTAGCCAAGAGTCAGAGGCGTTAATTAAATCACGTAGGAAATGCATAAAAACAAAGCGATTCGCATTTTTCCCTATCTCTTTCCATCTCCGGCTCTGGGCTACGTATCTTTCTATTTCTACCCAGCATTGCCTTCTTCCTTTTGGGCCCATAGCCAACTTTTAGCCAAATGAATAGCCCAAAAGAAACACAACGAGCAACAATTAGGAGGCACAAGGCACACACACATGTGTGGGTCCTTTTCATCTATACCCCCTGAGCCCCGCCTCCCGATGAGAAACTCCCCATCAAAGGCTTAAGGGTTCCAAATAAATTGCCTTCATCATCTTTCACTTTCACTCTCACTTTCCCATTCGCTGCTTGCGGCCTTCTGTTGCTGCTCTTAACTTTCCGTATTTTTTTCTTGTTGTTATCGTCTTTAAAAGTGTTTTTCTGTGGGAAAAACATTTCTATGCATGACCCACACACACACACACAGGCACACACACACACACATACACATCGGATGGAAGAAGTTTATTAAAATGTCGCTGTCTTCAAAGTGGACTCAAAGCGAACGCATGGCATATCCTGGCTTGATCCTGCTGCCTGTCGGAATACAGCACAATACTCCTTCCTGGTTATTGAATTATCCTTCGGAAGGAAACTTTCGCCTCTGCAGCTATGGTGGAAAGTTTTTTTGTCGCCTAACTTACCTTTAACTTTCTTTACTTTCTTTAATAATCACAATGACACTTTGGCAGGGTGTGTGGTGGGGCAGGGGGGGCAAGGATCTGTGGATTTTTGTTTGTAGGAAAGTTTTCGGCAGTGGAAATCCATTGCTTAAGCAGCGCCACTCTTTGGCACTATTTTCGAAGGATACGTCCGCCATTTCGCAGGTGGATTTGGCCAGTCTCTCAAACATGCAACTGAATGACTGAGTGACTGAATGACTGCATGACATTCTGATGTTAAATGAGGGACATGGGAAATGATTATCCGAAAGGAATGCAAACTGATTATCCTCCAATTGATTTAGGATTGTTTTGGCTATGCTTTGCATTCGAATGTTTTGAAAAAGTGTCAGCCTTGTCTAGCCTTAAAGTCCACCCCCATTTTACTGTTGGCCCAAATGCTTGGGGATTCGATTACAGCTCGATCTTCGAGTGGATTCGCATCTAAATTGGTTTTACTTAATTGCTGAATAATCCACTATGAATCAGAAGGACCTCTGTATCGTTTTCAATTGTTTTTGGACATCTCTCTGGACCGATCCCTCCTATAACATCCTCTGGCAGCATCCCCCCCCCCCCCCCCCCACACACACACACACACACACACACACTACAAAAGCCGATGACAAGTCATGCGATATGTTGGCTACCCAAGGACCTCCAAGTGCCCGTATATAGTTACATTAACCGCACACGAATGTCCTCGAATGTCCTGTCGCCTGTTTTTGTTGTTTTTCGTACTGTTGCTTCTGCTGTTTCTGTTTCTGCTTCTGCTTCTGTTTGTTGCTGTTTGCGGGGCTTATTTAAGTTTCAACTTCAGTTTCTGTTGTCTCCTCCTCCCCCTCCATCTCCTTCTCCGCATCCTCCTTCTCCTTCTCCGCCTCCTTCACGACGATAGACATTGTATTAAAAGCGGGAAGACGTGCTCAAGTGTCTCTCATTTGCAGTGGAAGGAAGCGCCTGACACTCTTGGTTAGTTTTTCGGTATCATTACCATCGGAAGGAAAGGAAAGGGTAGGAAAAGGAAGGGAGGGGATATCGGGAACTGAACCAAAATTGCAGCTGAAAAGGAGGCATGAATTTCGGGGCGTGCCCGAGTGCCACACAGCCAGCAACAACCCACATTTGGTGCATTTGCTTCCATAGATCAATGGCGATTCTTGAAAAATAATGCCATAAATCTTTCAACGAATACTTTAACGAAACCGAAACCGAAACCACGTGCCGCGTGCCACCCGAAGTGCGAAACGAACTCGAATTACACATAAATTTCAATTGAAACGAAGTCCGAACGGCGACCGACAGACAGGGTGTCGTCCTGCGGACAAGGATTTATTGCCAAAACCCAAGTGCAAATCCCACGGCAATAATAATTAAGGCAGCCAGCGGACAATTGATATAAAAATACAAATCACATTGATAAAAAGATACATAGATATATAGATACCAATACAGATACGTCTTATTGAGATACAGTATCTGTGTGTGTGTGTACGGAAAGAGAGAGAGCGAGCCATGAATGCCGCACAGAGCGGCGGCCACACGGGTGGCGGCGGCGGCTCGATGGGCAAGAAGGGATCACAAATGGAGGTAATTATATTACATTTTCTCTCCTATTTCTCCCCCGTTTAAGTGCACATCCACCAAGCTGAGTTTTCACTTTCGCATTTCCCTTTCTCTTTTTATTTTTTATTTTTTTATTTTTTGGGCTCAGGTCCGTTTTCTTTTGTACTTTTGGGTCGCGTCTCCACGGCGGAGGGAGGATTGACCTCTGGGTGTGCCGAGCTGTGGTGTGTCGCCATTTGTAATTGAATTTTCTACTTCGGATGCTGATGCTGATGATGATGATGGAAAAAGAGGAAGGAAAACACACACAGGAAAGCACGAAACAAAATGAAAACACAAATTAAAATAAACAAATTCGATTAGCGAGCAGGAGAGCGGCAGAAGAGTGGCAAGGAAAGGCTGCCCCCAATCCCAATCCGGACCTTCAATTAGGTTTAAAGGCAATCAACTTGAATGGCCAGCCCAGAGTCCTCTAGGATAATCATAAATTCACTACAATTATTCCAGGGAGAGAAATTGAAAAGATTCGAAAACAGAAATGTTTTCCCCCTTGGGAATCAATAATGTATGGCCTAAGGGGGCGAGGCACTCTTCCAATTAGATTTAAAGTGTGATCCTTTCTGATGGTTTCCGCCAGGACAAACCTTCATCCATCAGTTGGTTCTCTTGAAAAGGGTAATTACAATCAGAGGCGAATCATTGGATCACCTGGATGTCCTGCCTGCGATTCACTTAATTAATCAATTAAGTTTTTATTTGGGCAATTAGGTTTTTGTTTGTTTTTTAAGAGAGAGCCTCGGGGGCCTCCCTAATGAGAATCGACGGCAAAACAACAACCCCCAAAAGGGAAACTGCCCCCCAAGGCAATGAACACAACAACAAAACCCAAACGAAACGAAACTAAACTAAAAGTACAAATAAATAAAGAGACCCCAAAAAAACAAAACACTGAAATTAAATTATAAAAATTTCATTTCAAAAGTGGCAATCAGGATCACAATGTCCTTCTTGCTGCTGCTGCTGCTCTGCCTCTCTCCGCCTGTAAACAGACAATTAAAAATGGCAACGACTAAAAAAAACTTGAGGCAACGTGAGGGGCCCCGGGGGGAGGCCAAGAGTGGGGCAGGAGACGACGCATAATGAGGGCAGGTTATCTCCTGCTCATGCTGGCGCTCCTTCTGCCTCTCCTTCTGCCTCTTCTGCTCCTTACCTCCCACCTCGTCTCACCTGCCATTCAAATGGTCTTGGCCATAAATGTTTTAAATGGCCATAAAACAGCAGCACCACCGGCAGCAGCACCATCAACAGAAATGCCAAGTGCCGGTGGGTGGGGCTGGCATTTTTGCTTGCGATTCGCCTCCTAATTAAGCTGAAAAATTTCGTGCTTTTCGAGTGCAATTCCTTCAGCCCGATATGCCACCAATTGTTCATTGAGTTCTCTCGTTATTTTCATTTCGCTGAGGTATAAGGAGGACTGCGCCGCTGTGGTCATAGCCGCAGCACGTTTGCGATACACCCCCACCCCTGTGGGGACCCTGTGGGGTGGTCGGGAGTCGGGAGTCTCAAGGCGCCAGTTCCATTTACAGTTCCAATGAGTGGTGCCTCAGTCATGGCTGTGGCTGTGGCCGACTTCATCATCCATTAATGTCACTCAATCTGTGCGCATAAATTTGCATAAAGCGAAATCCAATTTACTTTAACCATTATACTATATGTACCTTGCCCCCCCCTCCCTCCCCCCCACATATTCTCTATACGAGAAGTTTCTTTGGGGAATGCCACACACACACACACATAAAAGAACACCAAAATTTCCATATTCGCTGAAAGAATGGCCACGCCCACACCCACCATCGCCTGGAATAGTTTCATGGGGTATGCAGTGTGTGGGGGGTAGGGGGTGGAGTTTTCCTTTTTGCGTGCCAAATTTTAATTTGTTATGTGGACAAAAGTCCAAAAGTCTCGGGGCTCAGCACAGAACCGGAAGGAAAATGATGTAAAGAAATTAAGCAAAAGTCGGATCGGATGGCAGTCGCGGGTGCGAGAATTATGGCCAAAGGAAGCCATGGCTATAAGGGGGTGCCATAACTCTACCCGAATTAAGTCTCGTGGCTAAAACAAGCAGTTAATTATGCGGGAAACTACACTACTTATTGTGGCTGTTGGACTGTTGTTTCCAGCCATAGCCACAAGGAAACCATGCGACGACTACCTCTCCAGTTTCAGGACGTGCCAGATGGCAGGACGCATTCAAAACATAAGGCACATATGGCATATATATATTTTTGGGTTTTGGGCTTGCAAACATCGAATGGAAACATCAATTTGAATTGGGCGCAGGATTCGAAAGGACATAAAGGCCATTCACCAGCCGAATATTGCCAAACAGCACCGACCTGCGCAGCGAATCCGCGGTTATCTCCTGAAAGCGCGGAAAGTCAGCCAAACTCTGTCGAAGGAGAAGAAGAACCCCATGAACTCCATGAAGGATGTGCCGCAATCGAAACACTTACTCCGTTGCGTTGCAGCAGCCATCCAAGAATGTCCTGCAGTGTGGCAGGACGATTGAGATCCAGGAGCACTTGTCTGAAGATGCCACCGCCCTGTATGCTGCGTATATTGTGCATCACTGTGCGATGGGGCATGCACAAGTCCGGCGGGTACTTCGGCGGACACATTGCAGCTAGATATTTCTATTCGAATGTGTGCGTGTGATTGGAATTCGAGAGACTTGTCTATGATCTACGATCTGTGACATAATTTAAACATAAAAGGCGTGGCCTACTTTTCTACGATATGAATTGATATGAAAATGTTAGCAGAGTGGCAGAAGTAGACCCACAACTGCCCCAGCATTTCTCCATTTCTCCCATCAACATTATCCCAATGCGGATATTCAGTTTCCAGATGGCTCAAGATGAAGTTCTTATGTACTGTAAGCCTGCGGAGTGGGAGAGTTATCCTTGTTATCGAAAAGATTTGCAGGAAATGCGTTTGATGACTGCCCCAGGGGCACGCACACGGCAGGATAATCGGTCACTCTTCATCCGGCATCTGTCCGTGTCTCTGTTCTGCCTCTTTTCGGGGCACGTGGGACCCCTTTTCCGTTTCCTTCCCGTTTTTTGGTTTGGTTCTCTGTCCCATTGTCGACCTTTGCCTTCTCCACGCCCCCTCTGGCCACCTCCTTTGGCCTATTTTACCTTCTATTCGCTGGCTTCCCTTTGCAGTCCTTGGCCTTTGCGTGGTTCGTTTAATTAAATGTAACAGAAACAGAAAATAAATGCTTGAATGTTGTTCCAGCGCTTAATTAAATCTAAAAAGAAATGGAGCCTCTGGTGTGGAGTCCTTTGGGTTGACACTCAACTGCACTGCACGTGCGGGAACGTGTCCTGCGTCCTGCCATGTACGCTCACGTTCCTGTACCTCTTGAACCTGTACCTCCAGCGAGCAGTTGTGCGAGCAATCAAAGGCCTTGAAGGCACTCCGTGAGCTAATTTCCGCTCCGTGGAGTGCCCCCCAAAACGATGGGAAAACGGTCGAGAACGACAGTCGGTAGAGGGACAGAGACAAAGAGAGCACTAAACGAGGTAAAAGATGCAGCTTGAAGGAGGTGAAAGATGCCGCTTGGGGCGGGGAGGGAGGCTCCGTGCACCTCGACATTCATTTCCATTGCAAATGTCGCGCGGGACATAATTAACACTTGAGCAGGTTGCACGCTTCAGGGAAGGAGAAAGGAGAAAACTCTACAGAATCACAGCTGTATAAATGGAGGGACACTTTGAGGCATCCCATGAATCGACTCTCAAACATTTAAAGCTCCTCCCTCCTGGAGAACCTGCCCCTAAATCAAAGCTGTTTTTTATGAGGTTCCTGTTCTTTTGAAATGTTTTTATGGACACAAAAAGACAATCCTCTCCAGCGAACATATTTGTCTGCCTTCGTGGGGGGCTCTCGTAATCCTTTTCCTTGCGGGGAGCAAACATTTTTATATTCCGCACGCAAATCAGAAATCTATGAATTTTTGAACAGACTTTTCTCCATTGCCCCATCGCTGGGCCTTTGGTCACTGGGTTTTCCTTTGCATTGTCATGCCAGGGCCCTGGGAAAACGGAAACGAGGCTGCCCCCAAGGACCTGCCTGCCTGCCTGCCTGTCGTCTGTCCATTGGCGAGTCATGTCCAAGAGGAAGAGCCATCAATTTCGCTGCTGAGGCCTTGTCGTTAGAGCACTTAAAAACCACAAGATGTGCTTCTCCAGATACTCGTACACGCCTACCGATATGCCACGCCCTGCCCCATCGAACACATGTTAAACTTGCTCGTTCTTGCCACAAGGAGACGCCACAGAGAAGAAGGAGGACATTACTTGAATTGCACATAAAAAAAACCGAAGCAAAAACAAACTTAATTGAATTAAATTTGAAAATTTTCTACGGGTCATAGTTTTCTATGCCCCAAGGGCGATAGTGGCGGAGGGGGTGGCAGTGGGGGGGTGGTGCGGGTGGAAAAGGCACTTTTCATATGTCACATGCGGTTGCGGCTTTTTTGCCTGATGATGACACAAGAGCCAAACAGACAGACACACAAACAGACAGCTCGGACAGACAGACAGACATCTAGTAGTAAAAAAGGCGGCCATGAGATGAAAAGATACAAATTTCATCGTGTATAAAGATATATCTATGAAAGTCAATGATGTTCTTGGCAAATGAAGCAAGAAGAGGGGCAAAAACCACGCCTCGGGCTGGGGAAATGTATATCTACGAGTTGATGTAAGAGGATATTTGATAGGCGAGGAAAGTCTTTCATTTTCCCTCTTGCGGCTTGTGGCGATTTGCCTGTGGCATCAGCCTGATGCCCAAAAGATTTAACCTTAGTCACATTTAGTTGTATTTTCTATTAAACATGGAACAAATGTGCGGATAATTACATTTTAAATGCATTCCGTTGTGCAAGTAAAACAAAAATATATTTCCATGCGATTTTCTGCCGCTTCAAAGGTTTCTGTTATTAATATTCTGGCCATAAACCTATTTATGCACTCTCTTCCTCTCTCTCTCTCTCTTTCGCCTCTCTTTGTTGGTTTTGTGGAGCAGTTCGACTAGAAAATATGTATTTATCGTGATTTAAACAACATTTGTGGTCTCTACAGGAAGGCGGAAGGAGGGAGGGAGGCCGTTTCTACTTCTGTTTATAATATTCCCGTGCATCAGGCCCCGGGGCCACTTTTCCACTTTTCCGCTTTGCCAGTGTTCTATTTGTAGGTATTCCTGCTTTGCCAATTGCTTGTGAAATTTCCCTCCTTGAAATGTAACCCAAGGACTTGGCTTTGGCTTTTGCTTTGGCTCTGGGTTTTCTTTGATTTTCATTCATTTTTTCCTTTGCAGGTAATCATCGAGTATTAAATTTACATTTAGAGATAAACAGGAGGAGACTGGGATTGAGATTGGGGATTTTTGATTGTTGGCAATTTATCAACAAAAGTAGGAGGAAAAAGAAAATGTCAACGCTTATCATTTGTCTTGGGCTCCAAAGTGGCGCAAACTCAAGCAAAGGGAACTCCTGTCACTTGGTCAGTCGCTCTATCTGTCAACAGCTGCCATGCCCCACCCCGGCACAGCACCACAGCACACAGCACCACTGTGTGCCCCACTCTGTTGTGGCATTTCCGCCGCTTATCGGAGCCAACAACAAAAAGCGTAAAAGCCAAAAATGCAAAATGAATGTAAAGTGCTTTTTTCCGAGAGAGTGAGAGAAAGAGAGTGGGGTGGGGGCTGCGGGCTGCGGGCTGCGGGTTCTCTTTCGAGGCTGGAAATTTATTGCAAACTACGCAACAAAGCAAAAGACATTATTGTAGCTGTCCCCCCACCACCACCCCCACCCCCCACTGGCCTCACAAAGCAAGAAAAAGTTGCCTACACAATTTATGATTAAAACAAAAGATCTACAAAATTCTTGGCATCGTCATTTCGGTACGTGACCAACGACGAGATTCAGCGACACAGTGGAAAACGAGACAACGAGAAAACGAGAAAACGTAGAGAAAAAGAAAAGAGAACGCGGCTAGGCGAGAAGGCCAGAAGGCGAGAGGGTCAGAAGGCGGGTAGAAGGCTGCTTGAAAATGCGCATTTTATTTTGTAATCTATTTCATTTAAATTTTAATTTATTTTCATTTATTTTTTGTACAGTTTTTCGGTGCTGCTGCTGCCATCATATACCCAAGAAACTTATGCTTCAACTGTATCTGTATGTGTGTGAGTGTGTTTGTGTGTGTGGGTGTGTTGCAGGCATTAAAAATCGACTCTTCCAAGAAACATTCCATTCCATTCGCACATCGTCCTTTGGAGCCAGAGAGCATTAAAATTTTGTGCTGCATACGCATAGGCGCCGACACGTGACGGGCAAAGCAAATGAGACCAGAAAGAGAGAGAGAGAGAGAGAGAGAGAGAGAGGAGTAAAGTGGCAAGAATATGTATACTGAGAAGTAGGAATAGGCTGTTTGTTGGGTGCTGTGGGAGGCGGTGGGGGGTGGGAGTCCACGTCAAAGCCCTACGCAAAAGTCAGGTACCCAAAATGTGTGTGTGAAAACATTTGTGAAGCGCTCTAAAATAAACACCAACACACACACACAGACATATGGAGCGTGGCAAGAGATAGCTCTTACGACTCTACAGATACCCTTTATTCGAGACGGTAAACGACCATTTTCATGGCCAAAAGGAATGGCTTTCAAGAGATACTCATACTAATACTAATGCGATCTCATATGAAATGCGATTTGGTTTCAGAAATCGGAACTCATTTTGCACAAGGGACTCCCAGAGAGATCGCCCAAGGACCAGACCTCTCTCCATGCAAATAATTCACTAAATAAGCCAGCAAAATGCTTACAAAATAAAATAAAATACCAAATGAAAGAAAGTAAAAGAAAATACTAGCAACAAGCGTCCCCAAAGCGTACAAAAGGGGCTACGGGGGGGTAGACTGTGAAGCATGCTGCTGACAATAAAAACAATTTACAACTTTTTCACCGAGTTTCTTCCCCCAACTGACAGTCCCCCTGAGGCGCCACAGAGAGCACTGCAGCTGATTGATGCCCCCCCTCCAAATCCCTTTCTGCGGAAAGGGAAAGGGAACGGGGTACGGGGTACTGGGCAAAACTTTGTCGAGTGTGTTAGCCAAGAAGTCGGATCGGAAAAGTTGTGCGTTGCTGCTCCTGCTGCTGCTGCTGCTTCTGGTGGCAAGTTTTCAGAGCGCGAGTGCAACTCAATCAGTTGCAAAAGTGGCCCTGGAAGAGCCCCAATGGAAGGCGTTGGCAGGAGCGGAGCAGATCGGAAGGAACAGATAGAGTGGGTGATTGAAGACGGGAAATGCGAGACGCACGCATTTAATTGCCAGACACAGAAACTCTATAAACATGTCCAGGACCTGCAAAAAGACAATAGAATGGAGAGCGAGAGAGAGGGGGAGGGGGAGCTATGGCTTAGGTCCTCTCATGAGCCATAAAAGCGTCGAGCGCGTAAATTTTCACGCAAACAGCAAAAACAACAACGATAAAGCGGAAGATGAAGCCCGAAAAAACATTTATTGCAGCATACCCTCAAAAGAAAGTGTTGTACGTTTTACTAGAACGTTTGCCACACAACGAGGAAGGGAAACCCATGTACATATGCATATGTATATGTGTGTGTATGGATATGTTCGTGTAACTGAAACAATCGCCGGTTTCTGGTTGATGTGATGTTCAGACATGGTCTTTCATTTCCAGTTTGTAGAACTCCTTTTAGGGTCTACAAAATTAATCACTGCTATGGGTAACCCACTGGGTACCCCAGTACCAGGTATCTTTATGTCGGGCTACGTGTGCCGCGATTCAGACTGGTTTCTTTTTTTTTATGGAAGAAGGCGGAATTTATTTTAACGAGCAAAAGTTTTGGCAATGCCCAGAAGAAGGCAAAAGGAGAGAGAGAAAACTGCTAAAAGACAAAGGAAGAAAGCGAATATGGAGACGGAGGAACGAGAGGGGACGGCCGGGAGGGGTGGGGCAAAAAAAAAAAAATCCCTAAATGGCAATTTCGCTTCCGCAGTCGCCTGGCATTTTATTAACGCTTCTAATTCCCCATGTATGAACGGGAACAAAACGAACCACCGCTCCACCACCCACTGCCACTGCCACTGCTCTATGCAGGATTTCCAAGCCCCCTCTCTTGCTCTCTTTGTGCGATTGCCTCCTCCCTCGGTCTGTGCATTTGTGGTCGTCATTTCTGCTTAGCTAATCTCCCGACTGCGTGCACGTAACCGAAACCAGAACGGAGCTGCCCCGCTCCGCTCTGCTCTGCTCTCTATGGGGCTTACATAAAACCATGGTCGGAGAGAGGCAGTGGTTGCGGGGTAGGGGTAGGGTAGGGGTCGGCATTTGGGTCGGGCGCTGTGGCTCGGAGAGGTTAGAGACCAGAATTTATAAATAAAAACGCTACAAATCCGCTTGGTTTGGTTTGGCATTTTGGGGGAAAAACGAAAAAAAATGCTGAGAAAAAGTTTTCTGTTGCTGCGTTTTCCGTTTCATGCTTCCTCCAGAAATCCCTCAATCTCTTCTTGGTCTTTTGGTTTTTCTCTCTCTCTCTCTCTCTCTCTCTCTCTTGCTCTTTCTCTTTGAATACCCTATAATGGGTAGGGAAGTATACTTTTGTAGGGTATCAGGAGAGTTGGTTTTTGGAGTCAAGAAGAAAACGTTTGAAGCTGCTGCCGAAACGTGAAAGAGTAAGGAAAGATGAAAGGAAGAATATAAAGGGAAAAAAGGTTAGCAGGGAGAGGGAAAGCAGAGCTGCTCCTCCGCTTGTCCAGGGGCTCAAAGAAGTTATTGTCATTTTTTGCACGCCTCCGGTGGAACGCATTTCGGTGTGCTATAATTTTTTGCATACCTCACGCCAGAGAGAGAGAGAGGAGAATTTGCCACAGAATTGAGACGAGAAGGGAAAAGTGTGTGTGTGTGTGTGTTATTAATTAAAATGTCAAAGCGAAAGGAGCTTGTGTGCAACGTGGCGTATGCGCAATATTCCCTAACAATCGACAGTCCCCCAAAGGCTGGCATTCGCTCGGCAGGAGAGCATCAGAACGTGAAGGGTGGAGTACGAAGAGCACAAAGGGAAGGAGGCAGGAGAGAGGGGAGAGGAGAATGAGAATCATCGAAATTGGCGGCGGCACGAGCCATGAACCACATGCAAAGTGGACACTAATCTGCATTGCATGAAATCCCATGCCAATTGCCAATTATCTCCGCCTGTCAATCTCCTTTTCCCTTCCCTCCTGCCTTCTCCCTCCTCTCTTCTCTCGAGTGTGCCACTGACAGTAAATCTGAGTGTGAAACTGGATGTAAATTGGCAAATGACACTGGAGGGCATGGGCATGGGCCTGGGCATGAGGAATGGAATATAAAGGCAACGTGAATGGAGTTTCCCTCCCCCGCCCCCCAGACATTCCCCTGACATTCCAGGATTCAATGAAGCGGAATCAAAGCGTTGGGTGAGGGGTGAGTGGTGAGGGGGAGTGGGGTTGGGGGAAGCAACATCTCGCTAAGATGGAAATTGGGTGAAGCACTTCGGTGAAGTGTTAGATGACAGGTTGAGTGCGGGTTTCTGAAGGCTCGCGAAGGCTTTAATGCTAATATGATAGGCGTAATCTTCGTCTTCGAAGATTAAAGCATAAGAATAGTGTGTTCTTATTCGCAATATTAGGCAACATTAAACATTTCGCCCAAGCAAAGGGTATGGCAAACATATGGCTGGCGACTGGAGCAAAGATAGAATTCAAATGAAAATTTCACTGAGCTGAAAATTCCATTCGAATGCCAGCGACTTCTTGGCTGACTTCGACTAGCGCCACATGCTTGGAGTCCTTGACAGATGCTGTTGTTGTTGAACACGCACACACGTATATACACACATGCCTCATGCCACATGCCACACGAGCACAACAATGTGATTAAAATGCAATTTGCTGCCATTTACTTTGAGCATAAGGAGAAAAGTGAAGGAGCTTTCCTCCATTCTGCTGCTGCTGCTACTGCTGCTACTGCTGCATCTAGATGGCATCCTGTCAAGGAGTCGTCGGCTAACTCGAGTGTCCCTCTCTCGCTCTGTGACCCCGGGACACGTGTGTGGCACGCTGTGTGTGTTGCACATTCATTTCCCGCTTTAAACAGAAAAATAATAAAATTTTATTATGCACTTGCCGCTTGCTGAATGGCGATGATGATGCTGAGCATGAGAATGCTGTTGAAGTATGCACAGGAGTACACAGAGGCAGGAGGAGGAGCCTGGAGGAGACCAGGAGAATGCCTGGCCTGTGTGTCTGCAATTTATGGCAAAGGACAGACAGGATACCAGGGCATGGCAGGGCAGGACAGGGCAGGGCAGAGTCCTTGTTCTGGGCAGCATTCAAATTACAAACAACTCGAAGCTCGAAAGTTGTGTAGTCATATAAATTTACAGTGCCACAGGATGCCATAAATATCCTTGAAATAACTCTCTCCTCTCTCTCTCTCTCCCTCTCTCTCTATCTCTGTACCTGCGATGCCCAATGATTGATGATGAATGATTGATGCATGATTTATGTATACATTTCCCTCTGCTCCGAAAGTCCTCCGAAAAGGCAAATGTGCAACATAATGTGCCAGCAGGAGCAGAATGCGTTAAAGTGCCAACAGACTTGAGTGCTGCTCCCCTCCCCCCTTTGCCACCCATCGCCTGGGAGTACGGTGTCGGGAGGGGTCGACTGTTCTGTGTGCCGCTTCGTTAGCTTGACAGCTTTTCGTTCCGTATCGCCTGCCACAGACTCTGTTGCCAGAGATACATACATACATACATGTGTATGCTGCATATCAAAAGATGCCACACAGCCGCAGCTGCAGCCGCAGAGTCTTATCCAGAGCTTCCCAGGCAGAGGCACAGCCACAGTCAGAGACATAGCCACGCCTCAGAGCCCTAATGTTGCCTTAGTCTCAGCTTCTTGTACGGGATCGTTGCCAATCAAGTTGAAATTGCAATTTGCTTATGCCTGCTTTTGCCTTTTCAGCTTTTAATTAATCTCTCGAGCACTGGCAAATCCACATAAATAATGTGCACAGCTCGTTGGGGCGTGCAAAATGCTAGTTGCACAAGAATCGCATTCCAAATTGTACTGGGAAAATGGGAAAATGCCATCCATGTGGATGGGGATGGGGAAATGATTCGAATGAGTAAAGTGGAGTCCCAGTCTCCAATGAATTGTAATTGTAAATACACGTAAATTGTAATTAATTACAGAGTCAACAACAAATACAGATACAGATACAGATACTCGGGTACTCAGAGATACATGTGTTTGTGGAGTGTTTGCAACGGCTATAAAAGTAGCAATTGGATGGCTCACAGAGTCCTACATTCAGATACTCATTTGCCAGATATGGAATGTCGAATCAGCTATACACGAATCGCCCTATCCCTGTCATAAACAGCATTTCCCGAGTCCTTAAGAGCCATAAAATCAACATAAATTTCATGGTATATGCTGTACCAAACGGAAACGGAAAGATTGATAGTTTCTGTAGGCAAAGCCCAGGCGTACCTTTGGCACCTTATGAACCCAAAAGGACACCCGAGGCGTTTATGCTCGCTTACCACATCATATTCACAACATTTGGGGTTTTATAGATCCACAAAAGTTGCCCGAGACGACATTTCCATGGCTCTAAAAACAAGCAGAAACTTTTGGCCGTAACTTTCACAACACTAATGATGATGATGCTGTTGAATGTGGAGTGTTGAATGTTGCATGTTGAATGGTGGGGATAATGATGATGGTCTCCCATCAAAAGCTTTAACTTTTGTGGGAGATTGTGAACGTAGGCAAATTTGTGGATACGCCATGGGCGCCATGCGATGCGGTGGCATCGATTGAGTGTGTGTGTGACCCCGCGGCACAGCCACATGTCAGCAGCAGCAGCAGCAGCAGCATCAGCTTTCAATGCAAGAGCTGCAATTGAATTAATTGGCCAAAATGAGAGGTGAAAGGTGCCACAATATCCAACAACAAGAAAGAACTAAGCGGAGGAACATGACACTTTAGATGGGGGGGGGAAAGAATGAATATTGAATGAATATTTAATGTGGCGCATCGATATGAAAGATTGCCTGAAAAATTCCACAAAATTGAAACTACGAATTCAAGACAAATATTTGGGGGAGTGGGGCGACATCTCATAGCATTGACAGTGTGCCTTGGGCAAACACTTGATGGAGAGGCCTGATCAAAAAAGCAAATGCCGAACCCAAGCAAGCACACAGACACAGATACAAGTAGGAGTACGAGAATAAGGACGAGGACGAGGACGAGTACTCGTGCAAGTGCAAACAGCAGTCGAAAGTCAAGTCAAGTCAAGTCGAGTCGAGCTCCAGCCCAAAAATAAATATACCAAGTGGCGAAAAGTACATATATTTGGCTCATCGAAGCGAAGATTTAGATACTCTTACATCCAGGATACACCTCACGAGGGAGAGCTCTCCCTATACCCTGTAAAGGGTATCACAAGTGTGCCCTGGATTCAACGCAGAACTAACTGTGCGCGTCAGCCGAGTGGAAGAGTTGAGTTGAGGAGTGGAAGAGTGCAGTGATTGCTCAGCTAGAAGATTGCCGCACTGCGGGGGAGAGGCATTCGACTTTATCTCTCTCGCCCTCGCTCTCTCTCTCTCTCTCTCTCTCTCTCTCTGTGTGTCACAAAAGGAGTTTAAGCTGGGTGGTGCGATGGTGTTAGAGGAAAACCATAAATCAGGAAAGCTTTCATCTTTCCGTTAAGGCATCACAAATGCACTTTGACGATGGTGCCTGTTATTTTATTTATTTTCCTTACCTCTGACTTTTTTCGGAAGGAGTGCAAAGAGTGTAAAGGAGGCCGACACAAGGTACACAGCGGCAGGACGAAGGGGTGTCCTGGAGATGCCATTTGATAAACATTATTGTACATGTCCGACAATTTTTCAAACCCCAACAATCCCAACAATCGCTGAAGCGTGTGCCGATGGCATTCGCCTGATACAAAGGGCGGGAGGGTGGTAGGATGTCTCTGGTGGGCGGGGGGGCGTGTGTGTGGGTGGGACCTTAAGTTGGAAAACGATTTAGCGGGATATAAATGACAAAGCATTTCGTATTTGGCAGCTGAAGAAGTGATTGATTTTGCCAAAGAGCGAAAGCGACAACAGCCCTCAGTCTCTCTCTCTCTCTCTCTCTCTCGCTCTGAGTGTGATATGGAACTGCGGCAGATGCCGCCTGGTTTGTGCCACATTTAATTGCACCCAAGGAGTCCGCACAAGCGTAAACTTTATTCCACATCTTGGCCAATCAATCGACAAACCCCTGTTCATGCCCATTCGAATCGTATCCCACACATTCCTTCCCATTCCATGCCGTTCCATCCCATTCCATCGCGTTCCATCTGTCGGCCCTAATCCTTTACTGAAGCCCAACAAAATGTGGTCAAGTTTTGTGGAATTTGCGGCTTCGAATACTCGACAGTTGTATCGTTTTAATTAGGCAATCAATTCCGCCTCAAGAGCGCAAATAAATTTGGTCAATACTCCGCCCAATTGCTGAATATTTCAGCGACTCAATGGAACGTTAAATAGAGTTCTTCTGTACTCATCGAGATACGATTTATATTGTAGTAAAATGCATACTTATGGGTTTTACTGAGCATAAAAAGTGTCCTCTGTGTCGACACCGATCTTCAGATCCTCGAATATCATTTTCCGGCGTCTGCATGAGCCTCTTGCACTCTTGAATGTTGTGAATGATTCACAGAAAGGTACTCACGCGGCGACACGTCTGGCACGAACACGAGGCTCTCCGACCACAGCCGATTCGGGTTGACGGTGCGCCGCTGCTCCCAATGCGCCCGAATGCAGCTGGAAAATTGCATGAATTTGAGGACTCGCTGATAAAGCTTAATCGAATGCAATCACGAATGCAAAGAGCATTAAAGCGGAGCTCAATTTATGTAGATGAGAAATGGGAACTGCAACTGCAACATATATATAGTATATGGAACCCACTAAGAGTGGCCAAAACTATAATGACGAAACAGTAAGGACAACGCGATTTGAATTCCATTCTCCGATTAGGAATATACAAGTGTACATACGAGTAGATTACTCTATTCATTCATTCGCTCCTTAAGATCCACTCGCTTTGATCAGAAGTTCTTGCAAATTCTGTGGCAAACACTTGTCCTGACAGGACATCCAACTTATGATATATATTGCCATACAAATTTGACAGGAAACCCGGGGACACGAGAGATGCGTGCTAGACATGTCCTTTGGCTGACAACAACATCTGCCCCTCCCTCCTCCCCTCCTCATCATTATTATTATCGTCCCAAAGAGAGTTCGTTATACTCATCATCATCATCGTCGTCGTCATCGTCATCAATTCATCAATTCGTGTCCAGTGTTTGAGTGTGCAACTTCCGGTTGGCATCTTCCGTTTTCTTTGATTGGGTTTTTCGTTTCAAGCAGTTGTGCAGTGTGTACGTGTGTGTGTGTGTGTGTGCGTGTGCCTCCCCATGTGGCAAGTGGCGTGGAGAAGTGGCCTTGAGGTTCCTCTGTCACTCTGTGTCTGCTGCCTGGAGGAATTGATTAAGCTGTCGACTGTTGTCCATCGAATGTTTGTCTTGCCAGCGCTTGCTGCTCTGCTTGCTGCTCTGCTCGCTGCCCGAGATCCTGGGCACTTGCGGGGCATGTCCTTGGTTCCTTCCGCATCCTACGCGCCGCATAATTAATTTTCCCGCTGGATAGCCATCCGCCCCTGAAAATTTGTAGCGAAACGTAGCCAACAACAATGCAAAATTACTTGACCATTAAGAAATCGATTCGCATTTGAATAAAGCGAATAAATTATTCATTCATTCAGTCATTCACTTGCCCATGGCAGTCCACGAGCTAATCAAAACCGCAAATGAATTGAAATTTAATGGCCTCTTAATTCGATTTTGCCCAAGGATTTTATTTGAGAATAACTAAAGAATGAAGCATTTCATCATTTCGAATGCTCATTCAATGAATCAAAGAATCTTTCCCTTACATTTGGTTCGGTTTATGGATTGCCATTACCTAAAACAGGGGTCTCAACCCATTTTTGGTCACCCTCACGCCAGTAACGAAGCCCTTTTGCTGCTCATCCGAATAAATGAGAGACAAATATCATATATTTATATATTTTGTTGACTTTTGTTTTTGGGTTTGTTTTTACTTTCGTGAAGGTCACGCGACTACTCGCCATCGCTCTCGCTGCTTTGTTGCTTGATCGATCCGGGGATCTTTAAGGACATGGATTCCGACTCTTTTGCTCTCTCTCTCTCTCTCTCTCTCTCTCTCTCTCTCAGGGTGTTTAAGCTCTGGGCATATTCTGGCAAAACTCCTGACCGGCCTTAGGCCATGTCATCCTCACTTTAGTTGATCGACGTGACTTGGTCTCTGTACTCAAGGACTAGAAGTAGCTTTTATTTTGTAATCTCCAACACACGCGTCGGCATATGCTCCATATATTTTGGTAAATATTGATTCAAAAATATTGGGCAGAATTGTTCACAAAAAGTATCTTCATCCCAGCCAGCCTCTCCGTCTCCCATCCTGCCCTCCTTCCATCTTTCCATATGTTCTTTTGACTTTGATTTTATGTGTGTGGCATATGGATTGGTTAGGGGGGGAAGGGGGTCTGGTGCCATTATGCTTTTTATGATCGACTGTCGTGTGTCTGCGTATGGGTGTGTGTGTGTGTGTGTGAATGCCTCGCTCATGTATAATGTACATATGTACATCCCCAAGCGATGACTTGAGAGCCTCTCGAGTCGGTCTCAAATCTATAGCCTGGAACTCTAGATATGTGAGGTGCTTTCGTTTTTCTGTGGGGGGGAGGGTAAGGAAAGGGAAAAGGGAAAGGGGAATGCCCCTCTCCGCACTCGCAGCTCGCATTCGCCTGTGGAGACATTTTCGGCATCAACTTTATTTGGAATAAATTTATTTGGGGGCCAGCAAAGAGCTTTCTCTCTCTGTCTCTCTCTCTCTCGCTCCTTTCATGCAAATTTATAGGCCAACGAATGGGGGGCGTGGCCGTGGACTTAAATCACGTTGAGTGCCCTGCGAATGGCAATCAGCTGAGAATAATGGCGATTTGATATATGTATAAATATCATATATATATACATGTGCACACACATACACACACACATATGTATGTATGTGTACTTGTGTGTGCTGTGTACTTATGTGGGGGCCGAGGCAAGATAATAATTCCACGAGTATGTGTCCCATAAATCTCTTTATTTCGCCATATATTTTTGTGGATTTCATTTTAATTGGCAAAACAAACTAAAAAGTAAATGTTTTTTTTTATTTTTTTTTATTAATTTTTGTGCTTTGGTTTCTTTGTTTATCGAGTGGTTTCATTGCCGCCAAATGATGGCTGTCTCCTGCGGAAATATGTAGCCCATGGCTCAATCCCTAAATGGGACGACTCGTAGGACTCGAAGATTGAGCAGCGATTGGCAGCTGCATTTTTGCCCAAAGCCCTGACTCCATTGGCGAAAGACTTACAGTTCTCTTATCTCTTGCTGGCAAATCCGTGGCGAATCTTTCTAAAAGAGAGGATCTCTGGCTGGATGTCACGAACCTCCTGTTTCTTAGATTTCCTGGCAGTTTTCTGTATTTTCTTGTGCTTTTATGGCTGTGCTTCGTGGAGTTTGTTCAGATACCCGATTCCCCTTGCCTTGCTCTCTCTCTCGCACTCACTCTGTCTCTTGTTTTCCCTGTGCCTCATTTTGTATGCCATTTGCTGGGCCCCTGTGGAGCTTCAGCCGGGAGGTTAGATGCAATTTTCAGGACAATTTGTGGGTGCCACCAGAGAGGAGTGCCTCCAGTAGCCAGCCCCTTTCACGCGCTCCATCTCTTTCCTACATGACAGCGTGTGTGCATAATTGAAGGCATGCAACATCCTCTCTATACCCTCCCCCCCTCTCCCCCTCCCCCTTTCTAGTCCCGCTTATAATTCAGAAACATGCCAGGGAAAAGCCAATTTGCTTTCAGGCCAAATCTACCGCCGCTCAAAAGTATGCAACAAAAACAAACAGAAACTGAAACGGAAACGGAAAAGAGGAAAAAAGGGGAACGAAAATGGGGGGAAATGGAAACAGCAATGAGAGTGGATAGACATAGTACATAGAAAACACACGGCTCAACGAAGGATGAGGAGGAGGAGGAGGTGGTTTGGTTACAAAATAGCAAAATATTTCGAAAAACGTGACAACGCCTCCTCTTCGAGCAAATTCCCGTCGCTCTTCCGCTTTAGCCAATTTGCGACAGGTGCTGCCAGATAGCAAAAGGAAAAACAGAAATAAAACATGAAAAATAGAACACAGAAGACCCAAATCAGAGCGAGAGCGAGAACGAGAACGTGAGATGCCTCCGTTCATATCCCCCCCCATTTGCTCATTCCCTGGAAAATCCTTCGGCAAATTGTTGTGTTAACCGCTGGACTACGTGTCCTGGCCACATGGTGTGGCCACAACGCTGCGAATACGGATAGTGGGCGCGCAGACAAAAGGTGTGGGGGCGTGGCCAGCTAAATGGCCAGCGCATGCAGCACGCAATGGACTTCCGACGGACGGAATTACGGAAGAAAGGAAAGAGAAGAAAACTTAAAAATGACTTGAGAATTTCCTTGCGAAAACTCGGTAGACCTGTGGGACGGCACCTATTTTTAGAAACCAGAAGGGAATTTCTTCTGCCTCTTTTCGGGATTATTGCTACGTGGCAAGGTAACAACTTTGTTGGCGAAAACACACGACAGGAAGCAACAAAACGACAGGGTGCCTCAGACATGGACATATGACCGCCAAGACTAACCTCAATGAGGGCCAGATATGATGCAAAACAAGGCCCCATGACTTGATTCGCAATTGGGGATATGAAGCATTTCAGGCACTGCAATTGGCTGGCAAGAGACAAGGACATTTATATAGGCAATTCCTCTCCATGGAGGGGGGCAGTCCTACGTCCACATTGTTGAACGTTGTATCGCTTATTTAGGATTTCACATGACATTTGCTTCATCTTTTGTGATGTGCCTCAAAGTAGTCATAGAACATGCATACATAATGGAGGGTGGGACCAGCCCTCCACCCCTTAAGGTATTACTTTTATTTCATGGGAGGCATTCCGGCATCCCATGGACGCCCTTCTTGGGGGGGGGAGGCTAATGCTTTTGCCTTTGGGCATATTTAAAATTCCACCACGTGTCCACCTCGAGAGCACCGTTCAAGGACCCTATTTATAAGTGTGGCAGGAAGGTGCGCTTACGTGTGTGTTCGTGTTTGTCTATGTGTGTGTTTTTGTTTGGGTCACGTGCCCCCGTTTAGTTTGCATATCGTACTTACAACTTTTGGGGGCACGCAACGGCAACGGCAAAGGCAACGCCAACGGCAACGGCAACGCCAACGCAATGGAACGCACCTTCGGGGCCGGTCAACTTTTCGTGACTCGCGTCATCCCCCCCCCACCTCCCACTGCTGATGTCATGGAGAACTTTTCTTTTGCTCTGCTTTATGCTTGCTATCCTCTGCCACCTCTTGTGGTCTTTAACTCAGTGCTTGCCTCTTGTCTTGCGGCATTTTGTGGCGGCTCTGCTTTTGCCGACTCCCACTCCTAGCGGCTACCCGCAAAAACCATGCCCCGGCTAATGACTGAAGCAAACACAGGGGCCCAGCCGCTTTGATTGAATTTCGCTCAGGGAGAGTCCGGGGAGTCGGGGAGTGCCTGGGTGCGAAGTCGGAGGGGGGGCACTGTCATAAATCTGTCACGAGAGCAACTGCAGGCCTGGCCCCTCAACTGCAATTAGCGCCGAGGGCAGCAGGAAGCATGCAGCAGGCAGCAGCAGGCAGCAGCAGCAGCAGTCGGTGGGGCGTCATTCGGGCTGTGTGGAGAGAGGGGAGAGGCTGGGATAACAGGATAGTATCCATTTGTTATCCACAGACCGATGGCGCCGCGGCACAGTGCTTCCAGGCACATCAAAAACGCTGTCAAAAGACAATTGGAAGCCATGCCTTTACATGCCATTATATGTATATGTAGTAGTGTGTTTTAGTTTCAGAAATGCTGTGCCTTTCCACGCTTTTCAACCACGGTACCACATCAGGCTTCAGGCAGCAGTCAACAGCAGCAGTCATCTCGTGTCCTTTCGATAATATTACACTCCACTCCACTCTATTCGCTCTCTGGCTTTTCCGCTGCCCCTAGAGCACACACACACACACAGACACACACGTGTAGCCATTCATTTGTTCTGCCCTACCACTGCCCCTTTGCCTTGTTCCATGTTACATGTCGCTGTGTGTGTGTCGCTGATGTCCTTCGGCTGATGTCAGAGAAGCTTTTAGTGGCCACAAATCAGAGCAAAGCGGAAAACGGGCACAATTTTTTTTGCAAACAAAACGTAGATTGTTCCACAGCTGTGACGCTCACAAGCGATGGAACAATGAAACGATATTTGCCTAGTTTTTAGCAGAGGAAAAGAGACAGACAGACAGAGAGAGAGAGAGAGGCAGAATGCTTTCTCCTCATTATGGGCCTGCTTTCACCCAGACAGCGTCCCTGGGGGGCATTATTCATTTATGCATTGCCGCCAAAGGCGCGTCAATAAAAATTTTCCCGCTCATTAATTTTTATTGCATACTTTTTGGCGAACAAAGTGTCCTTTAGGCCAGGGGTATTAGCAAGCGTATACGTGTGCTTGTGTGTGTGTTTGTTAGCAATTAAGCGCCTGAACAGCGACCCCAACAATTGGGCTTGTGGGGGTATCCACTCGAGGGCTCAAAAGTTTAATTAAATGGAAGGACATACACACACACACACACACACAAATCGCTGCCACATAACGATTATGATCCCGATCATAATGAAAATAGCTTCATAAACGCTTTGACCGTTGTCGTTGCTGTTGCCATTGCTGTTGCATGTAGCCACCAAATTTCATGGCACATTTGAACTGTTGCAACTAATTAAGTGAGCAGCAAGGATCAGAAGGAAGGAAGGCAGGCAGGCAGGCAGGCAGGGCAGGAAGGCAGGGCCTTCCGCCACAAGATTCTTCCACAGCATAAATGGTTTCCCATTAAAAATTAATTGAAACATGAACACAAACACACACAGCCCATTGTGTGTGTGCAGCTGTGTGTATCTGTGTGTGTGTGTGGCGTGCTTTAGTCCCATAATATTCATGGGGGAATGACAACGTGTCAGGGCATCAGGACATCCGGCATCGGGCGTCAGTCGTTTCACTCGTAAATCAATCAGAATGGCAATGCTGTAGGTCCTTATTCGGGCGCGTCCTTTCATTCGAAATCATAATTATGCCATAATATTTATGAAATATTAATACAACGGCTGGCATTGAGGACGAGTGCACACACATACAGTATGTCCTGCTTTAAAGAAAATAAGGATCTGCATATATGTATGTGAATGGTGATTTTGTGTCTGAAAGGATGGCAGTTGGAATAGTTTTGATCCACTTATAAATTATTTACCTTCTTATTCCCACAACCAAAAAAACGAAAGCATTTCAAAACTTTGCTGAAAACGGATGAATAAATGCATGTGGATAATAAGTTATCAAAGTTATAGCACCGCAATGCAATGCAGTGTCGCAGTACCCTGGTACCCTGTAGGCCAAGTATAGCCGAATCAGTGTGTAGAACCCTAAACAACCCTGGAAGGACAGCCGCTGCGGGGTAGCAGAGCAGAGACAAGTGCAAGCTGAAAATGATTTATGTGGCTCACACTCAATTGCCATAATTTAGATGCAAACGAGAGAGAGAGCGGACAAGGAAGAGGTAAGAGCGGGGCAGAGTGGCAGAGTGTATGTGTGTGAGTGTGGCATAGCACCCCAGAGTCACGTTCAACCAAAAGGGGCAGAGAGAAAACTGCATTCGCAGTAAACTGAAAATGAAATCAAAAAGAAAAGAAAATCTAGAGTGAAATGGGGTGTTGAGAGTTGAGCTGGAGAGCCGGAATTTTCATTCCAGCTTCAACTAAATTAATGAAAGCAACACAAACAAGTCGATGTGAAGCTCGTTCCTGGGGAAGTACGTCTATTAGATGAGAGGAAAGAATGTACGCAAAGAGGACTGGGGAAATATATCATTTGGATGGGCAAAAGCTGTTCTAAAATGTTTGCACGCTCCTTTGAGGCTCCCAAAGGAAGTGCTGAAGTGCAGCTGGTTGGCAATTGTATAAAGGAAAACATGAACCGGAGCAAAATCAAATGAGTCATTGTGTCTATTAGTTAAATGAAAGCCTTTATTCCTAATTAGATTCCAAGGAGTGTACCCACTCTCGTGCATATAAATGTGTATGTGGGAGCATAAATATTTACTTAAAGCAAAGACCAAGAAAGAGACTCGAATCAAACGTCAAGAAAAACACACAGAGGAGAGGCAACTTCGAAGCGAAGGAAAGACTGGGAGCTTTGAGGACACAGCAGGTCATCCTTTGAGAGCTACAGTCACAACAACAGACGCAGACACAGACACAGATACAAATGCAGATGCAGATGCAGCTGCAGCTGCAGCTGCAGTGTGGAAAGCAGCTGCTTAACGAAATATGCAAATTGCCTAAAAGTGTGCCACAGACAATGGCAGGCGAACAAACAACAGCATTTTGCAATTAGTGCAACTGTCAACAAGACAGGGCCTGAGTCTGAGTCTGAATCTGAATCTGAGTCGCAGTACCAGTACCAGTACCAGCACCAGAAGAGAGACAGCAGGCAGGCAGTGGGAGCAGTGGGAGATCGACCCCGGAAAAGGGCTGGGCCAATGCAAGGCCATGTCCCATCCACGCCACTCACTGGACACCCACCAGGCCAACAGGCCAGCAGAGCATCAGCCAGTCAGGCAGCCTACACCCCACCCACTCACAGCTCACTCACTCGATGGTGCTCCGTCCGACCTGTCAGGCAGCTCATCATGTGGCCTAAGTGCCTTTTGGGATTCACTTCACAGTCGCCCTGCAAGGATAATGCCCGTTCGTGGTCCCCCTCCTCGGATGCTGTCAGCTGGTGATGGTCTTGAAATGGTATGCTGTGGCCATGCCGGCTTAACCACGATTCGGACCAACAAACACTTGATATTTAGGCCCAATCGTAGATGATTCAGGCTGTTTATGCAATCTGTTGTGGCATGCGGTATATGGAAGAGCAAATACAGGATATACTCGAATCTCGCAGGGAAACATCTCCTTTGCTTCGTTTATTTTGTGGAAAACTCTGCTATTTTGGGGCCAAGAAACCTTTAAGTGTAAGCCTCGATTACAAGGTAATCTCTCGATTGGCTCTCTCGATTTTCTCGAAAAAACAATGCATCTGCAGAAGATCTCCACTGAATCTCCTGTTCCTTCTGTTTCCTTTTGTTCCTTTTTGTTCCTTTTGTTCCTTTTTGTTGGTTGTGTGTGTTTCAATGGGGAATTGGGGTTCCCGTGTTTAATTCTGGCTTCTTAAATCGGACTTTTCGTGTGTGCTGCCGCGATTCCCATGCTCCCTCTCTTCCTCTGCTCTTCTGTTACTGTTTCTGTTTCCTTGCAGGTAAGCATTGTCGGGGGACATCTTCCGTCGTCTTACGTACGGAGGGAGGGGGTTGCCTTGGCACAATTTCACGCCCTAGCTGGCGCCCTTGCATCCTCCAGTTTCTCGTTTAAGCCAAATGAAAGCAAATAGCCAGGAGGATGATATGGATGAAACAGAGAGCAGGGGCGTCAGGATGGCAGGACGACAGGATGTAGCAGGGGCGGGGCAAAGCAGCTGATGAAACTACGGAAAACTCTAATTGAATTTTATGTGTGCGGGGGCACAGCATGTGTGTGTGTTCGCGTATGTGTTTCTGTGTGTGTGTGCAAGTGTGTTTCTGTGTCTCCCTGGGAAAAACTTTCAATAGCATTTCCACATTTGAATTTCACTGCAGCTAAAAGCTTAAATTGAAAAGTGCACCAACTGCCAGAGTTTTCCAAAGAACAGAAAATATTTAACGCATTGTTAATAGTTTAAGCCTTTTTTTACAATTAAGGAAAATGCTTTTTTTTTATTAACTTTCAGCATAAAATATGGTGATACTTGAGAGTTTTCTTCTTAGAGGTTAGACGAGTTATACGATTTGTTCCATAGGATATGGTTAAATTTCATGGTTCTGTTTTTCTTGGCTTGGCATTCGGAAAAAGGTTAAAATTCAATTGAAATACCAACCTTTTTGCTGACCAAATATTTCAATAAGCCACAATCTATCAATGCTTTCATCCTCCGTTGAGTGACAGCAGCAGATGCAGCAAATCAATGAAAAGACATTGATGGATGGATGGATGGATGGACCTTAGAAATATACATAGTAGGTTCTACTACTGCCCATAAACGCGCCCCGGGAAATACCAGCACCACATCCTGTCCCTGCTCCAGTCCCTGCTCCAGTCCCTGCTCCTGTCCCTGCTCCTGTCCCTGCCCCAATGGCATGCAGAAAAATGGTGTGTTCTATGTGTACGAGTGGTTGGAAAAAGTTTAAGTAAAAAATCAAACTGTGGAAACTCAATTAAGCCCTGGGAAAGCATTTCCCTTCGGCGGCAGGATAATGCCATTGCCGAGCACAAACAAACACTATTAACAGCACTGACAAAATCCCCAACCCGCGCAGCCACCATCCACACATCCAGCCATTAGAGACCACACTCTCTGTGGAGCACACACACACACAGCACACACACAGCACACACATACGAACGGTAGGTAGGGATAGCCATTTTTATGGCCACAAAGTCGGCAAACATTTAAAACCTCATTCAAATGGCGCCATGTGGCATTAAAGTCCCTCTGGAGAGGCGCCGCATGCCACATGCCGCATGCCACATGCCACATGCATATGTGTTTGTGTGTGTGTGTTTCTGTTTGGCTAAAACACGCCCCCCACTTATAGACAATTAGTGGCACTCGACAATCTGCGAAAACTTTTTCCCAAATTCCCATCGCGATGGTGGAAAAAACAAATAACGAGCGCAACAAAATACCGATGGAATAGGGGCAGGGGCAGGGGCAAGGGCAGGGGCAAGGGCAGGGGGTAATTCATAGAGATGGAAAATGAAATTCCCATTAAACTGTCAAGAGGGGCAGAATACTCGCAATAATAACAATAATAATAAATAATAAATAATATATTAAAGCCTCTTCAATGGCAGACACGGGCGTAAAGGTCAAAAGAATACAGGACTCGAAGTGAGGAGCAAGGAGTAGGCGGTTAACGAATAGGAGATACTCATTGGGTACTCAATACTGTGTAATTTCATCGCTTACCAGCACTATTTTCTATTTGAATGGCATTTGTCAACACTGGTTGCATCACTTAACAACACTGCTCTCCAAAATGTCACTTTTGCTTAGTTTTCTTACCATTTCTGGCTTCTGTAGCACTTCTTCTCCCCCAATATATAGGTCCAATATAGCCTGTCAATATAATGAGCATCTTACATACATATCTCATTTTGTGGCATGCCACTGGCGATGAAGATGGAGAGGGGGAGAGATCTGAGCGAGAGAACTGTCTCCTGGCTGCTGTCTAGGCTGCTGATAATAGATGCTTATTATTCAAGTGTGTAACCAGCTGCGTCCCAGCAGCCGTGTTACAGGTGCCACCACACGCCATTTCCCACTTGCCACATGCCTGTAGTCAGCACTCCCCAATCTGCACTTGGCATCTCATCGCTAAGCAGTTGCCAGCATTTGTGTTAAGTTAATAAGGCGCTGGGCTTGAGGCAACTTTGGAGTGGAGCTTGGGCTGCTGCCGCTGCTGCCACAGAAACTGTGGTGGTGGAAAGCCGCAGGCACCTCACGCATCGTGTGGCCTAATCAACTGCCGCTTATTTATTTAACTTTGGTTTCACATTCGCCAAACGACAAACGAGCTGAATAAATGTGCTTAGCTTTCTGGGGAATGCACTGAGAGTTTCGCAGAGAATCAGAGACAGAGACAGGCACACAGAGCGAGAGAGAGACAGAGAATTCGCCTGGCATTGGGATTGAATCAAATCATCGGGATATTCCAATTCATTTCACATTAAAATTGAATTTCGCTTCGCATTAAAGTATACATAAATTCAATTGAAATTTGAGTTTTATTTAATTAAACGAGTGCTTTCAAATTTCAATTAAATTATTGTCAAATATTCGATGGACATTTTCTGCATAATTAATGCTAAATTATAATACGTGCAATTTTTCCCTGAAATTTCCATGGGCTTTCAGCCGCTGAATCTGACTTTAAGGTGGGAAAACGAGGGGGGGGGGGGAGCAACGCGGAGAAGTGGAGAGGTGGAAAAGGTACGAGGCCTGGTTTTTCTTCATTTTTTTTTCTGTGCTGTGCTCTGCCCTGCCGTGTCCTTAATGTGCAAACTTACTCATGTAAATGAAAAAACGCAGGTGGCAAAACTTTTCACAGGCTCTCTTTTTCCCCTCTTTCGCATCGCACACACACACACACACAGATGAAAGGTAAACGTATATATATATATACATATATGTGTGTGTTTGTATTTGTTTTTGTGTATTGGCAGCTGTGATATTTAGAAAACATTCGGAGGGCCCGCACAACGAATTAGGACTGAAAAGACGGACAGCAAAAATTCCAAAACAAACATAAATTATCTCTTAAAGAACACTGTCTTCTGGGATCCATTGCATATCCTGTTGAAGCAGATTGCTAAGCCGCACTGAGAGAGAGGGAGAGGGAGAGCATTCAACACTCCTTGTGCACACACGCATCCCTCTGACTTTCACTTAAAACCAAGGAACAAGGACGAATAGAAAGTAACTTTAAAAAACTTCGTACTCCCCTCTGTTTTGCCACTATTTTCGGGTGACTTTTATTGGGTCTTTGGTGGCGCCACATTCTCCATGCGCATAGCAATGTGGCATTCAATGAGTTTCAGTCGGCAAGGCCTTGGGGTAGAGAGCAGTGATAGAGGGGGGGTGGGGGGGACTATGTCCCGGGGACTATGAAAATATTCAATTTTTAATCTAAATTGAATTTCGCTTTGATGCTTTTTGATTGCCATCTGCATTCGCGATTGCATTCGATTGGGCTTTATCGATTAGTGGTCAAATATTCAGCGATTTCTCATTTTCGCATCGCTCTCGGGATGAGCCCCTGGCTCTGAAACTCCCCATGCATCCAAATCCAATCAGCGAGCCTGAGCGAAACTCCATGCCGAATTTACTTCAGTGTTGGGTTGCACGCTTCAGACTTCTGTGAGTGCATAAAAAAGTGTTGGAAAAGTGCAACAAATAAGCAACTAAGTGAACAGGGAACCCTTGGGGAAACAATCCGATCCAGATCCAGATCTAGGCCCAGATCCATTTGACATTTCAACATTTTCGAGCATATATCCATTGTAGATTTAAAATTCTGTAATTTTGTTATTTTTTTGAATTTATTTTGGAAACTTTATATTGAATTGCGATCGCATTGAATTGAATCATGTGCCTTCCCCATTTCGTTTGTGACTCGGAAGATTCCAGCGACGAGAGCCCGCCGTCTCTCCAGGACGCCATCCGGACGGGCAGGATGTATCAGCAATTGCTACGGCGTATGCAGGGGCCCGCTACTCTGCGTAATATTGTTGAGGAGTTAATTTTCCAGCCCCTCGTGAGTAGTCATCTCGATGAAGAAACACTAGTAGGTCTCACTTATGGTGCTGCTCCCGCAGAATGAGGTCGATGAGCTCGCTGAGGTGGTGAGGATCTATGAGGAGCTGCGAGTTTCCGCCAGTTTGGGGTTCCTCGAGCTGCAGGATGACCGCTGGAGGAGCACGAACGATTGAAACTTTTGCTAGTTTCAAAACTTATTGACACCACACAAAGATTCATTACACGGGAACGGAAACTCTCTATTAATGAATAAAGAACTGCATTTAACATTCCCTTAAAGGACTATATCCATCTATACCCTCTGGAAATACTCAACAGCCAAGGGTATCGTACATATATTGAACTATCAACTGAGGTGATAATTTCTAAAACCAATAAGTGTTTGTCAAGGTCCACGCCATTCCATTGACCCTCGCCCCCCCCTGCCCCCTTGCCCATTCACTTGAAAATCGAATCTTCCCGTCCATCAATTTTTGTTTTGTATAAAACATGTATCTAAATGTAAATATACGAGTTTATATCTGCATATGCAAAATATTTGCATGGCCATCGACCGCATCCTTACACCGAGCAAAAAAATCGAATATATTTCGATGATCCGATAGGCATAAGCCATTGGCTAGTCGCACTTGGATTTGGCTGGGAAACTGCACTGCAATTGAAGTGGAATCGCTTGTTTTTCCGAGTGTACCCCAGAAAGAATCCAGCACGTTGTTACAACGTGTCGATTGGGGGCATGATGTTAGACAAGAGTCCCTCCCTCTCTCTCTCTCTCTCTCTCTCCCTCTCCCTCTCCCTCTCTCTTCGCGGAAAGTGAGGCTGTCATGGTATTAAAAATGTTTGCCACAAGAAACAGAAACAATAATCCAACTGTTGTGGCTGCTGCTGCGTGCGCCTGCATGCTGATTTCCGTTTCCTGTTTACGACCACCCATACACATACACATGCATCCGCACAAGCACACATACATATATGAACAATCAGATATTCATACATTCACACTCACTTTCTCAGTGGACGAAAAAGGGGAAAAATGCGTAAATATTCAATGGCATTTTCCACAATTTTTTATGGCATACATTTTTAATAAACCCATCCCTCCTCTCTCTTCCATCTTCTATCTATTAGATGCATGTATATACAAATATGTACATGTTTTGTGTATATGTATATTTATGTGCGTGTTCCCCATTGATAAACATAAATACTTGTGCTCTTGAGGGAGTTTGGTCAACAGAATCTTAGTATCCGTCCAGGCACGGCCTCTCTCTACCACTGCCTCCGTCAACGCACTCCCTTGGAGGTCCAGGTAGTCCTCGGCCTCTGTGTTCGGGGTAGGCAGGCGACAAACCTAACGGCTCCCTTGAGGGTCTGTGGCGTCGCGAGCACCACCTGGTAGCACAGTGCACTGCGGAGGCCATCGTACGACCCTCCACGGCGGTGAGGGTGGTGGCTCTTCATCGGCTTCACGGGCGGCCCATCGACACACGACGGCGCTTAGCAGCAGGCGACTGAGAGCGAGAGCGATCCTCGTTGTGGACATCTCCAGGTGTCTAAGGCTGCTCCTTGTCCTGCACAATCACAAGTACAAGTCATCTATGGGGACTCTGTTTTGTGGACGTTGTTGGACTGCAAAATCAAGTGGCGATGGCATTTAGTGGACCCATTAAGTACCCATGTAATAAACTCGTACATATATTCCTGATGAGTAATAATAGCCGATTCATTAGCAATTTCTGTCCAGCCTGAACTTCGCTGTGAACCTCTCGCCCACTGGGAGCTGCTCCTTGCGAAAGGACACCAACAGAATGCCAGAGCCACCCTGTATGACCTGAAATATATGGTAGTGCTTATGGACAACAGGCGTTGTGTTGTGGCATTAACATCTGCTATTTGCTGCTGCATCCCTCTGCTGTTTTTCCCCCGTCGAAAGCAATTGTTGTAAATCAACTTTGAGCAAAGGCAGAGGCAGCAGCACTTGCTCAGCCTTGCCTCCCACTGCCTGCTGGTTGCTGTCACATCTGTAGTCGTATCGATATCGCATTAATATTTCAAACATTTCCATGCCGCCAACCGCAAAGAGAATAGCGTACATATAGCGTATTTGTATTGTATTTACAGAAAGCTAAGCTAGGAATGATAAGGCGAAAGTGCGTCAGCGAAAGAGAGTAGGAGAAATGGAAACGGAAACGGAAATAAACATTAATCGGGTTCTTGAAGCTGTGACCCCACTACGTAAGCCCCTTTCCATCATGCTCCAATGGCGCCTGGAGCCTGCCGTCCAGTATCCACTTTTCCGACCGCCCTGGAACCCCTCCCCCTCTCCTATTCGTCAGTGACGCCCTTTTTGGGCTTTGCCAAGGGTTTGCGGTTTGCGGTTTACGGCTTACGGGTTACCTGCATTTGACATATGGGGAGAACTGAAAAGTGCTCAAGTCAGCAAAAACGTAAGCAAACGCAAGCAATTCCTGTGTTTCCGTGTCTCCGTGTCTCCTGTCTCCCCAAAGAGCATCCAAGCATGAACATGAAGTACGATGATGTCCTTCATCTCTCCATTTTGTGGTTCTGGATCTGGTTGTCCCTCCCTTTAAGCCACAAGTTCTTTGTGGTCAAAACATCTTGGGGGGAATAAGAAGATATTAAACGGTCACAAGCTCTCGCTTTGGTTTAAAATTCTTGGTAAAAAACATACAAAAAAGCTATTAAAAGCTTTAATATAATATAGCTTTCCTTTAAGCTTTCTGAGCTTTTGTTCTCAACTTTTAATTCTTTCGAAATTTAGCCGCTTTTCTTAAGTAGCTTTCGAATGTCGAAAATGTGGCTCCTTGTCTTCTGTGAGCTTTGAAGGATCATTTGAATGACACAGCTTTGCAGTGCGTTTGGAAACCTTTTCCTAAGATTTGCTAGATTGAGCTTTAAAGCTGTAAAGTTGTCATTCTTCCATCCACCAACATACCCTTTGCACCTTGTGCTGATCACCTCTCTCCCAGTGGTGATTAGCAGTTGAAGGCAGTTTCCCATAGCTTGTTCCCCATCCTCACACGTTTCCAAGCCAAAATCTGGGAAAAACGGCTTAAAGTTGTATCCATTTTTGTGGCAATCCATGAAGAAATATTCTTGAAACAAAAGGCAATGCAAATCAATCAGTGAATGACATCACAAAGGTTTCAATCAAAGCATTCAAAGCACGAGAATTTAAACCTTTTTTCCTTGGTTGTCCAAGATGGGATGTCTCTTGTGTGTGTCTGCAATTCGTATAATCTGAGTGTCCTTAAATAAACTTGAAAATGGGAGAAAACCCAACTAGAATAAGCTTTACTTCTACTGAAATTTCCTTGGGAGAGCTTTTACCCAAAAGCTTTGCTTAAAGAAACAGCTGATTGAATGAAAGTCGCTTTACGGTCACTCTTTTTGGCGCTCAAATCTTCAGCTATGTATGTGTGTGTGTATTGTAGAGGTGTGTGTGTGTGTGTTCGTGTGTGTGTGTGTGTGAAACGTAAACAATAACAACAAAAGCGAACAACCGGCATATGGCCATACACTCGCGTGCAGAAGACACACTCACACCAGAGAGAAATCCAATCCCAAACACACACACACACGTACTCACACACACACATACGTACACACTAACACTAACACTGTTGTACGCACATACCATAGCAACGCAGACGCAGATATGGGGCTGTGGAATGTACCGTTTTCTTCTTTTCAATTTCACTTTCAGTCGTCGCCAGACTTCCGCACGGAAGCGTTCGTCCTACTACGCTCTCGCCTCCGTCTCCGTCTCTCACGCTCTCACGTTCTCCGTTCTCTAACGTCTCACGTCACTTGTCTCTTGTCACTCGTATCTCGTATCTCGTCGTCGCGTTCGCGCCACCTCCTCCGCTCACACACTTCTCTCTAGACATTGTTCTGGCTATTGTTGTGTTGCTCCCCAAACGATTGTGCATTTACTTCATTCATTTCCTTTTCCAATCGAACACACACAAAAATGTAATCAACCACAGAGACAGCCCCCTCTCCCAACCAAAAACAGGCAAATTTTACGACAAAACGTGAAAACACACACGAAAAGCCAAACACAGCAAAACACTTTCAATCAATCCAAAAAAAAAAGAAAAAACGACAAAAAAAGGTGCGCGGGAGATTGATGCGGGGGAAGCACCCATTTTCGGGGGAAAGTTGCTAGCAGAGTGTCGATAGCTGCTGCTACTGCCAGCCAACTGTCCAACTGTCCGACCGTTGGGTGCTATAGAAATAGACGTAAAGTTCTATTTTTAGAACTAGTAGAGTAGAGTCGATTCAGCAGTTGAAATATCGGAAGAAATGACATAGTGCTTCGATTTCAATGAAATGCAAAAGTTTGAATGTTTTGGATGCAAAGTTCTTTATCAATTTCAACTTTGGAAAGGGTTCGGCTGCATGTCCTACCGAAATGATGTAGTGGTATAGAACATATACTCTTATTGTTGTATCCCAGATGCATTCCGCTTTTATGGTACTCTCTGGAAGGGTATTCCACAGAGGAGGAAGGGGTGGAGTTGTTCTGTTGTTCTGGAACAGCTGTTGTTGTTACGCCATTTGAACCCCCTGGAAGCCCCTCCCCCCCGACTCCATGAGGGTTTCCCATAGCTTTTACAACTCCTCTCTCTCTCTCTTTCCTTCTGTCTCTCTTTCTCGTTCTGAATGAACATGAAAGCCAAGCCATCAACAACAAACACAAAGACAAAGGCGGCAACAAATGAACAGCAATTGGGAGAAGGATGTGTGTGTGTGTGTGTTTGTTTTTGTGTTTGTGTGTGTGTGTGTGTTCTGTTTGTGCCACACATAAATCTGTAAAGACATTTTTAATTTCCTGCTCAAAAGGCGGACAAAATCCAAACAAAAACCACTGTGCAAACTGTGTCAATGCCTCCTGTGCTATCATCAAACTGCAGCTCAGTAGAGAGGAGACCAGACCCCTAGAAACGCTGCCAGAGCAGCTGTTTATAATGCACTGCCACACAGCCACACAGCCACACTTCCACAGTGCCACACTGCCGCACAGATACTGCTCCCCGTTGTAGACCTCCACTTCATATGTCAGCGGTCTCGTGTGTCTGTCGTTGTTCTGTATGTTTGTCTGTTATTTATGCCCAGAGATAGAGAGAGAGAGAGAGCGAGAGAGTGAGATTGAGATAGAGGGACGGGAAAAAAGACAAAAAGTTTACCCAACCTAAAGCCAAGAGCTATATATTTTTTTGTGCTGCCAGTGCCACAATCCCACAGTGCCTCTTTCCAGCCAACATTCCTCCTTTTGTTTGCACACAGCTTCAAGATGGGGCATGCTGCATGGCTGTCCTGTGGCCCTCTCTCGCTGTTCCCTTCAGTGTGTATCTTTGGCATTGATATATGCCACTTCTTTGCGAATGGAAAGCCTCCTCCACTTCTGTGGACTGCTGCTAGATATAGTGAAGAGCCTTGTCTAGTGGAGATTGAGACACAAGGCTTAAATACTCCTCAGATATTTACAAGACAACACGGGCATTTCGTTGCAGATCATCGCCCAAAAAGAGAAAACAATTCAAAAACTATATACCTAAAAAAGGAAACGAAGGACAGGAGTATTTTTTGTAGACTAACGGACAGCGACTTAGAAAAAGAAACAGGGATGAATCTTTAACATGGCTAGAAGCAGTGTTCTAGAAGTTGGCAGATATCTGGCGAAAAATGCTTACTAGTCAAGTTCCCCTGGAATGCCAAAGATGGGAGGAACTATTGATAATTTAACACCTCCGAAATCCTTCACTTCAAAGTCTAGTATTTCCTTCGCTTCAACTGCCTTTAAATGCAACTATTCCTCTATGGGGAATGCCTTGGGTTTGAGGCTCGAGGTGGTACTCTCCAGAGAATCTCCCACAAAAGTTCACTATGAAAAATACTTGCCAAAATCGTATTTCCTTTATGGCCTGGCCTGGTCTGGCCTGGCGTGGCCCCCTGGAAAGTTTTCTTGGCTTTAGTTCAAGCTAAAAATGCTGGCAACCCCACTTAGCCTCGCCTCCCTTGGCCGGAAAATAGTTTCCTCTCCCAGATAAGTTTTCCATCAAGAGCTTAACCCTGGGAAAAGTATGCGAGCAGGCGAGTGGAAAGCATCGGTTTTACAACATTGTTGAAGGGCAGAAGAAAAGGCTTAAATTAAGAGAGCACCGAAACCATTGATTGACAGAGAAAAGAAAGCATAGGGAAAGTGAGACCTATGCAAACACAGCGTCAAAGTGCCAGAGTACCACAGTGCCACGGTGCCACGGTGCCACAGTGCAGACCCTGCCACATCGTTCTACTAGCTGCCTCCTGACCGACACATCAATCATACGCAGCGTTGTGCGAGGCGAGCTGAGCCAAACATTTGCATAGGCCACAGGCTCAGGCCCGGACCCAAGCCCAGGCCCAGACTCCTGCTGCCACTTGACCGCCTTCCACCTCCTACTTCTCCGTACATTTCTCCGATTTGCTCTCCTATTCTCTTTTCCGCTTTCCCGAGCAATATGCAAATTGCAAATGTGGCCGAAGTTTTTCCCGAACACTTTCCGTTCGTGCAGTTTTCTTGGCGAAACTTTTTTTGTGTGCTCCAGCAGCTGGCGTTCGCTTTTCTTTGCTTCCACAGCAACGAAAGTTTTCTGTTTATGCTAATACTTTGAGCAAAGATTTTCCTCTCATATGTGCGAGCATGCCAGCAAACCACCCACCCACCCACCCCTCCCACCCCTTTTGTGGCTCTCTGTCTAATTCAATTTTTGGGATTTTTTTTCTGTTGGTGAATTTTGCGACTAAGTCGTTTATCTGGCACAAACACTGCCAGAAAATTGAATCAACAGCTTAAACTTACAGCCGAAAAAGAGAAAGTAGGAAGGGATGTGGGTAGGGATAGGGATGCCAGTCATGTGTGGTTGGGGAAAGCGACGGCGGGGTGGAGGCATCATTATAATCCCGACATCGGCGGTCACATTAAGCGGCAGCGTTCAGGTTAAGTCAGGCGAGCAAGGACATCCCGCCGCCAGTCCCAGCCGACACCACCCGATGACTTCCTGTGTCTGCGATTATGCAAATTTTCATTCTGGCTGGGAGGCAGGAAAGTCCTTTCCTTTTCCTTTGCCGCCGAAAATTTATTGCCCCCCAAAAATAAGCAACGAGCTACGCTTTTTTTGGGGGGCCGATGATTGCATAAACAGCTCATTAAAAGAGACAGCCAGACGGACAGATAGACAGCCAGACGGACAGACAAAAAAGCAGCCTCTGGGATGTGGGATCGGTGGGAAAGGTGGAAAGTTGAGGTGGAAGCAGGTTCCAGCTGAATCCTTACGACGCACATCCCTAATTTAGATAATGCCCGAGACAACATGGCGTATGGGAATGTGTTCTGTCCGAGCACGACAAAGCCAAGGCTCCCGTCAGAGGAAGGCGCAGGAATCTTTCTTCGTGTAGAGCGAAGATATCACTGAGAGAAAGTGGGAGCAGGAACCCATCCAGCTAATGGACTCTGCTTGAGAGCCACCTCACCTTCTAAGTAGTCGTACGAGCAACCATCTTAGACCATCTAACAGTTCCGCTCAGTGTAGACCTCTAATGCATTCCATAATGGCCATATTCGTTTGATTAATGAGCCGTTTGACTTGCCAGCCAGTCAGCCAGCCAGGAACAGCAGTCGGGCAGTCGGGCAGTGGGGGATGGCAGAAGCAGAAGCGGCAGCTGAAGCTGATTCCATGCCAAGGCTCGCAGACAATAAGACCCTACGAGTCGGGCCGCAGAGGAGCAGCTTGTGGAGACAGCAACAGCAACAGCCTCTGCACGGCAAAGCAACTTTCCTTCGCATACAAACTAATAAAAGCCATCTCTCATCACCCATCTTCTTGTCATCATCATCACCATCATCATCTCTGGGTATCATCTACTATGTATCTGTGTATCATAATCAGCATCAGCATCGGCATTCGCATCTGGCGGCGTATCGTCATGGTGGAGATACAAAAGCCGCATTCGGCATTGAAGCGACCATCGCTAAAGCGCGAAACGGTCGTTGTTAACAACAGCAGTGCTGCTCCAGCCATCAAGAAGGTGACTCTGGTGCCCAAGGATGAGGTGAGAAGACCCAAACAGAAACAGAAACAGAAATATGCTTTGCATCACACCACCACTCCTCCACTCCTCCTCAGAGGTGGGTGGCCAAGGTGGATGGCTAAGGCCTGAGTAATTTGCATAAATTAGTGCGCATCCGAGTGGCTCAAGAGTGACCGAGCGGAAATTGCTATATTTTTTGGGTAATATTTTGGCACCTTACAACGTAATTCGTTTATGTTCAACAAAGGTTTCCCCTGCCATGTAAATGTACGGCGTAATACATAATTTTAATGGAATGAAGGCCACCTTTTCTTGTCTTATTTTGTACATTTTGTGCGATTAGCTTTAATTCTTCCTTGCGTCTTCTTTGCCCCGTAATGGCTCAAGCGTTCAGTGTGCCCGTTGGCTTTGCAGACCTCGAATGTCCTTGATTCGCTGTTCACAATTTCCCATAAGCGAAAGGCCATTCTAATCGTGATTGAAGTCTCGAAGAAATCTAAATATATTATTTGAAATTTTCTTACAAATTAAGGGCACATCCATTGACTTTATATTTGCTTTACCGAATTTTGTGGTTTTCTTTTTGGCATCAGTTTCTGGTCACACTCTTCCCTTTCTATTCGCATCCTGGTCACACTCTTCTCTCACCCCAATATCCAAAAATGTCATATTTAAATCCGTAAGTTCTTCTGTTTTGTCATTTGGCCAATTTTCCATGCCAAAATGTTCCCTTGCCCTCGAATATTTAAGCCAAGTTAATTAAGTATGCAAATGTTTTTTGTCTCTTCGTCTCTGTCCCTGTCTTTGTCTCTGTCTCTGCCTTGTGCTCCTTGCATCAAGGAGCAGCTGGAGGAGAGATGTAGACAGAGATGGCGATGGCGATGTCAATGTCGTTGGAGGGCCTCGCGCCTAGACACAGAACGGTTGGGATTAAGTGGGGTTTTCCTTTTTCAAGGCTCATTTAATTGCTTTCAGACGCGCTGCAGATAAACGCTCGACGAGGGCGGACATATTTCTTGGTCCTGCTGGTGCTGCTTCTGCTGGTGGTCCCTGATCCCCTTTTCGTATTTCATAAATAAAACAATAGCCAGTGGCCCCGCAGATTTCACAGTTTATAAATTCTTAAAATTATATACTGAATCCGAGCTCCCCCCCAGGCAACGGATAATTGTGTGATAGGATTGGGGGATTGCCACTGGACTGTGGACTGTTGCAAAACTTTCGATTGGCATTTCATTATTTCTTTTGTTATTTGGGTCTTTGGCCATAAATAAAACACAAAACTCGATTTGCCATATCGATTGCCAGGCCGCCATATCGAGTAGTGGCCCTCCGGGGCAAAGGCCATCAAAAGCAGCCGATGCCGAAAACTTTTTCTCCTGCACAAATCTTTGGCCATAAATAAATGGGCCTAGTAAGTGGCCCCTCCCCCTCCTCCTGCCTTGCTGCCTTTTATTACCTTCTGCGTATTGTGTGTGTGTGTGTGTGTTTGTGTGTGTGTGTTTATTTCATTTTTTGTTGAAGAGCAGACATAAATTAATAAAATACAAATAAAATTGATGGCGCAGAGCAAATAATTGAGCAGTTTTCCAGACTCCAAGGCCATCATTATTTTGCTTTATGTTTGGTATTAAATTTAATTTGTCAGCGAAGGCAATCAGCAGAACATAACCCAAAGACTCGGCAGGATACCCGGATTCCTATTCCTGTTCCTTGTCCTTTATCTTCCTTCCTTCTCAAACTTCTTTCCCCCCCCCCAAACTCAAACGCATTTTCTGGCTTCGAGGCTGACAAACTTTTTGGACTCGGGGGAAATGAGAAATGGAATGAAGGCTTTTCCACCCACCCGCCACCCACCAACACAACTTCCACTTCTGCTGATTGGCGGGGGGCGGGGACAAGGACACAGACAGGGACAGGAACAGTGCACTGATTCGCTTTTAATTATCCTCATTTGAGATTTGTGTGGAATTCTTGGGGAAATGAGAAAATGATTTGCACGCTGAGTTCCATTTAAATTCAAGACATTTCCGAAAGGGTTTTCCCAAAACGAAAGGCTCTCACATTTAAATGGTTTCGATGTGGCTATGGCTTTTGTAGCACTTCATCTGATCCATTGCGATAGCTCGAAGAGCAACTCACAGCAACTGTTCTCTAAGATTCTACCAGAATCAATCTCGTCAAATACCTATTGTTTCTCTTTAAATTCGAAATTAAAATATCATGAGAAATTCCAAAAGTTTCGTGAATGCCGGAACCAGAGCCGGAGCCCTCTTCAACCCGCTGCTACTTTTCGAAATTGCCCCTGATCAATTATTTGAACTAATATTTTCCGCCAAAACTTTGCGCGGACTTCTCTGACGTTCCGTTGCGTTTCGTTTCGTTCCCTTCCGTTCCGTTCTGTTCTGGTCTGTTTGGCCCCGGCTTTTCCTCGGCTTTTCCTCGCTTTGGTTGTGTGGCAATTTGTGGCCAAGATAAGGCGATGGCGATGGCCATGGCGAAAGGCGGACGGAGAGAAAACTTGGATCAATAAATAAAAGTAGACAATAAATTTTGCATACCAGGCAAATGGCGATAAGGATATAGAGTAAAGACCAGCAGAAGCATAGACGGAAAAACAAGAAAGAGGGAGCGAGAGAGAGGGAGCTAGAGAGAGAGAGAGAGAGAGAGAGCGTGTGTTCTGTACCCTTTCATTAATAATTGTCATCCCTGGAACATTCCCTCCAGGAGAGGGGACTCCAAAGTCCATCATAATGACACAAGTTTTTCTCCATGTGGGCAAAACTTTGCATTCCTCATTCCCCCTCCTCCGTCCCCACCTCCACCCCCGTCCCCGTCCATGTGCTTTCCCTTTTCATTTCTCTATCAACATTCCATCCGCTTTGGGGCCCATCAATGTTGCAAATGATTCTTTTTAGGGGGTTCCCTCACGGGTACCATTTCTGGACAAGGTCCCCCACTCCTCCTCCTCCTCCTTCTCCTCTTGCTCTTCATTGTCTGGCATTCCCACGAAATTTAGTTTGCCTCCTGCTCGTATCTGTGTGCGTGTGCCCCTCTCTTTCCTGGGGGGGGAGAGGCAGTTTCTAATTAAAAGCCGACAGTTGAGTGCCGACAACCGGAAAAGTATGGATCGACACTTGCTCCAGTTTCGGAATTCTGTGGGAAATCTTGCTGTACCGAAAGTCAATTAATATTAAGATTAAAGTGCGGGCCTCTCCGAAGAACATACAAGGCAAAACCGTACTTTGGGGGCCTACAACTTTTATGCAAGTCCCACTTTAATTGGTATACAATTTTGGGTACAATTCTGGGGAAGTTTATATGAAATCTTCATTAGGAAATGGCCAAGCAAAACCACAATTCCATTAAAAGTGTATTCAATTTTGTCTCTGGTGCTCCAAGTTTACCCACGAAAATAAATATAAATATAAATAAAAACTAATTGCCGCAGAGGGTCGGAACGCAGAGCACATACGGAAAAGTCAACTTGTATTTAGGGCTGAGAGGCAGCCAAGAGAAAGCCCCCCGACCCTACCCACCTACCAACTAACACCAAAATGGACATGACAGTGGGTAGTGGACAGTGGACAGTGGATAGTGGACAGTGGATAGTGGAGACCATTTGGACTCCAACAATTGTAAATTGTTTGGCATTTCATGAGGGCAATTGTCCTTGGTTTGCTGCTGCCATGTGCTGGCATGTGGCATGTGGCAACAATGCTGTGGATGTTGATGTCCCTTCATTAGCTATTAATGGGAGAAAGTGCGCCCACAAAAAGGTGTGACAATTGACCCACAAAAGGTGTCCACGCACAAAAGAGAGACGGATAGAGACGATAAATGCCAGGGCACCCATTCAAAGACAGGTGGCATGTGGAATGTGGCAGGTACCACTGAACGAATACCTCTATCGCTTAAAGTGTAAGTTTGCCGCTGGTGTGATTTCATCGAAGAATACATACATATGTGTTGTTGCATGGGCAGTACTGGATCGTTCAGCTGTGGCACCTCTTTTGAGAGGTTGCTATTGGATCTTTGGGAGAGCTTTCTGTGAGAGCAGTTTTCATTGGGAGAGCATGCCTGTCTTTCGAGCACTCAACGCTAAAAGATTAAGTGAAGCATTGCCAAGGGGCTGGGTCCACAGATCATACATATATCATAAGCATCCATCAAATGATTGGTACATTGTTGTGTGTTATACGACAGGACGACAGCATTTTATGCTCAACCATAAACTGGGAGCACCCGCCACTGTGCCCCGTGACGGTGCCGGCGCCACTCTGTAAATACACCTGCCTCTACTCCCGTCGCCTGCCTCCTGCCTGCCTCCTGCCTGCGCTCATTTTCAAGTTGTCCACGGAGGACCAGTTGTAGAGAGCATAATTGGATTTCCCCGACTAATGTGGCGGCGCCTGGCACTCGGGCGATAGCTTTCATGGCCACCATCACTCACTTCAGAAGCCCCTTTTGGTATTCCAAACTGCGAACAATGACGGCAAACGGCAAGCGGCAAACGGCAAGCGGCAAAGGAACATAACTATCAAAAGAATAGCTTTGGCTGCTTAACTTCAAGAGCTTCATGACTTCACGACTTTATGGATAATTTCATCATTTTTTTAAAGACTTGCACATTTTATGAGCACATCAAAAGCTGACAGAACAAAAATCACGGAATGCAAACTTTTTTGATAGCCAACACACCAGCGACTCCCGTTTGTACATAGTTCTCAATGGTTTCAATATAATGTTGCTTTTTTAAGAACTGGCCGGCCCGAGGGCACATCGCAACTCCACTGTGTGGCCCAACCTCTGACCGTTGTTCGGCTACAGACCGCCTCGAGACCTCAATCTAATCGAATTTGTGGTACCCCTTCCGGCAACTAATTTCAATTAGGACTTAGCCTGCCGCCCCCCTCCCGATTGTCCTATTTTCTTTACTGTTTTCCAATCCATGCCATTTCCATTCGAATGCATATTCAACTCCTCCCATTCCTCCTACTCCGTACATTTTTAATTCGATTCCAGCAGAAGCGAGAGAGAGAGAGAGAGAGAGAGCTCTCCGCTCTGATGTTTGCGCAGCTCCAAGCGACAAATGAATGCAAAACCACTTCGGGGACTGAGGCTGAAATCAAATTTGCAAAGTACGAGTACAGAAACACTCCCAAAAAATAAGACCCACACACAATCCATCGATAAGAAATTCGGTAGGAAACTGGGGGGAGAGACTGGGAGAGAGAGACAGAGAGAGCCATGACCGAGGTCTCCTGCCCTCCTGGCAGAACTCCCCTGGGAGTGCAGGCGAATGGCAGGCGTGTAAAAAGTTTCCTCCCCTCACATGCAAAATGCATTAAAATAGTTTAGTCCGCACTCTTTTCGCAGGCGAACACCCCTTAAATATATGTAATGCTCGTTGGTTGGGAGTATGCGACTGGCAGGAACTATGACCATTACTTCTCTGGGGAAAACCATGTTTGGTATTGTTATAACCATGCAAATGTAACATGTAACCATGCACAGGGCATATAGAAATGGGGTAATGTATCCATTTGGAGGGTATCCACTTCTTCCGCACAATGTTTACTGGTAGCGCTCATCGTATCTGTGTATCTTTCAACAATTTGGCCTTAATTTCTTTGCCATTCGCTTGTCAATTAAGCGCCTCAAGGACGATGGCACAACCCACCAAACGCCAACCAACCAACCACCCCACACATCCATCCACTGAGATGCATCAAATGATTGCATTGCCTGTAAAATTCGGTGGCAAGTCCCTTCTTCTTCTCTTCTCTTCTGTTCCCCAACCCTCCCCTCCTGTCCCTTATTGATTCCACCGACGGAAATTGATTGGCAATTGGGGTTTTCCCCCAGACGAACATCATCGCATAGTCAGAGCTAGAATTTCATTTAAAACAATTGTTTTGGGGTTCGAAATGAAAAATGAAAGGAAAATAGATGAAGGAAAATCCCCAAAACTAAAGGAAGAACCAACGATATTCAAAACATACCATTATCTCTACACAAAAATCATTCATTTGTTCAATGGTCGGGTCTTCCTTTCCCCAACGAGTGGGAGGGGGAGTGGGTTAAATACTTGGTTTCCATTAGATTGATTAAAACCGATGGGTGGTTGAGAAAAACAAGGCGCAGCCTTCTGTGCAATTAACCAATTAACTGGCGAAATGAATGCGAATGAACTGCCAGACAGCCCGACAATTCATAATTAATAATAACCAGCATTACCCCTTGCAGCCAGTGAATAAATAATATTTGTCTAACGATTCGCCGAACTCAAGTTTCACCTGTAATTTGTTTGTTTTTAGGAACTGGTGGCCATTTCCCCCGAGCGTCGGAATTGGCGTGGAATTTTCATAGCCCTCCTGGTAATCGCCGCCGTCTTTAGCCTGATCATTTTCTCCATTTTCCTGCTGTCGCCGGAAGATGAGGGGCTACGGATCCGCGGCCGTCGCATGCTACCCAGCGATATACTCGGCAAGAGCCTCCAGTGGAAGCCCTTCAATGGCACTTGGAGTAATGGTAAGAGCTGCCAAAGCCAAGGTCAAAGCCAAAGCTGGCATTTGTCGACAGTTCATCGATTAATCCATTTCTCGTACCTTTGCAGAGCATGAGCTCATTTATCGCGATCCAACGGGCGGGCTGTCCATACTGAACATGGCAGATCTCACCACACGCATCCTAATGACAAATTCAACATTTGTAAGTACCAGTGCTGGATAACGGCTTGCCTCTTGTGTGCTCATACGGTTTTCCCTCCCTACAGCGTCAATTGAATGCAGAATCCTTTCTTGTGGCGCCGGACCAGAAATACGTGCTCCTTCAATCGGACAGCAATGCTGAGGGATCCAGGTAGACACGCCCATATCCGACATATACATATATGTATGCTTTAACGTCCTATATCCTTATAGACACCACGTTTATGAGGTGCAAACGGCCAACACATTTCCCCTGGGACCAACCGAGAACATTGCCGAAGCGCCGCGTCTCCAGCATGTGGTATGGGCACCCATCAATCCTCCGCCACCGCCGCCTCCACCGTCGTCTGCAGCAGCAGCAGCGGCCACAACAACGACCATGGCACCGCTGCCCAGTGGCAGCATCATTCTGAATAGCCTGGCCGGTGCGGCGGCTGGTGGCAAGACGGCAGCGCCAACAGCGAGCGCAGGCAATGGCAATGGGGGCAATGGGCCCTACACGCTCAATCAGGCGATTGCCTTTGTGCACCACAACGACATCTACTACAAGCCAAAGGTGCAGGGCGAACTGGTCTGCCGCATCACCCAGACAGGAATGGGCGGCGTGTTCTTCAACGGTGTGCCCGACTGGACGTACGAGCATGTCCCAGAGCTGGATAGCCGCCGGACCGGGATGGCCTTCTCCCCGGATGGCCTCTTCCTGGCATTTCTCAGCTACAATGACAGCGATGTCAATGAGTACAAGTGAGTGTCGCGTCCCGTACCCAACTGCATGAAGTCCCCTCCCACAGGCAGCAATCACTTGATAGATTACAAAGCGATCCTCCTGCTGCAATCCACTGATGCAACATTGGCCCATGTGTGGGCCTTGATTGCGTTGAAAGCTGTTTTTAGTCGAATGAGGGGGGGTTCAAGTTGTTGTTCCGATTTATTAGCAGGAAATTTCCGGCTTCTTTAACCGATAAAAAGTGGGTTAGTTCTCAATATAAAAGTTTGCTTTAGATTACAAATTTTCCAAAATACAATTAAATTTTAATGTTACTTAGTGTTTCCTTAGGAAGTTGCATTCAGAATTTAGAAATTTTGTTGAGCGAAACGAGAGCCGCATTTTGACAGCATGTGACGACCATTTTTAGACCTCGCTCTTGCCCTGCTGTCAGCATCCGTTGGGACGAGCATCTCTTGATGTTTGTTTAGTGGCTCTCTCGTTTGTATACATTTAAATTTCGTTGGCCGAATGTTTTTGGCATCGTAAAATGTTCGAATTTGGAACGAACGGAACTCGAATGAAAAACAACATAAAACGAGACAGTTCCAAAAACAGCGGAAGAACGAACAGCTATTGTTGTGGGTTGGGGGTGGGTGGCTCGTCATAGTAGCCTTTTCGATTAGAAATTTCGGCTACCAGATTTTTGATGGTTGGCAAAACCACAGAATACCCCTTTTGATCAACCCGAATATAGCCGTATTTGATCCCCATATAGAGCTTCTCGTTAAAAGTCATCCAAAAGTCAGAATTTATGATCTCGGGCTGAGGATGTAATGGGTATGTGTAATGTGTTAAAGATCTTACAAGATTGTGCATCTGTGTGTCGTGTCTCACTCAAAGATGTACTCACATTGTACTGCACTTTTATCTCTTTAACGATCTCTAAGATAGTGGCCGGCTGCTTCATCTTTGACAGCAGTTGAATGATCTGAACAGAATCCTTGGTGTATCGTGGTTGAGCCAATCGATTCTCCATGTTTTCAATGTGCTCTCAATGTGGATTGATTCTCCAATGACAAAAATGGGAAAACTACTCCCCAATTGACTGCGAAATCAAAGGCTTTGTTTTGTAGAGGGTGTGGATCGAATTGTAATGTCGGGTTTCTATATGTACATATGTATTAATATTACTGCATTTGTATGTTTATACTATGAATTTCATGAATTCTAGAACACAGTATATTGACTTTATTACTACATATGTATATTTCCCTATATCCTTATAGATACACTTGGATGGGCGATGACATCAAGTATCCGGCAGTGTTGAGCCAACGCTACCCAAAGACCGGTGCCAGGAATCCAAATGTCACCGTGAACGTGGTGAATCTTTCGGTGATCAAGTACATCTTTCCGTCGCAGGTCAAGCTCCCAGCGGATCTGGTGAACGGCAGCTATGTGGGCGGCTTGACATGGGCCTCGCCCATTGACCTCTCGGTGACGGTGACGAATCGCGACCAGACGAAGGCCACCACTGTGATCTGTCGGGCGCCGAACTTCCACTGCCAGGTCGTGCACACGGAGGTGACCATCAACGATGGCTGGGTGCTGCCCTCCGAGCGGCCCATCTTCTCCGCCAGAATCGCTGCACAGATGCGCCAGGGCCAGCGGCAGTTCCAGATGCAGATGCAGCCACAGGAGACGGCAACGGCGTCGGCGATGGGCAACGATACGCTGGCGAATAATGTGAGCGATGGCCAAACGACCTACGAGATCACCAATGGTGGATACCTGCTGAAGCGACTGCCAGTGCGGGATGGAGAGCATGGACACTACCGTCATGTGGTGTTCATCTCATCGCTGGACCGCCGTCCGGTGCCCCTGACGATGGGTCGCTTCGAGGTCACCGAAATCGTCGGATGGGATGAACGGCACGAGATCGTCTACTTTATGGCGGCCCCCGAGAAGCGGCCTGGCGAGCGGCATCTCTACAAGATCAGCCTTAAGCTCAACGTCACCGAATCGAATCGCACGTACATCACCTCGACACAGCCCACGTGCCTGACGTGCGACAACACGGAGGCCACCTATCGCCTGCACAGGGCCAATCCCTCGAAGATGCCGACGCGCGGCGACAGCTGGGAGGACATTGTGGCCCGCCTCGAGCCGGATGACTGTATCTACGATATACCCAAGAACTGCCTCTACAATCGGGTGCAGTTCAGCGGCGACTATAGCTACTACGTGCAGGAGTGCCTCGGCCCAGAGGCGCCCAGTGTCTACCTGGTGGAGACCGCCAGCAACGACAAGATCTTTGTCCTCAATGCTGGGGATGTCCTGCGGCATCGCCTCTCCCAGCTGGCCATACCACAGATGCGCACGTTCAGCGTGGAGATTCGCCACGGATTCCATGCCCAGGTGCGACTCTTCCTGCCGCCAGGAATGCGCGAGGAGGAGGAGGTCGCCTTCCCCCTGGTGCTGCATGTGTAAGAGCATTCGATCAATCGGCGATCGGCGATCACATCATTCATTCATTGACATGTCTCATTCTAGGGATGCCTCGCCGGGGTCTCAGCTGGTCACCGAACGGTTCCATATCGATTGGAACTGGTATTTGTCCAGCCAGCGGAGCTTCATTGTGGCCCAGATCGACGGAAGGGGCAGTGGCTTCCAGGGCGAGCTGTTGCGCACTCAGGTCCATGGAAAACTAGGCACCGTCGAGGTGGAGGATCAGCTGGGTGTCCTCACGTGAGTATCCTCGCATTTATGCTATCCCCCAGATGTCTACTATGTATTTTTGTCATAGATATTTGCGCGACAACTTGAAGTTCATTGACCCATTGAGAATCTGCGCCTTTGGGTGGGGCTACGGCGGCTATGCATCGGCCATGATGCTCATCGATGACTCCCAGCAGGTGCTCCAGTGTGCGGTGTCCATCAATCCCATAGTCAACTTTGGATTCCATTGTGAGTGTGGATGCCCACAGGATCTTCCCTATTTTGCGCTATAAACTTTATCCTTCCTTCCTTACCTTCACAAATAGATTCCTTCTTCACTGAGCGTTACATACCCTTGAAGGGCGACTATCTGCGGGCATTGCAGGAGGCGGATCTCACGATGAAGGCGGGCAACATTAAGGGACGCAACCTGATGCTGATGCATGGAACGGCCGATACGTTGGTGCATCAGGAACACACGCTGATGCTGGTGCGGGCACTGGTCGATCAGCAGGTCAAGTTCAGGCATCAGGTGTATCCCGATGAGGATCACGCGATCGGCAGATCGCTGAGCCATGTGTACAAGACCATGGAGTGGTATTTCGATGAGTGCTTCGGCCCCGTCGACGACAACGAGTGGGACCCCACGGGTCTGTTTGTGTTCAAGCAATAATTAAGACCCCCCTACGATCCTTACGACGAGGATCCGCTGGCCAATCAGCTAAGCGACATCGACATTGATCCCGATCCGGGCGATCGGCAGCACGGCAGCAATCTCAGCACCTTCATCACGGCCACCACCACCAGTGCGTCGCTCTCCGCTCTGGACGAGCTGGACAACAGCCTCCAGGTGCTCGACCTCATGACCTCCTCGAGCACATCCACCACCCTCAGCAAGGTCTCCGGCAAGCTGTGCAACTACAGCAGCAAGCGCCGACTGGAGCAATCGGAGACGGCACTCGCCGAAAAGGCGCGCATCCTGCAGCACTAGAAGTGCACCAGAAGCGTAGCCATAACGCCAGAATGCCACAAAGTTGACTCTCAAAATGCATTTCCACTGTGCTAGTACTCTTTTCATTTTGGTTTCCTTTCTTGTATGCCAAATTTAAGTTCCACCAGGCAAGACAGGACAGGACAGGACAGAGCGGATGATCGAATTCTATTCGGGATTTCATCATTGACAATTCCTAAATCGCTCCATTCGCTTATGGGAAATTTGTATAGCGAATCACTCGACGAACACATAGGGGTATTAGATAGTCTCTTAGTTTGTTGCTTGAGAACTGATGATTGATGATGGATGATGGCGGATGGCGAATGGATGACAGATGATGGATAACGGATGATGATGGATATAGGCTTGAAGGCGCCAACGCCCCAGAGCCCCTGTGCGGAGATAGAGGGAAACAAAAGAAAAGCAAGGTGATTCATTTATGCGACTGATTATTAACATATGTGTATTAAATAATTAACAAAAAGTCATCGAGCAAAACAGAGTGTGACTACAGAGAGAAAAAAAGAGAGAGAAAGAGGGAGATACCAGCGAGAGAGAAAGAGAGAGAGAGAGAAGGATGAAACAATGTCGATGTAAATGTCGTTGGGAAGAAAAGCGTAGGGGAGAATAAACCTAAATGCATTGCGACATGCACACAATTTATAGCATAAAAAAAACGTATAATCATGGAACCATGTATCCATATATACGATATGTGTATGACCCCAACACCCACACCCACAACGCCCCACCCCCACCCCCGTGTGTGTGCGTGTTTGTATTGTTTTGTTGTATGTATGTATTACCCTATGTGTTATTTGTTGTTGTTTTATTTTTTTTTGATATTCGTAATCTTATGTGGATGTGGATATATATACATATAGTTATAATTGACTGAACGTTATTTTTTTTGTATATATTGATAATTAAATTTTAAACAATATGAAAGATACATATTAAAACAATTAACTCATGTCCAAAGGAGCGAGGAAATATCTTTTAAAAATAGCAACAATTCGCAAAGTAGTTCAATGTACCGGAAATATACCGGAAAATACCTTAATACCTAAAGAAATCCCCCCATCTACGAGCCCCCTTTACCATCCCACAGAAATATTACCTAGATACGATAGAAAAGACCGCTTGTTCCATTGGCCATTGCGATGGCGATGAATCGGTGTAAAATGAATTTTCTTGTTGGCGACTATAAACGTACCCTGTAATGCCCTGTAATCCACTGTAGAACCACTTGACCTGCCAGAGGTTTAGCCTTGGATTAGGAACAGTAATCTAATTGGATAGTACCGAACCGATTCCTCTCTAGACATTGTACTTGCAAAACAGCTTTAAACGTCATATCCCCCTGTAACGATAATAATCTCCTCTACCCGCCCCCCGCCCCCACCCCCCTGTGTGTTATTTGCAGGTGTCTAGCACAAACAACACACAAAAACAGAAAGGAAAACTAATTTTTAAAAATCTATAATTACGATATACTATATATAAAAGAGGAGGGCAAAGGTCAGGGTAAGGGTAAGGGTAAGGGTTAGGAGAAGAATGTGCCACACAGAGACAAGTCCAAGGCTTGGAATCCCCCACACTCCACTACCCTCCCAATCATCCGATCGGACCAGAGCAAAGTCCCAAGTCTAGTTTTTGGAAGAAGAGATCTCAGAATAGAATGCTAGTGATGCTAGGGATGCTACGGATGCAACGGATGCTAGAGGGGAATTTGTGTGTGAACCAAAAAGAGCAAAAGAATTTTTTTTAGATTTTTTTACCATTAACATTAAAGTGAATAAAAGCGAAAGAAAGATAAAAATAAATATATACACATATTTACTATATATGTATACATATACATATATATACCATACATATATGAGGATCGGATCGGATTGGATTGGATGATTGTCAAGCATGAGTAATCGAAATTTTATCGTAGCAGGACCCAAAAAGAAACAATAATTACAACAAAAAAAAAACGGGGTCCCTCCCTCTTCCAAACCCCCAGAAGAAATTTCCCCAAAATAAAACTCCAGCCCCCAAAAAAAGAAAAAAAAAAATATCGTAACTAACAGAAATATAGTCAAGCTTTAAATGTTGTACACTGAGAAGGAGAAGAAGAAGGAGGAGGAGGAGGGGGGAATTCATAAATCTGATGGATCAAAATAAATCGAAGAAATCCATCGCCCTAAATAGTTTATGGTTACACAATATGAAGAAAAAATAAAGAAGGAAAATGCATATTTATAAATGTTTAACACAAGAATTCTATAATAATAAACTAAACGAAAGTAAATATATATATACATACATACGGTACATATATACAAAAAGTAAATGTAATTGTGCTAAAGCAGAACCGATCGATCGATCGTAATGTATTTTATGTATTCCAAGCTACAAGACAAAACCATTAAACTAGTATGTGGAACCAAAGCATGTAAACGCAAAGCTAACAAAAACGAAACGAAACGAATGGAAGCTACTCTCATTTCCAAAAAGTACAAACGAAAACAAAAAGAAATATATGTAATTGTACAACTTTGTTGCTCCGCCCCCAAACACACATTGAGCCCAAAAACCACGTACGAAATGACCAAATACTGGACAATGTTTATACACATATGTATGTATCTATGTTTTCTTTAGTCATTTAAAAAATGACAGCCCCCAACGAAGTGATTTGGTTTCAAGACGAACAACATTTCAAAACGAACAAAACACTACAAACAAACAAACAAACAAACAAACAAAAAAAATGGTATTTAACATGAAACGGAACCGAATTCAAATAGATTTTAGCGTATAAATAGCAGAACTACATATGTATTTCCAACAACAGACACAACGTATACCAACATTTGAGAACTAAAAACCAACCAACTAAAAAACGAAACAATAAAGACATTTTTGTGTGTATGCAAAATAAAATGAGCGATTGTGTTTGAATTTGCCGCAAATGGTCGTGGCAGCTTTTGAACTGGTTCAAGTATGCGCTGGAGCCGCTGGTTTTTCTAGTGCGGTCACACTATCCTAACCGATATACACATATCGATTCTTCACTGCACTGTTGCAATGGAAAATGTTATTTACATTCGAATTCAAATAATGAATGTAAGTAAATTTGAATCGGTGATACAATTCAATCATTGGACAGAGGCACAGCAAAATGCGCATTTAATTAGATATTTAAATCGCTTCTTCGTTATAAAAATCGGGGATATATCCCTCATACACTTTACCGATAACTCGGGCGCATTCAAATAAATAACTATAAATAGAAATGAATCATTTTTAGATAATCTTAAGTGCGCCAGGCATTAAGATTGATGGCAGGCAGGCTGGGATCATCGCAGTCAATCATTTGGTTGCTGCAAAAAAAAAAAAAGTGTTGGTTCGGCTCATGAGCTCCCATGACACTTTCTGGGGTCGATTTCTGCGTTATTTTCTTACCCCGGAAAGTCAGCGCGGATAAAGGCGGCCACTGGCACTGCCTGGAGCGTTAGGCGATCGGCATTGTCGCAGATCAGACGAGCCATCGTTGTCTTTCGTATCTCCTGCAGCTGGTTGGGGGTAAAGGCGCCGGGATTGATGTCAGCATCGTTCTCGTAGTAGTAGCGATCTCCATGCTTGAAGCGCGCAAACTGATCGGCAATGATCTCGGCAAAGGTAACTCCCACAATGCCACCCTCAACAGCCTTCTCTAGGAGTCCACCAACCCATAAGTCAATGTCATCAGGCGTCCCATAAACGCGTTCCAGCTTCTGGCCAATCTGTTTTTTGGGGTGGGGCAAAATCGAATCATTCATCATCCAACCATTCATTCTCAAAGCACTCATACCTCACGGGGAAACTGATCGAAGCTCTTTAGCTTGGGGGCACCCATTAGCTCCAGATAGTCGTTGTAGCAGCGCAAGCCCTGGTCGCGTCCACGCTGTATATTTATGGCGGCCAGATCGAGCCCAAATGGATTATCGCCGCGGAACAGGAACCGACTTAGCTGCTCGCGAGAATGAAGAATCAATCCATTAATAAAGATTCAAGGATAATAAGGTGGTATGAGATGATATTATTTACTCCCTGGGTAATTGAGCTGTCGATCTGCTGCATGGGCTGGCTGTAGAGGGTCCGCAGCATATTATCGTAGAACTCACGCTTGCGCATGCGCGACGGATTGAACATCACATCCGCAATATTGATAACTTCATCGATGTGACCATGCTCGCCCCGTATACGGAACTTTCCATCGACACTGGAGCGGGGATGGCAGAGAATCATGAATCAAGTGTACAATATGTGTAAACAAATTGTATCGAGAAACCAACCTGGAATGGCCCATGCGATAGGCGGCGCCAGAGAATTCGTTGGTTATAGCCGGATTCACGTCCGGGCTGTAATCATGCGCATAGCCCTGATGGAGGGGCACCAGTCGGAAGCGCTTCATCTGCTGGGGTCCAATGATGATCGGCAGGAACTCGTTGTAGGTGATGTGCTGCAATTCGGCAATGACGATGCGTCGAGCCTCCTGGAACAGCCACTCATCACCGGCCGATCGATTGATTTGGGCCAGTATGTGGGCCACACGATTGTGCTCACGAGCTAGGAGTATCTGAAGGGTTATCAGCGATATGATCTGATTGGTGCGTCCATCTCCTACAGAGCTCGATATTCATTAGCCACAGGGGAACACAAGAATAAAGACTAGTGTTTTTACCCGACTTGAAGCACGACTTTCCAGCCTCCTCGCTGGGACACGCCTTCTTGTCATTCGCCAGCGGCAGAAGGTCCCGTCCAAAATCGTTCAGCATGCGCAAGCGTCCGCCCCTGAATGATCTCAGATCACGTGAGGCCTCCTGGCTGGAGCCGTAAACAGGCGAGGCGTCCACAAAGTGAGTCACCTTGCTCATTTGTTTGCCGTAACTTAGCTGGCAGTCGGGATTCGGCACAAGGGAGAGCCTCACCAAGTTCAGGCACCGTACGCCGAAGGCATTGTAAAACTCATCTTCCGGATCCACGGAGATCGGCATGCAGGCAAAGTGGCTCTGCTGCGGATTCAACGGCTCTTTTCCTCCAGGAGAACAGCATTGCACCAGATCCCCACCGTCGAGACGCACCGTGGAGGTCTGCGAGACATCATGTGCCTGCCAAAGGAAAGTGGAATCACTTGTGACAGCTTCTGCTTCTAATGAAGGGGAATATACACACCAAAAGCTGGCCAAACTGCATCACCAGAAGATTGTACTTGGGATGGGGACGATCGACGTCGGCCAGAAGGATGCGAGAGATCTGGCGGGCCCCCAACAGGGGAGTGCCGTCAGTCGAGTGGACACGGGGATTCCAGATGCCATCCTCATACGCCGGCGGCAGCATACGCTCCAAGGGCTGTCCGGCAGCGCCCCAATGTGACCGGGCTGGCGACGGATTGTTGCACGTCCCGTCGAAGCTGCGATACACGGATCGGATGTTCCGACAGATTGGCGGTGCCTGGCAGTGCTGGTTCAGCGGTGTCTCTGTGAACTTGACCGGTACGTTGTTGGTGATGATGTCGTCCACGGGAACCTGCTCCATCTTGCTGAAGAGCTGTGTGGTGAAGACCTGCTCGAGGGCATTGTTGGACATCCCAAAGTTGTGCAGATCCTCCTGGGCCGTCGAGTGGAACACAATGCCGTGACTGAAGTCGGGCAAACCCCGACGAACGGGTATCTGGGCCACACCATGCATCAACTGCTCAAAGTTTCGCCGGGCCTCATCTAATACAGCGGGCGACAGAAAGCTGGGAAAATCCGCGCGACGCTCCCTGCTCTCCGAGCGCGGAGCGGTGTGGTTCTGGCCCGTCTGACAGCAGTACCCGAATTTGCCGGCTGGAAGGTCGCAAATTTGCGGCTTCTCATGGCTTTTCATACGAACATGGGCTGGACACTGGATTTGTGGAACGCATTTCACACCGACACATGGCAGACATTTTTTCAGCAGCCCACTGGTGGCTAGAAAGAGATTAACATACATACATATGTACATAAGTAGAGAGATAACCGTAACTATAACTGTGCAAGAATGCGCTAGAATGGGACGACACTATTGTCACAAAATAACCGTTCTTTGACGACCTTACGCAAATCACTCGGAAAAAATGCATCATTTCATCATTCTTTAATTATTAATAGCTGCACATTTGGATTAATAGGATCAATCACTTACCTGTGCTGGCTTCTATAGTTCCAGTTGGAGCTGGGGACACAGGTGCAAGCGTCTGCTGATCATCAACTTCCAAACCGTTGCGGTTCTGCCGTGCAGAAAATGCCGCTGCTGCTGAATTCTCAAATTGACACAAGAATAAAACAAGCACAGAAACCCAAAATATGCGACACATTTTTCTAATTGATCAACTGGATCAATACATTAATAGCTTAGTAAAACCTATTTTATTTTTCGATCCCAATAAGCGCGAAGATTAAATGCAGAGTGTGCGCAGACTCGCCGACTTGTCGACATTGATATCGATAACTGCAGTGTGGCAGTCAATAAGATATGCTAATATCCGTCGATTTTGATATTCCGTTTAATGTTACTAGTTAAATAGGATGCTGAGCTCTAAATAAATAATTTTATTCCATAGATGAAACAATTTTCTACAAGACTGATTAATCTTAATAACTCCGCTTATTGGGTTCTTTCGAAAACAAGGTTTAAACAAAAAAGGTCAAGACATAAAACGTAAGTGAGCATGAAATGCGACGTAAGAAAACGTAAGTGAACATGAAATGTCACGTCATTTGGAAACTTAACTGGTGGTATAGACGTATTTATACCCTTTTTCATTTCATTAATATTAAAATTTTTTTTTTCCTAGCTGCTTTCAAACGTAATTAATAGTGCATTTTGCACATATCTACATTTATTGACCCAATAATGCATTTGATGAATTTATTATTATTAACAAAGCGATCCCGATACCCATTTTCAGTCTTTATAAAAAGACCAAAAGCCGTAAAATTTTCTGAGATAGAGACTTACTAGTTTCTGCAATAATTGGTTCCTAGTAAAACAAACTTTTCCTAAATTCTATAATATCCAGGTCCTAAAGGGTATGAAAATGTTGCCATTCCGTGAAAATGTTGTGGGACAATGTCGCTCGATTCGCGACACATGTTGCTGGCCCATATAAAAAAATGCTGCCAACGGTAAAATAGGTAAGTGAGAGTGAAATGTAAGGGAAATTGTTGGGATGATGTTGCCTCCACAAAATCCCTCAAAAAGTCCCAGAAAAAGTCCCAACAAGTACGGTAACAAAATATCGATATTTTTCGAAAACAAGGTTTAAACAAATAAGGTAAAATAAAACGTCCATTATAACTAAGCGGTAACTACACATTTCCTATGTATATATTAACTACATATTTACAGAGTATGGACACAGCTCTGATGAGAAGATTGATCGGTATCGGGTTCACCCCTGACTTAATGAGCGCCAACAATTTTCAATTCAAAACAAAAAAATTTTGGAAAAATACAACCGAGGTAATTAATGGAAGTACAGGAAATGTTCTATTCAATTTATTAACTGGATTGCAGATGTGCTTACATTATAATTTTTAATATGTACCATCATTATTAATTCAAAATTAAACTTTTATGTATGTATTTATTTGGTCCTTGTACTAGCACTTGAGCCATAGCGTATATATAAAATATATACATACGTAAGCGTAAATATATATGTATATTCTAATGATTCCAAATCCATTACTAACCAATTAATTTTCGTGTAACATTTTGTAAATCCAAGCAATGATTAAACAATGATCTACTGTGTATATTTTTTAATTAACTTTAATTGACTTCAGGAAGGTTTTACTAAAGTGCTGGATGGTTGAAAAAAAACAGCGAAAGAGTATATACAATTAAAGTCTGAATTGATGTCGGAAATTGCATCCCATCCTTATCCGCCGACAATTCCCGTATTCCGAAAATATGGAAAGTATGGCACCACCATAAAACCGATGGTTTCACAACCATGGATTCACAATACCTAGCAGATTATACGATAATGGATTCGCAACGTGCTGCATCGTGTTGACCCGTTGTTCAGAAAAACTGAAAAATTCTGCGATAATAAATTAAATGGAAAATAATTTATTTAATTGTTTCTTAACATATTTTGATGGTATTAATCAACTAAAAATAAATAGTGTACTTATTATTTTGACCAATAGTGTATACTGTTCTCTGACAAAAGCTGATGTAAAGCAAAAGTTAATATATGTGAGCTTCTGTGGAGTGACATGTCACATGTCAGAAGGTGAAATGTAGAACATCTAAGTAAAACCATATCGTGAAATTTCATAGCAACTGGGCGGTTAATTTGAAAGAATTCGCCAAGGCTGTTTTAATTTAAATAAATACCGCGAAATGCATTGCAATTGCACATAATCTAAGCCTAATCTGATTACTCCATATTGTTCCGTTCACTTGCTTTTCAGACAAAAAGTGCAGATGCTGACGCGCCTGCTTTGGCCTCCTCCTCCTCCTCCAGCGCCATCGTTTTCGTACTTATGCAGCAGACAAGGCTGAAAATCGGTTCCTGTGAGTGGGAAAAGGATTTCGATGGGCATACAATTGAAGGAAGGGTATTCGAGTCCAGCTCTCTTACCTGTCTGCAGTGTGCTGCTCAGATGGGTGATGTAGCTGCTGGCCAGGCGGATGATCTCGATTTTCGAGAGCTTCCGATTCATAGGCTCCGTGGGTATCATACTGCGCAGGGCCTCATATGCGGCATTGACACTATGGATAAAGGATAAGGGGTGAGAGTGGAGGGTGAAGGGAGAAGATCTAAGTGCTTAGAGCTGGGCTATTGGACTCACTTGAAAGTCCTGTAGCGCTCCCTGGCATTGATCTTCTGCCTCGGTGGCCGCCTCCTGCGGCCTCCTGCCTGCGAGTCCTCGGAATCGCCGGCTCCTCCACTGCCACTCCTACTCCCATCGCTGGGACTCTGGCTGTGGCTGTGGTTGTGGCTGTGGTTGTGGCTGTGGCCGTGGCTGTCGTGGGTGAGGGCCGTGAGCAGATACGAGGCTGTTGCTGCTGATGAGATCGCCATCCGTTTGCCTCGACGATCGCTGACTGAATGTAGCACGCTGCCGCCACAGCAGCTCTTACCCAGAATCTCTGCCTCTGCCACCGCATCATCACAGGTCCAGCCCCTGGTCTGCTAGTCCGCTGGTCCGCCGGTCCGCTGGTCCGCTGGTCCACTGGGCCTCTGCTAAATGAATTAAGTCATCGCCAAGTGACGACAAATTGTGCATGAAGAGACACACAACAATAACGAGAGCAATTCTTACATTGCCTCAGCGCGCACTTGTCAAAACAAAGCCGCGCAGCCAGCTCCCTCTCCCTCTCACTCTCACTCCCAGTGTGCCCGCCCCCTCCATCTCTTTTCCTCCGGACAAACGAAGCACTTGTACAATATTAATGGCGCATCCGATCCGATCCGTTCCAAGGATAAGTACTCATCTTCATTTGTCCATCGATAATTTGTTTAGCCAATTTATTTGTTGGTTTTGTGTGCGGTCTGCCTGCCGCCTGGAAAACGGAAGTGGCCCTTGCGGACCCTTGCCCCCTGGAAGAACACACATGCCACGCATGCGTTCAAGTGCGGCATGCGTTGCTGTTGCCCCTGCCCGTTGCCTCTCTCCGAAGGCATTGAGTCAGTCAGTTCCGTGGAATGTTCCCAGATGGATAATCCAGATATTTATAGACTGGAAGTGGCGGCCAACCGCTGGAAGCCAGCCAGTCAAGAGGTGTCGATGTGGTGGTTAATGAAAACATGCCTACTTTTAATATTAAGAATCATTTTATTTATATTTTATACACATTTTGTCGAAACATTCACTTAGGGAGCTAGAAAAAAATCATAATGAGAAACAAACACAATTCGCTTAGGAGTAGAGGGATGGATGCCTATGAACAAATCCAGTTGGTGGAGGGAGGGGTGAGAGGGGGGGCACAAAACATGGGACGTGGCATATATATTTGATACGAGTATATCTGTTCTTTGAGTGTGTTTAGATGTGTGTTTGTGAGGGTGGCAAATAGCAATTGGATAAAACAAAAAAATAATAATAATAATAATAGTATATATGTATGTATGATCGAGTATATTTTTCTTCTTGGGGGTGTGGGGGGGGTTGGGGGAAACTTGATATGTTTTCCTCATCTGCAACCTCCTCCTCTCCTTCATTCCTTTATCATTTCGTTCTCTTCATATTTCGTTTTTTGTTTAAAATAATTAAAAATAATAGTAAATAAAACACCACAGTCATGATTTTTAATAGAACACAAAATATACACAAAAATTGTAGTGAGAGAAGGATCCGTACGGGGAACGGGGAGTACAAATTAAGGAAAAGCTCAAGGGAGGAGGGTGTGAAAACTTGCAAAAGTGGCAATATATTTACAAAAGCCGAAGAGAGAGAGCGAAGACAGCACTAGGCGGGGCCTGAAGTATTCAGATATTCAGGCGTTCTTTTATCAATATATTCATATGTATAGATATAGATATTCATATTCACATCGTGTTTTATTTGTTGTTTTTGTTTGAGTTTTATATTTGTTAATTTTTATTAAAATATAAATAAATTTCTTTCTTTTCGTTTTTCGATTTTCAGTATTTCTTGTCTTTCCTTTTCTTTTCATTTCTTTTACTCATGTCTCTTTTTTTTCTATATTTTGTTATGAAAATTTTGCTAAACGTTAAAAAAAAATGTACATTGCCAGAAGGTTTCTGTTTCTGTTGTTGTTGTTGTTGTTTTTTTTTTATCAAATGAGTGGCGCGTGTATGTGTGTGTGTATATGTGGGTCGAGAGAGGGAGATAGAGAGAGAGACAGACAGACAGTGGGGACGGGTAACAAGATGGGGTGGGTGGTGGGGGACAGTGTGTGATCTGTTGCATTTGACTCTGTACAGTTGAGTGTGACTTGACTAAATCGAGGGCGAGGGCGTGGCCAGTGCTGGGATGGAGCCAAGGCCGGAGGGGAGCCAGGGAAATCCGATCCTCGGGGCTTAGATCAGCGCCGTTATCAGCTTGGCCTTGAAGTTGACGAACTTCTCGCTGGTGGCGGCCACGCGCTGCAAAGAGGAGGACAATATGATTACAAATCGATCGATCGATGGGCCACGATAGTGACAGGATGGGATGGAGGAGCACTTTCTGCTTACCAGAATCAAATCCTGCACCAGATTGGCCAGGCCACGATTGGCCAGGACGACCAGGCGCGTCACAGGGCCGGGAATGCCCTCGGTGTAGCCATCGGCATTACGGGTGCTGTCCCCGTCCGTGTCGTCGGAGCCGAGGCTGCCGCCGCCGAGGCCGCTGCTGCTGGCCCCACCGCCGCCCACGGAGTTGGCGGCCTCATCGCCCTGCTGGGTCTGGACGCTGCCCGAGAAGAGCTAAACAGATAGAAGAGTAGAGTGAGAATAGTGGATTGACTGGAGGAGAGGGACTGGAGGATTACACTCACCCGCACTACATCGAGCAGGAAGTTGCCGGAGCCGCCGGCTCCTAGGCTATTGCCGCTGGGCGAGCCACCGGCACCGTTGCCGCTGGACCCACCGGCCAGACCCGCACCGCCGAAATTGAGGAACCTTTTGAACAGATTACTATTGGGTGGGTGTGTGCATTCATTCCATTGGTGGGTGGTTTGGATTTCGTGTGGTTTTGTTGTTGTTGATGTTGTTGTTGATGTTGTTGGTTTATTGTTGTGAAAAGTGGAGGAGGAAAGTGTAAGATTAGTCGAGTGTCTTGGGTGGAATTTTCACTTGAGTTTTCACTAAAAAGTTAATGCTATCGATAGACTCTAAGTTCGATCATTAATCGAACAGTTCTACCGATAATTGAAGTGATGTAATGGCCAATTCATGGGTGTAGTCATGTGACTCCTCCTGTACCGATTGTGGGGCACGGCACTTACCTCTTGTTGCGGTCATCCAGCTCGGCCGTCTCCTCAGCCGAGTCGAGAGTCAGCTCATCGATGGCCGGCGACTTGGACTCCGACTGCTGCAGATCATTGGTTGTCAGGGCCTTGACATCACTGAGGCTGGCCGTTGGCGAGGAGGATGGGCCACTGGATGTACTCAGTGTGGGAAGTTCGTTGTTGAAGCTCAGCTGAATGGGTTCGTTGGACTTGAGGGGTATGGGGGCCTGGGCAACGGGCGAGGACTGGGAGGCAGCGGCGGCCGCCTCCGCCTCCTTGACCTGGCGGGCCACGCGAATGGTCTCCTCGAGCTGCTTGTTAATCGCCGACAGATCGATTTGTGTATCGGTGGCGCCACCGTTCTGTGTTATCGGGGGAGGGTTGCAGTTTGCAAGTTGGTTGCAGGTGGTGGCATTTTTTCGGGTATGGGTGCGGGTTCATATTCAGGATTTTCATTGGTTTTTATGGTTGGTTGGTTTTTTTTAAATTTTTTATTTTAAAAATTTGGAATTTTGGCGTTGATTATGTGCGATTGTGTGTGTGGGGGGGGGGGGGGGGGGTGGTGTGTGTGTGTGTACAGTGGGCAGTGGGCAGTGGGCAGGGCGGTTGGGCAACAGGGATCAGGTGTGGGATAAAGCATAGGATTCGGCGCAGCGTAGTGTGGTGTTTGTTTTGTGTGTCGAGTGTGTGTGTGTTTGTGTGTGTGTGTGTGTGTGGGTGTGTGTGGGTGTGCGCGTGTGCGCGGGTGTGATTAATGTGATGTTAGGTCGATTTAAGGTTAGGTTGAGGTAGAGAGGGAGGCATGTTATGGCATTGTTGAAGTAGATTTGCACAATCGATTTGTTTGGTTGATCGATTAATCGTTTCGTGGTGATGAGGCATGGATAAATGCACGTGCACAAATGCGTTCGATTTCGATTTCGTTTCGATTGTTGTTTGATTGCCCAATGCAGTTATCGGTGGTCAGTTATCGGTTATCAGTTTATCGTTTTATTTTATTTTTTGTGAGTTATTGATATTGCACAAATCGAATCGGGTTTTAATGGAACATGAAAATAAAGAGAAAAAGATACAAAAATAAGCAAAAGAGAAAAACAAAAGGAGTGGAGGTGGAGAAGGCAGTAGTATAGGCGAAACGGAGCAAAATGGCGCCAAACCCAGAGCTCTTCCGGTATTCGAGTTCATATTGCAAAATTGCTTCAATATCTCTGGACTTCAGAGGAGAAATATCTACATATAATAACTATTGTATCGGGAGGAATGGACTGGAAGTTCTTGCGCATCTGTTTGTCGACTCTTTTGTTTTTGCTTCTTTGTTCTTTGTTCACGGGGATCGTGGAATGCAATAGACGATCAATAGACGGCACACGGTGCACGATGATGCAGGTGAGTGCGGGAATGAATAAATACGTATGTACATATATAGAGACGGATATAGATCGCTTTTGTGGATGCTTTGGATGTGCGAAACGATTTGGGTGAGAAGTCGGAGATGTGAATGAGGGTGAGGGTACTCATGAGTATGAGGATCGCTCTCCCAAAACAAAGAAGAGTGACTCGTTTCGATCAAATGTGAGCAAAATGCGTGACTCGTTTTCCCAAAAAATGTCGAATGGGTTTCGCAGTCTGTCTGGGAACCAAAAAGTGTGAATGAAATATATAATATATAGGTATAGATATAGATGTAGATATAGGGAAAGATATCTGGAGCGAGTATGTTTTCAATAGCAAAAGTCATACGAGAGAGGAGTAAACATTAATTCGGTATATTTGGAAATGTATTAAACAAATTTCTTACACAACTAATACAATATAAATGTAAAATATATTCTTGTAAAAAACACCTACTAGCCTAAGGACGATTGGATGAGGGTGCGCATGAGGGAGAGGTACAGAGATAGACAGAGATACACATATGTATAGATAAATGCATGTAGAGGTTCTGAGTGAAGGTAGGAGAGGACAGAGGCAGATAGAGTCAAGTTGTAGAGAGATTAGGAGAGACAGACAGAGACAGAGAGAGAGAGAGAGATAGAGAGTAGTAAAGCGAGCAGAAGACACAGAGAGGGAGAGACAGATATTTCTTGTGCTTTCTTGGGTGTGTGAGTGGGAGGGTGGGTATGCGTGTGGGTGTGTGCTGAAAACCAGTGTGGGAAATGTGATTTCAAAACAATTTCAATTTCGTGTTGGTTAACAATTCCAATTTCATTTCATTTCCTTTAACATAATTTGTGCGGATCTGTTGTTGGGGGCTGTTGTGGTGGCTGTTGTTGTTGTTGGGGGTATTCTTTTAGTCGCTGCACGGAAAAATTTAATAGATATAAAAACCCATTTAAGTGTCATCTTTTTTTTTTGGGAGGTTTCTCACAGTTGTTGTAGCAAATGGAACGCACATTTTGTTTGTTTTGTTTACAGCGTGTCAGTCGACTCAGTGGTGGTTGAGGTGGTGCTGGCTGTGGTGCTGCTGCTGCTCTTGTCCACCGCATCGATCTCATTGTCATCGTCGGGCTCGAAGGTCGGCAGCTCGATGGTCACGCGCGTCCCACTGGAGTCGCTGGACGTGGAGGAGGAGCTACCGGAGGAGGTGCTGTCACCCTTGTTGCTCTCGTCATCGTCGTCGTCGAAGTCCGCATCGAAGCTGGTCCTTGCCGCATTGGCGCTGTTGCCCTGGATGGCCGTCCTGAGCACCGTGGGTCCTAGGGTACGCAGCAGCTTGGAGATGATGCGGTTCGCTTGCTCATCGATTTGCTACAACAACCAGGAATCATCGATTCGGATTCGGTGTGTGTGTGTTTGGTGCAGATTGCAGGTTGCATGTTGCAGGTAGCAGGTGGTAGGTAGGTGCAAAAGGGGCAGTTTTTGGGAGATTAGTTTACTTGAATGTGGTTACATACAGGCAGGGGGGAGGGATGGAGTGGGTCAGTGGTCGCTACTGGAAGGAACTTGGAACTGGTGGGGGAGGGTCTCTAAGGTATGTATATATGTATATATATGTATGTATCAACGATAGGAATGCTTCATAAATGTGCTGTGGGTGACGTCTACGAGGATATCCAATGGTTCGACTGATGTGAAGGTGGCTTGTGACTGGAATGTGGTTCAATGTTTCTTCACCAACGGTTCAACAAGTGGGCTTAACATTTTTTGAAACATGCTGGAATGGGATCTTGAAAAGCAGATTGACCACAAACCATGCTCGAGATGGTCTTAAATCAGATTAAGAGTCGGTTTCTCGACATCGGAGATATTCAATAATCTACGCTTGAGCCCTTGGCTCTCGCTTGAAGCCTTGAGGAAAACAATTTTCGTTGTCGGACAATTTTTCATTCCGAAGTCGAGAAATCGCGCTTTATTCGATGTGGATTCAAGGTCTTTAGCTTTGAAGTTCCTTATTGAAGAACCAAGTCAGAACCATTGTTGAACCGTTTTAAGTTTCAATCCAAATGATGAGTGGATTTCTCTGAGTGGCTTTGAGAATGAGACTGGAAATGCTTTCTGCTAAATGATGTTTCGACGATGCTTTCTTCTTGTTCTTCTTCTTCTGTGGATGTTTCTGTTGTTTTTTTTTTCTGTTGGAGTGATTGTTGTTGTTGTTGTTGCTGTTGTGGTGGTTGTTGCTTTAAATCCTTAGCATTTTTCAGATCAATCAAATACTGGCAATAATTTCGTTATGTTGCCCGTTGTTGGTGGTGCAAGGGTAGTTGTTGTTGTTGTTGGAGATGTGGTTGTTGTTGTTGTTGTTGTTAGATTATCTCTGGTTGTAATAAAATAATTGGTAGAATTTAATAAACGATTGATATCAGCGATGATGGTTAGCAATTGTGGATCGTCGATGCTATTGTCTGTGGGAAACTGGATGGCGGTTTTGGTAGGTACTGGAGGGGGATTTTCAGTTGTGGTGGTGGTGGTGGTGGTTGTTGGTGTGTTGGTGGTTGTTGTTGTTGTTGTTGCTGGCGTTGTGGTTGTAGTCACTGGCTGCAGGGAGCGCGGCAACAACTGGATAGGAATCTCCACACTTTCGGTGGTGGTGGTCGATGTAGAGGTTGTGGTAGTTGTGGTGGAGGTGGGACTGGGACTGGATGAAGATGCTACTAAAGTGGGTAAGCTGTCACCTTTAGTTGTCGCCGCCGCCGTCGTTGTCTCTGGCTCGAATGTCGGCAAATCAATCTTCACCCGCGAGCTGTCATCGCTGCCATTCACCTCATTGGTGGCCGCTGCTCTTGCTGCTGTTGATGTTGCTGTTGCATCACTCGAGCTGCTGCTTGGTGCCGCATCGTCATCGTCATCGAAATCGGCATCGAAATCAGCATCGAAATCGCTGGCTGGCGTCGTACTGCGTCCGCCCGCACCACCGGCACCGCCCCGATTGCCGGCCAGTATGCTATTGAGGACGCCGGGTCCGGCCACCCGGATCACCTGGGCTATAATGCGATTGACTATCGAGTCGATTTCCTATCGAGAGAGCACAAGAAAATATGCAACAAAAAACTTTCAACACACTCTGAAACTGAGCTCCATGATTGTCTTGGTGTATGATTCTTTGGTGGTTTGGTGGTTGGTGCTTCCACATGAGAGATGCTGATGCTGATGTTGATACTGATGCTGGTCTTTGTTGTCGAATGTGTCGATTGTTTATCGATATCTGTTTGATTTCTTGTGCTGATTGATTGCTCATTGCAGGACTGATTCATTGATGATGATCTTTGGCCAATTTTTGAATGGTTTTGTTTCTTGTTTCTTGGTTTTTTCGCCTGCTGAAAACTCAAAGTGAGATTCGAATTTCTGGGCTGTATGTGTGTGTGTGTGTGTTGGTTGGTTGGGTTGCTGTGTCTGTGTCTGTATGGCGACGTGTTGGTGTGTTGGGTGTTGGTTCAACCTTTTCTACTTGGTGGTGCTGGCGTGCGGAGAGGGGTTGGTGGTGGGTTGGTTGAGTGCACTCTTGTCAGGCAGCACCAGGGACATGCAAACGGGAATCGAGGAACCAGGGAGCAGGGAAATCCAGCTAATCCACTAATAACCGATATCAGAATGTGCCAATTTGGTGTTCGGGGAAATGCCTTAAGCTATATCAAAATATATATTTATATATATGGATGGATATATTGGTTAGATTATCGGGTTGGGTCTTGGCTCCTTGGTCTGGCCAGCAAACTCCCGATCGGGCTCAAAGCGGGTCAACTCCTCGGGCAGGCTCTCATAGTCCTTATCGCTGGACGGTTGCTCATCTTTGTCCCCGTTTCCGTTATCGGTATCGGTATCGGTATCGGTATCGTCCTCATCAGACAGTCTCGGTATCGTTGGATCGAATGTTGGATTGAGAACCGTCCCGAGGACGACGGGCCCGACGCGTGACAGCACATTATTGACTAGACGATTGATTTGCATATTGATCTCCTACACGGAACACATATTTCATTTCGTTTGATTAAGTTTGAGGTGTGACTGATTGATTGATTGATTGATTGAGTGATTGCCTAGCCCTAATCTAGTCTGGGTCTGGGTCTGGGTCTTGGTCTGGGAAGGAGCAGAGTTAGATGTCTGAGTGGGGAAGGGTGGTGGGAGGTTTGGACTTTGAACTTTTTTGGCGGCATTTCTCTGAGACAGACGGAGAGGGAGGAGAGACAGAGAAGGAGAGAGAACAGGGGTGGGGCGATATATACATATATGTATGTATATTAATGTATATATAGTTAGCTTCATACCTTGGTTATATCTGGAAACAGTTCACGGAGCAATCCAATCGTTCTTTTATTGCGATCGGCTATCAATTGTTCTTGATCTTTGGCGCCCAATGTCAAGACATCGATTTCCTGTAAAAAACATGAATGAATGAAATAATCCGACAATCGTTGGATGTCTACACTAATGTATGTATGTATGTATATCTATTGCATAATCTGCCAGAGAGCAGTTGAGGAAGACGAATTCAAAGAAAGAAAATAAAACAAAACAAAACCAAAAACCAAAAACAAAAATACCCCCGAAGTGGCCGCAAATTGACAAAAAAAAAAACTTTCACTTTAGACAATGAGTTTTAGCCTTTGGCTCAGTGACTCTGCCACTGCCACTACCACTGCCCCCCACCCCTATCCGTGCCCCTGCCCCTGCCATTGCCATTGCCTCTTGTGTCATTTGTGCAATCAAGTTTCAAGTGTAAATTGTAAATTGTGATTTGTAATTTGCGATTTGCATGTGGTTTGCTTTTAGCTCTTCTCTGTGGTTACTTCTATCGCTGCAGGCCTTTCCCTGGGTCTCTGGCCCTGCACCACATTGAGCCACTAAGTGGGTGGCTCTTGAGCCCAGCCAGGGCACAGCTTCAGCTTAAGCTTTAGCTTCTCCGACAGCCAAATGACTTTACAAAAATGTTGTTAACGTTAATGGGCTATTTCGAACAACAATAACAACAACAACAACGACAACAACTCTTGGCTAAACTATGAAAATATTGCACAATAAATTTTGAAAATTGCATTAAAATTGCATTTTGTGGGAGGGCGGAATGAATGAATCACTGAATGAATGGGTGAATGGCTGAATGGCTGGGGGAGGCAGCAACTAACTTGGACAATCAACAGCACGAGTCACTAAGCATGCAACAACAGCAGAAGCAACAACAGTAACAACAGTAACAACAACAACAACCACTTCTTACTTGCAGCAATTGTCAAGGTGCCAGGTGCCAGGGACGGGGGGAATGGGGCGCCCAAGCAGCACAATCTAATAATATACCATCAACACTTTAACAATTGGAAAAGTTTCTTCCGCCCCTCTAACTTTTCCCTGAGAGACAGAGGACGGTTGTGCCAGAAGCAGAAGCAGAAGCAGGCCCAGGGACAGGGGCAGGGGCAGCAGCAGGGCCAAAGGTGTCCATTTCAATATCGGACAATGCACGAAGATAAAACCCACTCAAAGTTGTTTATACCCTTAGCGTTAAAAGAAGCCTTTGCGATCCGTAGGGGATCTTTGTTCTTAACATTCCGTGTTAACAGCACACGCTTTTAGCTAGCGAACAGTTCGGTAACACAACTCTGTTAAACAGCTTTGTTGAACAGCTATGTTAAAAAGCTCTGTTAAACAGCTCTGTTAAACAGCTCTGTTCAACAGCTCTGCTGAACAGCTCTGCTGAACAGCTCTGTTAAACAGCTCTGCTGAACAGCTCTGCTGAACAGCTCTGCTGAACAGCTCTGCTAAGCAGCTCTGCTAAGCAGCTCTGTTAAACAGCTCTGTTAAACAGCTCTGTTGAACAGCTCTGCTAAACAGCTCTGTTCAACAGCTCTGTTCAACAGCTCTGTTCAACAGCTCTGCTAAACAGCTCTGTTAAACAGATCTGTTAAACAGCACTTTAAAACAGCTCTGTTAAACAGCTCTGTTAAACAGCGTTGTTGAACAGCTATGTTAAAACGCTCTGTTAAACAGCTCTGTTAAACAGCTCTGCTAAACATCTCTGTTCAGCAGCTCTGCTAAACAGCTCTGCTAAGCAGCTCTGTTCAAGAGATGACAGTTAACAGTGGTTCGCTCTGTTCTATTTTGAACTGCATTAACATTAACATTTTTTCTGATATATGGCGTTTAAGAATACATACAGATATCATTTTAAAAGTGGTTTTCGGTCAGAAACAGGGTTCATATTTCCCATAGTGCATTTGCTGGAAGAGGATCTATTGTCTCTTCGATTATTATCTGTAGTGCTGGATCTTTAATACGTATCTCCGTTGCATAAGATGTAACTTTGGGTTGACAATATTTCCATTGTTCTTAGATGAATAATAGTAAATACCTGTTTTATTCGAGGTTCAAGGTGAAGACCCCTGTGCAAACCACATCAGTATGCCTATGTTATCCCGAATTAATTTCATTTGGCAGAGTATCGCAATGAAATTGTCACGTTTTTCAGCTGGAAAACTTTGGGAATGCTTCGCGCAGCCAAAGCTACTTAAAGGTAAAAGATTCGAAGCGGAATGGCCCCAGCCCCAGCCCCGTCCCCCAGTCCCAGTGCCCAATCATTCTCAGGGCTCATTCAGCTGAGAGTGTGGCACCTCCTGCTGCTGCTGCACCTCCTGATGTTGCCTCTCTGCTGTGCTGCTGCCACTCTGCTGTGCTGTTGCAGTGTTTAATTGACTCAAAAGTCGGTGCGGAAGTTGACTTTTACACGCGGGCGGAAGTCAGCAGGCAGCGGCAGGCAGCACCAGCGAAGATGATTATGATGATAATGATGATGGGGCGGAGACATGGCATAAAGTAAACTTTTGCTAGTTTGGCCAACAAACTGTTGCCACTTGCCACTTGCCATCTGGCAGTCCCTGTCTCTCTGTCTCTCCGTCTCTCCGCCACTCTGCCACTCTTCCTCACAGTGCCTCTCTGAAGCACTATTCATCATATTTTAAGCTGTCTGTCAGTGTCAGTTTAGTGCGACAATTGTTTGGATAGACAGAGAGACAGTCAGACAGACAGACAGAAAGTACTTGGAGGCAAAAGTTGCCATTTTTATGGGACATCTTAATGAATTTCAAATGAGTTCAGGTCCAGGAGCCATGCCAGCACTGGCAAACGTCATTAAAGCGAATGCTGTGAATTTTAAGCAGCTGCCCCCAAGCCCCGAGCTCCAAGTATGTTGGGAATTTTAAGGCAAATGCGGAAGAAGCCACTGCCACTGGCAGGCGGACAGCTCGTAGGCTTACACATGTACATAAATATTTATATACAATACAATACAGATAGTAGAATCGAATGGACTATGGACTGGGCTGCTCACGGGGCCATCTCTAGCTCCAAGTCGCCCCTAATCGATTCGCATGCTCGGCTCGGATCGGTTAAAGCCAGAGCCCAGCCAGTGATAAAGAAAAATTAGCAACATCGAAAAACGTTTTTGAAATAGGCTTCGACAGACTGACAACCACAGCTATAGACATAGCCATTGCCTTGACCTTAACCAACTTAAGGCGAGTCGAAACTTAATAAAAAATGCCACAAATAACTGTCATAGCTATCTATGCATACTCGTATATGGCCACATGGTATTCGTATTCGTATTCGTTTATGAAAAGAAACCCCCAAAGCAATCAAAGCCGAAGCGCAGGCCAGCAGTCGAGTCGAGTCGAAAACTAGATTCGATAAGCTACAAATTACGCATAAATTAGCCATGCAAAAAAATAATTCGTAATTTAAAATTTGAAACAAATTGAGTGGAAGATGGAAAACAGCTTTAAGGAGAAATACCAAATGCAAAGTGCGATGGCCGAAAAGAATAGACGGGTGACAGTGTCCGAGAGAGAAGAAAGTTCGAGAATCGCTTCGGGCATTGACCAACACTATTCTGTTGGCCTTAGCCAACACTGTTGAATGCTGAATGCCTGCTCGCTAAGTGCTCCTCAGCGGAGGCCACTGAAAATCAATTTAATTGCAAATGCGACCCCGTCGTGGTGCGTGTCATGATCAGAGTGGATTTATCTCTATGCCCCTAAAGTGCTAGCCACGCCCACATGCGGGCCACGCCTAGCCTAATGCCTAATGCTTAGGACACTCGCCAGCCAGCTTAAGACCTTGCTCAAGCAGACAGCACAGCAGCAGCGAAGCTAATAATAAATACACGACACCATAAAATTAAATTAAATTAAATTGCAAGAAAAAGACAAAACTAAACAAAACTGGAATTCGAAAATGAATAAATCAAATGCGCCCCACCATTGGATCATTGGTATTAATTATTCCCAAGTGTTTGCTAATAGCCAAAGGAAACATGTATCTGGCTTGATACCCTCTCAAAGAGGGTATATACTCGTCCATCAGCATCACCTAGTGAACTCTGCTCCAGTAAGCATGAGGCATTGGGCAAGGGTATCCTTTGATTTGGCGCCTAAATCTAGTCTTGCATTCATCATTGTTTTTTCTGCGACTGTATACATTTTCGGTTTCGACTTCATGACTGACAAGGCAACACGCGTCTCGTTTGCCACTTAACAAAAATGCAGCTACCAACAAATTGCCAGAGCTTAGAGTAAAATCGCACCTCCCCTCATCATCCCCATCCACCCATCGAGTGCAGTTGCCACAAATTGCGATTGACGATTTTCATGTCGCACAATGCGGCGGCATATGCGTGATATGTGTGCAACAGACCGACCGACCGGTGGAGGAGGGGCAGGCAGGGGTTGGCAGGGAGTCTAAACTTACATAAGCGGAATGTCTGTCGATCTGTCGGTCGGTCGGGGGGAAGGGGGGACTTGCACTTGGCAAGGAATCAAAAACGCTGTCGGTTGTGGGTGCAAAACCAAAGAAAAGATGACAGTGATAGTGACAAAAGAGAGTTCCAGTGGGGGAGGGGGCCGTTAGATGGTTTTGTGGCACAAAAAGAAAAGCATATTAGTGGGGGAGTAATGGTAATTGTCCTATTTGTTGTACCCTCACCGCGTCCAAGTCCAAGTCCAAGGGGTTTTCAATGAAGGATGACCAAGGCGTAGAAACTAAGCTGTGGCTCTGATGGCTGATGACTTATAGTCTATAAAGAACAGGTTATCATTGTATATACGATTGGGATAAGGATAAGGACTCGTCAGGGTATGGCAGTGTTCGTTGGGTTTCCGGACAACCGGCTGTTGTTATGTCATTTGAGCCACGTGCTGGGGCGCCAGCCAGCCAGTCAGCCATCGCCAAGGAAGCCAGCGAACGAACGGAAAAATAGAGAAAAGAGACCCAGTTGCAGTCCCAGCCTCAGTCTCAGACAAATATACAGACAGACAGACAGACAGACCAAACAAAATAGCAACTGCTGCTGCTGCTGCTGCTGCTCTGGCACACACACACACAATATGAATAGTTGTTGTACGGGGAGCACACAATGGAGATATCATTGCAGTTGACATCGCTGCAGCTCAGCAAAAGGAAAACGGAAAATTGTCCATTGCCTCTTCCATGGAGCTACTTAGTGGTTGGGGTTTCGGTTCAATCATCATTGTCATCCTCTCGTTAAATGATTTATGGCGCAAGGCATGTCAACACGCCGAGATGAACATCATCTGAAGCCCCCTGCCCTCCTCTCCACTCCCCTCCCCAGACAATGATGAAGAGCAGCACAATACAGATGGGGGCATAGCTCGTAGCGTGTGGGCTAATATATATACGTTTAAGTATAAGTAACTATATATCGGCATCATTATCGTATCATCGTTTTGTTTGGGCCACTTTTTGACCTAGTTTTCGCTTTCAGCCACAGCCACAGCCACAGCGAAATTGGGCAATGACAAACGCTTACAATTTTGTTTAACATTTTCGTTTGGAATTTTTTGTGGGCCCCGAGTGGGTGTGGATGATATTTCAAAATGCGTGGGCGATGCTCTTAAATGCATTATGCATGATATTCACACAACGAGTAGAGCAATCAAAGGTTGAACAACAGAGATCCGTGCAGATGTCCTTTGAAAGCTTTCGTTTTTAATAGCCTTCAGCACAAACACATGCAAATGCAAATGCAATATTTGGCAAATAAATATGTATATTTATATTTATCTCGAAGAGTCGAAGGAGAAGGAGAGGGCCAGGGGGAGGGCGAGGGAAGGGGCAGCAGACCAGAAATTTGTGCAAATTTGTTGCACAAAGTGAAAGCCATAAATTGACATAAAACAATGCTAAAACGCAGACCGAACAGTTTTTGGGTAACAAATTAGCACAGGGGCTGGCCAGAGCCAGAGAGTGTTAATTGCCCGGCCCAATGGTGCATGCTCCATGATCCATGATCCATCGAGGCTTTGACGATGATCGATCACGAAACTGAGGCCGTAATGAAAATGAAAATGAAATCGAAATTGATTTGGGAACGGGGGATTGGGAATGGAAATGGCAGTGGGAATTGTCGGGGAATTGTCTCGCTGGCAATTAAGTAATAAAATAACAGAGTGCTGCTGAAGCTGCTGCTGTAGAGTGCTGCTGCTGCAGCTTGCCCAACACTCGGACCGAGTAACCCAAAAGTCCGGTTTAGAGTGGTAGATTGTCGACAGGCAACAGGCCAACACCCAGCCAGTAAGCAGCAGCAGCAGCAGTTGCCAAGTAGCCAACTAGCAGCTGAGACTGTGACTGTGACTGAGACTGAGACTGCGACTATATCTGGCTAAGGAAACAGGTAACAAGTGTGCCAACTTCCTTGGAACTGGTTCGACTCGACTCGAACGCCGTGAGCTGGTCACGCAGGTCCGACGGGGGCCCAGAGACCCCAAGACCCGCATTCGGGTGCTCCGTCCAAAAAGTAAAAGGAAGTTTTTGCTGCGGCGTCTCGCCAAACACGTTGTCTGGGACGCTCTCCACCGATTTCCGCTCCGATCTCCGGAGCTTACTCATCCAAGTGCATATTTGCCAAGCAAATATGGTCGATAGGGCAACAGAGGCAGAGCCAGCGACTGTAGCAGCGGCAGCAGCAGCAGCAGCAGCACGCGCTACACTAAGCGAGGTTGGGCATGAAAGTATCGAATATCTCAATATTCGTTTATGTATGTGATTCTTATAATATAAGAGAACTTATGAATGGAGTTTTCATTGAAATTCCCATCATTATTCCCCAATCTTGTTACTGGAGAAGGAACCACGACCAGCAACAGGTCAGATCACACTCTGTGCCAGAACTCGTTTGGCTACCCTCGTGGTTGTTGGACTTACCTTGCCATTGGCCAGGGGTATCTGCAGCACATCCAGTTCCTGGTTGCCGGCGGGCTGGGGCACGGGAACGGCGCTGATCAGGCAGACGGCGCTGCAAAGGGCCAGCGCCAGAAGTTGCTGTCTGCTTGGCTGCCTCATGGTCTAGGGTCTAAGGTCTACCCTCTACGGTCTGTATCTCTATATGGGGAGATTTGAGTATGCGCTGGAAAGAGAGGTGGCCAGAGAGTTGTATATTAATTAATGAGATACACCAATGCAAACACACGGACGGATACACAGATACAGCCGGACAATCGATAAAGGTCGTCGCATTGACCTTCAGATGATGCGGCAGTTTTTTTCACGCTGTTTCTGTTATATCTCTCGCATCTTGTCCTACACCCAAAAACCGATGTCAATGATCAACGTTGAGCGTTAAACGTTAAACGAAATTAAAGCCAAAAACTCGGGTTGTTTGATTTCGATTTGATGTTGGTTTGCTGTTGGCTTGTCGGCTATTCTCGAGTCCAAGGTCCCTGACTGTCTGACTGCCTGCCTGCGTGCCTGTCTGCCTGCCGGCCTCCCGACATGCGGATGCTAACGATAATTGTCAATAGCCAAGCCACTAGCTCGGACGATACGCGACGCGCGGCGACATTTATTTGTTGGTTGGTTTTTGGTCAAGTTTAAATATTGGACATTTCTTGGGCAACACGGCGTATGAGTAATGCCGCGTGCAGTGTGTGGAAACGGCAGCAATTTACTCGTTTAAATCACAACAGAAAGCGCGGCAATAAGAATTATGTAATTTTTGTTGTTGTTTTCTTTTCACATTTTGTATTCGGCCAGCAGCAAACGCTGTGGCTTTATCCATAGCTGTATCTACATATGTATCTGTGTATCTTTAGCTTTGGCTATGGCTGTGTGCGTTTGTGCAAGCTTTTCAAAGAAATTGAAAGAGGCTCCCAGGCAGAGAGAGAGGGAGATAGAGAGAGAGAGAGCGAGTAAAAGAGGTAGTGCGAAAAGCACACCAAAGTAGGATCCATAATTACAGACAACAAAAATGTGAGAAAATGTGAGAAAAATGCATAAAAAACCTGTCGAGTCGCGACTCCAATTGAAGGGTTAGAGCGGAAGGGTGCCGGTGCCGGGTCGCAGCTAATTTTCGTTGGTCAACAGGTGGCGTGGTGAACGGTGAATCACTCCGATGGAGGGTGGGGGACGGGCTTAATGACAATCTTTTATTGGAGGTGAAGCTAAGTATACAGTGGGGGAAACCGCTAATTAGAACTGCTCGGACTTTGATATACGATCACGCGTACTCCGCAGTCTGAAAGGTTAAAGTTTAAGAACGAATCGGACAGACATAAGTACATAAGTTGGGAATATAGCCTGGGGATTATGGACACCAGGCGGTACTACAAAGAACTATGGGAGAACCCAGACTCAAGTTCAAAACTACAAACAAGTGCCATAAAGTACCTCCGTCTAAAGGTCAATGTTTCGAAACTATTTTAGAATTTTAATACATCTTTTTTAGGCTCTCAAGATAGCAGACATTATATATATACGGTTTGGTTTTCATTATGAAAGATCGTACATCGAAATGAACTTGAAAGTCTTTCGTTTTTGGTTTTCCAATTGACTTGTCAATCAATCCGACAATTTGGCAATGCCAAGGGATAGAGGGTTAGGGGAAGGTGTTGAAGAGGGCGCATAAAACACTTTTGTTCGCCAGTTTGTTGTGCGTGGCAACATGCAACATGTTGATAATGGTCAAGACAGAAAGAGAGAGAAAGAGAGACTTAACTTGGCTCAAAGACTATTAAAGTAGGGCGTAAGCAGTGCCTAAGGCAGACAAAGCAGAGAGAAAGATACAAAGAAAGAGATGGAGAGAGTGTTAAGCAGAGAGCGGGGGAACGAGAGAGGTGGGCCAAAACCGGCAACAACAGAGCCCCGCTGTTATGTCATCTGCCAACTTTTGCTTTTACTTTCGAGCTGCTCTCTCTCTCTCTCTCCCTCTGTGTGTATCTCTCTCCCTTTCGTTTGGGTTTTTAATTTATGTTTTCCTATGATCCATTTGCTTCTAACAATTGTTGCAAAGTGATCACCCAACGCCGATCCACTCCACACTCCACTACACCCTCCTCCCTGCCCAATCCTACATCCCCGCTCCAACGTGACTGGACATATTCATTTACCACTATATATCGGACTTTGCATACGGACATTTTGTTTTGTTTCTTGTTTTTATGATTGCTCGCTGGTTGGTTAATGCAAAAAAATTCGCAACAACAAATGTAAAACATTAAAAAATCAACAAAATGTGGCATTGAGTGCATGCATCGACATGGACATGTCGTAATTAAAAAACAACACAAAAAAACCCAGAAACAGAAACCGAAACCAAAAACTGAAATAATCAGGCGCCGAGGTATTGGCGATATCGAGGAGGAGATTTGCCAACTATTTTCATTTGGAGTTGAAACTATGGCAGCCAGTGACTTGGCAAACGGCAGATTGCCGACAGGCCTTCCTGCCACACATACATATACAAACTCCACGACTATCTCTTGACCTGGGAATGACTAATGGGTGGCCTCTACATAGAAGATGGTGCCTGATCTTCTGAGCGATCTTCGATCATTGATCTGTGAACATTGTTCTATTCTATTCCCTTTTTCCCACTATCACTCCCTCCCTTGGAAGCCTCTTCCCGCCCCACCACCGATCTCACCCACTCGACACTTGAAAACAACAACAGCAAACAGCAGCAACAGCAACAACACACAACACGAATACCGAAAAACGAAAAACGAAACACGAAACTTGGAAATTGGCAATCAAAAACGTTTTCTGTCTTCTGTTTTCAGTTAACCAACTCGCGCATTAATTGGGTAATCGAGAGACCAGCGTGGAATGAGTGCAGCAAATGAGAAATGAGGCAAAACCGTAAATAGTCCATCACACGCGTCATATTTTGGGGGTTTTTTTGGACTCTTTTTTTGGCTTTTGTTTTGGCATTTTTCACAAACAGAAATTTCTTGTAAGTGTAAGGCACAGCAAAAAAAATATATGTACAAAAAAATATATAGAAAAAAAACGGTAATGGAAGTTCAAATGAAATTTTTGGGTAAACTTTTGTGTAGTTTCTTTTCTGGAATTTCTGGAATGGCTTGTGCCAGCAGTTATTTGTGGTTTGATGTTTTTAGCTTTTGTGTTGGTTTTTGGCTTTCGGTTGGTTCGTTATTGAATGATTTTTGGCTTTAAATTTGTCTTCTTTTTGTCTTCTTTTTTTTTGGTTTATTATCGATGGTTTATTTTGGTTGATTTTGGTTTATTTTGGTTTACTTTGGGGCTACGAGTAGGAGTGTATCCTCACTATAACCGATCGACGGATCGACACACGACAGAGGTACGGAGTTACGGAGATACATACGCGTTGATCGACTGCCTGCGGGGGGCTGGGCTGCGTTGGGCTGGGCTGGCTTCCAAAACAGCAAACAAACACGAAACAAAAACAAAAATGGGGTGGCAACAGTTGCGTGGATCCGCTGGATGCAACAAACAGTAAACAGTAAACAGTGTCTTGTGTTTCTCGTGGCCTGCCTGTGGTGCTGTGCCTGTGCCTGTGCCTGCTCTGCTCTGCGCTGCTCTACGCTGCTCTATGTGGTCTGGGCTGTTGGGCCTGCAATTGATTACTAACGTGATTTTATCACACACAAGCGACTAAAGCTCGAGACAAAGCGCGCTGGCCGGAGCAGAGCTGCCAGAGCAGAGCGGAGCAGAGCAGAGCGGAGCAGAGCAGCGCAGTGTCAGCCGCTTAACGCCTCGGCGACGGCGTCGGCGATGGCGTCGGCATGGGCATCGGCGTTGAGCCGAGTCTCGGTGGCGTCTTGTCCGCGTCTCGAGCTGGCTCAAAAGCCTGGCCAAAATGAAAACGAAAGTGAGCCAAAAGCCAAGCTTCAGCTCAGAGTCGCTTTGTCTCTGCCTCTGCTTCTACCTCTGTTTCTGTCTCTATCTCTCTCTCTCTCTCTCTGAGCTTGACCAGACTTTTGAGTGATTTTCGGGTTTCGTTTTTGTGATATTTTTCCCCGCTTTTGGTTGTTGTTGTCGCTTTTGGCCAACACGATTACGCGAAAAGTTTCCGCCTCGTGACTGCCAGCTTCACTTTGTGAGGCAGTCAGTCCATCCCATCCCATCCCATCCCTGTCCGTCTATAGGCCTGTCCGTCTATAAGTTGGCGTTCGGTTTGCCAGTTTGCCAGTTTGCCAGTGGGCCGTATCCAGGATTAGAGCTTCCCGACGACATGTGGGACTTGTTTTGTCTTTTCGGCTTACACAACCTCCTGCAGCTGCGCATCGCACTTTGCATAGCGAAGATCGCCTTCCCGAAACCTTTTTGCCCCCCCCAATTGCTCGTTTGCTCGATAATAATCGTTTAATCGTTAGTGTGTCGTGGAATTTATCGATCGCAATTTGCACAATCACTGTAGCCCCAGCAATCGACTGTCGACTGTCTCTCGGGCAATTCCATTCAATTTCGATTTGATTTGAAGTTTTCTGCGAATTTTCCAATTGTTTCCCCAATTCCGCATTCCGAAAATTACCCAAAAATATTGTAATTCAACTTGATTTGCATTTGTGTCCCAGATAATAGATCATAGAATCTAAGAGCGTTCGTTTATTTGGAAACACTATCAATTTGAGGCCCATAACATATGTAGTTATCGAATTTTGTCTATGAAATGTGTAAATGTGATCTCCATAGAAACGTTCCATGAAGATTGTTGAACTACCGAGCTTTTTCGGCAGCGTAGTTTGCGTTCTATTAAAAAACGATAGGATAGGATATCGATAGCGATAGCGAGATAGCGGTGTAGAATTAGATCGGTGTCGATTCAAGAGTCCAGACGCCGCAAAGGCAGGCAGGCGAAAAAAACGAAAGATCGAAAATGTGTGGAGATAGAAAAGTTAAAAGAAAGAAAGAAGATGTGAGAGAAAGGCTGCATAGGTTGTGTGGTGGTAGGCTGTAACAATGTGGTACAGTGGGCAGTGCAATCAGTGAACAATGATATTCTATGTGGTGTTCCGCCACACAAGCCACCCTTTTGTGGCTCTTTGGACTTATGTAACTGGTCTTATAGCTAACACAAATTACTGCAGCGTCATGTTGGCCATGCACTTTGCCCAACAAGTCGATGATAATCGGCAGAAAACCTTCGGATAGTCGAGCAGACAAGCCAGCAGCAAGGCAAACCGAACCCCCGATCGCCGATCACCGATCACCGATCGACCACAAGACAACGCTGTGGCCAGCGACAGTTATAATTTGTTCTTGAACGATTCACCGATCGATCACAATGAGCATCACCATGAGCACGATGATAATGAAGATGGTTAGATATATAGAGCCGCTTGTAGCCGCAGGCTGACCTTCAGATCATCGTCAACGACATTTTTTCACAATGGGTTTCAGTGCGTGAATGGAGTTGAATGGAGAGTGGCCTAAGATTTGCTCTGAGAAGGGTTTACAGCGAAGTCTGGCTGGGGAAGACTCTCTTTATCAGTCTTGGATCTCACAATTCTATTCAGCGAGTCCCCACTGTACTGGAGTTCTTGTAGCCGGAAGCTTCCATTGAACATTGAACATACATACATAATTCGATTCGATTTGATTTAATTTGACTACTGTCTGGAGAACGAGTATCTGTATCTGTATCTGTATCTGTATCTGTTGCTCTCTTTATGTGGCTCGATTCCGATTGGATCCCTTCCGAAACCAGACCAGTCTCCGACTTACCTTCGGCAACAAGTTGTCTGAAGGATAACCAGTTGTGGACTTTGTGCTGGTGCCTGCTGCTGTTCAGCTCAAGATCTGCAATGGGTGAACGACACAATACGAGTACGAGTATGAGTACGAGTACGGGTACGGGTATGAGTGTGAGTGTGAGTACCAGCCAGCAGTCGCTCCATTTAGAAGTGCAAGTGTTCGTTCGCGCAGACATGCATGGTGAACTACAAATTACGCATACGCCGCATTGTACAAGCCAGCCAACAGATAAAGTATCTCTCTGCACGGCTATCCGCTCGCTGGATTGCAAAAGCGAACGCAGGCGAGCACAAAAACTAAATCCAAAATCAGTCAGTCAGTCAGTCAGTCAGTCAGTCAGTCAGGCAGGCTATTCAGTTAGTCAGAGACTTTAGAGAGAGACTCACTAAAAGTTGCATGCGTTCGAAATCAGTTTAAGGTGAATTAGATTTTCACTCACACAGCCAAACGGACAGCATTTTGCACATATGTATGTGTGTATGTACATATGTATGCAAAAATACATAAGAGTAAAAATTATGAAATTAGTTTCAGACGGGTCTGATCGGTCGTCGGTCGTCGGTCGTTGTTCGTTTTTTTGGTTTTCTTTTTTAGCAAAGCTGCCAAATCGAAAATGACAACGAAATTAGCTTTAATGGCCGGACCTCTGCCTCTTCTCTGACGCCATGTCTCTGCCTCTGCATCCATTTGTTGTCTTGCCACTGCCACGCCCTCTTCACTTGTCATGTTGGCAACAGGGCGTCAAAGACTTGGCATAGGTACTCCTCCAACGCAAAGAGCATGGAGGTCTTGGAGGTCATGGAGGTCGCCTTCCTTTAAATTTGGCACAGCCATCGACGGAAGGAGGATCGATGGGGTGGTGCCGTCTGCAGCATGGCAAAAGGTGTAATGAGCCATCTTTAAAGTGAGCTCATTATGGTATCGTTTTCAGCTCAATCTTTTTGTCCCAATATCATAATTGGGTGAGCAATATAATTATTTAATTACTTACTGAGAATGCCACAATAATCATCCCATACACTATAATGCTCTGCAGTCGCCCTGTCGTTCATCTGCCATCTTTGTGCATCTATAAATTGTATCTAAGTTTGTGGCCTGGGACAACAATTAATGCTCATGCCGGTACATCCGATGGCTGCACTCAAATTGTACCTAATTGCTGGAGACACAGCGACACAGCGACACAAAGATGCTGTCCCGTTCGGCGTCCCTTCCCGCGCTCCTGCCATTGAACGGCATTTCATGGCACATCAATTAATTCTGGCTCTTGTACCTTCGACGTTGACAACATTTTAAATTGTCCAAGTCTCGGTTCAGTTCAGTTCAGCTCGCTTCAGTTCGGTTCGGTTCGGTGTGGATGAGTCTGAAGCTGAAGCTGAGGCTGACAGTTCACTTTGCCATGTGCCCAATGGTGCAATTAAATGAAAAGACATCATTGCCGGTGTCGCTGTTGGAGCTGAAGCTGGAGCCGTAGCCGTAGCCGTAGCCGGTGTTGGATTCGGTGTCGATGTCAGAGTTGATGTCGTTGCCATTGTTGTCCCTCTGTTCAATGTCTGTTGCTGTTGCTGTTGCCGCTGCTGTTGCTTTTGCTGTGCGAGTTTTAATGACAGGCCATAGACAATAACAAGGTTGTGCGGAGCCCGAGCCCAGGCCGATGACGATCTGTGAGGCAGCATCATTTGTTGTTGTTTGCTCAGACTCCTCCGACTTAATTGCCACCGTTTTTGGGCCCATGGCATATGAGGTGGTATGGCTGCCTGGCTGCCTGGCGGGTACTCGTGGTTACTTACGTCGTAAGTAGCATCGCTCAGTGTCTGCTCAATATCGTTTTTTATTTTTTATTGCACTGGCTATGCTGAGACCCTGCCCCAGAACTGCCCCAAATTGGGGGCAATGAATGATCTATTATGGGGCTATTATGGGGCAGACTTTGAACTGATTTTGAGTCATCGAATCATCGCGAGCTGTGACTCCAGTCACGTCCCAGCACTAGCCACGCGAGGTGGTCTGTCCAAATAATACGAGTCTACGAGTACCGAACGGGGTACGGGCCGGGTTAGGGGGTACTTGTCATTGCATAAATTAGCCCATAACTAACTCTCACAGTCTGTCTCCGGCTCAGCCTCCGTCGGTGACTAATTGCAAACAATTACCTGATAGTAAGTGTACAACATTGTACGAGTATGAGACCTGGCACCTGGACCCACTGCAGACAAATCACAACTAATGCCAGCGGACAAATTGATTTGATCCTCCCCTCTCCCCCCTGGCCTATCGCCTCTCTATGAAAAGGAAGCTGTCAACCGAAAAAAGACACAAAAACAGATCCATTCTAGCGCTGAAAAAAGCTGAATACAGGATGCTCTAACCACCAATACGGTCTCTGAGACTAAGGTGTCTGCATGTTGATCTGAATTAGCCCTGAAAGCCAATTGCTGCACAGGATTATGCTGGTGTATGCTGCCATAAAGTGTGCCCATCGTCGGGTCATTCATTACTCTAACACCCATCTGATGGGCAGATGGCGCAGCCAATGAGCTCGTTAACTTTCGCATTATCCACTCAAACACTTTGGAAATTGTGGCAGGCCCACAGCACACATGCTACGTGCCACACATGAGTGTGCCGCGACAGGCAACAAAAAATCATAATGCATTTAAGCCAGGCTAACATGTTAACAACTCTGCGGCTAGAGCTGCTGTTGCTGCTGGCTTTTGGCTTTTGGTTTGGCCGTCATTTTCAGTTGATTAGCAAACGCAGAGGCAAAAAAAAAACCCAGAAAACAACAAAATTAAAAAGTTCCATCGGGTTTCGGGTGTGAAATACTCGTAATGGTGCCAAAGGAAAGGCCACAGATACAGATACAGATATACAGATAGAGCTTGTAGCCCGTAGTCGGAGACGACTATTTCTTGGATATTTTCTCTGGCTCCATGTTTTCTTCTGTGTCCAATATTACGTGATATCGATCAGGTCGTTTGATGCCCCAATAAAATGGTTTTAATAACACTTTTTATGGCACCTTCGAAGCAGCAGAACACTCGTACTATTACTAAGCGACGGTTTTATCTGCAGTTTATCTCGAGTGCAGTAACAGCAACAGCCACAGCAGCAGTGACTGGCTGAATTTTGTGAACTGGATTCGACTGGATATCAATCAGGCAGGCATCTGGCAGCTGCCGTTGCCGCTGCCGCTGCCTTCTGTCCAAATTCGACTGTCTGGCTTTGATTGCAGTGATTGGCCGAAAAGCGTACCGAAATAACCAGGCAAAAACTCTGAATAATTAAATCCATGACTTGGCGGTAAATTAATGCGGGGAATGGATTTGGGCCCGGGGCCAGAGGGCAGGGGGCAGGGAGCAGGTCTCCGGAACCAGATATGAATGCCATCATTGGGGAAGAAGCTGCTGGCTTTGTTGGGCAGTTATACCATTTAAGAACTAACATCATAGAGCGACTTTTGGTTCCTTTCGCTGTACTTTCCTCCAGTGGTGCCTTCCCAAATGGTTTACTTCTGCAAAAATATGATCGATTGCCCATATGCCATGACACTTTTCGTCTTGCATTGGCAGTGGCATTGGCCAGGCCAAGCTAGGTGTTTATTTAAACACTCTAACAATTAACAGAAATTAGCTCGGAGGCTAAGCTGGAGACTGGCTGCGAAGGACTTCTGGCGGGGAGTCAATTGTGGCTCAGAGGCTAAACCAATTGGTTAATCATCGATTGGCTGAATTCGAATCTAAGCAACGCCTGTGGCAAAGCACTCTGAGAGTGCCGACACAAAAGACTAAAAATTGCAGCAACTAGTTTGCTTTTAATATTTATGGAGCTATTTATTATGCTAATTTTTCTGTGTTCGGGCTCTGACTCTGGCTCTCGCTCCGTTCGGCTCGGATGGAGGCTACAAGGCAGCCAGTGATTTCTCATAGATGACAGATTCGTTTGCTATCCAATACCCTTGCCTGGCAAAGGGCATTATGGTTTTTGGATGCCACATACTAGAGATTTGACCATTTGAAACCTCTTTCTGAGTGAACATTCTGGGACAGATTCATTCTTTTTCTGATTCCCTTTCTTATCCGCAAGAGTATCTGCAGTCTCGGCTTCGGTCTCGGCTTCCAGTGGCAGCCTTCCTTTCTTGTTTTCCGTTGATGTTTTATCCATATTGTAGCCATGCTCTAATTCCGTTCAAAGTTCACCTGCTGGATGTATGTTTAAAGTTGAAAACAGAAGTGCAGCAGCAACAAATTGCTCATAAAACATTAAAGTGCAAAGTTTATAGTTAATTTTCGCCGTCTGCTGCTAAAAAAAAAAGCAGCAGCGGAATTGGAATTGGAATCTGAATCCGAAATCGAAAAGTTGTTCGCTGCAGTGCAACTTTTGTCTCTCTCTCTGGATGGATGGATGGATGGATGGTTGGATGTGTGTGTGTATGTGTGTGTTGCCAAGCAGCGAAACGGAGTCAAACGATTTGGCAAGGTTATTATTTATTGCACAAAGATATGTGTTAATAATATACACAATCGAGCATATATTTTTTATACAAACTTTGATTTCAATGGCGGGGGATCGGATCGGATCGGAGATCGGCCGGAGATCTGTATTCTCTTCGGCTTTTGGACAATTGTCAATAAAATAAACCCTAATTGACAGCACAAATGCTTGGCTTGGCTTGACTTGGCTTGGCTTTGCTCGGTTCGTCTCGGCCATTCTCTGCTTCCAGCCACAATGTCAAGTGCTGCCTGCCTGCCTGCTTGCCTGGTGTTGGTGGCTCGTTAGCGCTCGAATGGCACTGGCATTTCCGCTTCCGCCTGCGGTCGGCAACAAAAGGGTTTTTTTCTACCCTGGCGGAACAACACAAATGGAAGCCCAAAGATGACAATTACATGGAAAGGGGGCAAGAAGAGAGAGATAGAGAGAATAAGACAAAAGAGCAATCGGCTTGATCGATAAGAATCATACAAACATTCAAACTATAACTTCTATAAAATCATTTGTAGATATATGTATGTGGTTATTCCAACATGTCTTCAGGCTGAAGGCTGGCTCTGGCTTTGACTTGATCTGAACGTGTTTTTAGAGTGCTTTTAATTTTTTGAAAATATCTACGAAAATCTGCCCATGAGAACCGACACGAATGGTGTCTCGTATAAGATCATAAAATGGCCATTAGATGAGCGAATTAAGAGACGCCAATAAAGGGCTAAATGCCAGCACTGGCTGGCAGTGAAGTTCGTATAATTATATCGTGAGTTCTCTTGAGTTGGCTTTTCATTCGGGGCTGCCTTTAATTACAAGCTGCCTGCTCTCTAGTATTTCTTTGGGGAGTATGCGTACTATATATACCTATGCCTTTATTTGATCAATATTAGCTGACTATATCACAGGCTGCTACCCGAAAGATCGGAACAATCGTAAGCTTTGGCCTAACCTCCTGATACCCTGCTTTGGTGGCTTTATGGCTTTCAAGCATTATGGAGTTGCGTTTAGTCGCTTATGTCATGTCAATCCGAGTTGAACCTCCCACCCCTCCTCACCCCACTCTACCAACCATTGCCCTCTTCCTCCTCCCCACTCCTCACCAGGCCGATCTTTGTCGCACTTGAAAGGTTAAACGAGCGTGACGCCTCCGGCTGCGGCTTGGACTTCGCCTTTACTTCGCCTCGCCTCGCTCCGGCTGCTCATTACGCCGACAGCCCCCGGTACGCCCCGTAATCTCCTCTAGTCCCAGCACCAGCCGCAGTCCCAGTCCCAGCCCCAGTCCCATCTCCAGGGTCTCCGGATGATCACTGAGAGATCGAGAGATCGAGATCGAGATGGAGATGCTTCTGCCTGTACGAGTGCCTATAGGTCTGTCAAGCTAATGATTATTTAGAGTCACGCATAGCTGCGACACCTGTGCTGAAACTGACGCTGATGCTGTCACTGTCGCTTCCCCGAAATGGTTTCCTTTTTCTCCCCCCCCCCTCTCTTTATGTAAGACTTTAATTTCAATTCACCTTTGGGGCCGTGAGGGAAATGGCCCCATTAGGAAATTGGGCTGGCTAATGGCTTTGATCTGTGCCTATTATCCGTCTAATGGTGGGACGGGACTAATGGGCGGTTCTTTGTTCTTTGTTTTTTGTGAAGTGAAGTGGAATTTTGGACTATACCCGTACCTACTATATATAATATGTACATACATACATATGTATGTGCAGTGTGTATGAAATATGCCTTAGAATCGATTGCAATCGTTCATTTTTGTTGCATCTGCAGAGCAGAACCGATTGGGCCACCTCTTGAGATCAACGCAAATTAGCATATGACAAAAACAGACCCATGGACATGGACGTGGACATGGACGGCTGGTCAGCTGATCAGCTCCACAAACGATGGACGGACGACAGCAATTGCATAACAATCAATCCCAGGAGGAAGGGGGAGGAGAAGGTGGAACGGATCGGATCGGATCATCTGCCACGCCCACAGCTAACTGAGCGGAAACAATGGTATCGAAACATTGGATCGGTGCCCCAATCGATGTTATAATAAAAAGTGCGTGCGTCTCCTGGTCGCAGTTTTCGTTGAGCCGCCGCGACCTATGGACAACCTCCGAGTGCTGCTCCTGCTCTTCCTGATCGTTCCGGCACCGACCCCGGGCAGCAGCCGGCCGAGCAGGACGCAACTGCAGGCCCACTACCTGCGAGCCGTGGCCGCCTACCGCCGCCTGGAGCGGACTCTGCCGCGGGAGGAGCTGAGGGCCCTAACGGGCATTGGACTGCTGAATGGAGCCCGCCAGGCGGAGCAGCTGATGGAGGAGCACCTGGTGGAGGCCGTCAAGGAGCTGCTGCTGCAGACGGACATGCAACAGGGCGATCCGGTCGGGGTGCTGCCCAAGATCGATGCCATTGAGCAGCAGCTGACGAGGGACCAGCGGGCCCTGGACATCCTGAGCAGCGCCCTGGACGTGCTCTCCAACACCAAGGACGATCACGAGTTCCGCCTGGAGCTGCGCGAGCTGGCCCAGCAGCAGATGGAGGATGAGCTGCAGCAGCAGGAGCTCTCGGCGGACATCACACAGCAGCCGGAGCTGGGCGAACGGCTGGGCCAACTACGCAAGCAGATCCTCAAGCAGGTGCCCCAAATGAAGGTCGAGCTGGATGCGAAGATCGATAAGGCGCTGAAGCACCTCCTCGAGCAGGCCGCCGATGACGGGGTGCTGGCCAAGGCCGCCCAAAAGCAGAAGGTCATCCACAAGCGAGCTGTCCAGGAGAACGATGCCGATGACGATGACAATGACAATGAGGAGGAACGAGAATTTCCCAGGGAAATGCGCATCATCAAGTCTATTCTGACAGAGGTAGGTCGCCCCCTGGATTGCGGCTGGGGATTGTAGCCTACTTTTAACCCAAGGCCGATCGTTTGCGCTTCCAGGATGATTTCCGGGAGAACCTGGTGGAGCAGCAGCCAGAGAGGCGCGTCAAGAAGCAGGACCAGGAGCAGAAGCAGGAGCAGGAACCTACCAGCTCGGAGCTGGACGACCTGCAAAACGAGGCGGAGGAGCTGGACTTGAAAGTGAGTAAAGAGCCAGGTGATCCGTGTGACTAATCCAGTGGCCCACAAACACCTAACCCATTCCCCTATGTGGCTCCTCCCCACCCACTTAAACCACTTGACCCTCATAACCCACTTAACCCATTGCCGACATGGTCTAGTCTTAACCCAACTAACGGGCTCTTGAAGTCCCGAAATGTTACAGCCAAGGGGAGGAGAACCAAGCCAAGAGCAAAACCCAAACCCAAACCAAATGCCAGTCAGAAGGCCAAACAGAATGCCAAGCAGGAGGTGGACACTGGCTCCACCGAGCTGATGAAGCAGGGAGTAAATGCCGAAGACGATGGCGATGATGACGACCTTGGAGACATTGGAGACGGTGGAGCAGGTGGTGGTGATGGCGGCGGCGGCGGCGGAGGTCTGGTCGGAATTATTGGTAGTCTAAGCGGCGTGAGTAGCAGTCAATCCATCCAATCATCAAAAGACACCATTCTAAAGCGATTTCTCTAGGGGGAAGGCGGCTCCGATGTGGGCGCCTTGATTGGAGCTCTCACTGGCGTGGTTTCCACTCTATTTGGGGTGAGTTCACATCCCTGTTCGATGCCTATATTCTATCTATCTATCTGTATATCTAGCCTGGTGGCCTGGACATTGATACCCTGATCAGCACCGCCACCTCTCTGCTGTCGGGTCTGCTGTCCGGCAACAAGAACTTTGGCACTGTTCTGGGCGAGTATGTGGGCACTGCCCTCGAAGGTTTCTCCGGCGGAGGTGGAGCGGTAAGCAGATCAGCAGATCCTCATCAATAGTTTCGTATCTCATCTTCGTTTCTCCCAACAATATTCAGATCAACAATGGACAATTTATTGGCAACTTCCTGGGCACTGTGGTGGCCTCACTAAGCGCAGTATTTATCTCACTCCCACCACCACTCCCACTTCCATTCCCACACCCTCACCCATAACTGTTCTACTAACTCCCAAACTGGCGCATTGAATAGTTGAATGACATCCTTTGTCTTCGTCTTTCGCACAGGATCCAGAGGAAGAAGGACCCCCGCAGCCTCTGACCTTCGTCAAGAGCCTGCTCTCCAGCTTCCTGGAGGCCAAGTTTCGTCCCGCCGAGGCTTCCGAAGAGCGCCACGACAGCGCGGAGCTGCCGCGACCCCGGAAAAAGAAGGAGGGCGCCGCGGGAGGCTTCGATTCGGGGGGCTTTGTCAAGCAGGTGGCCTCCCACCTGGTGAGCAGTGCCCTGGGCCTGCTGCTCAACGCCGCCCTGGGTGCCTCGGGTGGAGCCTCGAAGGCCTCCACTGGCATCTTCTCGAGCAGCAGCAGCCACAGCAGCAGCAGCAGCGGCGGTGGAGGCGGAGGCGGAGGAGGCCACCACTGGAAGCCGGCGGCCAGCGAACGATCCTGGGCCTACGCCTACGATGAGCCATTCTAGCCTAGGTTTTGTAACCGAATACCTAATATTTAAACGAGTAATTGTTATAACCATATTTTTTTTGTTAGTTTTTAAATAAAGAGATTTTGTTGGCCGAAAAAAGAAAGAAACAGAGTGTTGGGACAGACTTGTTGGCTTGTTGGCTTGTCGGTCACTTGGGCAGCTAAGAAAGCGTAAAACAGGCATTAAATCAAATGCCGTAACCGCCTGCTGGCCTGATGGCCAGCTGTCTAGCTCTCCAACAGTCCCGCATGTGATGCAATAGACCCACTCCACTCCAGTCCAGTCCAGTCTACTGGAAACCACCACTTCAGCAGCCCCCTAATGTCAGCCCACGCCCCCGCCACATCTTTGGGGAAGGACCCTCGGAACGCACTCATTGGAAAGCTAGAGACAAAAGGCAACCAAAAGGCAGCCAAGAGGCAGCCAAGAGGCAGCCAAAAAGGCGGAAGTACATGATCGGAGAGTTGGAGAGATGGGCTTGGCACAGGGTTAACAGGGTGACCGAACCCATTTTTCATTTACCATTTGCCTTGTTTCTGAACTTTGCACGCACTTGCCAGAGAGTTCATTTGGCAACGTCAAAGTTCAGGGCAGAGCCAGCCCAAAGCTATGGCTATGGATGCCAGTGGACTGTCCCTAAGATATACATAGTATACGAGATTGTTGTTTTTCAGACATTTGCACCATTGTGAAATGCGGATAAAGAGTTGTTGTTGGAAGTCCACAGAATAGTGCATGATATTCACAAATACCTATACGATTTGGCCAAGAATAGTGCTATCAACTGAATAGTTGTTACTTTTCCAACTGTGTTGCCTCTCTCTGTACAGGTATTACTCTCTCTCTCTCTCTCTGTCTGCTCATCGCTCTCTCTTCCGCTCTCTTGCTCAATGGAGCAACAACTACATATGTATGTATATGTTGGGCAGTGAAGCGGGCCTTGTGTCACTTTCTACTGATTGCACGTTTTATTAAATCGCGTTTTACTTGTCGTTTGCTTTCCTTTTCCTCTTTCTTCGGCTCTCTCTTGTTTTCTCTTTCTCTCTCTCTCTCTCTCTCTCTGTGTTGTTCAGTATCTCTCCCCGCCCCCCTCCCCACACCTTCTTTAGTTGGCCTGGCCCAGTGGACACCCAGTACTCGACTCCGAGGCGGCTTTCAGTTATGCGTGAATCTTTCACAAGACCAAGTGACATTTTGCGGGCCGTTTAGTTGTCGCGTTTTTTTAATTTTAATTTGAAATTTTTTAAAGTTTTTAAAGTTTTTGTTTATTGCTTTTTGGTATTTTGTTTTTTGTTCGGTTTCTGGCTGTGTGCTGCCGTGTGTTTTGAAATTGTTAATGAACTCAAATATATAATATATTTTTTTTGGGGTGCCCAAATTGCAATTTAGTTTTCTGCCAGCCATCCAGCCAGCCCCTGGGCTTCTCCTTTTGTAAGTATATATGTATATATTTTTAGTATATATTTACTCTTGTGTGATGTGTATATGGTATGTGCCTGCCAGGCAGGAGTGCACCGCAACGAAAAGAAAATCCCAACGGCTCGTAATGTGTGCCAAACAAAAGACTTAGGCAACGAACTTGCTAACTGGGCTAAGCCTCAGCTTAGGCCATCCACATCGCTGGCCATAGGTCAGGCCCGCTCCAACCTAGAGCCAGAGGGAGAGCGGGGGGACCACTGATTAGCAGTCTCCTATTAATCGCTTTGGCTACCGAAATTTGGCAACCCCCCGCCGACCGCCGTTCGTTCAGTAAATTTCCACATAAATCAATAACCGACTAAAAAGAGATATTTTATTGGGTTTTAATTTGCTTATGAACTTTGTTTGATTGAAGGGCTCTCTGTGGGGCTGTGGGGCAACACGGAAGAATATTTGGAACAATAAAATGTTCGAAGAATGTCCGAAAAGATAATGAATACATTCGTAGCTCGAGTCAATACTCGCTTTGAATGAGAGTTCATTGGATCGATAGCTTTTGGTGTTCAATTTATTTCAAGAATTTGCGGGGGTTAACCCCCTTGCAAGAGGGATGACGACCCCCATCGCGGAATATGATTGAAGATGGTTAAGAGTCAGAGCTGATCGAGCAATATCCAAACAGAGAGACACACGGACGGAAAGACAGCGTCATGCAAGAGTGGAACAGACGGCAGCACGAATTCAGCTATTGGCTGTCTTGCCCTGGCCTGGCCTGGCCCAAAGAAACCGGTAACGGTCTCAAGGTCGTTGACAGACAGAGCCGATGGCGATAGCGACTGCGGCTGCGGCTGGGGATGGGGTTGGGGCGAGATAAGCCCTGACTTAGCCCAACGGCAGCCGCAGACGCAGCCGTCAACGCGCTTTTGGCCACAACAAAGCCGGGCTTTGTGCCCATCGATGGCGATGAGTGTTCGTTCGGGCCAAGAGCCGAAAGAGCAGCCAAAACAGAGAAACGGAAAACGAAAAAAAGCGAAAGTAAATGCCATGAAAGTGGAGCACAGACACAGGCTGGACGCGTCGAAGGCAAACCAGCGAGGGGGCGTCTCTATATCACACCATACATACACACATACAGATACAGATACATCTAAATATGTAGATATATGTAGAGTTATGTACAGGTGTCATATCTAAGTCGGTCAATAAGTTTATTGACCAGACACCAGAGCATTTCGTGCATCCATTTTCGTAACGAATGCTCTGATTTCTCGGGAGAGAAGAGGAATGGAGAGGAGAGGAGCGAAGAGTATCTTCCCTCTCAGCCTCCTGACCCGCTGATTATGCAAACCCCCACAAAACTTATCAAATTGGCAATAAACCAATGCCCTCACTGGGCCTCTCTCCATACTCCACAAAATGAAATATTTATCGCCCTGTTTATTATGTAAATTTTCGAAATTCCCGTACGACTCCGAACGCTCAACGCGCTCTTCTGTTTCGTGGCTTTGTGTGTCTCAATTACGAGCGCCTAAGTATCGCGTATCCGTATCGGAACATCTTGTATTTTCACACATTTTATTTTTATGGCTACATGGCATTCATATTCCAAAGAGCGATCTGCACTGGTGCCCGTCTCCATTCAATCGGAATCGTTTGGAATTTGATTGAAAAGTTGGCTTGGATTCATTCAAGAACTAGAAGCCTGAAGCCTGAAGCCTGCAGCCTGAAGCTGTTTACCAAAGGGTAGCCGAAGCCGTTCGATTGGCGCTGCTCAAATGCACAAATGCCTAAGTGATTTCCAACTTTATGGCTCATTTAACAGCGCCGGGCAATACGGCACTGGCACTAGCAACGGCAACGGCCATTAGCCATTGGCCATTGGCCATTAGCCAAGTTCTCTCTGCACGGACTTCGACTTCGAATGGGCAATTAAACAAAATGATCAAATTTGAAATGCCTTTCAAAAACGCAGCCGCTGTCGAGTGTTTTATGAAAATGATATTATTATAGAGGCTGCTCTCCAGCGCGACCTTCGACGGCTTATCGAGGAGTCCAACTCCGAGTCCAAGATGGGGTGTACAGTGGCAAGATTTACGAGTATTAATGCCAACAAGCGTCTATAATTATTGTGATCAGTGAGCAAACAAAACGCCACTTGCCGCCACATGACTCGCCTAATAAGCAGCACAAATTCCGCACCGAACCGAACAGAGCCGATCCCCGCCAGAATCCCCCTCGAGCCTGCATTAACCTTTGCCAACCGACGCGAGAGTCAATCCAAGAACAAAGATCGGGGGCTGCCTCCCGCCTGCTGCCTGCTGCCTGTCTGCCGTTGAATGGCCAGGCCAAATGGCAACGCCTTTTCCAATTAACTTCGCCTCGGAGATTGGGAGCACTTGAGCTGAAGGATTTGCCAAAAAGGTAATTGGTTTTTGCACTGCCAGGTGATTCGAAACATTCATTTGTTTTAATGGAATTACTGTACTTTTCCTGAGGGTCCTTCATTGGATCTGTCTGCTTAGATATCTTAAGGAGTGGAATGCTCAATACATAGATGGTGGATGGGAGATGGTAAATGGCTTGCGCAAAGCCGCCATCAACAGTTCATTAGAGCCCCGCTTATGAGCCAGCAATAGCCCAGCGGTGATAGTGGTTTATATGGACTCGAGCCGTGCATCTTCCTTCTCCTCTTGCCACAGTCGTTAACGAGCCTCGTTGGCGGCTTAACGAAGCTCACATCTCAACGAAAGTCCGTGCCTCAGCATGCTAATAGCCCCCCACTGAATAGTTATGGATATGGATATGTATATGGATATGGATGGTGGCTTGTAACTATAAAGTGGCCGAGTGCTACCCTGGGCTTGGGCTTGGGTTTGGGTTTGGGCTTAAGTAAGGCTGGGGTGTGGACCTGTTTTTCTGCGTGTACTTCGCACGGGCCGGGGGCACAGACGTCGAGGCAAGAACCATGGAACATGTGACATTAATGCCCCAGCCCAGGCCCAGGCCAGGCCAGAAAAAAGTCATGCATAATGACAACAATTGTTGCACAATGTGACCAGGCAGGCCGGCAGGCGGCAGACAGGCAGGCACACTGGGCATTGGGCAATGACACCACATTATGCTAGCCCCGAACCAGTGCCAGCATTCAGCATTCAACATCTTAAATTCAGCCGGAGAACAAGTTAGTACATGCCACTGGTTAGTACAAATTTAATGCGTCTGCCCCACAACTTGTTTGCAACAGCAGCGGCAGCAGCAGCAGCAGCGGCAGCTCCCTTGCCCCTTCCAAACCAAAATGTTGGCCATTTGGCATTTTACAACGAAACTGAAACTTAAACTCGAACCGAAAAATGTTATGAAGATCTGGGGTACACAGCAAGTCAGCTCCACTGGGGTCGGCTCTGGGGTCAGCGCCGGCGCCAGGTGGGCAAGGACGACTCCAACTACATCCACATCCACATCCACCTAAGGTACCTTATCGGCCAGTGCAATTATGTCAGCTTTATGAGCCAGTATGCAATGCTTTGCGTTTGGGGTCTTGGCCAAGTCAAAATGGTTTCGCATAGCATGGCATAGCATAGCATAGCATGGCATGTACTCGTACTTGTGCTCTGCGACAAGCTTGAGCAGCGGCTCGAGATTAGTTCGTATGAAACAACAGCAACAGCCACAGCACAGCAAAACAAAGTCAGTCATAAATTTTATGAGCCACGCTCTGGGTGACAGCAGACAGGAGACTGTCGGACTGACTGACAGATTGACCAGCAATTATGGCGTTCTAATTGAGGCGCCACAGCGCCTGCATCAGCCACACACAAACAACAATATCGAATGACAACAAAAAAACAAAAACTGAAGCTGTAATTAAATTTCCATGGATAATTTGTTAATTGTAAGGCAAAATGAGGAAAATTGAATGGAACTCGACCCACGAGCCGCACGAGTACTCGTCGAAGATTGGCCTGCAGCTGGGGGGATTCTCTATAACTATCCTATATATGTACCTACATATCTATACATTCATCTCAGAGTTCATCTGAGAACTCTTTTAATTACATTAAATCCGATGATATAACAAACAGAGATTCTTCCAAGCGAATCCTTTAGATTCGAGATTCCCTAGGAACCCTCTGGGGTTTCTCATTGATGTATCTCACTTGTATTCCATTCCGATGAAACGGGATCAGCATCAGCAGCCCCAAGATTGAAAATTGAAAGTAAATTTGGCAAAGGTTGAAGCAGGGCAAAAGTAAGAGGCACTCGGGCATGGGCATAGCAGGGCATAGCACAGGTTCTGCAAGTTGGACGGAGATGGAGGGAAGACCTCCGACTGTCAGACAGACAGACAGACAGACAGATCTTCTTCTTCTGCCACTCGGCTGCGCTCTGTCAACTGGTCCGACCTTGTGACCTACAAAAACGATGACAGTTGTGCGTGCTGCCTGCACTTTGCATTTTGGGTTTTGGTATTGGGTTTTGGATTTTCGGTTTTGCTTTTTCGCTTTTGAATTTTGTTGTAGTTGTTGTTGTTGTTTTTGTTGTGTTTGCGGTTTTGTGGTGGTCGTTTTTTGTGAGCTTGCTGAAATTTGTACATTTTTTATTTGTCATTTCAACGGATGCGCGCATTAATTTTGCTTTATCTTGGCTTCACTTTTGTTGTCATCGTCTGGCCATAAAATGTTGCATAAAACAGCAACCAGTCCCCCCAGGCCCCTCCCCAAGTCCCTCCAGTGTCTGGGCTGGGGCAAGGTGCGGCAGCACCTCTTAATGTCAATTAAGGATTATGTTTCGCTCTCAGACCCAGACCCAGACGTAGACGCAGACCCGACCTTGAGCCCAGGCGTTGATTGAGCTCGCTGCTCGATGCTCGCACATTGATAAGCAAACTCTTGCCGGAATGGAGGCAATAAAGCTGTTCACCTGATTTCTGCAGACCCCGAAGACCTCTATACTCATACACATACATTTATACATACATTCAGAGGGTATTCAGGGTAAAACGGGTTAAGTGCTCTGTGCCAATTAGAAAGGTTTCCCCCCTAGTGTCAAGTGCCAATTTCAGGGTGCGATGCGATCCGAGCGGGAACAGATCGTGACATATATGACACTAGTAATTAAGTGAGTGACTGATCCTCTCTCTCACTGGGAATCCTTGTTGGCACTTATGTATAATTATGAATATCTTTCAGATATTTGTAGGGGAATAGCAGATTGTGGAATGTTAAAAGGATTGCCACCATTCTTCTGGTAAACATAATTGATGCATATTCCAATTTGTTGCTGCAAATACCTTCTCAGAATCGCTTCAGATGATCTCATTTGGTAGAGGGGCCGGCACTTAATCCAATTTAAATCTCAAAAATTGACTTAATCAACAACAGATTTGATCGGAATTGAAATTGGAATTGGCTGCGATTTATTTAGTTAATTGTTCAGAATTGAGCTCGCAGGCAGGCAGCATACGGACCCACAATCGAATTGACTAATTATACATGCATGCATAAGCGGGCCACATCGAAACGGATTGGATTGGATCGTATCAGATCGGATCGGATCGGACTCTATGCAATTCCAGTTATTAAGTTTTCGAGTTTCGTCTGAATTCAATACGCGACGATCGCACTTTGACTCCAATTTATCGGTCCCCCTCTGGCGTATGAAGGCGAGCGACTTGATTAACTTTTCTCTACTTTGTATTCGTATTCTCTTTTGCGGTCTTGTTTGGGTTTTTTGTTCTGCTCACGAGAATTTCTAGCCCCCAGTTAGTCCATAAATATGTATTATTATTTATTTTACATAGTTAGGCTGTGCCCGAGGCTGCGCTCAGCGGTGGATGCGCATAAATTTCGCTAATTTAATCAATTCTAGGGTCAAGGATCTTCAGTGAGAACTCCACATGCACATGTACGCGCACAGTGAGCAATAAATTGCAGAAATTACAACATTTGAGACAAGATTTACTACATTTTTGCATAGCACACCAGAGAAGATCTTCCTCCCAGCAGGCTCGAAATGGAAGATTTTCCATAAGCCCTCGCATTCCAGTATAAATCTGATATTAAACATATGTAATTGAGACACCGCCAAAACCATTGAATGGCTCATTGGCACGGATCCCGATTCGGTTTGAACCTGTTCCTGAATTCCATTCGCTCAGTCAATTCATGATTCGAAATGTGCCCTAGAAATGTTTCTCGAAAATTCCTCCACTCGTGTGTAAATTATGATATGTGGGCACTTTGATATTTACTCCATTTAAGCGCCCTAAAGTATGGTAGAAATATTACCAATACTCTGTCGTTGGTGGATGCAACACAGCCATCAAATGGCTCATAGAAGAGGATAATGGGATAATACTTTTGCATTTTAATTTCCATTTCCATTTGATTGCCGAAACCTGTCCAAATGGAAAAATCCCAACAAAATCCCAACGCTCGTTTGCACCCTTATGTAAGCGCCTGAGGCCAGCCATTCGGTGGCGACGGTGATGACAATCCAATCCGTGCTTGAGAGAGTGCTTGAGAATGCATTAAACTCATTAATTCCATTGCGCATACGCACCGTACAACACCGAATAACCGCATAGCCCAGTAGCCTGTGCCTGAGTGCCCCCAACAGTGCCTGTGTGTGTGTATGTGTGCGTGTGTGTGGCTGTGCTTTAATTGAAAGCCAAAAAGTACAAATTAAAAGCGCATTGCAGAAAAAAAAACAACCAAAAACCATCCAAAGCACAGACCAGACAGAGTGACTTAACATCTCTGATATCCATCTCTGGGTTTTGCACTTTATTGAGCGCTTTTCGTTAGTGTCTGTGTGTGTGTGTATCAGTGAGTTTTCGCTCAAAAACGAGTTGGGTAGACGCTTGAGTCGGACGTCGACGCTGGCTGACGCTAGCGCCGCAATAAAATTCAATTTGGATGAATTTCGAGTAGGTTTTGTTGCTGCTTTTTTTCGGGCTTCCACTGGACGCCGTCAACGACGTCGGCAGTATCAGCAGCAGCACCAGCACCAGCAGCAGCAGGCAGCGGCGGTAAAAAAAAAGCTCCGACGCGTTCGGGGCTGCGCTTGCGCCGTGGCGCCGTTGCGGCGTTGCGCCGTTGCGCCGTGGTCTGTGTAACCGATTTTTTGGCCACTGCTAAATCATTGAAGTAACTTTCGTCTGCAGTCATTTGCTTAAAGTTAGTGAACGTGCTAGTATCGCGTATCTGGCGGCGCGGCATCCAGCAAAATCGAATCGAAGAAGAAGAAAAACCCAGCCAAAACCCAGTTCCAAACTTTAATCAATTTTCATCACTTTTTCACGTTTTTTGTTGGCTTTTTGTTTACCTTTTGCCTTCGAGAGCGAGCTTCAAGTTTGTGTGTGTTTGTTTTTGGTGTGTAGCCCGCAAATGGGTGAAATATTTCAAGTTTCCCCCAGAAAATCGAACAAATCGAAACAAATCGAATCGAATCAAACGTGTGCCCAACGATTTATAGTTTTTCCTTTGGTTAATTGCAGAGTTTACAGCGAACAGAAGTCCCGTTCCACAGACAACAGAGATGCAGTACACAAAGTGCAAAACGATGCTGATGCTGGCCGTGCTATCGTTATCGCTAGCGCTATCGCTATCGGCCCCCTCGCCCCAGCAGCTCAACGCCGAGCTGGAGTCCACGCTCCAGGACAGCAGCGACAGCGACCCGGACCTCAATCCCATCAATGCAGAGGTAAAGCTATCCCCTATCCACCCATCCGACCCATCCGCCCATCCGACCATCCGACCATCCGACCCATCGGTAAGCCCAACAAGGAAGTCGGGCCACAAAGCGACAACAGACTGACTGCGAGGGGTACTTGAGTGGGGGGGAAACTTGATTGCCTCGTCTCCTTGGGGGCAGCTGGGGCGTGAAAGTGAATTTTGCCTGCAGCTCTCTGCGGCTTGTTGCACATTTCGCTGTTGTTGCTGCTGCTGTTGCTATTGTTGTGTAAGCCGCTGCTAATTTTGCGGCCTGGTGGTGCATTGAACCGACTTCTGGCATAGCCAGCCCCCATCCCATGTCCAGTGCGAATATGTTAATCGAATATCGCACAAGAAATCGAACCGAAATTCGAATTCGAATATGAATACGAAATTTGTTGCCGAATAAACATATACCAGGTATGACGACCTTGAGCGCGACGAAACTTGTTAACGACCTACGTTAACATTTCAAAACCATTCCCCAAACCAAAAAAAGACCGATAAAAAACCCAAAAACCGAACCAAAGCCAACGCCTCAGAGTGAAAGAGAGGGAAGAGATGCAGAAGCAAAAGCTGAAAGAGAAAGAGAAAGACCTCATCCATGGCTCATCACTTGTCTGCCTCCACCGCTCTGTGCTGTCTCTCTTCCTCTACCTCTCTCTCTCTCTTTCTCTTTCTCGGCTGATTCGAGGGTTGTGAAACATTTCCTCGGCTTAACAGTTTGTTAATATATTTATTATGTTTTTCGTGCCTATTGATTCAACAAAACGTTGTGAAAATTAAGTCGAAACCCCCCCAAAAAAGTTTGCCAAATCAATTGAGAGTAGAAGAAAACGTTCTGAAATGCAATCAAAGGATAAGAAGATTGGTAGATAGATGTATCTATCATTAGAGAATACAGAAACGACTTCGAGTCTACATTGAAATATATCTCAGAATATATATCTCCATACATATGTGGGACATACGATTTGTTTGGGTTTAACTTTCAGTTCATACTTCCTCTTGCATGCCCATTAATTGTCCCCTTCCATCTACCGGTTGCACCTTTGTTCAAGTCCCTGTAGCGCTTTCAACGACTGACCTGATTTGTGGTTGTATATAAATCATGCCTCACGTTTTTTTCCGACCACACACAACAAAATGCTTTGAAAACTGTTTGTCACTTCAGAAAACCCAAAACAGAAACAAAAACAAAAACTTCAAAACTTCGAAAACTACAGAAACTATAAAAACCAAAAACAATGAAACGGGGTAACAGGGTAACAGGCAGCGTAATGTGTTTAGCGTTTTGTTAAACTAATAAATTGCCAGGGCAGGCCGGGCAGAAATGTTTTAGGCACAAGCAAAAAGCATGTGCGACGGTGGGACGGTGGGGGCTTGTGGGCTGGTGGGCCTCTGGGCCTGTGGACCGCATTGGGCAATGCTCAAGTGGGAGAATGGCGGCAGAACAATAGAGCAGAGATTTTCCAAAATTACAAAAATGATTTGCACAAATTGCACGGCCATGCAAAAAATGACAAAAGAAGTGGGCTCAAAGGGTGGCTTGAAGTACGTTGCCTCTCCCCTATGCTCTCGGCACACCCCATGTACCATGTACCATGTACCATATGTAGATCACTGGTGATTCTAATAGAATAACTCTGTTTGTTGTTCCCAAAGGCTTCCCCAAAACCTGCGCTAGAGTTTGCCATAGGCTACAGGGCCCTTTATCTGAGGTCTCTGAGTCTCCCGAATCCCGAATCGCAAATTGAAATTCAAATCACTTGCCCAATAATTGCATAACTTCATTAGAGGCTGAGGCTGGAGCTGAGGGGCAGGAGAAGGGCAAATGACGTCACAAAGCCAAACCAAAATTAAACACAGAGGTCGTATAACTGCAAGTACAAGTCACATCCGATTGCACTTAAAGCATAGCTCGTCTCGTCTCGGATCGGATCGGATCGGATCGCATGGGATCGGGATAGTGTGCGGTTCAGTTTCGGTTTGTTTTGCTGTCGAGTCTGTGGGATTGTGGATTATGCGTTTTGTTTAGAAATGAGTCGATTTCAATTTCGATTTCGGCTTCGGTTTCGGCTTCGGTTTCGAGGTGCATACATATCGCATGTTTTGGGCCAGCCAGATGACGGCCTGAATGCTAAGTGCGGACCGATCGGTGGACCGGTGCGGTCGATCTTGAAGCGGGCCGAAAGTACAAGATATTCAACGGCTTAGAATGACCGAGGTCTGTGCTCGTAGCAGCAGCAGCAGCAGCAGCAGTACTTGCAGAGTATGAGTGATATAATTATTTGTATGTATGAATGTATGAGTGTATGAACGCATGAATGTCTCAATGTTTGAGTGGATGAATGTGTGTGTGTGTGTGTATTTTTCTTGGGCCAGCCAGCCTCAAATTGGGTCAAGTCGAACCGGCCGTAAGTGTCGGAGATTATCGAGTGTGTTTTTTCAGTTTCTTCGGCTGGTTTCTTGCATTTATTTTTCTTCTTGGCCAGCAATTAAACTTGAAGTCACTTTTTGTGGCAAAGAATCACAATATACTTCTCGTATATGATCAGATCAGATCAGATCAGCGTTTAGCTGATGGAAAGTTCATGGTCTTGATCTGAATGCGAAGCCCCTGCCAATCTCTGTTCTCCGATTCTCGATTCCCTTTTGCAGGAGGTGTTAGGCGATGGCCAAGAGCGCAACAAAAGAAAACTACCCGATGCGACATTCGAGGCCAAGAATGCCGTGCTCGGCTTCGTCTTTGGTGTAAGTAGAAGAAGCAGAATGCAAATATCAGAAATAGAATAGATATGACAATTGGTGTTTTTCTGTGCTCTCCTTAGAAAATCGACAACTTCCTGGACACGAAGACCCGCGTGATCGAGCAGCTGGATCGCGCAAATATCGAGAAGAACAAGCAGTGGGACATCAAGTCACCGGTGCCCATCAAGGACTTCCAGACCCTGATCACAGCCGTCGTCTCGCCGAAGATCCGCTCGTTGGGCAACATTGCCAACGACCTAACCACCGGTGTCCTGACGACCATCACCGCCTTCAGCGGCTCCTCGTCGGGCAATGGCAATGCGAACGCCGGCCTGGGCAACGTCGTCTCCAAGTTCTTGGGCTTCTCCGGGCCCATCCTGCAGGGCTCCTCGGGCGGCGTCAACGGCATCGGTGGTGCGACATCACCAGCACCGGACTCCGACGAGGCGGGCTACTAGAACACTGCGAGCCAGCCCAGCCCAGCCCAGCCACGGGCACAGGCACAGGCAGAGCGCAATGAGAGCTAAACCTTGGTTGAACCTTGTAATTTATCGTTATCCTCGACCAATCCTTAGATTCCATCACTCTTGCGGATGCGTATGCGGAGCAAAATCTTGTTGAATTTCCTCCCCCTGCCCCTACCCCCACCACTACTCTATTTTGTTTCTTCACACCCTAGTTAAGATCCACTTTACGCATTGTTTCATGTTTGTACATACATTCGGCATATATAAATACTATATCAATCAATCAATCAATCAACCCACTCTATGACTCTATGGCGATCGAAAATAAACGAAAATGAAAAAAAACCACACACAAAAACACACGAAAAACAGAAAAACCGCACTCGAAATTTTTGAATTCAGTTCTGCGGCTGGCGGTTGGCGGCTGGCGGCTGGCGGCTTACGGTTCCATGGCCATGGCCTTGTCTGGGGTCGGGGCTGGGGTTCGGTTCGGGTCGGATCGGGTCTGTTTGTCTCATTGACTCGCTGGCTGTTTGTCTCTGTCTCTGTCTTTGTTTCTGTTTCTGTCTCTTTCTCATCGCTCTCTCTATCTCTATCTTTCCTTCTACCTCGCAGGGTAAGCGGAGGCAGGCACGAGCCGGGGGCAAAGACCTAAGCGACTCCACGGACATCAGCAGCCACAAGGCGTCGTTCGAGCTGCCCGACGAGCTCTTCGACAAGTCCTTCCGGACCATCACCAATGTCTCCAAGTCGCTGTCCCGCCTGATCATGGTAAGAACAAATGCAAACTAAACACAATGCACTCGTAGGTGGAGCTTTTGTCGAAAGAGAGAGGTTTAGAGAGAGAGAGAGAGAACTTTAGCAAGTAGCTTTGGCAGAACTTTAAGCATTAAGCTATTAAGCTTTTTGAATAGCTGTTGAGCATTAATGTTTCGCTATACATGTGTACATATGTATATATTGGTAGACGAGAGCGAAAGTATGCATGTATGTATGTACATGTGTTTGTTGGCTGTATGCCGATCGGCCCAAGACGAAAGTAAGGAGGAGGGCGCCAGAGCAGCTCGGGCTGCAGCTGAGCCCAGAACCAACAATGGAGAGAGATGGCACGCGAGAGAACTGCGGATGGAGAGGCGATATAACGCCCTCTGTCGCGCGTAAGACAATGCAATAAGACAATAATTACAGTACAGTGGCAGCACTGGCTATTTGTTCCGGTCTTAACGCCTAAATGCGGGCTGGGAAACGCGACAAGTAGCTTTTTCAAGTGATTGCTCTTTAATCGGTGTTATGTGTTCTCTATTCTTCCATTAGGCCTCTGCTCGTCGCTATTCCCGCTTTGTGCTCTTCTTCAAGCCCATCTTCGGAGATGCTCTGGTGGTCAAGGGATACGAGGATCCCACCACCACAACCACCACCAGACGCACGACCATCGCCAGCTCCACCGCAGAGGCGGACAAGCTAAACGAAGTCTAGAATCGAATTTCCTTAACAATATTTCCATACTATATGTATCCTACTATGTATATCTGTTTTTTGGTTTTTTTTTTGTATCGTATCTTATCTGTATTTGTATCCTGTTGGGCTCTTTGTTAAATTGTGAAAAATATATATACTCGTATTTATTATGTATGTACATATGTATATCGATCATCCCTACGACGAGCCACTGCGAGGGCGGACCATCATGCGTACTATCTTCAGGGAGCCCTTGGGGCCGTCGAGGAAGCCGCGCCACAGAATGCCCTTGTACCCGTCCACGTCCCGTTCGAGCAGGCGCTGATACAAGCCGAAGGGATTGCTACGGAAGGAAGGAAGAACAGTCTGTAGTGCAGGAATACCATTTCACAGTCTGCTCTGGGATGCAGGACCCACCTGAGGTTGCAGGAGCTGCCGTACCAGAAGGCCGCCGACTGGGAGGCGGCACAATTGGCCTCGCTCTCGTCGTTGTCCCTGTCCTTGGTGCTGAACTTCTTGCCCGTGTGCTGGCGCAGTGCGTCGGCGGCATCGCCCTGGTAGTTCCCGAGCACGTTCAGATGGTACTGCTCCGACTCGCTGCCGATCCCAAAGTGGTCGTAGTGGGCATAGCGCAGCTCCTGCTTGCGGTTCTGCAGCTGCACGAGCAGCTCGTAGTCTTCGCTGCTGGTGATCTGGTACAGCTTTTCCAGCCCGATGAAGAACTCCGATTCGAAGGGCCCAAACCCGATCTTGTAGTCGGTCCACTTGCGATTGAAGTCCTCGCTGCCGTCGTATCGGTTGACCACCATGATCCAGCCGCCGCCGCGCACCTTCTTGTCGCAGAACACGAAGAAGGGCTCAACGTTCGCACGGGGTCGTATTCGCACCACTCCGTGCTGCTGCTTGGGGCAGTTGCTCGGCGTCGTGGGAGCCCCCGCCCCGGGACCTTGGGCAGCACGCAACTGGGGCACATTCACATCCAGGCTAGAGAGGGAGGAGGGAGGTACATAGGTCTATCAATCAATCACTCAGTGTTTCAAATGGGCCGTCCCGCACAGCTTACAATCGCGATCCGATGGCATTCGGTAAGCCCAAGAGCGCTGAATAGCCAGCGGGCCCGCCACTCCTCCGCAGGTCCACCAGCTGCTCCTGGAGGCCGCCGATCTGCTCCTTGACACTCGCAATCTCGTTGGTCAGGGCCTGGAGGCGTGTGGTGAGGCCACTCAATGCAGAGATGGGACAGCTGCTCTGCAGATACAGATACAGTATGATGTAGAGCATATTGAAGGTACATATATATTCCATCCGTGACTCACCGAATTGTCCAGGGTGGGTGGCACCATCCCCAGTCCCCCGCCCAGATCCGTTTGCGTTGTGGTTAGGCATGCCATGGCCATGACCAAGGCGTCCAGCTGCAGCATCTGCGACATGTCTCACTGACAGAGCTCTGACCACTGACCAGCACTTACTGGGGGGCCAGCACACTCGCTGAGGGGCTGATCGACTGATCCCCTGATCGAGCCGATCGACTGGCCACAAAGGTCATCCAATTAGATTTTCTCACTCTGCTGCCGTACGTCCACATTGCAAACAAGTATGCTAAATGCTAACCGCAGGCGATCAGTGTTGCGCAGTGCTCGACCCGAGCTTCACTTCACACCGATCATCGTTCGTATCAGGTGGCATGCCGTGATCAGTGATCTATGATCTGTGAACAGTGCCTGCGACTCATGGGGCATCTCCAACCACCCAGCAGCGACTGCCTGCTGCCAGCTGACAGCTGCCTGCTGCTGCTGGGCAGTTGCAACTGCGTCGCAGTCGTTGGCTCAAGCTGCGATCGAGCGCTAGTTGGTTTTGGCATTGTGGAATCGTCATAGATCATAGCATCAGCATCAGCATGGCGCTGGAGGCTCTCGTCACTGCTTTGGCCTGCCTCAGCACCACCACGATGCCAGAGAAGGCTTCTCCGTCCTCTATGATAATGCGAAACTCGGTGAAGCCTTTCCTAATCGATGGGAATGTGAGTACACGTAAACGTACATACATAAATACTCTTGGCTGACCTTCCCTGACCTTTCCTACGATACGTTTCCCTCTGGCTAGGAAACTGCCTGTCCCGTCAGCACCTTGGGCGGCTTGGCGGCGCGGTGAGTACTCCACAATGGAGTCATCAATGGGACTCCGCTGATGGGCAATCTTTTCAGCATCCAGTTTATGACGGCCGAGCTGCAGACTCTCAAGACGGAGCTGAGTGATCTGCAGAGCCTGATCGATGAGTACAGGAACCAGGAGCCGGGGGAGGCCATTGGTACCCGGTCGTAAGTCAATCAGTGAGTGCAATGTGTAATCGCTGTAATCGTTCCTTTATGCTGCAGACTCCGTCCAGGCCCAGCCATTGTCCAGGCCGTGATACCGGCCGAGCCCAGAGATGATACGCCCCGGAACTGCTGGGGCCAGAAGCACGGCCTGGTACGCATCCGCGTGTCCAAGGATGTGGAGCCCTTCTTCGTTAACTGCGACCAGGATGTGCGCGACGGGGGCTGGCTGGTCATCGCCTACAGGTTCGATGGCAGCGAGCACTTCGACCGCAACTGGGAGAACTACAAGATCGGCTTTGGGCCCCTCAAAGCGGAGTTTTTCATCGGTCTGGACAAGCTGCACCAGCTGACCAACAGCGAGCTTCACGAGCTGCTCGTGATAATGCGCAGCAAGAGCGGGGAGGAACGCTTCGCTATCTACGACCACTTCATCATTGGCAGCGAGGCCGAGAAGTACCTGATGTGGTCCCTGGGCGCCTACAAGGGCGATGCTGGCGACTCCCTACGCTACCATGCGGGCAAGAAGTTCACCACCTCCGACCAGGACAACGACGACAACGGACAGAACTGCGCCAAGACCCACACGGGGGCATGGTGGTATGGTCGCGAGTGCTTCGAGAGGTACTACCCACAACTCAGATTCGTATTCAGATTAAGGCCGGAAGTACTCTAACGATTAAATCATTTTCCCAGCAACCTCTTTGGCACCTTCCAGCCAATGTATGGCCACGAGATTAACTACTTCAAGGGCATACTGTGGAAGACCTTCGTGCCGGGGCCCACGGGCTCCCTCAGCTACGTTCGCATGCTCATCCGGCCCCCGAAGAAGACACCTTAGGCATTCTCGATGGAGGGCCGACAGCCGCAGAGCCTACCAGAGAATATCCTCCCATACAAATAAATGCTAAATATTTCAAACTAATTCGAGGGAATAGTTTGCCATTTGTGGTAAGAGAGAGTATTGCTCTGACTGCTGGCTGCTGGCTGCTTCTTGGGAATGCTTTTGTAAACTGGTTTTAATTATTGCAATTATTTATTATATATTACATTTGAAGCATTGAAGGTTTCGCTCAATTAATTGGCAGACAATGCAGGAAGAACAAACACACACACACACACACACACACACTCATACGTAAATGTGTACACACTGGGGAAAACAGAAAATAATGCCGCTCATTAATGGTATATTATCATGAGAAATTTCTACTTCATTTTACTCATTTGCATACAATGCCGGAGTGGACGGAGGGGATGGGGGGATGGCGCTTTGCGGTAGCAGCTTTGCTAAGCAACGGAAATTGTTTTCTCTAAAAATACACGGCACACACACAGTACACACGAACAGTCGCATTATTCCATCTGCATTGCAAATCGAGCTTATCGAACGCGTCACACCACCACCACGTCGCACCACAGCACCACCGCGCCAGACACACACTGCGTGTACGTAATTTCGAACAAAGCAAAGTACGATGGAGATGGAGATGCGGATGGATGGGGGGGCGTATGCGTAATGCGAGTGTCATTGGCACCTCCATTTCCTTTCCCAGATCCCCCAGGCAGAAGTAGGTATACCGATATGCTCGTAAGAAAACTTTGACAACCCCCCCACACCCCCCCCACACCCCACTACACCACCCGCAAAAGAAATTTCATAAATTTTCTACACAGCAATTGAATGCGCGTGGCGGTAGGGGGGAAAGGAATGCTGAGGGGGCTGGGGGTAGTGGCTTCTGTGGAATTGTGTGCCAAATTTAATAAATAACCAGCGTTACCTGAGGAGCGTCATTGCGGGCCAAAGCGAGAACTGAATACCCTTAGCCTTGGAAAGAAATCCTCTTCTCTCCGGCCAACCCATGCCACAACGGCCTCCAAGCAGCAGCTGATACTCGGGGCATCACATAGTGGATATGCCCCAAGCGGCACGGTTCATTGGAGGACATGATAGTAAATAAATTTGCTCTCACTCGAACTCGGCAGTTGGCCCAACAACTTTTTGACAGAGTCGGAAAATATTAAACAATGCGCACGGAGCACGGAGCACGGAGCACGGAGCATGGAGCATGGACTGACAATGAAATGCTGGCCAAAAGCGGTCGCGGAGGCGGAAGCGGAGGTCGGAGCGGAGCGGAGTCTTGGGTGCGCGGGGCTCGTAAAGAAGCTACTTCTACTCTCACTCATACCTCCACTTGTTTTTCCTTTGTTTCGTTTGGTTTTTGTATTTTTTTTGTTGTATTCTGTAGTTATTTTTTGTGTTTTGTTTTGTATTCGCTGTGTTTTCTTGTGTGTTTTTTGAATTTTCATAAAACTTTTCCTCGTTTGCCGCTAATAAATTATTTTTTGGAGAAAAAGTTGGCTCCTGGCTCCTGGCTGCTGGCTGCTGGCGCGCCTCGAGCACTAAGCTGTCCGCAGAAGGGGCAGTCCCTGGGGTCTGGACTTCGATACCGATTCCACAAACTGCATATTGTTCCAAGGGTCCAAGAGTGTACAGGCGACATACCAAATCCTCCTTGTTGTGTGTCCGCCTGTCTGTCTGTCTGTCTGTCTGTCAGTCCCTCCATCGCGACGTAGTCCTGTGAAGTCCTCTTCGGGGTTTATTATTCCTGGGTGTGCTTCTGCTTTGTTCATAAATAATTTGCGCCACAACTCAATTTCATGAGCGTAAATCACTGTGTGGTCACTTGGCACCAGTCCGACCCCTCCCATTCCCATCCCCATCCCCATCCCCATTCCCATCCCCAACCCCCAGATGCTTATTGTTTCACTTCTTCTTTACGAAATAATTCCCTCCTCCCGACTTGTTCAGCTTTATTTCCACCATGTTTTGCCCTGTCCCTTCCCTGTCCCTTCCCTGTCCGTTCCCTGTCCTTTGGCTGGTTTGGTTTCCTTGTTGGTTTGACGGTTTGTTGGTTGGATGCCATTCCATTCCATTCCATTCGGTTGTTTGGTGGCCATTTACCATACAATTCCTTATTTATGTCCCGGCCAGAAAAAGTTTTTTTGCTGTCCCCTGGACTTTGGGGAGTCCCGGCCTCAATAATAGAGAGACAGCCCCGCCGACGCCCCACTTTCTGACTTTCTTGCCCCCAGAAGATGGTCGGTGGGTCGCTCTGTGTGTGTGTGTTTGTGGGTGGGTGTTAAATCAACACAAAGTTGCGCAAAACTTTTCAATTGGCTTGACAAATATAAAGAAATTTACAATATCGCATTCGAAGCACAAAAAAGGGACACAATGCTCTGCCGCACCACCTCCTCCAGCCCCTCCAGGCAGGACAATCAAAATTCGAATGGGAAAATGAATGGGAAGCAAACGGTTTTCTTGGTCAATAAAAGAAGTCATTTCACTCTCTGTTAAAAGATTGTAATACTAAGTTTATGCCTTACAGAACAAAAGCACTATACGATATTCCTTCGATTATGAAACGGAGTTCAAAGTCGCTCCCCGAAGTCACACGATTGTACCTTGTCGGTAGTGAGGTAGGGAGAGGGAAACTGTCGCTTAAGAAGACTGGCAACTTCCTGTCTCATCCTGAAAGGCGATACACCGGTGGAGTTAGAGTGGGAGTAGGAGCGGAAGGGTAAGCGGAAGGGGGAGCGCAAGGGGGAAGGAGGGTGAGTAGGGCTAAGTGTATGCAACGAGGAGACCTTAATGCCCTGCTACGCATTCTGCACATGAATTCCGCAATAAAAACAACATAACACTAAATTCTCATATTTCTTTTGCTTTTGTAGCTACAGTTTCCCCCACCCCACCCAACCCCACCCCGCCCCTTTCCCTCTCCATCTCCATCGTCGTTTTTCCGCTTTCTTTATTTACAGCCCGAAAAGGAAAACGTCAGGGTGCTGCCTGCCGCCTGATTTCCTCCCTTAGACGGGGGAGGGGCAGGGCAACAATAAATTGCAATTCCAAGTCACTTAAATTGCAACAAATAACAGGAGGCAACTTGACAGCGAGCGAGCGAGAGAAAGAGAGAGAGAGGGTGAGAGAAAACGTAAACTGAGGAGCAGCCAAGGGCCCCGTGAGATGTCAACGTGTTAAGGGGGCAAAGGGCAAACGGATAGGGTACGTAAATGCTCCTGCTGCTCGGCATCCTTTAGCCATTTATTTCTGCAGCAGTTGTACGAGTAATTATAGCCGGGCCAAAAAACAAGTGCAAAAAGATGGTAAAGATTTGGTATGCAGCTGCCAGGAAGGACCTCTTAATAGACGTCCGTTTATTCAGCTATGATTCAGATAGGAACTATTTAATACAGTGATATATCTGATATAAACTATAGTACTTTATGTCCTTGCTCTTCTTTGCTCAATGATATCGTCCTCCAGGAGGCATGAATCGGTGGAATGAATATCTTAGGTGAAGTTCATCCGGTATTCCATCCATCCATCCCTCTGTTTCCTGCTGGTTGTCCTTCCAGTTCCTGGCTTATGTTGTGCAATGTTGCCGCAACTCTGCCAAGAGCCCTGCCCCAACTCCGTTGCATGCCACTGCAACAAATAGTGTCAACGTTGATGCATGATTGCAGATTTGTTGCTGGAGCAGGAGCAGGAGCTGGAGCTGAAGCGGGATTGCTGGACTGCTGGATTGCTGGATTGTCATTTCGCTTGACTCTTATTGCATTTGGCCAAACACGAAATTTTTATGAGCATCTCCGAGTCTCCGAGTCTCCGAGTTGGACTCGCAATCTGACACTGATTTATTCATATTACGAATTATGTTATCCTTGCTCCCACTTGCTGCCTGCCACGCTTGCTCCTTCGCTCGGATACAATACAATATTTAAATGGAAATAACTATTAAATTTTATACCAATGTGCATTTGCTTTTAGCGGCATTAAAAATGCATTTACAGAGCACCGCCGCAAATGGGCGACAGGTGTGGTCATCATCAGCTGAGAGCCACACAGAGCCCGACCCAAACGCCCAAACACACGAAAAGGAAACACAAGAAGTACTGGAAATGTGCTCGAAAAGGAATGTTTCTCGAATACTTCAGCATGAATATAATCATGGTATTTATCATGAATTTATCATGAATTTTACCCACCACATACCATACTTTTCTTTCTTTCCAGCAGTTTTCCCAGGAAGCCCCCAAAAGTGACGGACTTCAATTAGTTCCGGGGATCAAGCCGCGTTCAAAAATATGACAAAAGAATGCCACAGACAACAGAGAAGCCCCACTCTCCATTCTCCGATTCTCTGATTCCCCGATTCTCTAACTGCCTCACCTCTTAATTAAAACGAAATGTTCACAGCCGCTTTGGCAATTCAGTTAGTCTCCTGCCTCCTGCCTCCTGCCTCCCACCTGTACCTGTACCTGTCCCCTCCCGCAACCCCCTTCCACCGACCGAATCCAAGTGCCATATATAACTCATAACGATTCGGCCAGTCCAGTCCAGTCCAGTCCAGTTCAGTCCAAACAAAAAGCTCGAAAAAATTGGCTAGGCCAATGGCTAAGCAGTCCGTGGCAGTCGGAGAGGAGAGGCCCCAAAAAAGCCGCAAAAAAGAAATGCAACTTTATGCGTGCCACACAGAAAACAACAAAAAAAAACCAAAAAAAAAGGAGATGGCGGGAGCTCCACTTTTTGTGGCCCGAAAGAGGGTAAAAAGCTAAACAATGACAGCTGCAGCTGACGCGGCAGCAGAACAGGAGGAGTAGGAGTGGCAGTAGCAGTAGGAGGAGGCGGAAGCGGAGGTGGCACGGGCTATGGCATTTACTTACGGTCGAACGCACTTCATCTGGAAACCATAAAATTGAAAAATGCTGCAACGAACAAGGCAGAGGCAGTGGCAGCGGCAGCGGCAGTGGCAGCAGCAGAGCGAGAGCGAGGCCATGGCAATGACGACGACGACGACGACGGCGATGATGGCTTGTTGGGGTTCCAGGGTGGCGCCTGCTGAGGTTAGGGTTCAGGCTTTGGGTTTGGTTTTTAAACCGCACAAAAGTCATTTGAGCGCCGTCGTTAACATGTCACACACACACACACACACACACACATAGCCACGGCCGCACCCACACACACACACACATATACTAGGATGCGAGAAGGCAAACAATGCATTTGTCCTAGAGATGAGAGCGTGAAAGAAGCGGTGTTCTCTCTCTTACTTCCCCATGGAAATGGGGAAATCGTCGGGTCTTTCTTATTGATTATCAACTTGTTTGCATTGAACCGGATCATCGAATGTCTGCGCTCACGCGGTCACCGCTAGCATGTGTGCCATATATTTTACCGCTGGCCAACAATGCGGCCATCGCCATCGCCATTGCCATCATCATCATCATCAGCAGTGGCAGTGGCAGTCGCAGTTGGCTTTTCTTTTGGCTTAGACCGCGGTCTCCTCCTCCTCCTCCTCCTGCTCCTTCTGCAGCCGACTTCTGGGGCGGCTGCCTCCTGGGATAACCGCAGAGTGCGCGGAGACCACCGGAGACCACATGTCCATTTTGTTCCCTTTTTCATTTGTTCATTTGGCGATCGTATGCACATACACATACACATATGTACATATGGGAACGGGAACGGGGGGACTTTGTTCATTTCGTTTGTTTTACAATAACCAGTTGGCGGTCGGACACAGGCACGAGGGGAGGTTTGGAGCGGACTGCTCATAATTAAAATGTTTGGCAACAGAAAAAACAGAAAAACGAATGCATGAAGAAAAAGTGAACAGGAAGAGGCGGTCGAATAGGAAATTAAAGAAAAAGAAGAGCGTTTTCCAGCTAAATGAAATGTTAATAGCAGTCATTTTTTCTCTCTAACGTTCTCCGACATCTTCTCCGCCGTATTGCTCTTGCTGCTGCTTCCGTTTCCTCTTACTTTGTTTTTGTTGCTATTGTTTTAACCCACAGACAATAGAACGACTTTAGTGTATTATCTGCCGACAGGCGAAATGAGTTCTGGATATCCATATGTACATATGTATATTTGGCCAAGGGTTCGCGGGCTCTCGACATCCAGGGGTTGAGGTGGTTGCTTGTAGGGGTATATTTATACTTGAGTCCACTGAATTGTCTGCTGCCTAAATCGTGGATCTCAGACGAGACGCACAAATGTCCCCAGAGAAACCCTGGCCTCTGCCCCAAGGTATCGTTGTGTTTGCAGTAGTGTTAGAAAAATCTAATGTCATACCCCCATCACTAGTCCCACAGCGGAACATCGCAGGAAGGTACAGGTTTTTATTGTCCATTTTGCTGGGATTTTCAACCCGCTTTCCACCCACACCGGATTTGTTTCTCTGCTTCTCCTTCTTTGTAAGCATTTTTACATTTGTCGACTCGACTATGCGAGCGCGTAATTAATTTCCCGCTTCTATTATTTGCATTGCAATCACGGGGCGGGGCAGGGCAGGGCAGGGCAGGCCACGGCTGAAGCAACAACAGCAATAACAGCAACCAGCCACGAGAAACCAGAAACTAGCCACGACAATGCGAGCCGCTGGCATTTTTAATTACTTGCATGAGAATTAATTATAAAAATGGTGCGGGGACAGTGGACACTGCGGACACTGCGGACACCGCGGACACTGCGATAGATGGGAGAATGCGGGAGAAAAGTGCAGAGGAATGAAAAGCTGCCGAGGCTCAAGGTACGAGCAATCCAGGGGGAAACGGGAACAAACTCATTAATGCCATTGCCCAGCCCTGGCAATGTGTGAACCCCTGGGTCTGCAAGCAGGGTGGCAACGCTTCGGTTTTGCTTGGCCCAGCTGTCCAGCGTCTGTCAGTTCGACACAATTGTAATTTTCGTCGCACGGCAAACATCAGCTAGAATTTGCAGCATTTTAGCCGAGATTTGATTTGGAAAATAGGTAATGTATTGGCGAGATGGTTCAGTGATTTGGTAATACATACATTTTTCCCACACTTCCCCCACGGAAACCATCAGAATGGCTGACGGCGACCAATACGACGAAACTGATTGCTTGACCATCCTTCCGGGCATTCCGGCGGTGGAAACTTTGGCCGATCACAATGCCGGACTGCCCGAGGAATACCAAGCGATCCGAAAATATCTGAAGCGATATGTGCAGATCTACATCGACAATGACCGCATTCTCAAGGGCACTCTCCAGTCGGTGGGCGCCAATCTGGACTTTGTGCTGAGCTCCTGCACCGATGTGCCATACGAGGGAGCCGTTCGATTCCTGGGCGTCGTCGAGGTCCCAGGACGTTACATGCAATTCATAGCTTTTGTTCCCCGTCTCTCCGCAGGCCCCTCACACCCCGCAAACATCGAAAACCCCCCCAAGCCACAGTAAAGCATTTCCCTCACTGCATTAAAGCTAACATTCGAATGTATTCGTGAATTGTGCCTTTTTTTTCACGCGTTTGCATGTGTAATAGAACAAGTACGAGTACGAGTACGGGTGGATGTGTATGTGTTTGTGCATGTGCATGTGTGCGTGCAATTATTTGGAGAGAGACAATAAGAGTAAAATTCATGTTCCGTTCCTTTGCAACACTTTTCGTTTCAGTTGTGAGTTGTCAAACACTGGCATATACATAAAAGCAAATCGTCACTCAAACGGGAACAAAAGTGAAAAAGTGAAAAAATTGATAGCATTGGAAAAGGTGCCGGCTCTTCTTGATCTTGCGATGCAGCGAAAACGTAAGTGAACAACAAATTTGAATGGCCGCTTGTAATTGGAGCATTTTGTGCCCCAAACTAGATTCCGAGTCGAGTTTCTACGAAACTCTTGGCACGTTTTGGGAGCCCATGGTCGACCAGAATGGCTTCTTGATGGAGCCCATATTCACGCTCCTGCCGGACAACATAGAGGCGTCCTATTCGTGTGAACGTAGTGTGACGATCGAACTGCCGTCGACCTCCAACGGCATGCGACGCTTTCTGCACGGCATTTTGGCGCAGGGAAAAACCGATCTGGTGTTGACGAATTGTAGGGCGACAACGACCGACACATTAATCTGCCACCTGGGCACCGTCAGGGTGCCTCGCCAGTACAATAAGAACACGATATATGACGCATTAATGTAAACCATCAAATGACATTGAATGCATTCATTGTATAATGCTTCTCTGTTCGATCTGTTCTTCGAATAAAGCACGGGGAGACACAGCATAATGTCACCTTTGTGGTAGCACTAACCATACAGCATATACATACATACATATGTACATACATTTATTTGTCCGCACCAATATTGGTGCGGTGTCAGCGCCTGAGCGAGTTGTGAGAGTGTATGTGTGCGTGCTCATGCGTTCATGAGCGCACAACTGAAACTGCTCTCTCAACTTTGTTTTGTTTTTGTGATCAAATTTGAAATCATCCCCCTTTTTCTGATGCGAATGTCCATCCAAAGACAGAACCTGCAAGAACGTTCATATGTGTGTGTACGTGTGCAGAGCTGCCGAAATTTCCAGCAAAAGACGTTTGAGAATATTTTTTGAGCCACAAATATATTTGCGAGTGTTGCTTATTGACGTCAACAACCAATACAAACAAGCAGCCCTACTATATGTGCACACATACAGTTAAAGCTCAGCCTCACGTACAGAACGTTTGCCACTAGAGCGCTCTCTGTCTCTCCGTCTGTCTCTCTCTTTTTCAAGCAGGGAAAAGCTAGCCGGAATCTGTTCCGCAACTCACCACAGGCATACCTCACAGAGGACCGTAGTGCTGCCCCAGCGGAGCAAGCTGTGCGCCAAGGAGGCGATCCCCCGATGACGACTCGCAACACGCCCACGATTCGACGAGACCAGGCTGCTTCAATTGCGAAGAATCAGGAAACTTCGCTCGATATATGTATGTACATTTGTATATAATTTTTAAACACTTCTCCTTGCAGCTCTACGCGGGAGCCCCAAATTGGTGGTACCCTGTCCTCAATGCCCACACCCAGCCGACCAGATTTCCATCGATTTGATTTTCATCTGCTCATCTGCCCCTGCGTACAGGGGACGTTGCATGCCACAAGAGAACAAATAAAGAAAGAACGAAATATTAAAGACGTTGTTGTACGACAGTCAGATACACTCACACCTTTTTGCTAGAGGATTTTCCGCAGCTAATTGATTTAGCTGGACTTTCTCTTTATTTGCAGGAGGGGAGCCACTAAAGCCAAGGAGTTGCAACAATTGGGGGCATGCGTCTCCGGTTTACGACTGCGACTGGCATTAAAGCCCGGAGGCAGGCAGCCAGCGGCAAGCAGCCATCGGCCAGTGGTCAGTGGATAGGAGGGATCAGAATCAGGATCAGGAAGGGAGCCCCGGAGTATAATAATAAATTTCATCAAGTCACCAAGTTTCGTAATATGCCACACGTATGTCATTAATCTTCAGTTTTGAGCTAAATTTGATGAATTAGTGGCCAATGGAGATGGACGAACAAAACAAGCAAAGCTAAGCAAAGCAGAGCAAAGCAAAGCAAAGCAAAGGGGGGGGACGGTGGGGTGGGGGATGAATGCAGGATGCTGACAGGAGCTGCTCGACCAGCGGAGGACCAGGACAGGAAGGCATTAAGTTTGCCTGGCAGCTGACGACAGGCAGCGATGCTTGGGCAGGATATCAATAAAGCCAGGGCCGGGCTTCACACAGAAAGCCTATAAGACACACATCCCCTCACACAAACACACACACACACACACACACACACGTTAGAGCACACATTGATACACACACACACTTGACATGTCCTGCCTTTGATTTGGGTTCAGCACATTCCCCTCTCAGCCAGAACTTCCAGGACTTGGTCTCCGTCTTCTCGTATGGGGAAAAAGGAGAGGAGTCAAAAGAAGTTTAACTAAAATAATAAAAGTCAAACACTGTACAAACAGCTTTGGCCTTAACGACATTTGTATGTGTATGTGTGTGTGTGTGTGTGTGTGTGTGCTTGTGTGTCGTGTATAGGTGTGCATATGCGTGTTCGTTTGGATAAAGTTTCCGCAAAGAAAAGTTCGTCCTGGTCTGGGTGCTGGGTGGCCAGGGTGTTGGTGTTGGTGTTGGTTTCATGTGCGTGTTGCCTTTAATTGATATGCTAATAAGTGAACCGAAAGCACTCGATTTGTTTTCCTTTACCTTGATTCTGTGGAAAACAATTAGGCAGAAAAACCAGCACCTGTGAGGCACAAGCAGCAGCTCCGAGAGCACCAAGAATTCAGGCTCCTTTCGTTCGATCAGCAGAATAATGATTTCAATGGACTCTTTACACGATTAATTGATGGCTTACCAACCATTTGAATTCAATTTAAGATCGAAACCTCCCCCCACCCGGACATGCACTTGGAGATTGTGAAATTCTTTAAGCCAGAGTCGGAATCGGAATCGGAATTGGAATCTTGATGTTTTGTTATCTTTCAGTCTGCCTGTCATTCGGACAAATATTCAGATGCTTGGACTGCTCTGGCCGTCAGACGGATATTTACCCACAATGTACACACAGACACACGCACACTTACACACAGACAGACATATTTCTGCTGTCTAACGATGTAACCAATAAAAAATGCATCGCCATGGAAAAATCAACCTGCCAGGACACCGGGACACGAACAGAAGGAGGAGAGACAGTCTGCCCGTTGGTCAGCACATGTCGAGGTCTTGCTGGGATGCCAGCTGGAGGCTCCTTCCTGTCCTTCGAGAGAGGAAGCAGAAGCGGGACCGGGACTGGGACTGGGACTGGGACTGGAGGAGCCTGGTGACAGTTTGCCATGTGAGGCAGTGGCATGGCAGAAATGGAGACAGCGAATGGGGATCGCTGTTGAGTCTTGAAGATGCGGCGCCGCGCCTCTGACCCCGGCATTCCTGTGACGTGCTGCACTTTTGGCCATATTTTATTTTCCACTGCGGGGCAGCATTCGTTATGTCCTGACAACGGACAGGACAGGACAGGTCCCATAGTCGTACGGTACGCTGGCTGCTTCACTCCGATATTAATGATGGTGCCCCTCCAGTCGAACAGGATAATTCCAAGGGAAGTCGAGGATAACCAATTGATGGCTGGACACTGGCTGGGACACTGGAAACTCCATCCCCATTCCCATCCCCATCTCCATCTTTATCTCTATCTCGCTTTCTAGCTCTCCATCTCTATCCCATGATGCGGCCATCTGTCCGTCGGTGGCTCATGACATTAGGCCCCAAATGTCCGGTGCTCTGTCCGTGGCCCCATCATCAAGGTCGCAGGCCACAGGTAGGCCCAGGTCCATTAATGCCATGTGATTTGTTAGACTGCCCTCCCCATCCCCATCCCCTACCATTCCGTTCCATCCCATCCCATCCCATTCTTCCTTCCTGGCCTTTGTCCCAGGGGCTTGTTTAGCCCCGGTGCCCCCGAGGCATTCACCTGAAAAATTCCACAATGCCAGGGGCCATCTCCATCTCCGGTTGGGGATTGGGTAGCTCCTTTCGGCCCCCAGACAAATTCGCATGCCATTTGTCGTGAATTTCATTTAAGATTTATTTAAATTTTCTGCCTTCTCCGTCTCCGTCGCTGTCTCCGTCGCAGTCTCCGTCTCCGTCTCCGGATCCTGGGTCCTTCGTCTTCGCCCCGTGCCGCTCGGGTGCGTGTGAACTTTTGGCCGCATCATTTTCACATCTCCTTGTTTTGTTTAACGGCGTTGATATGATAATTTGCTTACCATTTCTGCTCTGTTGTTCTTCCCCCTACTGCCCTGCCGCCATGCCACCCCATTCGGTTCTATCTGGCTAATGCTGTGGTCGGTCTGTGGTGGCCAACAGTGCGAGACAGTGGGACCAGGCACAGTGGAACCAGAACTCTGATTTGGCAAGCTCTGATCTGCCATTAAACAGTTGGAAAATTATGTTTACGTTAAATATTTATGGCAATATTAATTTTATGTAATTTTATTTATTTATTTTTATTTTGGCGCATCCTAAAAGCAGGCAACAGTTTTTTGAAGTGATTTTGGTTTTCTCGTGCGACATAGATGAATCGAAGTAAATGTAATGCTAATGCGCCTCTCGCACACATACAGTTCAAGGAGTGGACTGGCAGGGGTAGGGGGGCAAACTCTCTCAGGAAATACCATTTGGGGTGGGAGCAGGGAGACAGGGAGAAGCCTGGAGAATGGGGGAACTGCAAACAGCTTATTTTGCATTTGAGTAATGTGCGTGAAATTATTCGAGTGTGTGTGGAGTATGTGTGTCTGTGTGTGTCTGTGTGTGTGTGTAATTAATGTGGCTGTCTCTGTCTGCACCCCCCGCCCCGTCCTGTTTTCTGGCCATTCCTGCCTTTGGTTACACTTTATTTCGAATTATTTGCACATTTGCTGCCTTGGCGCCCTCTCCAACCAAACACCAACATTATTTTCACATCATTTAATTTAATGCACGACCAGGGACGGGGATGGGCGGAAGCAAGAGAGAGGAGATGCGGGGTGGCATAAAAAATATGGCCAAGCTTGTTGTTTGCTTTTGTTTAACATTTTATTTCACTTGTTGTTGGCTGCTGGCCCCGGCCCTGGCCCTGGCCCTGGCCCGGTCTGGCCCGGCCTGTCTGCCTGCTTACACCTTACACCCAGAACAGAGAACAGAGAACAGAGAGACTCCTGGCTAATAAATGCCAAAGCAACGCGACGAACAAGGCACTAAAAATTTGTACGGAACAAGGACGATGACAGGGCACTAAGCAGGCTGTGGAGGAGGTTTCGGGGTGTGCTGTGTGCTGGTGTGGTGTGGTGTGGTGTGTGGACCCCCAAACAGTTTCGAAAACTGTAATTATTTTAAGGGATTCTTTATGCTAAACAGGGGAGGAGCATAGAGCTGGAGCAGGAGCTGGAGCACCCCCGAGAAGGCCAGATTGAAACAGCAGCTGGGGGGGTGGCTGGGCGCCAATGGCCGGGTGGTGCTGCTGTGCGGTGCGGTGCGGTGCGGGACGGTGCGGTCTGTCAGGTGCAAAGTGGCAACGGCCTAGCAATGAATAATTACATTTTAATAGAGTGTCCATGGGAAGTGTTTTAAAAACATTTTTCGAGCTCAGACTACATGGCTGTGGCGGCGGCGGGGATGGGGCCAGATTTAGGGGCTGGCCAAGCCGAAACCCAGCCCACTTTGTGGGCAGAACTTGAGAGGGGCTCTTTTTAATTTTTATTTAATTTAATGTAGATTTTAATCAATTCAATTTCCATTTTTACGAGTAGCTGCTATAATTTTTTCCTGGGCCAGAAGATCATTTCACTTTGCTTTTACTGTCTCTCTCTCTCGCTCTCTCTTACTCTGGTAATCGTTATATTGTTTTACAGCATTTTGCATATGTTGTGCGTTATCTGGCCTGCTCTCAGTGGCCTGTGACCCACCCACTGCTCCTCCGCCCTTGTCATAATAAAATGTTAATACAAATTTTCGAAGCACAGATTTGGGTGCCATAAAGCGGCAGCGCATAATGAGTGGCTCTCCACCGCCCTCCTCCCATGTTCCGTGTCCCGTATCCCGTATCCCGTGTCCTGCGTACCTGCATGTCCTGTCTGCTCTTCCCCTTCCCAGCTGGGGCTGGCAAATCATTTTACGGTTATGGGCTCGCGTCGACTGGCCGCATTTGAATAACCATAAAACACTTTGTGCCACCGAAAGGTGGTGGCGGTGTTGGCGGTGGCATGCCCCTGGCCAGGCCGTAGATGTGTGCCAGGGTGGAGTGGCATCAGGTGCGAATGGCCACCAAATCCAATGAATGTCAATGATGTCGATGTCGTTGTCGTTGTGGCAAATGGCAGACGATGCGAATTTATGCCGTACATAATACAATTTTGCCCCACAGACATGTGCGTGTGTGTGTGCGTGTGGGGGGGACCACCAATTTGTGTATTTGCTTACGGCCGAATCCGTATCCGTAACCGTAACCGTCCCAAGATAAGCTCCATTATCGGCCAAAGACCTTTGTGCCAGAGCACATCCCCAAAAATACAAAAAAAAAAGACAAGACAGCATTTCGTATGTGGAACCAAAAACAATGTAACATTGCACTAAAGAGTGGAGATGATTTTGAACATTTCATTTAGATAGTAGACTTGAAAGGGGGCACAAGCCACTATCGAACGTTGGTCGCCCTGCTGCGGGCGATCCTTCTTCTTATAGGAGCAACATGATCGACTCGATGATGCGGCGTGGCACCTTGACGGTTTCCAGGTAGCACGGAGTCAGGTTACCGGGCTTGTAGGCCAGGCAAGTGTGCATCACGATGGGGTCCTCGTGCTTTTGGGCCATGGTTCCAATCAGAACGGTGCCGGCTCCCTGCATTTCGGGCTTCTTGACCATCGCTATGGGCCGGGGCTCAGGTGCTTCATCAATCGGGCACGTCATAATTGCCTCAGTAGATCTTTGCAAATTTCCAAATTATTTAAAATTATTTTTAAAAAATATTTACACTTTTTTTTACCTTTTTGTTTGGTCGAAGAAATTTGTATTGAAAATAAATATTTATGTATTTACTGTTAGTCTACGGAGTGTTCCTTTCACGTTCAGCTGTTGTTACTGAATGATAGATTCGCCTGGGTTTTGATATATAACTGAACGAATGCCTTGCAATCGAATATTTTGTAAATTTTTGTCCTCCTTTTCTTTAATCAGTTCTGCATTTACTCGGCTGTCATCCAGTTCTATGATCTTAGCAACTCTTCGAAAAACACTCTAATATTTCTATGCTGCCATCGGCCGTAAGTCTGCCAGGGTTGTACGTATAATAATTATGCGTTTTGCGGGCCCCAATGCGTTTGATTTTCTTGCCAAGCCCCCCTGGTCAAACAGCCATGTCACAACCCCTAAGAATCCGCAGAACTTTCACCTGAGCGGCTCAAAAAGTTACAGAAGGCCTTTGCCGGCCACAGAAATCAAACTCATGAATAAACAAGAACCGGAAAAGCAAAGGGGAAAGTTATTAGTTTTCCCGCAAGAAACGAAGAAGAGATTCGGAGTCAGAGTCCTGGGTCCTGGGTCCTTAGTCCTGGCTCCTGGCTCCTGGGTCCTGCGTTCTCTCAAGTGTTGCACAAACAAGAGGCAGCCAAAATTAAATGAAAGCCACAAAAAAGGGTTGGCGGAAGGGTGGAATAGGGAAGGGCGAGATGAAAGACAGATTCAAATGGAAATATTCTAATTCTTTTGCCAAAATTCGGGAATGAAATTGAAATGAAATTGTGTGGCGGCGAATTAATTGAAAATATTTTACATTTTCCCGCTGCCCCTTAAAAGTATGCAACAGTTTTTTCTGCTTTTCTCACCGGCCACCTCCTGCTCCTTGGGTTGGGGGTTGGCTTGTGCTTTGGCGCGCTTTGATTTTGATTTTGATTTTGGGGCAACCGCAACAGCCATCGACCAGGACCAGGACCAGGACCAGGAAAAGGACCAGAATCAGCAGCACAAGCAGGAGGCCGTTCAGGCTGTTCAGGCCAAAATTCTTAGCATTGCCCTCTGAAATGCGCTTTGATTGCGTATTTGGCTCGAAGGCTCCAATTGGGGGCATTCCGCACTGCCTCCGCCGCCCCCTTCCCGTAACAGGGAAGACCTGCACAAAGCTACAACATTAATTGGTTAATTGGAAGGCATTTCAATCATTTCTGATTTCGGTATTTGGCTTAAGCTTAAGCTTGAGCTCGGGCATCGTCTTGGGGTTTGCTTTGCTTTGGCTTTGGCTTCAACCTTGGCTTGGGTCTGGGTCTGGGCCTGGGCAGTGGAAATCTGCTTTGGCAGTTGGACTCATTGCCGAGATTAAACACTGCAAATGCCCAAGAGCGAGGCGAATAACAGTCGAGTGCTGCTGGCAACAAAAGCGAACGAAAAGCGGAAAAGTGTCACGCCAAAGAGCCCAGAGACCAGAGACACATCAACGGAGCGAAATGGCACGGAACGGAACGGAACGGATCGAGTCCATCGAGAATGGGACACAACACACTCTCTTGAAAAATGATACGGGTGGTGCGGCAGGAGGAGGGTTAGGAGGCGGCACTACCGAGAAGGGAAAACAGCAAGCCTTCTGTTCTTCTGTTCTCTCGAATCAAATTAAAATGCTGCAAAAAAGCGGAAAATTATGGCAAACAGTGGAGCAGTGGAGCAGCAGGCGGGGGAGGCTGCAAGGCTGCCAGGGGCCATAAGGGAAATTGTTGCAGCGCAGATAGAAAGAAAACATGAGCACACACACACACAGACACACACACTCGCACACAGCAGACAAATACACTCACATGCTGACAGGCCGTCGGCAGCGCATTATGAAAGAATTTTACAAACAAAACAAAAAAACGTACCCGAAAGGCAGAGGCTGCTGTCGGTAGCCGAAGCCGCAGATACCCTGGAATATTCACGGATATTGGATATTGGATATCGGATATCCAGAGGAAGAGGATATCCAGTCGAAGAGGATATTAATCCATTGACAAGATGTTCTCCTGAAGAACTATCATACCTCCTGCAAGGGTATACAAAACAGGCCAAATACTGGGGGAAAATGCAGCCGGAAAGCAACCGAGAAGGGAAATAAAAACCGCTGGCAGTGTCGCGAGAGGGGGTAGGAAGGAGTAGGGGGAATCAGCAGCAGCAGCAGAGGGGCAGCCGGAGGAGCCACAGGCTCATTGACAACATCTTGCAAACGGATTAAGAGCAAAAACTCATTAAAATTATGTTGGCCATGCATTAAATGCAATTCAATGCCGGCAAACTTTGTCCACTTTGTTCACCCACCGCCTGCCAAAGTCCTGCCACTGGCCCCCGCTGGCTCCTCGTTCCTCGTTCCTGGTTCCTGGTGCTCCTCCTCCTGCTTCTGCTCCTGCTCCTGGTCCTTCAGCTTTTGTCCGAACGGCAGACCGGGACACTTAATGCGGTCTTTGTTGAGTGTTAAATACAGTTTTGACCAACGGACAACGGCCATGAGCACATGTCCCTGCCATATGGAAAGATTAAGGTGGAACCACAAGCCACAGAGTACCTACAGATATACATATATATAGTATATAGTAGGTGCATCTGAAAACTGAAATATAAGAAGAGCTTTCTGCTGGCACAAACTACAGGAAAAACTAAATGAAAAAGGAAACAAATCTCAATTAATCTCAAAGGACGATGGACCTCTATCCCCCTTTTCTATCCACCAATAGAAGGAATATTTTGGTTAATGGGTGAGCTCGTTCAATGCTATCTATAGAGGGTTTAGGGGCAAATATGAATTGGCATATGAATTGAAGTCATAGCCAAAACTAGAGCCTTTTTATTAGCCAAGGACTAGCTGTGCGAGTGGATCATTGATATAGTTTTAAAGCGCAATTGTCAGTGGGCTGCCACTGGATGAGGGAATCGAATCAAAGGCTGTGGACATAGACAGCAGGGAGAGAGAGAGAGAGAGAGATAGCATCAATGTGAATGAGGGAGCCCAACCGACCGCAAATCCCTTAACACATTTGTCAACACTTCGTCATTGTCACAAGGGGGGGAGGGGCAGGGTGCTGCCCGATGCCCGATGCCAGATGCCAAATGCCAGATGCCAGAGGGGAGGTAACTTTTTGAACAAACATTTAATACACTCCACTGGACGAGAGGACGAGAACGAGGACTGTTCATTTCTCTTGGCCCCTTTTAACCCGGACCCCGCCCCAGTCCCGGTGCCCCCTTGAGGAGCCAAAACAAATCAACAGCGATGAGCACAAATGGCAGCAGCCATAACAACTCTATCAAGCTTATTTCGATGGGCAAACAGAACAGAACACAATACCCACAGACACAGAGAGAGAAAGAGAGAGAGAGAGAGAGACACAAGGACAAGGGACAAAGGACAAAGGACAGTTTGGCATTTTGACAAACTGTGTCAATAGTATTTTTATTTGTGACCAATTTGTTGGTGGAACAAACACGCCGTGTGCCTCTGCCTTTGCCACTGCCACTGCCTCTGTCCTGGTGATGGACACTTCTATTTCTAGTAATTCTCCCACAAAGAATAGGAGCACACGCTTTCATCTCTAACCCTCTTTTCCTCGCTTTTCCCTTTTCTCCACTGGGTTCTGTTCTGGCAGTTTTCAAAGCCATTTACAGCGTTTAAAGTTAACAAGCGAACAAATAACAAAAAGTCAACAATGTCCACACGCATACCCAGACCCAGAGCCAGACCCTTCCAGTGACCTCTTCTCTGCTCTTCATTCCCCTACTGCTCCCGCCGACTCCTGTCACCCGCCACCGCAAGTGTCAAAAATGTGTCGTCTTCTTGCCCCCAGAAGGATCATCGTTTCAATTTGTAAAGGTTCATTGCTGTCGAGGACTTTATTTGAATTGCTGGCTGAGACGTAGACGTTGACCTGCCAGCGACCTTCACACAACCCCACCAGTGGGCTATTCTCTCCTCTCCTCTCCTCACCCTTCTTGCCAGTCCCATTCCCAATCCCAATACCAATCCCAATCGCAATCCCTACGACCCATTCGAGCAGCAGTACAATCAAAGATACAGCCAGAGGAGCTGTAGCTGAGGAGAACCCTGAGGAGCCACACACACACACACACACGCACAGAAAAGAGAGAGCCTGGCACACACACACAAACACACACACACAAACACACACACACACAGAGGAGTACGTCCACATGCCGTTTAATGTTCATTTCTTACGGTTTGTTAAGTTCTTCAAATGTGTCAGTCCCTGGCCGAGAATCGTTTTGTCTTCAACTGCAAATATCATGGCTCCTTGGCTCCTTGGCTCCTTGTCTCCAGGTTGCTGGCTCCTGGCTCCTAGCTCTGGGCTGTGCGGCGGAGTGGAGTGCCCGAAAGGGGTTCGCGTCAGAGACAAATGAATATTAATTAGAACTCTGAACTCGAAAAGAAGACCTAACTGGAATTAATTGACAAGTAGCCAAGCCAAGAAAGGACAAAGCCCGCAAATACACACATGCAGACACAAATACAGAAGAAGCCATAGAAAAGACCAGATAGATGGTCCCAGAGGACGGAGCTGGTGCAGCTGCAGTTGCAGGTGTAAACATTGAATGGGTTATAGATTCGGACAATGATGGACAGGCCTTCGGATTGGATTGGTCTAATGTCTTACTAATTCTGCAGAGGAAAATCCAATTGAAATTAATTAGTTCCGCCAATCGTGATCGTGGTGAGGGTCTGGCTTCTAGTGGGAGTACAGGATGCGGCATGCGGCATGCCCCGCCTGAAATGTATGGCAACAGTCAAGGCGTCCCGTCCGATGCATCCAGGCGGCAACCCCATATCATTTACAGTCAGTTTATTTAAGCGTATCGCTGCCGTTGCCAGGACTCGGGTGGATGCCATATTTTGCTGGATGCTATCCTCGGGGCTCCATCCTCTGTCCTCCCAGGATGCTGTCGATATTCGTTTTTGTGCTCCAGTCCATTTGATGTTGCTCCCGATGGCAAAACGATAAATTCTCATCACGTTCGCAAAATATTTTTCTATCACCTATAAAACATTTGAAGCAGCCTTGCGGCACAAAAACTTTTCTTCTCCAGTCTGCAGTCTCCCGTCTCCCGTCTCCATCCAGCAGCGCGGCCACAAAGCAGCCGAAGCAGCAGCAGCCATGAAAGGACAATGAATGGACTCACACACACATGGTGTGTGTTTGTGTGTGCCTGGTTGCATGCAACATTCCTCTACATGAATGTTTATTTATTTGATTTTTCTCTCCTTCTTCTCGTTCGTTTTCGTTTGCCCCTTGGCCACCCATCTCCCCTCTCCCCTCTCCCAACTCCCCACTCGCCTCTCTGGCTCTCTGGCTCTGTCTCTGTTGCATTTTGTTCTTGCCATTGTTGGTTTTTGGTGTCTTGTGCTTGGGCGAGCCTGCATAATGCTCTGGCCCCAGCTTCCACTTTATCCACAGCAACAAAAACAGCAACAAACAGCTCGGAGGCAACTGCTGGAGATGGAGTTGCAGCTGGAGATGGAGACGGAGATGGAGCTGGAACTGCTGCAGCAACTACAACAATTCTCGAGTAAGCAGACAGCGTGCCACATTAGCCCAAGTTCCCATTTCAAGTTGGTCTTTGGTCCGTAGAACTTTTGGATTTGGATTGCAATTGCTATTGACTGTAAAGGGGGCGGTGCGGGAGGGGTAGGATACGAATACGGATGCGGAAACGTATACAGACTCGTCGCAGGACGACTCTTCAGTGATGAGCCTTATTCCAGGTAACATGAACACCCTAATTGGGTGCTAATCTAGCTAAGAAATACTTCCAATATCAACTATAGATGGGGTCCATTCACCATTACTTTCACCTTCACTTTCTCCCTTCTGCACCCCATTGTTCGGACCTTCGAAAGAATGCGAATGCTGATCAGTTAATCCATTCGACATCGCATCCAAGTAGATGGTAGCCGAAAGGGTCGATATATAAGGAATATGGCGCGTGGGGGTGGTAGTACCCTTATCCGGATACAACCTTAACGCAATTTACACTTTAATCCGCCAGACCAAATGTGCCTGTTGTTGTGGCTGTCTCATCATTGATAAAAAAAACAGCGGGAAGCGGGAAAGCGGGGAAGATGCCCCAAAAGCGCTAATTAAGTTGAACTTTTCCCATTTAGTGAAGATGAGGAACAACAACTACACTACTATTACTACAGTGTGCGGCGGCGGTGGAGGGAGACGCGTCTGGAAAGGGGACAGAGACAGAGATAGAGACAGAGACCGACAGGGGCTGCATATGATTTATTGCAGAGAGTGTTCTAAGCAAATATGTGAAAAGTTTCGGCTGTTTCGTGGAATTGGGAGTGCGTACGGGGGCGCTGTATTGGGGCTGTATCATTCTGCTGAGTAGGGGGCAAAGGGAGGAGGCATTCTAATGAGCAACGCTGCGTATACGTAATCACTAAATGGAGTTGAACCCGTGCTGCATAAATGATTCCCGGTTTTCCTGCAGGAGCAGGATCTTGACTTGAAGTTTTCGTGTCACGTGAACATCTCAAACGCCACCTTTAGCCCAGAGAGGAGAGGAGAGGCAGGACTGGTGGGGTCTCCGGGGAAGGGTGGATGGGGTCCTGCAGCGACAAGGTGCGAAGAGGAGACTTTTGCTTTTGCTTCTGCCTCTGCTTTGCGTGCAAGTTCGTTGCATGCGGCGCTTAAATTAATTTGCACAGGCTTCTCCGTTGTTGTCCCTCAAGTTGACGAGAAATATGTAAGCAAAACTAAGACACACACACCCCGAGCCACCGCAAGCGAGGGAGATAGTGATAGAGATAGCGAGAGAGTACAAGAGGGGGGGAGGCGGTGCCTGCCTGCTGCCTGGCTGCCTGGCTGCCTGCTTGCCGACTGTCAACAGCAAAGTTGTTGCCAGAACAACCAAGAACAACAATCAGAAAAACTTTGAGCCAAAAACCAAAAATATTTCCACCCCCCACCCCACGCCACATGGCAAACTATCCTACACTGTTGTTGTTCTTGTTGTTGTTGTTGTCGTTTTTGTTAATGATACACTTCCAGGGGTGGGGGGGGATCCAGAGTGGAGGTGTCTGCGCTGTCAGGAGGATTCAAAAATTTAATTGGCTAAGGAAATGTTTGCAATGAAATAAAGATCCAAAGTTTTGTCAGCCAAGTGGCAGAAGAATGTTAACTGATATTCGAAAAGCATTGGATTCAGATCCCCAACGAAGTAAACAAGGGATAAATGACTGAAGGACTCATCTGTGGGACTCTGCTGGAGAATATTGAAGGAACTGAGATGAGATCTGCTTTAAACAAAGACCAAACACAGTTGTCACTTTCACTCCACTCCCATCTCCTGTCCCTATCATATTCCCCCATTACCTACTGTCCTTTCCTTTCCCTTTCCCTTTCCTGCTGCCATCATCATAATCTCCATAAATGGCCCTCGCATTTGTCGCATTCAAATCACTTTTAACATAATTTGGCAATAAAAATTCATTGAATTATTCTTTGATTGGTTTATGGCGGCAAAACGGGAACGACCGACCGACCGACCACCTCTAACCTCTAGCCCATGTTCTCGCTCTCACTCTCGCTCTCTATCAGCCCTCTCTGTCGCACTGTCCCGCTGTCTATTGCCATCTCTCTCGGTGGGTGTGTGGCATGTTTATGTTATTAGAAAAAGTTGAGGAGGAAAGACCTCGAGGAAATGTCAATTTAACAACATTTCAGCAGGGGCGGAAGGGGAGAATTGATATGCGAAGGACATGGGACATGGGACATGGGACACGGGACATGCATGGGCAAAGGACAATGCCCAACAACCGGATTAGGCAATGTCCTGTCCAGCAGCCGGCCATAATAAGAGAGAGCGGTCATCAGCAGAAGAGGCGGGAAACGGATAGGGGGAAGCCCATAGGCCATAGGTTGATGGGATCCATTCCGAAGTCCTTTCGCAGCCCCCAACATATGTAAGTATGAATCCCCCCGCCCCCTGCCTCACCTGTGTGTGCCATTAACTGTGTGTGTGTGTGTGTGTGTGTGTGTTGTTGCAAAGGACGCTGTTCCGGTGTTCCGGTGTCCCTTTTATTTCGTTATTTATGCCATCAATAAAATTCACAGGCGTAAACGTTTGCAATTTTTTCTCAACCAGGTGGACTCTCTTCCCTGCCATCCCCTACCCTCACTTTATGAACATATATACATATACAGAGGGAGGGGGAAGGGGGAAAATTATATCGTGCCAAAAAGTCTGTTTATGGCATTATATTTCTCACAGCACTTGGCTCGATTTGATTAGAAATCGTTTGGCAATTTACATGAATTATGGCTCCGGTTAGGCTCGGGCCAGGTACAGTCGTCGCTGCCTACAAGGGCCAACAAAAGCACGACAGACAGATGTGCAACAGTTGAATATTTAATGGTTATTATTTGGGTTGCTCTCAAGCTCAAAAGGTTAACTAAGAAAGGATTTGTGTGGCTAATTATACTCCTTAGAGGGAGTCAAGGTCGAAGTGAAGGTCAAAGGCTGTCTGAGCTAATCTTTGATTCTCTTAAAACATATTTAGATATCTTAGGTAACGATGGAAAGTCAATTTATTTATTATTTATTTACTTCCTCAATTTGTCATTTATATCCACAGCTCACTGTACTGCCTGTGTGGCAACTCAATTAGGCCTGGCTGCAAATTTGGGTGGCTTTGGGTGTATCCGGGGGTCACGCCCCCTTCATTACCGCCCCCAGCTGTCAACTAAAAACTCATCTGCTGAATTATGCGAACATTTCCATGTCGGGGGCAATAAATCGGGCAGCATCTCCATCTATCTATCCTCCACGCCACTCCTCCCCCCCCTGCCCCTGCCCCTGCCCCGAAATGGGGCAACAATTCTTCTTCTAAGTTGCTGCCACTGCCACCGCCACACAGGTGACACAGGGGGAGGAGTAGGAGGTGAAGCAGACTGACTCCATTGAAGGAGGAAGGCCACACAGAGACAACTGTCAGCAGCAAGTCAACTGCCTGACACTGCCACGCCCACGCCCATGCCCACGACAGCATGTGGCATGTGGCATGTGTGGTGTGGCAGGGGGCTATGGGGCGGTCCAAGTTGAAGGCGTTCTGTGGTTCTGGCGGCGGCGGGCTCATCAAATCTCTGTAAGTGAAAATTCCAGGCGGGGACACAAGGGGAGACCAAAGGAAGGGTCGGGGGGTCGGATGGGGTTTGGTGTGGTCTCGTGGCCTGGTTGTTGGCCCTCGTATAATATTAATAAAGCAGAAATTGACAGATTCAGAATGACAAATTTGTCGTCGAGCCTGATAAATGATATGAAATCTCAGGGAAAAATATTGCTGCAAGAAAGTGGCAGGAACAACACAGTGAAAGAAGTGGCAGTGGCACGACCAGGTCCTTGCCACCAAGGAGCTGGCTGCTACAAGAGAACAAGAGAAAGAGAGGGAAAGAGAGAGAGCGAGAGCGAGAGGATGATAAATATTGATAGCATCTGCGGCGAGCAGTTAAAAAACGAACCGAAAAATGAAATGAAAATTGCGCAAAAAGCCAAGACGCGGCGACGGCACAAAAGATTTGCAGCCGAGCAGAGCCGGAACATCCTTCGCGCCCTGAACGGCGTGTAATGCGAAGCAATTTGGAATGAACCCCCTACCCCTACCCCTGCCCCTGCCCCTGTAGCCCCTCAATCTCTCACTCTTCAGCTCCACTCCTCAAGATCCACTGGAGCTGAGCCCTCCTCCACCTGGCGGACAGCTTTGCTAAGTGGTGTCGTCCTGGTGCTGGTGCTGGTGCTGGTCTTGGTCCTGCTGCTGGTCCTGGCTGGCCCTTGGCTGCATGTTTGCATGTCAACCATGCCAATGCGGTGAGCAGGAGCCAGCAGCAGGAGCAGGAGCAGAATGCAGATGCGGCCAGGAGTGGCGCCACCAAAGAAGGTGCGGCATGTTGAACGCTTGCCAAGTGCAATTTCAAGATTTAACTGATAGTGTTCGTTAGTCAACGCCGCCAAAGGACGGGGACAGTGGATGGCAGACAGTGGAGTGGAGTGGAGTGGAGTGGCCAAAAGAGGAATAACGGATAAGGGATGTGGGGCAAGGGATAAGTGAAAGAGGCAAAGAGTAGTAGGTCCCGCAGGATCGCCGAGGGAATGCAGACCACAGGGCTTATATCGAATTTGAATTGAAATTCAATTTTGAATTCCCGAGATCTTCCATCCGCAAGATTCTCTCGAGTGATATTTCGAATATTTCGCAGAATCTGAATCGGGGCTATGCCGTCAGCCCTTAACATAGTGTCTGCTATCCAGAAAATTGCATAATTTCTTCTATAATTTCACTTAGTCACAGTGTCAACGGCATAGTCGAGGCGCTGCTGTGGCTATGTCAGTGCCTCTTCCGCTTCCGCTTCCGCTTCCGCTTCCACTTCCACTTGTACTTCCGGTTCGTGGCTGCTCGAGGCTGCTGCTGAATACTTACTCTTCCGCTTTTTTGCATAGCCAAGTGCCGCTCTGCATCTGCTCCATCTACTGCCACTGCCTGCTGCTCCTGCTGCTCCTCCTGTAGATTCCTGGCCGATGCTGGCCACCGAGTGCAATTTCGAGTGTTGGCTGCCGCCTGACATCAATCTGGCCAAATACGGCCAAAAAGGAGCAGGATGGCCGCATTGTTTGTCAGCCTAATGTCTGTTGTGGGTGGGTTGTGGGTGTGGGTATGCCTCAAAAATACAATAAGATGAAGATGAAAGACACCTGAAGGAGGGCCGCAGACCGACCAGAGAGTGCTGCTGCTTCTGCTGCTCCTGCTGCTGGATGCTTCGTCATTTTGGCAAGGACCTCTGCTGACTGCACACCCACCCGCACCAGCACCCTCACCAGCAGCCGCACCCGCACACCCCTTGTGGCTTTCTCAAGTGATTTCCATCCAGAAGGCGGCTGCATTGCGGTTTTTTCAATGGCCAACTTAAAATTCAATTTGTTTGGCTGTGATTTAGTGTAATTTAAGCGCCCCAACTGAAGCGTCTGAAAGATATATGAGCATTTCAAACGAGATAGAGAGAGAGAGGGAGCGTACTACACACACACACACACAGTCAGAGAGGGGTAGCGAGAGAGAGAGAGTGGAAGGGCCACTGCCTTGTGCGTGTGTGACAGTTCATTAGTATGGAAAAGTGATTCCTGGCACCCTACATGTGCACGGGTTCTACTCCTTCTCCTAACTGGAAGACGAAGACTGATTGAAGGCTCAGTCCTCGACTGCATCTCCACTCCAACCACTCCTGGACTCCAACTCCAACTCCATCTTCGATTTCGATTTCGATTCAGTTGCAGCCTTGGTTTCATCTGCAGTTGGCCGCCGTTTGTCAGCGGTTGACATGAATAAGTCATAGCCAAAAGTCTCAGATATGTATCTCGGAGATGTGGCCCCAAAAGGCAGAGCCAGAGACAGAGGAAAAAATAAGTTATCGAGAAATCTAGTTTGAAATATCATCCATGGAGGAGTAGGAAAGATGTTTGCTATGTTCTCAGCTCATATAGAAGGCAAGAAGCTTCCAAAAAAATATAGATATGGCATAGGATCTAATAGGGTTGCAAAAATATACCTTCGAGCGAGTTGGCAGCCCTCATACAGGGTCACGTCGAATGACATGTGCAATATTTGTCCTCTCTCTCTCTCCTCTCTCTCTCTCTGGACAGGACAGGAATTGGAGTTGAAGTTGTCAACTCATGCGCTCCACTGCGCCTGCCAAAAGTAATGATGCACGTTCCCCCCCACCGCCATCAGGGTAGGGGAGGGGGGGGAAGCCTGCCTCAATGTTGCAGCTGCTTTGTCAGCGGCTAAGTGCAAGTTAAAGCAAAAGTAATGGCCCAGCCAACGTACCAGAAGAAGAGAAATCGTTGCCAGAGAAAAGAGAAGAGAAGAGCGACAAGAATAAAGAAACAATTGCAATGCATCTTTGGAGGGGGTGAATGGAGGGAAGGGTAACTGCCAGGGTGTGGTGCAAGTGCAGCAAAATGAATGGTCATTGCTCAAGTTCCTTTTGGCCCATTTACGGCGTTCTTTTTTTCCTTTTTGCCACTTGATTGCACGCGTACGCATACCCAAAAAAAGTGTGGCCAAAGCCCCAAAGGAACCGAACCGATACGACTATGAGATACCTGATTTACATGGATCAACGCTTAAGAATTATGTCCAAGAAGATGGTATATAAATTGCAGAGCAGAACAGAGCGCAACTTAACCTCAACTTTTATCCACAATTAGGACCCTCTCCAGTGGCCTAATATTGCCCAACACTTAGCAACTTAACCCTAGTGCAAGTGGTGGTAAATATCAAGATGACAATCGATATATGTTCTCGATATATATATATATATATAGTTTGCAAAAAACTGCCTGTCAGAACGGACAACGAAAAGAAATTCTCGTGTGCTGCCCGAAATAATCCAGAAATTGAAAAAGAGGAAATAGCTTCAAGGAACAGAGGTATGTAACGACTATAATACATAAACCTGCTTAGTGGAAATAGTGCCAGGTAGAGCTGCAGGCCAATAGATAGTGGAGCTATGGCCCGGCGAAGTGCGATGGCATTTTCGGAGTTGTTGTTTTATACAAGTTGTATATAGTATATAGCACTTAGATGGCGTTGGAAATCGCTGCGACTGCTTCCGCATGAATCAGCGTTTTTCCACTATTATGTATGTGTGCGTGTAGGCTTGATTGTGTGCGTGCACACGTATTCTCACGCATTTCGGCTAAGCATTTGTGTGTTATTTGAACTGCTTCATTTTCGTTTGTGATTTCTATCTTTTCAGTTTCAAAACAGAGAAAGGAAAAACTTAAAAAAAAGAATACAAAATGTTTGTAAGTTTATAATACGAGTTAAACGAGTAAAACTATTAACATTAAATGTATTTGAAACCCCATTCAAGATGCACCATCTGGCTCCGCTCAATCTGAGTGGCATGAAGGGGGAGGAGTACCTCTTTGAGATCCTAACAGAGATGCCGACCGGACCAGGAGCCACCAAGGACTTTGACGAAATGCCACCCCAGGCTTCTTTGCACCGCATCATATACGAGATCCCTTCTTTGGGCGATGCTGTGCGCCGTTTCATAATCGGAAGATACGCCCAGGCAACTCCCGAAGGCGATCTGCTGCTCATCGAGTCCGAGGGTATGGTGTATATCGGCGGTGACGCATACTACTGTTACATGGGCATCGTTCGCCTGCCCATGCGGAATATTATTAATAGCTTTTAGTGTTTGTTTCGCTCTTAGTTGATGCTCAAATAAATGCGAATTGAACTGAGTTGAACTAAACTGAAGAATGCCAAATCTTAAGATGGGCAATCAATCGAATGGAATCTGGCTAATAAGCGATTTGTGTGGCTGTGTATCCCTTGGGGCTGGCCCTAAAAATCATGGAATGTGCAGGCAGCCAAGAATGCGGCAGAAACAGAATGCAGGTGCAACAGAGAGAAGCCAGTTGCCAGCTGCAAGTTGCACACTGGCTGACTGCCTGACTGCCTGGCTGCCTGGGATAATCGGCAATTGGCAACTTGCACCAATTTGCGTGCAACCACAAATGCACCTGTCTGTAGCTGTGTCTGTGTCGGTGTCCGGATCAGTTTCTTCCTCTGTCTCTGTGGCCTCTGTGGCTCTGTGGCACTGTGGCACTGTGGCCTCTGTGGCTCTGTGGCTCTGTCTGTGAGTGTATGTGGGTGGCAGCTGCAAATTGCCAAAGCAAACACCAAAAACAGAAGCCTCACCGGTCAGCACCGCATTGGGCTTTGAGTCCCGAAAACTTAGCCAGACATTGACCCCTCACCTCACCTCGTCCTCCCCCTTCCCCGTGCAGAGATCGCTCCCCTTCTCAGCTATCGTATACGATTATCACTTTATAATTGGTAGCCCGACCGGCCCTTGGATATCGATGGCCACAAACAAAAATGTTGCGACTTTGGGGTGGGGGGTGGCGGTGGGTGTGGGTGTGGGTGGTGACTGGGTGTAAAATGCAAATGGAAATTTATGCAGTGCGCCATTTTTTGAAGTGTTTTGCTGTCTGCTGTCTGCTGTCTACTGTCGGACGGAATGAAACGGAAAGGAAAGTTGTGTCCTCCTTGAAGCCACTGCCTGTGAGAACTGCAGCCAGGAGCTGCAGAGCAGGAGCTGTTGGGGCAACATTTCTGGTTTCACGCTGACTGAATTTGATTGGAAATTTTCAATGCCCCCGCTCCGACCGAACGCCCGCCCACCCTGTACACAGACAGAGTCCGCCGGAGCTGCCTCTAAGCAGCAGGCAAATGAAATCGAGATGGAGATGTTTGTGTGGAACTGCAGCAGAGGGGAAAAAATCAGCTGGAGCTGGAGCTGCTGCTGGAGCTGGAGATGAAGTAGTTCTCCCTGTTTCCCCTCCCCGTCTTCCCGCAGACGGCAACAGGAAACAAGCCAAAGAAAAGCATACTTCCGCCTGCATACCCGTACTCGTACTCCTTCCATTGGGCGCCACAAATATGTCACGATAAACAACAGCAACAACAAAAGCAGCAACAACGGCAACGGCAACAACTACAGCAACAGCAGCGGGAATGGCTGACTCGATATCCGGCTCCATCTCGCTCCCTCCCCGCGTTGATGAGGAGGAGCGGCAGCAGCTAGTGTGCCAGTGCGAGGGAACAAACCAATGGAAACTTCAGCCATTCCTGCAACCCTGCAGAAAGGAAGCAGTTCAGGCGTGCCAGGATATTTAGACTTTAGTTTCGGATAGTCAGAGCCTGGAGGCGGTAGGGATGAGGAACTGGCAATGGAAATGGGAAATGGCAAGTGGGAAAGGGAAAGGGGAGATGGAAAAGCACTTGGCACAGTGGTGAGCGCGTAGAATGGCAGATGCCAGTGGCCAGAATCACCTGAAGTATGGCCAAGCGATGACCCACTGTACGGGGTACAGGGTACGGGGTACACGAGGACTTGGCGTAAATTGAAAACTTCTGGCCCTCAAAGGGGCCCGCAGGATGAGCGGAGAAAGTGCCGCCTAAAATACCAATTGGAAATTATTAATTTCAATCAAAACTTTCGACATTGCTGCTTATCTGTGCGTGGCCCCGGCACCGGCACCGGCACCGGCCTCCGCCCCTGACCCCTCCTGACCTCCTGCTGCCAAGCCAAAACTTTTTCTCGCTCTTACCATAATTCAAAGTCCAAGACCAAGTCGTGACAGACAGGACAGTGGACAGTGAGAGAGTGAGAGAGTGAGAGAGCGAGAGAGACACGGGGCAAGTAGTCCTTTGTTTTGCCAGGGACCAACATCATTTGTTAGGTCTCCTCCTAGTTGGTCGTCTTTCACTCACTCACTCAATCATTCACCCATTCACCCACTCAGTCAGTCAGTTAGTCAGTCAGTCAGTCCGCCGCCGAGTCAATCGCTGTGCGAGCCAGTCAGTCAATCAGTTCAGACCAAGTCATCGATCAAAATCCCATGGGGCATGTGGCAGGCACTGGCATTGGCACAGGCAGAGGCATGTGGGGTAGCCAGGCCTTGACTTTCAGCGAAGCATGCCTCGGATCACGATGGAATATATTGGCCCTCTCCATTCCACTCCCCCATCCCCCAGCCAATTTCCCCGATATCCCCCATGGCCCAATGATCAATTGACAATCTCCAATGATTCCTCAAGGGCTCCCATCTTTCTGCGAGGTATATTAAACAATATTTCTCAGCTATTTACACATGTACATGTGTGTGTATAGTAGTATATTTATATATAGTCATGCTCGTACCCGCATGAGATAAAGCCACCCCCACCAGTTTCCTCTACCCCGATGTGCGATGAGGCGTATGCGCAATGTGCACGTGCACGTGCCCAGAACGTCTCTCAGAGGAGGACTCGACCACGGCTCGACTGCTCCGCACACTCTGGCTATTGGATGGGATATACCCTAACCCGAGAAAGGTCCTTAAGCTCCACACACTCATGCCATTCGATATATGTATGTATATGTATGTATGAATGGCTTCTTCGCCTTGGGAGAGGCTTCGAGGTTCGTTCTTGTGGGTACCTTAGCCGCTTCTGCCGTTCTCATTGTTGGCTGCCAGCCTCTGGGCTGCCTCTCGTAGTTTTGTGCATCATTGACTTTGGGGCAAGGCGCAACTTTTGCAACCCACCCACTGGCTTTTCAGCCATGCAATGATCCCGAAACGTCACGACAAAAAACGAAAAAGAAACCGAAAAAGAAAAAGAAACCGAAATGTACAAAAGTCAAGAAAAGAAACAAACAAATATAAGTTAGGCGACATGCAAAATAAATAAATATACACGGACCCGCACCCGTACTCGAGAGTTTGTACGGACATATACATACATACATTCGTATATATGTATATATATATATGTAGTTATCCGACTGCTGTCGCCATCTTCGTCTGCGTCTGTTTCACGTAATTTTATTTCCATTTCTTTTCCATTTTACTTCTTTGCTAGTTTTCTGTTTTCTGTTTCCCTTTTTTTCTTATGCCTTATGCAATTTTTATTTTGTCGTCGGATTTATGACAGAGTAACAGCAACTGTGCAACTGTGCAACTGTGCAACACCAAGTCGATATTCCTGTCGACTTTTGTTGCCACTCTCCCCACTCTCCTGCCCCGGCTGCCCCAGGAATTGTCCAAACTTTGCAGTCTTTTGTGGCTTTTGCAAAATGTCAGAAAAATGATAGCAACAAAATCGAACAATCGAACAGGAAGAGACGATTAATTTCAATGCCACGAATGGCGGACATTGGACATTTCAAATATGCTGCACATTTAATTAGAAAACAACAAAAAAACGCGGCAAACTGCGCCACTGCAGCGGACAGAACATTAATTAATCGATTTATGACAAAGATGCAAATGCCAGAGAATTATAATTGTAGTTTTTTTCTGCATATCGACGTAATTACGAGTATATGCACAAAAGCACCATAATACCCGGTGCGCATTGGCAGTCGTATGATTTATGTAACCTTATGACCTTTTAGTCTCTTTCCACCGAGCAGTTTCCACTTTGTCATACCATCTCGCTCACTCGGCAAGGAGCTGTGGGGCTGTATGTGTGCCTTCTCTTCGAGTACTGGGTACGAGTGCTGGGTAACTTTAATCGGTCCGAACATAGCTGAATGAGACTCGATATGATAATAATTGATCAACACTTGTTTCTCCTGTGGCATCCTTATACAATTTAACGTTGGAATTCTGGGAAAATGTAATGATTCCCTGGCAGCAACAATCAGTAATCGGTAATCGCCTTTTGAGGCTAGCGATCGCTACGCAGGCCATAGAATTGCATGTTTCAGTTTCGAATTGTTTAAGGATATGCCTTTGTGGTCTTCGATGTGCATTTCCGTTGCAGTTTCACGTGGCCAGTGGCCATCTATTGATTACCGCTGTCTTTCATGAATACCAGGATCCACTTTCTCGTTCCCATTTTGCTGTGTATGGGTGAGGGGTTCTGCTGCACACAGCCATTTTGTAAATCATACTTAACATGTTGGCAGGACACACAGATACACACACACACACACACCGGAACGTAGTGGGGGGTGTTACAGTGGCAGTTGCTGGTGTTTTTGTTTGCTTATTCGGTGAGTGTTTAATTGGTTTAAATTACACAGCACTGGAGGTGGGGAAACAGCAATCAGTAAAAGAGACAACAACAGAGAGCGAGAGCGCGTGCGACAGGGAGAGAAATCAAAGCGAAAATCGAGAGCCGGTGAAATCAACATTTATAATTGTTTACTTCTCTCACTGATTACACATTTAATAACACAAATAAATAAAATTCAACAATACTATGCTCTCCCATACATACATACACACATATGTACATATGTATGTATCTCCCTGTAAAGATTGTAAAATCATTTCTCATTTTACAACTTTTTTGTCATCTCTTTGTGTTTTTTGCTTTGTTACTTAATTATTATTTGTTTGACCCACGCACTGTGACATACATACATACATACATATGTACATATGTATCCATTCACTTGATTAACGTGGTTTTAATTACAATATCCAATATACACATACATATGTACATCTGTACATCTGTGCATACAGGGTATCTGTGCTAGTATCTTGTGGATGGCTGCAGAATGCATCACATTGTTGGCAATTGTCTCCAGCGCAGTTAATATCAGCGAATAAATAGGGTATCCCGCACTCGGTCTGGTCCTGATACGGTGTTTTTTCCCCTTTTTTTGGACTTCTGGTGTGGGTGATGGTGCGGTGCGGGGGTGGGTTTCATATTTCAGCACAAAGAAATGCAGGGCACAAAGTGTTGCATACTTTCGGGCTGCATTGAAATTAACACAATTTCATATTTCACCAGTAAATGAGTGAAGAGTGACAGGAATTTTGTTACCAGCAATTAACCCTCGATCAGGTATCAAAATGGAGTTCATTAAGACCATTTAAGAGCCTGAAGCTTCCCACTCAATGTATCGTTGGACAAAAGCATTTGGCCATAAGCCTGAACCTGATCCCGTGCCTGGAGCCTGGAGCCTGAGCCGGGAGCCCCCACCACTCACAGTGGAGTGGGAGTGCAGTTGACATTCCGTCAGTTGACGACCCATTTGCTGGCTCAGAGGAGTGGCTCGGGTTCGGTCCGGCCCAACCCATCGGAAATCCCCAACCAAATCCCTCAATCGCAAGCCGCAGATAAGTCGCAGTCACGTCGCTGTCAAAAGGGGAAGGGCAGGGCGGTGCTGCGCGCCAGCAAATTAAAACTAAATATAGTGGGGGGGGGGGGGATGTATAGGGGGAAAAAAAACAAAGCCACTCCGGACAGCATACACAGAGCATTTGGGTCTGTGTGTTTGACCTCTCCGGCTGCTGACATAAATTGATAAAGTCGCTCGATTGGCGATTTCATGACAAACGCCGATGTCGATGCCGTTGCCGTTGCCGTTGCTGTTGCCGCTTCTGTTGCCGTTGCTATTGCCTCTCTTTGCCCGTGTGTCAACATTTGAGAATGAAATGAAAATGAAAACGAAAACGAAGGCAAACGCTGAACGATTCAAAGTGTTTATTTATTAAAATCAATTTTAACACAAATTAATAGAGCAAAGGCCACACCACAGCTCCAGCTGCAGCAGCAGCTCCAGCTTCAGCTCTAGCACTGAAAAAATCATGGAAAAAATCACACAGAAATCAACATAAACTGGGTTTGGGGTTGGGGTTGGGGTTTGGGTTGGGGTTTACTTTGTCAATTTGCCATTTATATGCATGATGATATTTTATTTTATTTCAGATTTATCCTCGGACGCAAGAAAAACAAGATGAGAAAACACTGAACACACTGTCACTTTAATGGAGATATATGCACGATATATGTACATACATATGTACATGTGTAGTAGTGCTGCCCGCAGTGCCAGGCCTGGTCTGATTGTATAATTGCTCGACCGATTCCCAGTAATGATGACATCACAAGAGAAGATCGTCGCACGACGCAAGCGAATAAAACAGGCTCAAAAAGGAACCACAAAAAACACAAAACAAAAAACAACAACAGCCTCTTACAACAATGACAAACACTTCATCACACTTTGCTCACCCTCCACTCTCTCGCGCTCTCTGTTGCGCTCTCTGTCGCGCTCTCATCAGCAGCGGACGACAGGGGCCGCATACGAAAACAATCCAAAAAGAGCGCCGAAAAACAAAAACAATAACAAAAAATGTGCGGATTAGCGAGGCTCGATTGAAGAGTGCTCCCGATCATTGGATGCAATTAATATCTACCAATATCTTACAATACATTATATCTTCTGAATCGCTCCTCGTTTCGCTTTGCTTTGCCCCCCTCACTTCTCCTCAGTTCTCTAACACTCTGCTCTCACTCCACATTCGGTTTTCAAGCAGCGTTTCATTCTCGTCACCGCTCTCGCCGTCGCTGTCGCTGCGCAGTCGCTGCTGAAATGACTGTTGTCTCTGTCTATCTCTGTCTTTCTTCTAATACTAGAGATGGGCATAAGCTCACGCCACGCACGAAACTTACGCTCTGGAGTGCTCTGCTTCCTTCTGTGCGTGACTCTAGCAAGGCTCTAGCAGAAGAGAGAATTCTAGAACATTATGGAATATTCCCATTCCCATTTTCTGAAGTTTATATTTCGAACTCCCCTCCATAGCAGCAGCATATACGATTATCGTGGCGACGCACTCACGCACTCATCTCTAGTTTGAATCTTCGCTCTGTTTTCGCTCTGTTTTCGTCTTCACCTTAGTTTTAGTTTTCATCTGGTGCGCGCGAGCATTCGTATTCTCGACGACAAGTTCACTTAAAGTTCGGATCACCTCGCCTGTCGGACAGTTCCAGTTTTACGTTTAACGCGAGCACAAGTCAGTGAAGCCATTTGAATAATCCACAAACATACCTACATTTACATTAATATTATAGCTATACTTTTCTTGGTTTTTTTTTGTTCCTCATGTGATTCATGTGATTTTTGTGATCCTCCGACTTGGAAGTTTTTTTGTTTATTATTTTTTTATTATTTTTCGTAAAATTTGGATGATCTTAAAGCTCAATTCTACGAAAAGTATTGCGAAAACTTGAATTCCAAGAAATCGAGCTCGATCTAGAAATTTCTATGATTTCCAGCTGCTTATCTCTAATCCCCGGTTCCTCTCGATCTTTTCGGTTCTCTTTGCAGCTGGACATGAAGCTCTACGCCCTGCTCTCCCTGCTCGTCGGCTCCCTGGCCATTGGCCAGATCAGCGCCGCCGCCGGCTCCCATCATCTGCTCTGCTACTACGACGGGTCCAGTTATGTTCGTGAGGGTAAGTCTCCATCTCCCAGATCCCAGATCGCAGATCGAGGGGAACTTTGGTTGTGGTTTGGTTCGTCGTAAACCTGATAAGGAGGTTATCGAAGGGGTCTCTGCCCCTGCCTCTTGCCGCGAGACAAGTAGGGGACAGTTAGATGATTCCATTAGATGATTTTCACTTTTCATAGCCGCATGCTAAAAGCAGACAAGTGTTGTCTTTTTCTCACACATCACATATCGATAATTGGCAACGGTGTGGTGCGGTGGCGGGATGGCGGGGAGGGGTGAAAGTTTGTAAGTAATTTACGTAAATTGCATCGACCCACTCGAACCGAGCCGCCCCTTTGCCAATTTGCCACTTAGCCAGCGGCAAAACCCACACAAGCGTTCAGTTTTTGGCTAATTGAAAATTGGAATCAGATGTCGCCGTTGTCGCCAATGAGTCACAGGAGGCTCTGTCTCTGTCTCGGGCACTGGCACCTTCAGATGCGTTAATTGATTATGTAAACGGGGTTTATTTTTGTTATGCTTTTGTTCGGGTTGGGCCTTACTCATCCCTCTCCCTTCTCTTCTACTCTCCTGCTCCTGCTCTGTCTGTAGGTCTCTCGAAGCTCACCCTTAACGATCTGGAACCCGCTTTGCAGTACTGCACCCACTTGATCTACGGATATGCGGGAATCAATCCCACCAGCAACAAATTGGTGAGCACCAACGAGAAGCTTGACCTGGACTTGGGCAGCCGCCTGTTCCGGCAGGTGACGGACCTGAAGAGGAAGTACCCCGCCCTCAAGGTTCTGCTGAGTGTGGGCGGCGACAAGGACATCGTGGACCCGGAGAACAACAAGTATTTGACGCTGTTGGAGAGCAGCAATGCCCGCATTCCGTTCATCAACAGCGCCCACTCGCTGGTGAAGACCTACGGCTTCGATGGCCTCGACCTCGCCTGGCAGTTCCCCAAGAACAAGCCCAAGAAGGTGCACGGCAGCATTGGCAAGTTCTGGAAGGGATTCAAGAAGATCTTCAGCGGCGACCACATCGTCGACGAGAAGTCCGAGGAGCACAAGGAGGAGTTCACCGCCCTGGTGCGTGAGCTGAAGAACGCCTTCCGTCCCGATGGCTATCTCCTGGGTCTCAGTGTCCTGCCCAATGTCAACTCCTCCCGTAAGTGGTCATCCATATCGATATCGGTATTCTGCTCACACTTTTCGCCGCAGTGTTCTACGATGTCCCCGCTGTGATCAACAATTTGGACTACGTGAACCTGCACGCCTACGACTTCCAGACTCCCGAGCGCAACAAGGAGGTGGCCGACTTCCCCGCCCCCATCTACGAGGCAAACGAGCGCAACCCCGAGCTGAATGTCAACTACCAGGTCAAGTACTGGGTGAACAACCGCGCCCCGGCCTCCAAGATCAACGTGGCCATCGCCTCCTACGGCCGTGCCTGGAAGCTGACCAAGGACTCCGGCCTCACCGGTCTGCCCCCCGTGGCCGAGACCGACGGCGTTGCACCGGCCGGACTTCAGACCCAGGTCGAGGGACTCCTCAGCTGGCCAGAGGTTTGCGCCAAGCTGCCAAACCCAGCCAACCAGCATCTGAAGGGCGCCGATGGCCCCCTGCGCAAGGTGGGCGATCCCACCAAGCGTTTCGGCAGCTACGCCTACCGCTCGGCCGATGATGCCGGCGAGAATGGAATCTGGGTGGGCTACGAGGATCCCGACACGGCCGGCATCAAGGCCGAGTACGTGAAACGCGAGGGACTCGGCGGCGTCGCTCTGGTCGACCTGAGCTTCGACGACTTCCGCGGCGGCTGCACCGGCCACGACAAGTTCCCCATCCTCCGCACCATCAAGAGCAAGTTGTAGGCTCTGCACCATCATCTAAATCTGGATCATTGATACTATATGTATAATCTGTTTTTTTGTTTTTTGTAATCACCTTGAGTAAAACTGTATAGTCGTTGAAGAGCCAAATACTTGTGGACGGACACAGTTCCTTGGCAGCTCCAAGGCACGGCAGATGCACTCATTGGACACTGGGCATGAATCCGAGTTCGAGTTCGAGCTCGAGTCCGTAACGCACATTAACTGTAATTGAGTGCAACAACTTCCAATTACTTTCCCCCAAAGGCAAATAAACTGATTAGATTTCGCCCTTCTCCACTCTGCCCCCATTCCCCACGCAGTCCCCATTCACAAATGGAAGGCATTCATGTATGAATTGTGTCCTATGCTTTCTCCCAGTTCCAGTGGCAGTTGCCAGCTCCTGCCTGGACCATTCTCTGGCTCTGGCTCTGGCCCTGGGCTCGGTGTTCCTGTCTCCCTCTGCTTCTGCTTCTGCCCCTGTCTGTGACTTCATTTTGCTGCTTCTTCCGGCGTTTCGTGTCAGCCTGTGGTCGCCGCCTGATTGTTTTATGTGCGGTGTTTGTGCCCCAGCATCAGCATCCCAACGGAAACATGCCTTGGCCTGCAAGCCCCGAGCCCCAGCCCGCACCCCAACGAACCCCAACTTCAACTGCAGTCGTCGGCGTCGTCCTCGTCGTCGTGTAGCAACAGTTTCCATCCAGCATCCAGCATTGTGGCCAATGGCTCATTCATCTTTGGGAGGTGGTCATGCTGTGACCACTTGAACCATTGCCGCTGACACCCACTGCACAAGGGAGGGTGGAGTGGTGGCATGGGGGAATGTAGCCTTCGCTTGGATCACTTTATCATTTGCAAAATTGCAAAATGCAACCGCAAAAGCCATAACCCAGGCACATGCAAAGTATATTTTAGAGCCTGGATGGGTGCCTGTGTGCCTGTGTGCCTGGGTGCCTGGGTGGCCGGGCATCACGCATACGCACTGTCTGCACACCGGGCATGGCAGGAAGTGGCACCCGAAACCCCCACTCCAATCCGAAATATGAGCTAGCAGAACGTTCAACATCGTATGGAAGGGGAATGGTAAGGGGAAGGGGAAGGAAGGGTGCATGCCGTTGATTTAGTTCTCGGTTTTTGAAAAGCGCTTTGCATTTTGGGGGCCTCCACTAAGCACTGAGAGAAATTTTGCAGGAATTCGCAGCAATTGATGCGAATGCCACCCGCAAATCTTACGAATCTTAACAATCGATTCGCTCGCGAAACCCTAGCAAATGCATCAAAAATGGGACCAATTATTATGGATTCATAGTCGCAATGTGTATGGATCTTTGCACGAGTGTATCTCGGACTGTGACTCGGACATCATGGGCCCTTCATAGGCCCCTCATGGGCGCTACAGATCTACCAGCTCCATGGCGAATGCCAGTGCGAGTGCGAGTGCGACTCCTCCTGTTTGGGCATATCACTGGCAGCATAAATCTCGTGTCGGGACTGTGGAGCAAGTGGCTCCTGTTTGGATTTGGAGTTTGAGTTGGGCTGCTGTTGCTGCTGCTGCTGCCGCTGCCGCTGCCTGATCCTGATGCTCATGTTGCCATGCTGCCATATTCAGCCCGCACCTCCTTGCACCAACGTCCAGATTCTGATTTCGGTTTGAATTCCTTTGGTGCGTTGCTCGGTTCTGCCACACATGCAATTAGTCAACCACAAAATAACAAGTTACCGTGTAAAGTGCCACGCCCACGCCCAAGCCCAAGCCCATTCCACACACACAGACACACACACACACGCACACAGTGATGCAACAGCCCAAAACTGGAGCCCATTGTTGCAGGGACCCTGGAGAGGGGACTTAGGTGCCGCGCATGAGATGTTAACAATTATCAAAGCAATTTGCTGAAAGGCCACTGTCCCTGCCCCTGCCTCTGCTCCTGTCCCTGTCACTGTCAGTGTCCCTCTTCCTCCTCTCAGCAGTCGAGGCACGCACACACATTCGACTGATTCGGAATGAAGTTCATAACAATTACTTGGAGCCTCAATAGGGGCACAAAAGATACATTCGCATCGGTAAGATACATTCTGCAATTGCTGCAAATGACTCTTGCCAGCTTCTGCTGAATCAGCTACCATCAGACCCCCCCCAGGTTCCACATCCCAGACCTCTTATCAAAAAGGTACTCGAACGAATATCTGGCTATCGTTTGGGTTGGCTGTCGTTTCGGAGTCGAGTAGAGCTTCAGTTTTATGTCGAAGACACGTGCAAATGCAGGCCATCGAAAAGGATTTGGGATTTTGGTCAGAGGCAGTGGCAGTGGCAGGGACAGGGGCAATGGCAGGGGGCAGTGGCAGGGGCTTGCCTTGACACTAATCTGCAAATGCCCGAATGAATGGGTGAATGGATGTTTGAATGCCAGTGTGTCTGTGTGTGTCTGTGTGGCAATGAGTGCCTTTGTGTGTGTCTGTGTGTTTGTGTGGTGTGTCTGAGCATATGCAAATTGTTGTGACAACCCATGAAGCAATCATGCTGAATGGTGATTTTCCAATAGACAACTACATGTGCCAAGTATGCGAGTATCTCGGTTTTTTAGGGTCTTCAAAGCCATTTGAATGGGCAGCGGAATGCCTTATGGTAACATTAATGCTGGTCCCTGTCATTCCTTAGAGGTTGTGGGTGTTCGTAGACCTCAAATGAATGCACTCAGAAGGGTATGAATGCACCTCTTATGTACATACGAGTAGAACGGGAATCAGCCACTACAAACAGTCCAACGAGTGGCTTTATCGGGCAATGTCCTCGGAGACCGTTTTATCCTGCGGCCTGGACAGCCCCCGCCCCCCGCCTGCCCGCCTTCCCGCCTTTCCAGAGCCCAACAAGTGTTATATTTCGCACATGCCACAGCCAGAGGGCAGTGCGCTGCGGTGGCAAGTGGCAAGCACACAAAAAAATTATGCTGCGTGAAAAAAAGTTTTCTTTTTGGCTTGGATTCAAAAATGGGCGACACCTCACGTACCGGCAGTGTCCATGTGTCCATGTGTGTGTTTCTGTGTGTGTGTGTGTGTGTGTGTGTGTGGACACGTTTGGAGTCCTGGCCATGTTTACGACTCCTTGGGGCCCACTTGATCAGAAGGAGTTGCCTGGGAGTTGTACCAGCAGTTGTTCAGCATGAAGCCATGAAGCCATGAATCCAAGTGATTCGTATCTAAAAGAGTGCGCCCTGCTCCGCTCCGCTCCGCTCTGCTCATGTTTTTGCTGAGCCAGCAACTGCTTGCCCCTGCCACAGTCTCTCTCTCTCTCTCTCTCGCTCTCTCCATCCACTGCCACATTTTACTCCTCCACCTTCACGTCAAACCACTTAATTAATTAAAAAACCAACTTCATCTTGAATCAATAGCTGGGTGAAGCTCTGGACTCTGTGACTCTGGGACTCTGGCTAAAGGTGCGCTTATCGCAGGGCACAAATCATTTGATTCATAATGAAAATGTCCCACGAAGATATATACATATTATATAGGTAGTATATTATGTTATATATCCCCCTGTGTGTGTGTGTGTATTCATTATAGAGCAAAAGCTCATGTTAATTAGCAAAATGTGTATAGAGAATCTCTCTCGCTCTCGCTGTCTCGCTCTCTCTTTCTCTCTGTGTCTTTCTCTGCCCCATGCCATGTGGAAATTTCTTTTTATCAAATTCATTAATCAGCGAGCCACAAAATGAAATTCAAGTTCGAGAGCAGAACAGACAAAAGCCGTTGGAAAAACACACCTACAAAGGGAGGCGGCTGTGGGTGGAGTGTGGGTGAGGGTGGTGGTGTGGTGTGGTGTGGTGTAAGGTTGGAGGAGCTGTCCAATTGACCAAAGAGTTCTCTGGGCCAAATGCCCAAAGAGCCAGGAACTAAAGTTCGAGAACGAGATATGATTTGATCTTGTGGTCTCTGTCGAAGATGGGATACCCCAAAGTCCCTTCCCAAGAAAGGGATGCATGTATCAGAGGACCCATCGAATGCATATACCCTACCGTGGCTACCCAAAAAAGGGTAATCCAGAACAAGAAGGAATATTCATTCCTTCTGCGTAAATCATAAAAAGCAAGAACGAGAATCGAGAAACGAGAAAAGTATTCATGCCAAAGGAGCCCCAGCCTGGAGTTCGAAGTTCAAGTGGTGGGCGTACGTTTCGGGCTCTGGCTCTGGCTCTGGCTGGGCGTGGCCCAGTGGGGCTGTGCCCAAGTGCTTCACGGCAATAGGCTTAGGGCCTGACTGACGTCTGATCAAAGCTTCCGGAATTATGAAAGAACCAAACAAGAACAAGAACAAGAAGGAGCGCAGAACAACCGCAGCGCAGCGCAGCGATGGAAAAGGAAGGGAAGTGAAGGGAAGGTTTGGTAAGGGGAAGGGGAAGGAAATGTCTGAACAACATGGAAATTATTTATCGTCGAACCACAACCCCTCTCGCAATTGTCGAGCCATGTGGTTTATGATTTTGGCCCTGGTCCACGCCCCCCCATATACGCCCACTCTGTCTGCAGTGAAAAGATGCTTAGAATGGAGCTGGAACTGGAGCCCATAGAGCGGGGGTATGGGTATCCACCCATCTCATCAACGGAAAGCGGCAAGAGGCAAGCGGCAAGCGGCAAGCGGCTCTTCCCGCGGCTTTTGTATCTAAATGCTGTAGGGAAATAAATCAAAACTCGGCAGGGCATGCCCAAAGGGGTGGAAAATTGCTGGGCGGATATGTGTGAGGGGGGCATAACATTATGTTATGGCCATGAATAGTACGCGAGTCGCTAGTCCAAAGTTGTGTCTGCCACCAGAAGGGGCAAGTCCCAGGAATCTTTAATGTGGCACAACGATAGTGGAAAGGAGTTCCGAAGTGCAGGATAGCTCCATGGTTCAAGAAACAGTGGGTATCCATCAGAATTATACGGGAATACTCAAGCAACTACCCAAAACTTTGATCAAAATCCAGGGAAATGTATATAATCTATAGATATATTTCGTAAATAACAATTATAATTTATAAATAAACATTTTATTTACTATTGTTTTTATTATTTCTTTTATATTATAAAATGATTTTTGATCAAATCGACTTGGATTTGAGAATTGAAGCCGTTGATTGAATGTCGTGTTTAAATAATATTGCGTGTTGACCCCTGACCTCTCTGTACTCTATACTCTCGCTCTTTCCCTGCCCCTGCCCCTTCCCCGTGCCCTGCCCGAACTGTCGCCTGGGTCGCGCTTTTGATTTTGTTGGTCAGAAAATCCGCTTAAGCAGCATTTAAGTCCACAGCAAAGGCAATTTTCTCCCACTCTCTTAGTCTCTTTTCCACCCCACACTCTCTCTCTCTCTTGCTCTCTTTCTCTCTGTGTTCTCCCTCTTTCCCCCTCGCTTCTCACATCTCTGTTAGTTAGTTAATTTCGCTTTAAGCTCATGTACGGTCAATGTTTGGCCAACACCTTGTAATATCCGTTTAAGCTGCCCCGCTGCCTGACTGACAGTTGGACAGGCGACACGGGCAGGGGGACGGGCAGGGGGATGGCCACGGGGACAGGGCCAATTTAGCTACAGTTCATTTGAGTTGCCAGAGCGAGGGTGTGGGCTGTGGGGATGGCGCCATGGCAGGTGGGGAGGGGGGTACTGGTGGCAGTAGCAGCAGCAGCAGTCAGTGCTCTAAACATGACTTATGACCAGTACGTGATGCAACATAAAAATGCCATTACATTGTGCGTGTTTCGCTGCTGTCTCGCTCTGTCTCTCCACTGGCCTCCCCTCTCTCTCTCTCGCTCTCTCTCTCTCTGTGTCTGCGTGTCTCCTCCATCCACTTTGCTTCCGTCCCGCTTATATGTGTCTCTCATTCGCTCACTCTCGCTTCTCGTCCAACATGACGTATGAGTGTTGCACGTTTGCCTCAGCATTCAGGCGACTGCCACTGACAGGATATGCTCCTCTCTCTCTCTCTCTCTCTTTCCATCTTTTTCTCTGAGCAATTTCTCATCTGTTGTCTTGTCTGCCCCACCGAATGGCGAATGCCAAATGCCAAACGCCGAATGCTGAATGCCACGCATTGTTGTTTGCTTTATTAGTGAAATTTAATGTGAAGTCTATTGGCCAGAAAGCAGCCCCAAGAAAAGCGAACGGAGCAAACAGGGCAAGCAGACAGACAGATGGGACAGATAGACAATCGAATGGAGCGATTCTCCTCTGGCATCCCACCCAATATCCCCTTTTCCCCCATATCGTTCAGCATTTCATTAAAAAAGTTCTCTGTTCCCCGACGCTTTTCCCGATCCGATCCCAAAAACTTCGACGAGCATCGATAGGTGCAAATTACACAACAAAAAGTGGAGTGAAACACACGGACTGGGCTGGGATATTGGACAGGAGAAAATGAGAAAGCAGACAGGGAAAGGAGAAAGGGAAAGGGATACCTATGGCTAGAAGAACACAAAGTTTGCTTAGTTAGTGAAGGGGAGGGCTGGCAGTGGGCGGAGTGTGGTGCGGTGCAAAAAAACAATGTAAAGAACCAACTTGTTTTCCCAGCAAAACGTTGCTTTTCGTTGTCTGCCCCCCAAACGAGAGATGGACGAGGACTTTAGCCCACAGCCTCGTAATGTTTGGGAACTTTTGTGTTGCCCCTCGCTGTGGCGGTTACCTGCTGAAAACTTTGACGTTGCGGCAGAGTCAACGCTTAATGAGTTGCAATTGCTTGTTTAGAGTGCCCCACCGGTCCGCGCACCAGCCCACCACCACCGGCCCCCCCCAAAAGCTGGGTAAACTTTGCCTACGCAAAACTTTGTTAAGTGCTTAAAGACACACACACACACACACACACACAGAGAGAGAGAGAGAAAGGGGAAGAGTGGGGTTAGGCAGCATTTAGAATTTGGTCTATGCAGCTAATTTGTTGCTGAGCCCCGTCCCCAAACTAAATAGCCAATAAATCATGCAGCCAATCAATCAATCACAGCCCCAGTCTTCCATTTCTGCCATTCAAATGCAGATTCAGATACATCCACGCACACACACACACACACACAGTCAGCCTTACATCCAAATGCAGATAGAGAGAGAGAGAGAGAGAGAGTCCTTTTTTAAATGCCTGTCAATGGCGTTTGACGATATAATGGGGCAAACAGCAGCAGCATCAACGAACTTGGGGCACATGCATTGTTGGCTTCTGACATTGCATGAGGCAGGAACGGAGTTGTGGGGGGGGGGAGGGCTGAATGGCAGCTAATTGTTCGCTTGTCGACGCACGAAAAGAAAGCGACGGATAGGATGCCTAGAAGTATGCAACAGTTCTGGCCATGATTGTGCAACCAAACGGGCAGAGAGCGGAGCGAAAAGAAAGACTGAAGTGTGAATGAAAAACGTTTACGAAATGCCAAGAAAAATGCCTCCACCGAAAGGAAAGCCTCCGCCAAAAGACAACCACATATGATGGCCATTAACCGTAAGATTCAAACATCAAGACAGAACTCTAAACATTTGCACATTGGTCTATACAAGTCTTTGATTTCCATATTTGTCAGAGCTTAGTGGGGGGAAGGGCCTGTGGCTATTTCCAATTGGATACCTTTCGAAACCAGGGCGATTAGCTCTGACAATCAGGACACAAAGCAGGCAGGCTCCTGGCCTGGCCACATGGAAGCCCCAATAAAGCCCCACAATTTCGAGGCAATTTCAAATGGAAACCAATGCTGCTGTTGCTGCTGCATTCTGCTGCTCGTTAGGGTTCAATCCACAAAATCGAAATTGGATATACACGGAGTGGGAAAGGGGGGGGGTCTGGGGAGAGTACTGGCGGCATGTGGCAGCATGTGGGCTTGCTAAGTTTTTAGCCTGCGGTTCTTGGCCCGTGCCTATGCCATGCCCATGTATGCGATGCGTCCCGTAAAATTACAACCAATTAAAATAATTCCTTCCAACTAAGCAATGCAAATTGTATCAAATTACCAATTAATGTGTTGGCCATCCATCCCTCCGGCAATCCTCTGATGGCTCCTCTCCTCTCCTCCTCCTTTCGGAGGCGCCAAAAACTGACATATTAAATGCCCAAAAACATCAAAAGGCGAACAGACATGTTTCTTGCATACATACATATGTACATACATATGTGTGTATTTATGTCTATGTGTCTACTCGTACGTGTGTGTGTGTGTGTGTGTGTTCGTGTGATTTATAAGCCTTATTATTAAGGGCAACATGGAGAGGAAATTGTGTCTGACGACTGAGGCCCCTTTGTCTGCTCTTGTGTGTGTCTGGAAGGCTCATTTAAGTGATTTCAAGTGCCATTACATATTGATAGAACACACACACACACACACACGTATACAGATGATACATGCATATAGGCACTTATGCCTATGATTAAGCGAATACACAGGACAGACAAACATATGTACCTACCTACATACATACATATGTATACATATTCATGCTTCAATGTGCATTTTGGGACTTAAATGCAAATGGATTCCCAAAGAACTATCGCCTTAATACAAAAAAAACCAATATTTAAACGTAATCAGTGCAAATTGAACGTATTGATTTCTCTTACAATGTTTATGCCATGCATTTCATGGCATTTCAACTAGAAATCGTGAAATTCAATTCATGCAATCATATCAGCAGAGTTGATAGACGTTGGAGTATCGATTAAAGAGGAGCGTTATGCAGTACATAGAGATAGTTATTTGCTAGGATAACTTGTGTTACTTTCCAATAGAATCACTCAAAGACGGTCTTAGAGCCTTCGATTTGCAAGGGTATGTACATATATGTATTAGGTTTTAGCCCCGATGGGTTGTATTTCTTTTGGGTATTTAAATATCTTTCAAACATGTTAATTCGCACTAAAAACAAGTGGATTGAACAGTAATATACACATACATACGAGTATGTGCATATAAACGATACTCGAATATCATTTCGAGAGAGCGTTCGATAGAGTGCGAGTAGAAAAAATCGAATTAAATTCAATTTACTCTCATTATTTACTTCTTGCTTTACATTTTATTGTTTGAATTTGATCTCGCGGTAAGCTCAAAAAGATTTCGAAAAACGAGAGCGCGAAAGAAGAAGAGAGTGCTGCAGCAGAGCTCTGCTCAGATATCAGAGTCCACGGCAGAAAAGCTTATGCAGGTGATCGAACACAGAGAACGAATGTAGGTCAAGGGCTCTCGCTCCCTCGCTCTCTCACTCAGTTTATCTTTCGCTGTTAGCTCACTGCTAAGTTAACATGCCTCTGTAAGAGAGCCAAAGAATTTGCTGTTTCTCAGTTAGCATGGGGAGAGACGAAGCTTGCGTACATGATCTAATCAGCGTAAATAAGGTAGAGATTACTTTGAGCTGAAGAGGTGTCCATGCAACGCCCTGAAGCCCAGCACAGAGGTCTTAAAGTGCTACTTTCCAGCTTAAAGGCTGCCAACAGAAAACTCTCAAGAAACATTTGAAGCAATCACTTTTGGGGCTCCTCTTTTGGCCAATTAGAACATCATAGATCATCCCATATATTCCATTGCATATGGAAATGTAAATGTAGATACCTAGATCCTACCTAGCCTAGATCCTAACACTGTTGTTCCAAGAATGTATGTCTTTTGTGTGTTTTTCTCGAAAAGAAATCTCCATTTGACCCATTTTCCTCAACGAATAACACACCACCACACACACAGCACACACTTTTTTTGTGCCTTGTTTTCCCTGTGGTTTTTCTTTGTTTGTCTGTGTGTGTGTGTGTGTGTTTGTCTGTTTGTGTGTTTGTGTGTGTTTTTGTTGATTTTTCAAATCCGAAAATTTGCCAAAAGGTGAGAGCGGACAGAGAGAGCGGCGGTATTAAAACTTACACACATGCTAAATATTTTGCCAAGCGCTGTCCAACCTTACCCTCCCCCTCCCCCTTCCGCTCAACCGCCACCCCTTTTGCTTGCTCTGTGGGTTAGTGTGCGTGTTTGCTTGGTTGTTTGCTTGGTTGTCGGGTGTTTTGTGTGTGTCGCGTGTGAAATGCTCGGCAAACAACTACTAAACTAACAATAAGGACCTGCAGTAATTTCTGGCGACGCCTTTTTGTCATACCCTGTAGAACAGGTCCCTCGAACGTTGAGGGTTGTATGGGTACTACCGTGGCAAAAGAACTACTATAATACTACATTAAAAGATATTATTGGCATACAAAGTTATACAGGCTTTCCAATTGGAAACTGGCAACCAGTTAATGACCCTCCCTGACCTTTCATTCATACATGTACATATGTATCATTCAAGGGTATTCACTGGGTCGGCTCTTGCTCTCTCGAATGTATTCCAGTATGCGCTGGCACTCGACTGCAAATTGCTTTGTTGCTCTGATGCTGTCCTCAGGCTGACTCCTGCTGCACATATACCGCTGTATAGAAGGTGTGTGTGTGTGTGAGTGTGTGTTTGTGTTGGTGCGTTGCTTGGGAAAATCCTTGCGTTAGCAGTAATCAGCACGTAGCGTTTAGTTCATTGTATGTGCGTGCTCATTCGCGTGCCGCTAGTGTGAATGATTGTATGAGTGTTTGTATGTATGAGTGTTTGTGTTACTCAATGTAAGTGCAGATACATATATGTGGGTGTGTGTGTGTGTGTGTGTGGGTGTGGTGTGTGTTTGTTTAAACAAAACCCCAAAGCAGAAGTTGCCTTCCACTTTTTCTGCCCCCCTTTTTTGGATCTATCCAGCCAACACTCTTTGTCTGCACTCTAACCGAGGGTATGATGGTTTTAATCAAAGCTTGGCGATATACAGGATACATATATGTATGTATGTATATTCTTGATGATCACCTCCTTAACGGTGATCCATCTACTTATATTTGCATCACACAAATATCCCTGTGGAGTCAGCTGTTCCATTCAATCAAATTTCAATCCAATTGACCGACTTTAGCGACCTTTGCCTAAGTGTATCTTGATATTCGCTTAAAATCCATTTGCCATTTCCCATTTCCCAATTTCCCAGCCATTTTCCAAGCTTTCTTGTTCCGCTGCTGCTGCTGCTGCTGCTGCTCCTGTGGCCAGAGGCTACGTGGGAGCTACTTTCACATAAACACCAACTAGCGTCCAAATAACTTTTAAATGACGTTTGTTTGGGGGCGTGGCGCATGCCTTTGCGTGTGAACTTTGTGGTTCCCTTCCACCCTCATGCTCACCCTCACCCTCACCACCCTTGCAGTTCTTCTTCATTCGCACTTTATTTTAAACTTTATTTATGCGATAGAAAGCTGCAAATTTTTGTTTGCGTTTTTAGCGCGTTTTGCGACCCGCGAGTGAATTTACAATCGCCAATCCTCCCCCCAACAGCCACCCCATTCATTCCCCGCATTCACTTTTGGCTTATGTAAGCGGCACAAACTGGGGGCGAGGCGAAGCGAGGAGGTAGGCGTGGCTCCGTGTGTGTGTGTGTGTGCTTGTGTGTGTGGCATTGTTAACTTTATACCATTGTAATCTATTTTTAAGCATGTTATGCGAGTGTTTGTGTATTTTTGTGCAAATTATTCGAGCTTAGCGCGTGAGCTGCTTATATGCCCTGCCCCCTGGTCCCGCGAGCCGGCAACCCCCCCATCTATGCGACCGCCGTCGTTTGTCCGCCATGTTTGTTGTTGTTGTTGTTGTTTAATGTTTATTTGTATCTAAATTTGCGCGTGTTGGTGTGTGAGTGTGTGTGTTTGCCCAACAAGCGGATTTGTCGCTAAGCTGCCCCAGACTCCACCACAAAATACTCTTTATGATGTAAGCAATCATAATGTTCCGCACCGCACATCAGGTTTTTTTTTTGTTTTGTTTGAGGTATGATATTCGGGAATACATATATGTATATATTTTTCAATGGTTGGTGGCACTGCCTTCACTTTAAGAGCTGCAGCGGAAACGAACAACGAAAACGGAAACGGAAGCTGAGACAAACTTCAATCAAGCACATAACAGGACACTCTTGGCTGCCACGTGAAACGTGCGCATAAAAACGAATGTCAGCCGAAAAGTATGCAACACTTTCTTGCGTCAGCGTAAAAAACATCAACAACAACAACAACAACGACAACGACCGCCGACAAACGGGTGAGAGGAATGAGCGCACAGAAGGGAGGAGGAGATGGAGGGTTGGGATAAAGATAAAGGACATACATACAAAAAGTAAGAACAAAAACTGATTTAGCGTAATTTGTTGTTTTAGTTTTGTCCCTGCGTGTCCCTGCGTGTGTGCGTGTGAAGGGAAGGGATGTGAACGAGCAGAGCACTCGCTAGCGAAGAGTCAAGTATCCCGGCATCGGGCGTGGAAAATCGCAACAGCAGTAGGAGCCGGAGCCGGAGGAATAGCAGCGCAACAGCGCCAGCAGCAGCACCAACAAGCAGAGCAGCAGGCAGGGGCATCTCACAGGCGACAAAACTGGTCGAAGGCAAAGAAGCTGAAGCAAGAGATTCACACAACTTGAAAATATTTATTTCAATAGACTTGTGCCGAGTTTTTATTTCTCAATATTTAAGCACATTTCTCTCAGTGAATTGAATACATTTTAAAATCTTTACGCTTGGGGAAGCCCATCAATATGGGCGCATTTGTCGCCTGTGCCTGGGATAGACACTTCCACTGTATTGTGATTACCGTGCCCCTATGTTGTCTTCTATGTCTCTGTGCCGCTCTGTCTCTCTGTCTGTCTGTGTGTGACAGTAACGTGGATGCTCACGGTGATAGAGATAGAGAGAGAAAGAGAGTCTGAGAGGAAGAGGGGAGAGAATATAGTGTGACTGCTGACTGGTGACTGCTGAATTGGTGACCCCGACGATACTTGTCCTCCAAAACCACTCCACTACAGAGTATGGAAGCAGCAATTCAACAAACGCCAGCGACATGGCAACAACGGTAGTTTCGACAACAACAACAACAGCAACAAGGAGGAGGAGGAGAGTTGCTGTGTGGAATGGAGAATGGAGCAACATGCTCACGTCGCTGACGACGTGTCTCAAGTGTGTCCCCCATGCGAAATATAACTGAATGTCGTTCTGTGTGTCGTTCTTTCTCTTTTTTTTGCCAGGAGCTCTTCCCTCTCCTTTTGCCTTTTTCTCTGTCTCTCACTCTCTCTCTCTCTCTCGCTCTCTCGCTCTCTCGCTCTTTCATTCTGCTTTTCTGGCAAGTGTTTGTCTGTTGTAATTCACGAAATTGCCAGCAATCGATATAAACATCAACTCTCAATGCGTTTGTCTCCCAGTTCTGGCTTCTGCCTTCTGTCGTTGTGCCACCCCCGCACAGCACCCTCCACCCTCCTTGCAACATTGTTGTGCTGCCGTTTGTGTGTGCCAGTGCTGCCAATGATCCTGTTGACGTTTCGTTACTTTTCCCAGGAACACAACAGAAAATGGGTAGCGAAGAAAATGTAAGGGAACCAAAAAATTGTTTGCTTGGCTTAGTTTTATTTTTATTTTTATTTTAGTGCCAGCGAAACTGACATTGATGATGATTATTGGGAGTAAATAGAATTGAAAATGCCACCCCTTTGGCTATGGATTCTATCCGTGTATCCTAGGACACGTGTGTCTTTGTGTGGGTATGGGTATCCTTAGACTTACTCCTCCCCCCTCCCTTTCCCTTTCCCATTCCCCTTGCCATGTGCCGTTCGCATAATGCGCGCAAATAAATTGCAAAATCAATTGAGCGGTAAAATAGTTTCCCTCCGAAACAACAGCAGCCACAAATCGAAAGTCAATGCTGCAGCCACGCCCCCTATACGCCTTCCTGAAGCTGGCAATCGAAGGGAATCGTACGCCTGACATTTGAACCCTGAACTCCACTCAACTCGGGGGCGTGCTGCCGTCTGGCTGGAGTGGATGAGTGGCTGGAATCGATGAGTGGACGAGTGGACGGGTGGAGGAGTGGATGAGTGGGCGTCTCACAATGCAAAAGAATCGCCTGCCAGCGATCATACCAGAAGAGGCTCCACAATTGAAAGAATCTGTGTGCAGGCTGTGCAAGCGGATTCATCGCATAAATCTCTGGCATACAATTATGAATTAATTATGAATCTTAAGCGATTCGGTGGCGGTGGCTCACTTATCCCCCCATTTATTATTCATGAATGATCAAAAGTTTTCCCCCAACAGATGCTGCGGGGGGGGACTCCTACTTTTCCTTTGCTTTCCTTTTCATTTCCTTAACTTTCTTTTCATTTCCTCGCCTCTGTTTGTTCGGCATCTTTTCATTCCCTTTCCTTTTCTTGGCTGCCTGTCTTTCAGTCATTCAGAGCCTTGAGAGGCTGCCTTCTCCTCGCCTTTTGTTCTGGCCATTTTCTTCATGTGTCTCTCTATCATTAAGGCGAAAGTACAGCTTAATTGTTGCCACAGACAATGCGCTGTGTTGGCTGCGGTTGGGGATGGGCGGTTGGGGGGTGGGGGTAGGGGTAGGGTTACTCTTCTCCTCCGCTCCGTCTCTTTCATTGGGGGATACCCCTTGGCTACACTCGTTTGCCTATTAAGCAGCATCATAATAATAATGTATAACAACAACAACAACAACAACAACAACAGCTGCTGGCAATAACTTTTGCATATGTGTATGTGTCTGTGCATGCGTGTGTGTGTATATTTGCGGTTATCAATGTGTGTGTAAGGGAGTGTCTGTGTGCGTATCGTTTGGGGACGCATTCAAAGCAATTTCCACAATTTTCGTATTGTTTACTTAATTAATTCTGCACAAAGATTTCCCCATTTGCGTGTGAGTATGAGTACGATTGCGAGTGTGTGCTTCTGTGAGTATTAGTGAGTGTGGGTGTAGGTGTGGGTGTGGGTGTGGGTGTACACATGTATGTGTTTTGTGGACGGCCTCGCAGATGTTCTGCGGTTATTACAGCGAAACCCACACAGAGTCTACCCACACCAGCCACTTCACCGATACACCGCACCACCGCACCGCCGATACACCACCAACCATTCGCGTAGACAAAACGGCCTTAATGAGTTTAAAACATTTAATGAATCCGCAGCAGCAACAGCAGTAGCAGCAGCAGCAGCCGCACCATGCGGCGTATGCGTAATGTAATGCACACTCGATTGTTGTCACACAAATACGAATGGCTTAAAGAGTGGCCTTTAAGTATGCAACAAGTTCAGCGGGCAATCCGATTTGGCCTCGAATCGGACATACATATATCGAAGTGTAATCTGGCTTAAGCTGCAAATTGGCCAGCATTGAAATGTCGCAATGAGGCGCCCAAATCATAGCTAGGTGAAAGGTTAACGAAAAGAGAACCACACTCGCATGCAGATGCTTCACTGAACGAATTTCCCATAAGCGAAAGGTACAGGCCAGTGAGTCGCTAGTGATAGCGATTATTAATCGATTTATTAATCGTTTTTCGTTTTATTTTCTTTTTTTTTCACAATAATCGTATTGCGATAGGTTTTTGGAATCATTGAATGCCTGCTAATCGATAGTCAAGCTAAGAACGTATCGATTAATCTTTTGACTCTTTTGAAATTCAAATTTCCAAGCAAAGCTCAACTCTGCCTGAAGGTCTAATTCATTTCGCATTCTCCCATCTTTGAGATACATTCCAATCGATTGGAACATGAATCTTTAGAGCTGTCTGCTCTTGCTCTTGCTCCGCCTCTCCCATTCCATCTCTTTCTGTGTCCCCGTCTCGTTCTGCCTCTTGATTGATATCGAAATTCTTGCCGAACATAAAGTTGACATTGAGGCCAGGCCAAAGACAAGAAAAATAGACAGAAATAGACAGATAGAGACACAGAGATGAAGATACAGGTGCACACACACACACACACACACACACACACACACACACAGGCAGATACAGAGATACAGCGATACAGAGATACAGATACAGAGATACAGATAGATATGCAAATTGATGGACTGCCAAAAGACAAAGCCAACAGAACAGAAGATCGGAGTGTGGAACGGGTGGGGGGCGTTTGGGGTGGGGGCTTCTGTTTCGTTGATGAAAATATGAAACGAAATTCATTTGGCACTTTACTTAGCCATCATTAGCGTAAGCCCCGCTCTTCTCTGCTCTTCTCTCTTTTGGTCTGCTTTTCAACACATTTCGGTTAGAAAGCTTTGCTCTAGAGAAACAGCGATAACAAGAGAGAGGGAGAGCGAGAGGGAGAGCGAGAGCGAGAGAGGGTGATAAAAAGAATAGATGATTTTATGGTTTATCTGCTATAAGCTCAACACTTTTTATGGGCGCCACATAAAAAATCATTTTGGGTCAAAGTTTGTAAGTTTGTTCCTCGATTTTGGGTCACATACTGCGAGAATTTTGTTGGGTTCGTAAACTGGTATAAATTCCTGAATATATCTCCGAATATTCGAGAACTGTTCGGCTACACATCTTGAGAATTCATTTGATTGGTTTTTCTCGCAGTGCATTATGAAAGCGACAGACCAGAAGGGCCAGCATAGTTTATGGTTCCACTAATCAGAATACACGAGTATACGGAATATTATAGGATCGAATAGTGAATAGTGAATAATGAATAGTGTTGCCTTGTGGATACTGGGTTTTACTATCGATCTCTGTTGGAGTTTGCCCAGCTGTAAAGCTAGAAACTACAAAACTAGCGACAGAGATACTTGTAGTAACAGCCATGACAATTCAAAACTCAGTTTGTGCGCTACTGTGTCTGGGGTGCTTCTATGTCAAGATCAATGGAGTGGTGGAGTGGTGGAGTGTCGGGAGACCCGACAGAAATCGAAATCGAATTCAAAGTCGACTTCGACGTCGAAGAGTGGTTACAAGCTTTGGGATGTGATGATGCTCTTGCAGAAGGTACTATCGATCTGCAGATGGGTTTCATGCGTTTCATGGCATCGGTCGGTTGGACGATCTGTTAGAGTATCTCTTGCTTCGACCCACAACGGCAGACCGCGTCTTTCTTGTTGTACTTTCACTTGTGCAAACAAACAAAAGCGAGCCAAGAACGAAGCTGCCACAGAGGGTCATCAGCAGCAGCAGCAGCATCATCTGCTTCATCAACATCATACTACGGGATGGGATGGGATGGAATGATCATCATCATCATCAGCTTGATCTGATCGGGGGCTCTGCTGACTGCTGGCTGCGGCTGATGGTTACAAGCGTCTCGGGGTCTTCAGTAGCCAGCCAAGTGGCAAGCCAAGCGGTCTCTCTCTCCTCTCTCTCTCTCCGGTATTGGAAATTCTTGTGGGTTTTGCGTGTTCTTTCGTATTTTGATCTGCATTAATATAGAGATTGCATGCCTGGCACGTGTCACGTGTCCCGCCGGCAGACCTTGCCACCTCTGGTGCTGCTCTTGGCCGGGCTGCTGCTCCTCGGCGATGGCATTGCGGTGCAGGGCCTCCACCGCCACAGCATCATGATGAAGACCTTCCGCTATCTGCAGGAGACGATGCTGCGGAACAGCCTGGAGCGGGCCCATCTCAATCATGGCATTGTCTTTGAGTGCCGCACCATGTAAGTCGCAGTGCAGAGCCATCCTGATAGATGATGATTGATTCTCCCACTTTCCCCGCAGTTCGGACAGGGACTTTGGCAACGAGGTGCACTTCCTGCTGCAGCTGGGGGATCTTCGGGGCTTCCGGCAGCTGGATGCCAACAAGAAGCTGGCCCTCTTCCTGCATGGCTGGAACGACAAGGGCAGCAAGGACTGGGTGCAGGAGCTGTTGCTGAGTAGGCCATTCGACGAGGGTGCTCCTCCTCCCTGTCTAACTTCTCCTTCTCTTTCTCTCTCTTCGATCTGCAGCATGGACACTCTTTGATGCCAGCTACAACGTGTGCGTCGTGGACTGGGGCAACCTGTCGCAGAACGACTACAAGTCCGCTTCCATGTCCATCTTCGATGTGGGTATCACGGTGGCCGGGATCATCATGGCCCTGGAGGAGCTGCGTCCCAGGCAGTTCCATCGGAGCAACGTCACCCTGGCCGGCTACAGTCTGGGGGCCCATGCCGCCGGCTATGCCGGAGCGGTGCTCGAGGGGCAGGTGGAGCAGATCATCGGCCTGGATCCGGCCGGGCCGCTCTTCTCGCTGCCCGCCGAGGTCTCGCCCAAGTACCGGCTGGACCCCAGCGATGCCCAGTTCGTCCAGGTGCTGCACACCTCCGGCGGCTCGCTGGGCACGAGCCTCAAGTGCGGCCATGCCGACTTCTACCCGAACGGGGGCCGGGCACCGCAGACGAACTGCAAGATGTTCATGAATCTCCGCGACATGCAGAACACAAGTGAGTGGCCGCATATCCTTGGAGCCTTAGGAGAAGAAACATTGCTTGGAGCATTAACTGTTTGTCATTCGTTTTAGATCCCATTGCCTGCAGCCATTCGGCGGCCGCCATCTTCTTCCGGCAGTCGATGGACCCGCAGTACCCCTTCGTGGGCTACGAGTGCGGCAGCTACCGGGAGTTTGCCGCCGGATATTGCGACCAGAACCGACGGGCCCGCTTCGGCATCCACTCGCAGCGCAGGGCGCAGGGGAGCTTCTACTTCAAGACCGCCTCCCAGCATCCCTATGTGCCACGGCGCCAGGACGGCCGGCTGAGCGGCGTGGGGCGGCAGGCGGACTCCGCCCTCGTCCCGGCCTCTAGCCCGAAGAAGAAGGTTCCAGGGCGCCTCATGCTGCGCCTCTGGTCGAGCGGTTGGCGCAGGGGCGCCCGTCGCAACCGGGAGCGGAGTCGAGAGCGGAGCCGACCAAGAGATCTGTGTCGGTGGCCGTAGTTCCGTTCCTAGTGTTTATTTATTTTTTTTGTATTTGTTAGTGTTATGTTCTTGCAGTAAAATATACTTCCAGCCGAAACGTATGTAAAAACGAGAGTGAGGGCCAAAGAGAGAGAGCCGAAGTGGAATGGGAAAGAGAGTAACCGAAGCAACGCTAGCGAAGAGAGTAACCGAAGCAACGCTAGCGAAGAGAGTAGTCGGATCGCCATCAACGAAGAGCGTAGCCGCACTTGGCCCCTTCTCTCTTCAGCCGTGTCGCTCTCTTTAACCATAAGCCTCAACGTAAGCCATCTGCAGAGAGAGACGCTCATGAGACGCTTCATGTGTTCTCTCTCTTCGTGCGACTATCCAATAGGAGATCTGTGCTCCACCCCCCACGCTGCTGCCCCATAAATATTTCCGTTCAATTTGGCAGGCTCCAAATGTTCCTCCTACAATATTCTGAATTGCATGTTGGCCAAAACGAACAAGCTCCACACACACATGGCCAAGTCGTTGACTTGCAACAACAAGGGCAAGGGGTGGGGGTGGTGTCTAGTGGGTTGGTCACATACAGTACGTGCCATGGGGACTGGGCTGCATTTAACAGTTAATCGTAAAACAAAAATGAGAAAAAGCGAAGCGAAGGAGCAACAACAGCAGCAGGGGCAGTGGCAGGGGCAGCAAGGGCAGCGGGGGGAAGTAGGGGAAGCAGCAGAAGCAACGAGAAACGAAAAACAATAAACTGAAATTCAATTTTCGCATTGTAAAACATAATTTTCTACAAAACTTGACGTCAGCTTGGCCCGCTTTTTGCGCTAAAAGGTAGTTAATATTTTTGCAGTCCATTGCTGGCCAGATTCTCCCCGCAGTCCCCGCAATACCCGCACTTTCCCGCTCATTCCACCCATCACTCCATCCCAAGGTATGTGCCATATTGACGGTGGGGTCTCCCGTTTTCGATATCGTTCTTAGGACCCTGGGCCCCACCCTTCTGTCTGATGTACCCATTGTGCACCCTGTTCCGTTCCCTGGCTCCAGAGTCTGCCATTTTCTGCTGTACATTCCACTCGAGTTGTTCTTGTTCTTGTCGCTCCTCCAGTTCCTGTTCCTGCTCCTCTGGCTGCTGCTGCTGCTGCTGCTCCTGTTCCTGCTCCTGCTGTTGCTGCTCCTCTGGCTATTCCCGCTCTGCTGCCTCTTGCTGCTGCTGCTCCTCCCTGGTGTTGCTCCTTGTTCCTCTGGCTCTTGTTGTTGCTCTGCCGGCTGCTTCCTGTTTTGTAGCTGTTTTTGAAATTTATGGCGCCGTCGTCGCTGCTGCCCCGTCGACTTCTCGCATGAGTTATGCGCTTTTTATTTCAGCTCCTGGCCACGTTAAGTGTTAAATTGTTTTATGCATGCATGTGCGGGACGCGGGACGCGTTGTGTGCCGCGGGTCGGGGGTGGTGCTGATGGTGCTGGTGTCGGCGGGGCCAAGAGGTGGCAAACACACACACTCACACACACACAGAGCCACTTCTAATAGGTGGTTCGGACTTGCCATTTAATTATGAAAGTTGATTCTCACAAAACATTTCAAGAGCCAGACAAAGAGAGCCACAGAGGCGAGAAGGAGAGCAGGAGAGTGGCCGAAAGAGTGGGAGAGAGAGAGTCATGGAATGAATTAAGGAAGGAGATCTTCATACAGACATACATACATATATGTACATATGTACATAATCATGTAAGTTTGATGTAAAGATAGGGCAATTGTAATAGAAGAGCTATTTCTTACTTTCTTTAAAGAGTCAGTGGATTATACATGTATATAGGTAGATATGTACATATGTCTCTACATAGTCTTAAATACCTTTTAGGGACAAATGACAAATTCACTGAATGAAACCTAGAAACCCATTTAAGCCCTGCAATTCGAGGCAATAAATATCTTTAATCTATTTGTACTTCTTTGATGTCCTTTCGTCAGAATCTTAAATGAATAATGATTGAATTTTATCAAAGATTTAATAGTAAATTCAACTTATTTCTAATGCAATTGGGAAACCTATTTTAAAGTACAATTTTTAAATACATTTCTGTGTGTAACTTGGCCCCCGAAGTAGTATGTATGTATGTGTGTGTGTCTGTGTGTTTGTAATTTAGAATGTGTTTTTGTAGTGCTTAATTTTCGGAACAAGTTGGAACAGTCATCGGCTCGAGTGCAGACACGAATAGCAAACAAAAAGGAGACCACAAAAAAAAAGAAAGGAACATAAAGAAGGAGGAGGAGGACGTGGAGGAGGAGGTGCAATGGGTGGTGGGGCATAGAGCAAGTACATAGTAATTTTTTCTACTGTTGACTCGAACCAACAAAGTGGCAAGCGTTAATGCGAAAATCATTCACACACATACACACACACACACACAGAGAGGCAGAGGCAGAAGTTTCCCCATAGTGAGAGAGCGAGAGGGGGGGGGGTTAAAATCTAAAGCAAATTAACGTTTTAAACACCTCAAAAGTTTCGTGTTCTCAATGGCTCATTCCCTTTCCTCTCTCTCTCCCTCTCTGTCTCTCTTTCGCTCTGACTGTGCATATTCATTGCACCTGGCGGTGAGTCGACGTCGTCCTGCTGCTGCTGCTGCTGCCATTGCCGATCCTTGTGCAAAAGTTAAGTGTTTCTTTAGCTTAATAACGGAAACATTTTAGTTGCTGTTGCTGTTGCTCGCGTCGGGTAGGAGAACGGTCGGACCACGGGGCGGCTGAGCGATACGATAGACGCTTACACATAAACACATTCAAATGCTTCCGGCAATGTGTAATAGCTGTACAAGGACGAGCAGGTCCTGGGCCCTGGCTCTGCTGGAGGAGTCCTGCTCCTCTTGTCCTGGCTTCGAATGCCCTCCAGTGGCTGTAAATAACTCGCAGCAGGTGCCCCGTCCGTGCACCCGTGCCACCCGTGCCACCCGTCTAAAGACGTCATCAATGTTGCCAGCAAGAAGGTGAAACGCCAGAGAGGGAAACAGAGACATAGAATGAGAGAGAGAGAGAGAAAGTTTGTGTGTGTAGTACTGGACTGGCCAAAAGTAGTTGCAGCACTTGCGGCAACGTTTCCTTTTGATTACACGCCGTGTGGTATCCTCCATTGTTCTGCCACACCCACACCCACTGACCACCCACTGCACACCCACCCACTGCCACTGTTTGTGCGACTCTCTCCGCATAAGTGCAAATGAGCATGAAAGATGAAATATTAAGAGTCGTCTTGGACTTTGGTTTTTTTCGGTCCATGACTCCTTAGGGCTTCTGCCGCTCCACCTCCCGCTCACTCCTCTCTGGTGCACTCATTTGGCCAAATGCAATTTTCGCTAAGAGCGCATATCCGCCAAAACAGACACAAAAAATGGCAACGGCCAGCAGCAGGCTGCAGTCGGCAGGCGGCAGGCGGCAACGAAAAACTTGGTCAAGTCAGCAAGTCGGCCAGCTCCACTGCAAGAAAACAACCCTGTACAGCCATCCGATTTTGGATATTTCGAATTAAAGGATAGTTCAGGGATAGTTATTCATGCGAAGATATAGTCTAGTCGCTTCTGGCGACTGAGGAATCGAAAAAATTGCCACGTCAGCCCAAAAGTATGCATCGATTTTTGTGCTCAGTGCAGTGTCTGTTTTTTTCTTCCTCTCTCTCACTCTCTCTCTCTGGTCGTATCTCTTTTGGCTCCACCACGTTCCCCAGTCGACCATCATGGCAACAACATTGCTCCTCTCTCTCTCTCTTTCGGTCCTCTGTGGCATGCTGCAACATGGCCGGCGCTTGACAAAAGTTATGGCGTATTCCCCTCACATTTCAGGGCAGCATAATGTCCTGTCCTGTCCTGCTTGTAATTGGAGCATGTGTTGCTGGTCCACCACCCCCCCACCCCGACCGTGAAAAGAGAAATGTGGCAAGATCTAAGGATAACCTGAGAGGCAAACACTTGATCGACTTGGCATCGCTTGACTTCAAACATCCCTCTTGGGCCGCCACACTCTGTGGCAACAGCCTCACCCTCCGCCAGCCCCTGCTGGTCGGTAGGTCTCCATTTGCGGCGACACTAAAATATTGTGCTGCAGCTTTGCCCGATTATCATTTGCCTTTCCGAAAGGCATCCTTTTGCGTTGCTGACCATTTGGAAACCTGACCTATCTCTCTTCCTCTGTCTCTGTATCCTTGCACTTTCTTTGTGCACTCGAGGTGATTAAATTTCCGCGAGAGAAAGAGAGAGAGAGAGATGTTCTGGAGAGGTTTGAGCATTCAATTTCCAGTGCATACAATTTAGTTAATAACTTTTAAGCAAAGCGCCTCATAAACATTGTCTACCCCGCTTTCTGGCTCTCTCTTTGTCTCTCTCTCTCTGACAGGACTCTTTGTTTTAACAAATGACCAGCAATAAACTAAACGCAGCAGATTACGACTAGGTAGCCAGGCTGCCAGGCAGCCAAATGATTCCAAAATGGAAGAATGGAAGGAAGGAAAGAAAGACCCGCCGAAAAAAAAAAACAAAGACACTTAGGGATCTCACAGCCAATCGAAGGGACTATCGATGATTGTGCCAAGCCAAAAAAGCGCTAATAAAACTTCATGTCACGAATATCGTGAGGCCATCTCTAGTAACAGTTGGTCCTTCAAGGGTCCATCTCTAAATCGCTTACATGCATCTCCATCGCCAGCACTTTTTCTCCGCATATCCCTCTGTTTCTTTCTGTTTGTGTGTGTGTGTGTGCTGCCAGTTGATATGTCCTGGCTCTAAGGATGCTTTTAACCAAACAACAACCAGGGATAACAGCAGGAGCAACAACAAAAATGCTCCAACAACTTAAGCTTAGCAATGACAGTGGCGTGAAAGTGGCCAAATGGAAAGAGGAGAAAGGGGCAAGAGGGCAAGGGAGCAAGAGGGGTGTGTGTGTGTGTGTGTGTGAGGGGATAGGGAGAGAGGCATATAGCGGATAAGCACAAAAACGGAGACAATGCGGAAAATTGTAAGACACTAAAATTGGCTAAAAGGACTCAACAGCCAAACAGGAAGGACAGGCAGTAGTATGTTGATGCTGTGCCAACCACCCACCCATCCACCCATCTACCCCTCTTCTGCTGTGCTTGCAACACCTCCCACTGCCCCAGTGGCACACAACCATCTCCCACCTCTGTGGGGGCTCTTTGAGGGAAGGAACTCATAAAAGTGAGCAACAAATTTCATTGTTTATAGCCAGGCTTCGGCTACGTCTCCGGCTCCGGCTCCTGCTCCGGCTCCGGCTACATGTGTGTGTCTCCCTGTTTCTTACTTTCCCCACTCTCCGCCCTTGGCCTTTCCCTTTCTCCGCGTGTCTTTGTGTTTTGCAATTTGCTTGCCATAATGCTGGGCAATTTTGTGTTAGGCCCCTGCCACTATCCCTGCTACTGTCCCTGCCCCTGCCAGTGCCCCCTGTCCCTGCCTCCATGCCCAGCACTTATGCTTCTTCAGACCTCGACTTGTGCCTCCCATAAATAAAAATTAGTTTCACTTTCATCTGGCACTTTCACTTTCACTGCAAACCGCTCTTCGAGAAAACTATTTCAAAGATGGAATATTCTTGTGGACTTTCTTTTGGGATTTGGCCACCCCCTCAACCCCCACCCACCCCAATGTTTGCATCTACCAAAAGATTCTTCAGTAAAGATCCGTAAGGATCCTTCAGCAGCTCAATCAATTGCTGTGACCGCTCCTCCACCCCCAAGGGTTCTCCCCCGCTCACATGGTTTATTAGAAATTCATTTTATTACAACTCCCCCAACCCACCTACCCCTATAGCGCATACAACCCCCCCGCGTGGCTTGGCAAAGCGTGAAATTAAATTTGACTTGCCTTAATATCATTTTCATTTTCATAGTTTTTCCGCACTGGCTGGGCAGGGCAGGGAAGGGAGGGGGCGAAACTAGGGTACATACGAGTGCATATATATTTTTTGACTATTTTTTATGTTCGAGTTTGGAAATTTGTAAAGGAAAAGCAGCGTGCGGAAAAGCGTAACGAACATTTTTATCCATGGCCATGGATTTTTACTAGGCCCTAAAATTATATTTTCATTGTTATGTCCCCTCATCCGCCCCTGGCCACTGGCCCCTGGCCCATCTTCCCTGCTCCATTGTCATTGCTTCGTGCCACACAGCTCCCTAGCGCCCTCATGCCACAAATCCTTTGGAGCAGAGAGCAGCCAACGGAATTGCGCCCATTTGTCCTGCTTGGGCTGCTCCGAGCGACTGGCGACTGAGCTCCGAGCTGCCGAGTGGCTCCTGCGAGTCCTGTGGTGGATTCGCGTGCGTCGTGTCTGGTGTGTTTCCAGACGGCGGCTGTGGGAGCGCAGCAACAGTTGGTCACTGGAAGCCACTGCCACTGGAAGGAGAAAGCATTTGCCAGCGGCTAGTGGGGGGTTTGCTTCTGGGGAACCAAAAATGTATTTGAACAAGGGAACCAAAAACATATGCGAAATTTTTTACTGGCGCTGGGAGCGCGAGACCGGGCCGACAACCGGCGCCGGCAGGCCCTTTGCAGCAGGCGCCTCCCAGAAGAGGGACAAGATGTGGGTACGCGGCACCTTGACGATGCCCAGGTAGAACTTCTTGCCACTGAGTGGCCCGTACAGGAGCACCTTGATGCACTGGGTCAGCACAACATCCCCGTCGGCGGTCAGCATGGTCAGCTTGCCAATCAGCTTACCCTTCTCGCCGGTCATGGCGGACAGGCAAAGCTGAACCAGCTGGCCGTCGCTCGGCAGAATGTTGAGGTAACCCAGGCCAAGCTGCTCGCACTTGGTGGCAACACGTTCCGGCACAGCGGCAAGGACCTCGTACAGCGGCTGGTACGGCGTGTAGACAGCGTTTCGGTTCGCCATTCTCGTATCTGAATGCAAAAGGAGAGAATTCGATTAAGTTTACATAATAATAGCAACCAATTCCAGTTGCATCGAATGCCCCATCGAAGGCTCTCAGTGTACCGTAAGTGTACCGATAATACACACCTTTTTGTTGAGTTTTTCTTTGATGCAATTCAGTTAATATATTTATCCAGAATTTGTGTATTTCCGATACACGCAGTTTTGTTTGTTTTCTGTATGTGACTCTAGTCGATGTTCAATGTTCAATGTGTGAGGCAGCAAGGGAAACGGTTGCTCCTTAGAAACATGGAGTGTTATTTGGCAAAACTGAAATATCGTCTACACTGGGAGAAAAATGTCATCTCGCCACACTACTCTCAGGCATCTAGTCGTCCTTGACCGAAAAACATAGCCCAAAGCTAATGCTTTGAGGGAAATCCATCCGATATCAGCGATCAGTGAAGTATGTCAAAGTGATAAGGATCACTGACCGCCTCTTTGAGGCCGCCGAACTGCTTGTGAGCTTGCAGATGACAGCAGCTAGGGTCGTTCAGGTCTCTCTCTCTCTCTCTCTTCAGAATTTCCCTTTAATTGATGCTCTGCTAAGACCAAGACAAAGACGAGAAGCAGCCTGATTGGACTGCAATGTTTTCCCTTTCCCTATTCTAGGAGCCAACAATTTCTCTGGCCAACAAATAAATTCTTGGCTAATTCACCTTTTACAGGCCCAAAAGTCCCAAATTAAATGCACAATTTGCTAAATATCACATTTTACTGTCAGCATGAGAATTTTGCCTGCGCTCTGCCACACGTTGGATACATTTTAATTGAAACACAAAAACCAGGAACTGCGGGCACCGACGATGAAATACCCTTGAAGTAAAAGCTTTTTCCTTTGACGGATTCTAGGGTGTCAGCATGGACACCGCCTTCTCCCAAATGCATCGAAGGGTAGAACCGATGTCGACTTGGCCCTTATTTGCGATCAACTTTGGCCCCTGCCGTTCCTTGTTGAACCGCAGTCCTGTCAGCTCTTCGACATCTTCGATGGGTACACGATGATCGCACAATTTACCAACTGTATCTGTATCTTTGTCTGTATCTGTATTGCCATTTTTGACAATGTATGCCTCGACGACTGCTGGAGGCTGGGCAGCGCCGTCGGGGAGGGGGGGCTCCTCCTCGATGATCAGCACTTTGAAATAGTGCGACGGCACAGGCATGGTGGTGTCTCCATACTCCCGGCACTCCAGCCAACACTTGTCGGTGCCATGGTCAATGGGTGTGAAAATGGGACCCGTGTAGGTGTACACCGAACCGCACTCCTCTGTCTTCAATGCCACATAACGCTCCAGCTCCTGCCAGACCAGGCGCTTGAAGACCTGGCCAATATCTGCAGAGGCGCCGCTCAGCAGAAAGACATCGCGGTACCGCAGGCACTCGGGCTCGACGGGCGACGACCCCTCGCGGAAATGCTCGCAGACCCACAAGACGGTGTTCGCTTGCATGCCACGCGACATCATGTAGTCCTTGTGCACCAGCACATCGCCGGCACTGGGAAAGCCGTACGCGAGAAGATCGAGCATGTTCGCCATGGGGCCCTCTTCCAGTGCCTCTGCCACTTGCCACTCCTCCGGTTTGGGGAGTAGATATTTGAGAAGTGGTTTGAATAGATTGCATATCTTGTCCTTCAGCACCACCGGACGATTCCACAGTCTAGCCTCGTGATCAGTGCTGAATGTTGAGAGCTGTTGGAGGTCGGAGGTCACACCATGCTGGGGAGGGGGGCAAATAGGACTTGTGTATGTACTCACCACACGATACAGCTTCTGGCGATTGAGATACACAAAGGGATCCCGCTTGATGGCATCGAATAGATTCTTGATGGATGTCTCCTGCTGCATAAAGGCACCGAAAACGAAGCCAGTCGCACCAGCGAAGGCGTACAAGGCCACCTTTTTGAGTTCTGGCATTGCTTTTCTCTCAAACTTTTGTGTAAACTGCTCTAATAAAAAATATAAAATATTTTTGGAAAACTATTTGTCGAATATTGGGAAAATATTTTTGAAAAAGTATATGTTGTACCTGCGAGAGTATCTATGTTTATGAAAGTATTGTTGAAAGTGTTGTTTATGAAAGTATTGACGACATTGTACAACAAAGCCTACTCTTGCGACGAGAAAACCTACTTCGGCACTGACTCTCTGTCTCTCTCTCTCACACTTTCTCTCTCTCTCTATTTCGTACACTAAAAAGTTGTAGATGTAAGATGTTCTGTAGGGAGGGTTGTTTTTTACAAAGAGCGCCATCTCGCTCGCACGAACTCCAGTGCGCTCGCAGTTCTAAAAATGGAATGAGCTTGCTTGTATGCGTACGCACGGAACTGCAAGTCCACATGTGTGTGTGTGTACGTGTGCAGAGCTGCCGAAATTGACAGCCAAATATTTTCCAGATTTCTTGAGCCACAAATTTATTTGCCGAGCTTTGCTATATAGACAATTAATACAATTTGATGTTATATCTGATATACATTTTGCATTTGTACTTACTAACATTCGTTCATTATATTCGGAAAATCATAACTTACAATTAATACTAAAGTAATGGGTGTTTTCTGTGGTCAACAACCAATACAAACAAGCGGACCTACAATATGTGCACACATACAGCTAAAGCTCAGCCTCACGTACAGAACGCTTGCCACTAGAGCGCTCTCTGTCTCTCCGTCTGGCTCTCCGTCTGTCTCTCTCTTTTTCAAGCAGGAATACTTTAAAATTTCTGCCCGACTTTAGCTTACAAACAGACTGCTATGGCCGTCCCTTTCTGGGTTACGAAATTCCCCACCATTCGAATATACTCTCTGCAAAGGTATACATAAATTTGCCATAAAATACACATACATATATGTACATATACATATAAATAAGATGCAGAGACGAAACAAAACAAAAGCGATAAAAGGCACACGGAGAGAGAAGGAAGGAAGCAAATTTTTGCTGTTGGACAATACGATAAAACCGAAATCTAACGAAAATAGAAAATAGTGCAACAAAAAAAAAGTTGCATTTCTATTTGCTTTGCTTTCTCGCTCCGCTCTCGACTTTGGCTCACGTTTTTGTTATTTTTTGTCGGTAGTTTTTGTGTTTTTGCAAAATTAATATATTTTAAATATGCAAAAATATATTGGGGATACTCCACGACACAGAGAAAGAGACAGAGAGGAAGGGGGGGATGAGATGGGTGTGAGTGCTGGTATTGGGGTGCGGGATAATATGAAAAAGGCCGACAAAATACTTTAACAAATACCAAAAACCGACATTTTACCAACTGCATATTACGTTATGCATATTTCATTTATGCCCAAAACAAATACACAATGCAGTGCCCACAGGGACCCCCGGACGCACCAGGGGTATTGGATTGGACTGCCCGGCTTTGCCCGGTTCCGACAGAGTGTTCCCGTTTACGACTGAGAACTTTGGATACCCTTCGTGGCATAGTTAACCCACCATTCGGAAACCCTAAATGGGACACCCTCTGGAGATGGCAGAGCCCCTGTTAGCACCTCCACGGAAATAGCCGATGAGTTTTCCATCTAAACCTAAACGAGACATGCACCCACATACACCCACACTTTGGCAGGGCATACGGGCATACGGACATTGCATCTACATCTGCATCTGTCGGCATTTTTGCATTTAATGCCATAAAAGTTTATCTGCAAATGTGTCGCTGGGAGGTGGGTGGTGGTTGGTTTGGTTCGGTTCGGTTCGGTTTGGTTTGGTGTGGTGTTTGGGGAATTGCTACTTTTATTTTCAGTATTTTAATTAAATAAAAATTTATTTGTTTACTCACACATACACACACACACACTCTCAGAGAGAGAATGAGAGCCAAAGCCAGGGTGGGCGACAGGGAGAGGGACAGAAGGCGAATCAACGAACTTAATTGAGACCATTTTGTGCAATTTTGCTCTCGTTTACATTTCTCCAACTCCAACGCCAACGCCAAATCCACTCTCGACTCTCCGGCCCGACTACGTCCACACTTTACTTAATTAATCACACAAAAAAGAGGGGGAGGGCGGGGTTGGAAGGCGGCAAATGCATGTAAATTGGTAACGGAATTTATGCCACAATTTATGGTAGTCCCACAGCTGGCAGGCCAACTCTACTTTCGTTTTTAAACAGCTGAAAGCAACAGCTTCGTTTCCCCCTACAGTCCGTCCGTGACACACACAGGGTATCCACACGTCGATCCACTCACCTGGCCCATTCTCGCGGGCTCTGTTTATATGCATTTCTATAAATTTAAACCACTTCTGTTCCGGTTTTTAAATGTCACGCCAAAACTTACATTTCGAGCACATTTCCGGAGTGCAAATGTTTTCTGTTTTCCGTGGGTTTACGGTTTTGCTTAATTTTTGTTGCTATGGTAAACATATCAAAAAATGTTTAGTTTTATCCGAAAATAAATCGCAAAAAATGTCTCCCTACCCTTACGAAGAGTACTGCGACTTTGGGGTCCACCATGGGGGGAATTCATTTATTTACGAACGTTGACAATCACGAAGTTCCATTGAAGAAATGATCGGGGTAGATGAGCTTCACGATGGACAGCCGTGGCACCTTGACGAGGCCACAGTAGCGGAGCACAGAGCTGGTGGTCATCTCGACCACATCCTCCATCACCACATCGCCGGCTGGGGTCTCCTTGACGACCACGCCGTGCAGGAATCGGCGCACACCCTCCACGAGGGGCGGTATCTCGACCTTCAAAAAGCGTGCCTGACCGGCAAACCTTCCCGTGTCGGGATCGTCGGGAACGCTATCCAGGATCTCAAATACAGTTATCTCCATCTGTAAGGAGAGCAGAGAGTACTTTGGTCAATCACACGCACTTTTCCAGAGAATTCGCGACAAAATCAATTACTTTGCAAGATTTTCTCGTTTTCTTCTAAGTGAATCAGCTGATTTTTACTTTCGCTATTGGATTGGGAATGACAGGATGACAGAGCAGGGAATTGCAACTCTGTTTGTTAGTGGTGGTGTTTCTGAAAGTTGTAAACAGTGTTGCGAAGCTTGCAAAGATGCAGGCCGATTAATTCGGCAACACTACAGCGTCTGTCTTGAGTTATATGTAGCCTATTTACACTACGGTTGAGTTATTGAGTTATTGAGTTTCGGCGAAACTCGAGTTTCGTTTACATGGGGAAGCTTAGGGGTCCTAGAGGTGGTAAAAAAGTTGAGTTTTGGTTGCGTTTAGTTGAGTTTGTCCGATTTTCCGAATATTTCAATCCAGATCTGCCTGTCGTGGGATTATCACCACTAATAACAACAAAAATGTACAGCTCAAAATTTAAATGTTGGCGCGTAAAAAATAATTTATTATTAAAAACCATATAAACAATGTAGTCGATTTCTTAAATTCAGTCGGAAAAACTTAGCCAAACGCTAAAATGAATTATTATAAATTAAATAATTATAAACAATTGCCAATTGAAAAAATTTTAATTTCTGTACATATGTAATGTACATATAGCCAAAATTCAACATTGTATTTGCAATTGCAGCCGTGCAATTTCCCTGCCCTGCGGAAAGGATTCCAAGTTTATTCGCAACGTCACCCTCCCAAAAAGATCCATATAGCGGCTATTATAATTTGGGATACATATTTAATATAAAATAGAAGCACTAGAAATTGAAATGCGAATGCGTTTCTTGGAAATTTTATCCAAATACTCCACAGTTGCTGCAGACATCGTCAAACTCAAACGAAACTCAATAGCTCAACTTTGGCATAGTGTAAATCCAAATTCTGAGTTATTGAGTTACCTATCGATAAATGTGGTAGCTCACTGTAGTGTAAATAGGCTATTATCATAACACGAATGGAGGTGTAGCGATGACTGTACCGAAAGTCCTTGCCTGTTTGGTTTTCATTGCAGTTTCAATTGTTTCTCTTTCTGTTGGTCAGGCAGGGTACGATGTTGTAGCATCCCAATTGTCCCAATTGCGGGTGGTTATCATCAAGAATGCAGATGCAGGCCGTCCAGCTTCTGTCTGTTATACCTGTAATACCTCTGCGAATGGAGGCGAAAGGGTATCTAAGGCTTCAGCTTCAATTGTGGCTCTTGTTTCATGTTTTGTTGGCACTTGTTTCGTTTTTGCAATATCACAGAAAATGAAAATAAAAACAGTTAGATGGAGAGGGGCCAGCAGGGGGTGTGGGTTTGGGTCTGGGTCTCCGGTCTCCGGTCTCGGTCTGGCTCTGTGTTTGATGGTATTATCGCTGGCGTTGTTTTTGTTGCTGTCGTTGCTGTTGCTTTTGTTGTTGCTTTTGCTGTAGCTGTGTTGCTGCTTCTGACAAAACGTTTCAATTAGTGCGATTATTACATAAGCAACAAAAGCTACCCGAAAATCGTTTTTGTCGCCTGCAATTTGTTTCGTTTGTTTCGCCCCTCTTCTCTCCCTGCTCCTCTTCAAACCCTTTTGACCGTTTTGTAAGTGCTTGACGTTTATAACTCACTCTACCCCTCACTCTACACTCTAGAGTCTAGAGTGGGTCTCTCTCTCTCAGTGGAGGAAGCGTGTCCATGCAGATGCCATTCATATCTCATTACTGCAGTAGCCCCTGAGTATATTTTAACCATTTGTAAGCCTCAAATCAGATGCTTGATGGCATTTTCACGGAATAACGATTCAATTTTGTATATATGTACATACATACATATGTACACACTACATGCAGCATGTATGTAAATGTTTCATTAACAATTTAATGCCGGAATTTCATGCCTGGTTATGTTTGCCTTTGGCCCAAGAATTCCGAATGAGCGAGGGGGCGAGGGCGAGGGCGAAGGCGGGACCCCTGATCTCTGATCCCTGGCCAAGCCGGCGCTTCGATGCGCATTGTATTGTATACATTACACTGCTGCTGGCGCCGCTGCTGCTGCTGCTGGCTCTTATGCAATGCAGCAGCACTCTCTCACAGCCGCTGTCTCTGCAGCACTTGCAGCCTGTGCCGTTTGCAGCGCTTGCTCTGCCTCAGCCTCTGCCTCTACCTGTGCTTATGCCTCTGCCAACTCTCGACGAGCTTTGGGCTTGGAGTTGCTCTCCCGCTGCCACCGCCGCTGCCGCAGTCGCTGTTGCCGTCTCTGCCTGCATTTCGAAGCTTGTCTTGGCACAGTGGGCCCGATTGGCAATACGTTGGTGAGAAAAACACCTCAAAGCGCGGCTTCCTTTTGAGCATTCCAGGGCTAAAAAAGCTGTGCAGGTACGTGGATTCACTTTTTTACCACTTTTTCCAACCACTTTGAATGCCTCAAGCAGCTTTTCGATTGCATTCGAAGGCAGAGGGTCTCCACTGTGCGGCAGTCCGGTTCGGTCCCGCCCCACCTGGCGCTGCCGCTGCCGCTGCTGACGACGCTGTCGATGCTGTCGACGACGCCGCTGGCAGCTACATACATAGCTTTTTTTAGGTTTAAACAATTTGGCCGCCGCTTAGTTCTCTTTCGCGTGCGCCAAAATCCAGTAACCGAAAAAAATAATTCCCCGGCGGCGGCGCCACGACATTTTCGTTAAAGAACTGTTTTCGATATCGAGTCCGAATTGCCTTTCGATTGCATTTTTTGATTCGGTTTCGGTTTCTTTCCAAGTGTAAACTGATTGACTGATTGACCGATTGATTAGCGAGCCGCGTGAAAGTGAGTTTCGGTTTCAGTTCCAGTGTTTGTTTTTACCATTTACCATTTTGTGCTGTGTGCTGCATTCCGAATTATTTCCGAAATATTTTTGGGCAACATTTTTGTATTTTTTTCAATGTCTACACATAGTTTTTCTTATGTGGTTGTTTGTGTTGCGGCAACCGTGCAGTGAGGCCGAGCCGTAAAGCCTAACCCCCAACTGACCCCCACCGCCACATTGGGCAAGAGTGCGTGCTGTATCTGAAGCACCTGAAAACACCTCTATGGAATCTATCAAATCCCCTATCTATGGCAATCTATGGTTTTCCCTGAGAATCCATTCATAAACATGTTTCTCGATTCAGACTTGACCCCAAAGTGGAACGTACAGATTGGATTGGATCGTATCAGGTTTTCCTTGGTCCAGTTTCGCGGGGTTCGCGCGGGTATCATGGGAAAATTTCAACAAAATCTTTATCGAAATCTTCAACGGAACGAGCGAAACGGCCTTGAGATGCAAACAAATGCCGAAAGATCAACGAAAGATCAACAAACAACGTAAAAATGCCGTCAAAAATAAATACAAAATGTTAAAAAGGTTGATTTTTGGCGGATTCATTCCGAATCGGTTTCGAATGGGCAATGGGTCTCGTCTCTCGTTTGCAGAAGACGGACCCGGACCGGACCGCACCGATGTTCGATGGAGAGGGAGAGAGAGAGAGGAGGAGTAATCGAAACCGAAACCGAGACGACGACGCATGCGCAACGGAGTGTAAACAATTTTGACCCAATTGTCGAGCTCCACTTGCCCCACCGCTCTCCCCTTAGGCCCCACAGACTGTAGACTGTGGTAGATTGACGCGTTCGCCTTCGGAGCTTATGCAGCTGCTGCCGCCCCGAAAGTGCCCCCGCTGCACTCGATTATGCAACGCGAACAAGATGACAGATGCAACATGCACTTTGTGCAAATTGATGGGACGCACGCATGCCGCAGGGCGGGGAAAACGGCTATAAGAGAGAAGAAAACCAAGATTTTATGATAAAAACAATTAAGGCCAATTTACCAGCTAATTGTGGCTCAGAAGCTCCCACAAATTGCCCCCCTCCCCACCACTAGATGGTGGCCAAAAATAGTTTCAATTGGCAAAGGCGCCAATTGACTGCTAATCAAAGCGCAACAAAAACCCGCCAAAAGCAGAGACAAAGCAACAACAACAAAAATGCAGCGACAACCCTCGGGCCATCAATTACCACCTGTCAATGTTGGATCCGTCTTACCGGTTTCCATTTAGGGCCTGCACTGACCAATTGGCCCAAAGAATTTGCTCAAAATCAATGAAGAAAACCAAAAGTCCAAAACATCCAGACTTGGGCAAGACCCATGCGCGACCTTGACGTTTCTTTTGTTTTATTTTCTGTTTGCCATGAAAGTCAAGGTCGAGTTGTGTGTTTTTTGTCGTTGATAGTTTTGATGCCCTTGCAAACGTTTAACCGCTATCGATCACGAATCATGTCCGCCACAGAAAGCGGCAGGCACACCCATATCTGGGAAGCCATCGCCTGGTCGCACATACACATTGAAACCTGCAAGTGTATCTAACGCTTCGGCCATTGATTGCTCACTGTTTGCCGGTTGATTAGCATTTGCCGAGGGGCTTTTATTTGTATTTTTTATTTCATTTTCGAGGGTTTCGGGGTATTTTAATTGTTTTATTCCATCGAATTTAACGACTATTCACTGCTCGCTGATGAGTCAAGCATGAGAAATTATTTGCCCTGTGCAGCGCTTGACAATCACGACGTTCCATTGAAGAAATGATCGGGGTAGATGAGCTTCACGATGGACAGCCGTGGCACCTTGACGAGGCCACAGTAGCGGAGCACAGAGCTGGTGGTCATCTCGACCACATCCTCCATCACCACATCGCCGGCTGGGGTCTCCTTGACGACCACGCCGTGCAGGAATCGGCGCACACCCTCCACGAGGGGCGGTATCTCGACCTTCAAAAAGCGTGCCTGACCGGCAAACCTTCCCGTGTCGGGATCGTCGGGGACGCTATCCAGGATCTCAAATACAGTTATCTCCATCTGTAAGGAGAGCAGAGAGTACTTTGGTCAATCACACGCACTTTTCCAGAGAATTCGCGACAAAATCAATTACTTTGCAAGATTTTCTCGTTTTCTTTTAAGTGAATCAGCTGATTTTTACTTTCGCTATTGGATTGGGAATGACAGGATGACAGAGCAGGGAATTGCAACTCTGTTTGTTAGTGGTGGTGTTTCTATCGAAAGTTGTAAAAAGTGTTGCGAAGCTTGCAAAGATGCAGGCCGATTAATTCGGCAACACTACAGCGTCTTGTGCCTGTCTTGAGTTATCATAACACGAATGGAGGTGTTGCGATGACTGTACCAAACGTCCTTACCTGTTTGGTTTTCATTGCAGTTTCAACTGACTCTTTTCTCAGCTGGACGTAAGCGGAGGAAGGCCGAGAATGGGAGCGCGACAGTTGGGAAAATGTATTTATGCAGCTGCGGAGCAAACGCCGATCAGGATGCAAGGGGTGGTCAAGGAAAATATCAGCTAAGGAAAGCAAAATAACAAAGAAGAGAGTATGGCTTGCCCCAAGGGTCGCAGCCTTATAGGCTATTTACACTTGGTGCGTTACCTATCGATATCGGAGAACACGCAGAGAAGCAGAACTGCCGTTTACACTACAGCGACTTTCCGTCTTTGCGTCTTGGAAAAGAAAGACAAATTTTGTAAAAAAGTAAATAATGTTCGAAAATTAACGAAATATGTCGGAAATAGGGTTGATTCTTTTAACTGCGGTGACGCAAAGTGAGGAGAATCTTTTGAAGTGCATGGAAGTGTTTGAGTTATCCTCAGAAAAGTTGCAATTCGTCTTGCAACTGCAACGTCCTCCTTGCGTTTGGACCCTTGTAAGTAAAGAGCAGATAATGTGCTCTTTTTTCAATTAAATAATGTATTCTATATTGCAATAGCCACGATATGGTTCATTTTGGGAGGAAGATGTTGTGCACAACTGCGATGCCTTTTTTAAAGAAAATTTCCGCATGGAGAGGAGTACTCTCAACACAAAAATACTAAAACGCAACTGCGTCGGATAAAGACGCAACTTTTTGCCATCACTAGGGCCCTATGCTAAACCTATGTAAAAAAAACTGCGTTTCTGAGAAGACGCAAAGAATCAAGACGCAGCCTCAGTGTAAACGGCACCTTAGATACCCTTTGCGATAGTATATCGACTTCGATACTTTAGTTACAAGGGAATCAATATATCTTCCGGAACTGCAAACTTTTTTCTTTGTCATTTAGCCGCAAAAACTTAAAGATGCCTCCGTATGCTGGAAATTTCCACGCCATGGACCCACACGCGCTCTCTTTCTCTCTCTCTCTCTGTCTCTCTCTTGTTCTTTATCAATATGTACGAGTATGTTTTATTTATTGACTCTCTTTTGGACCCCCTGAACGGCAGGATGCCGCCTTTTGACAGTTGGCACGTAGTTCTGGCCAAGACGCAGCAGCAGCAGCGCAGCAGCAGCGGGAGAGTCGGCCGCATAAAATGTACCAAGACGATGGGGCGTAAACGTAATATGAGTTATGAGTCCGACTCGGCGATCACGTAGCCGCCACCCCCAATGGCTCTTGGCATCCTTCCCCTTTTGGCTCCCCCTTATCCACTCTGAATGTTGTTCCTGTGAAATAATGTTAATGCCAAACAATTAAATACGGGGGCAAAGGGAAACTCCTGCCCCTACCCCTGCCCCTGACCCACTGCCATTGCCACTGCTCTTCCACCACGATTGCAAATTTAATTACAACTGTAAACAATTTTCTCATGCCACCCTCCTTCTGTGCACCCACCCCACGAGAAAGAGACACAAACAAAACAGTTTTTCCTTTTGTTTCTTTTTTTTTTTGTATTTTTTTGATATTTTTCCTTTCCATTTTTTTATGTGTGTGTTTGGGTGTGTGTGTGCGGCCATTAGCAGGGGCCAAAACTAAAGGGAAAACTGCAATGGTATGTATAGTGAGGCCATTGTGAGGAGTGGGGAATGAGGACTGGGCTGCTACGCGCTGAGAAAAGCAATTTTCCGGTTGAGTTTACAAATGGCGGGCGCGGCGGTCCCGTCTCCGGGTCCCGGCTCCCTGGTCCCTGGCCCTGGTTCCGGCGCTGAAAATAAATGACATATCACAGAGTCTGGTCACCTTTATGGGATGCCCAAAGTAAACATATGAAAGCAATGCTCAGATGGATGGTCAGCCCGCTGGGGGGTGGCGCTGCTGCAAAGGGGGTGCACAATGGGGTAGGTGGGATACAGGGGAAGGTTTGAATGGGGGCTTCCCAGTTCCAGCTATGAAAATGGTTGGAGTTCAGTTGTGGTTTGGATAGAATAGAATAGGATTTTTGGAATATATCTACCATATATGTATATCCGATATCTTTTGAATGTGATTCATTATTTATGTTGCATAAAATAAAGAGAGAGAGAGAGAGAGTATGATGTTGTCGATCTCTATTCCTCTCTCTATCTTTCCGTATTCATTTCCATCCGTCTTCCCCTATGTATGCCCCGCCCTGCACTGCCCTGCCCCGTCAGATATCAATAAATGGGTTCCCTTTCATTTGCAGGCAGCTCTCGTATCTCCCTGGTCGGTATATCGTTGTTTACACTTACACCAGCCAAAACACACACACACACACACACCCTCCTACACACACACACACAGAGGACAGTTATGAATGGCAATCCATTCGCTTAATAGAATTTCGTGTTGTTTAACTTTTACGTGGCGCCAAAGTCATGGAAGCGAATGAATGGGTGGGCTACCCGCCCCTCTACATCACACACACACACACACACGCACACATGTGTTTTTGGGGCGTCCTTGGCAGCTGTTTGCGGGTCAACTTGGGGTCACCCTTTTCCTACCCACCACACAGAGAACATCGTCATAAAGCTTTATTAGCATTTATTATGCAAGACTTCTGGCTGGGTCAAGTTTCTGTCTGTGTTTTAGTTTTATGATCGCTTCCGCCTCGACACCTGGACCCCCACACTCTTGGCCATGTTTTAATTTCAATAAACGCACATTTTATGACTCCTCAGGTTTATGGCCACCACAGGCCTTAGGTTCTTGGCCCGAGTTGGATTTATTTATCTTTCATTTCATTGCGAGGCCAAACTTCAAACTCAACGAAAGGAATCAATCGGGGGGCTGGGCATCCTATGGGTGTGTAATCTACTACAATTTCGCATAAATATAATGCCATAATTTGGCAAAAAAAAAGAACTTCCAATCTAAATATCGACGTTTTCAATATAGAAATCGTAGCATACTTTCAGGCTTGGTCCATTAAAAATGTAAATGGGGACAGACATTTGCCAGCATGTACCAAGACTCATGGTACCGTGTACCCACTTTTGTGTACCCAATATTTGTAGCATTCATTCGCCTGTTCTCTACCGTTTCAAGGGTGTCCAAACTTTCGTAGGAGACTGTCTACATTTGAAGAATAGTTTCGGTGCTCTTTCTGGTCCTTCTGGACACGTGATACCCATAGGGGATCTATTCCCGTGTAGCATAACTCTTGTGGGAGACTGTTTCAATGCCAATACTATTTTACGATCTCTTTTCTCTCCCTTTTGTAGGGGCGTAGCGTAGCATAAATTTTGTGGGAGACCGACCCGCCGTATGCTAAAAGCACACTCACACACACACAAGAATCGCTGGCGACTTCGCTGCTGGCATCGCAGTCGACGGGGACCACATATCGAGGACATTTAAATCGCTCTTAAGTCCTGTTTAATTGGTACTTAGCATGCAAATGCGAAATGAGACGGCGAGATCCCACCAGCACTTGTCGCGCTCTCGCTCTCTCACTCTCACATATGTGTAATTCCATGTCTCCCACTCTCTTTGTCCCTTTGTTTCCTTTTGTGTGCTTATGCATGCCATGCCTGTGTGCTCGAGCGTGTGTATCATTAGTTACATACATGTACATAAACACATAGCCGAACAATATGCAAGGCGTTTTGTCAGTGTACCCCCTTGCAGGGGGTATGATGAATTTCTCCACATGCTTGCGGCATTAAGTTCTTACGCGGAGAGCAACTCATATACAGTTTACAGAGACACTGAAACACTGAAATCTTAGTTAGGGTAGGGTATCGGAGAGGTCGACCCCAAAGCTCTCAATTGTTTCTTGTCTTTCGTTGCCCCCTCCCCATCATTCTGCGCTGGTCACACTGTGTCCTGCTTATGTGCAACTGTACTTATTCACGCAAACAGTGTCAGACAGACAGAGAGAGAGAAAGAGAGAACGTCGTGGGAAAGAGAGCATAAGAGGCTGAGGAAGAGAGGGAGGGACATCCACTTGGTGTGCTTGAAAGAGAATCGAAACGCATTGCATTGCATCGAATCGAATCAAATCAAATTTAATTGAAATGCCATGCAAAAATATTTTGAGAGCAGACGGACATAGAAAATTGATTGATTTTTGGCTTTTGCCTCCGCCTCCCCTTTCCCCCCTCCTACCACGCTGGCACACAGCCGGCCATGCCCATGCCCACGCCCACGACCAACCACCCACCCATTGATACTATAATTACAAAGCACCGTTGGCCAGTTGATGAGCCCGTTGGAAAACATAATCAAGAATGCGATTCTCACTCTCTCTTTCACTCTCTCTCTCTCTTCCCCTATTTTGCTATCTTCTTCTACCCGAAAAAGTTTTAATTTCAAATGAAGTTTGTCTAGGGAAGGGCGGGGCGGGCTGCGGGCGGGACAGTCGGATGGGCAATAAAATAATCAAAGCGTGCACAAAAGTGCAACGGGAATAGCCGAAAAACTGGTTACAAAAGTAAGCAAAAGCCAGCCAATGTCGAAGAAGGGCAGGGGGGCAGAGGGTGGTGGAGGGGGTAGGAAAATGCCATCAGCTGAAAGCAAGAGGAAGAAGCCAAGAGGCACTGTGAAAAAGAAAGACAGTGGAGAGATAGAAGGTATGGCAACGAATTGTGGATACCCTTTAATGTACATATGTCAATGTATTATAAACTGCTTTCTGTTATATGTACATATACATAATATTTACAAATGTTGCTGGGAAATAATAATGAAATATGTAAAATACACATTCAAAACCCACTATAAAGCATCAAGACATCTTTCTGGTCAGTGTTCCTGGTAGCCGAAAACAGCCCGACATCCGCACTAATTACTGGGTATTCGTGCTAGAAGAAAAGGGTTTGCCCAGCTGCGGGCCAGTGCAAATTTACCTGAGACAGAGAAGTGCAGTGCCGTGGAGAGGAGAGGAGAGCAGAGGAGGTGCTCCTTCTGTGAGACACAGCGGGAATGCCGGAGCAGACAAACTTAACTGGAAATCTAGTCGAAAAATGGGCAAAGTTGCAGCAGCAGAAGAAGAAGAGTGCGGGTCAGTGGAGAACAGGAGAGCGCTGCCCAAATACCGCTGCCGTTAGTCCGTAATGAGACAGTCAGCAGGAATGAAAGCAGATAGACAGGGACAGCTAATATGCGCCATTAGAGCATAATTAAAATGCTCAAGCAGAAGCAAAAGACGCAGCAGAGGCAGAGACAACAACAACGACAACAGCAATTGCAACGAAAACGCTGATAATGACAACACGATGAAGAAGAAGCAGCAACGTTGCGAACGGGGAGGGAGCGTGAGAGAGCAGCGACAACTTTGCCAAAAGCCGACAGAGATAGAAATAGAGAGCTTAGGGCCAGCGCACAAAGTATTTTAAATGAAAGGTAAGGCTACCGAACACACACCAGCCTGGCCAGCCCAACACAAGGCCGAGAAAGAGGGAGCAAAAAAGTGTATCTACGTGACTTCCTAACCTTTTATTTATTGTACCGTGTGGCCGCAGTGGTTTTCAATTTGATTGAGCTTTGTTGTGGGGCGATTTGTGACTGCACTGCGACTGCGGAACAACAGTTATAATTCTTTGCATGCGAAAACGATTCAACCAGAGAGAGAGCAAGCGAATCACCGCTAAAACTATGAAAGCAAATGCGGGGATCCCTTCAAAGAGCAGAGAACAGGAGAATAAACAGATTACAGTGGAACGTGGCTAAAGGTTAAGTGATACTGACACTGTACATACATGCATATTTACAAATGTATTTATTATGAATAACAGTTAATTATCAGTTGCAGTGCATGGACCAGACATGCATACCAAACCGAACGAATTCTTGCATGAAATGAATTCTTAATACAGTAATATTTTCAGCTGGAAAGTGTTTACGCAATTCCTTCGTCAATTACTCAATTTACTTGTATTCCAAGGGGAATTCGAATAACAGAAATCAAAGCAAAACATTACATACTTCCCTCTCTGCACCACTCTCACGTTCTCTCCATATGTACATATGTATGTACATAGTTACGCTCTGCCTCTCTCGTCCTCTCAGCTACTGCGTATGTATGTACATATATCACTTTTGTATTCTTTGCAATGAATTTTGGCAATTAAGCAATCATTTCGCTCAAATCTGTGCATATGTATATGTAGGTATATGCAGATGTATGTAGATGTGTGTACATACATACATATGTATGTGTGTATGTATGCTATGCTAAACGAAAGGAATCAGTAGATAAATAGATGAGGAAGCAGAAGCAGGGGCTGAAGTAGAGGCGCTGCAGCAGTGAAAATTACATACATATGTACATGTGAATATATGCTTGAAAGACGCTGGCAGAGCTGAAGTATAGTATATGTACATACATACCTACATTTGTACAAGCTGCTTCAGAGCTTCTCTTCTGGAAGGGTATCCAAAGTTTCGGCTGGCCGTCTCTTGTGTTCCCCCTCACTCGTTCACTGGTTTGCTCCTTGCCGGCCTGATGATTGCCTTACGGTACAACAGGCAATCTATGGGAATAAAGATATGCATACGTGCGAGTGTATTAGTGTGTGTGTGTGTGTGTGCCATGCATTTTTATGGCATTGCTAAGGGAGGAACGCTATGGGCAAAGCAGGGTAAAGCACCAGAAGCACATGGAAAGCTCTCTCACTCGAAAAAGCAAAAGTTTTCACTTCAAGTAGTTTTTTCGTTCTGCTTGGGTTTTTTTCGGGGGGCTTCACTGTCGTTACTGTTGTACTTGTTCTTGTTGCTGTTGTTGTTGCATCATCATTGGCCTGGCAAAAGAGTTTGAGCTCTTGAGTAGCATTAAAGCATCGAACGATTGTTTACGATGAAACGAGTGAGAGAGCAGACTGAGTGTGTGTCCGTGTGTGTGTTCCCAAGGTACGTACTAGTCCCAACAGCAGAAGAGATCTCTTTTCTGGCTCTGATTGTGAAATTTTCGTTTTGCTGCTCAACTCCAATCAGCCATCAAACTGGGGTATTTATGGAGTCATATCCATGCGCCAGGCACCATGCCATACAGCAGCATCCCATTTCCATTTCCATTCTCTTTCCCGCTCTCTCCATTTCTATCAAGTTCTATCTGTGCCATCAATCAGAGAAATGAAGTGCCAACGTTTCTGGCAAATTGCTCTAACCATCCATCCGACTGTCCGACTGTCCGACTGCCCGCCTGTCCGTCGGTCAATTAGCCAGGCCAGATTTCCACAACAGAAGGACGGACCGTGAAAAGCGGGCAAACCTATAAATCCAATAAAATGTTTGAAACTGTATAAACTTGTATACCCTTGCAATGGGTAACCCAATTTTGAGAAACTGATCGTAAAGGAATTATCTTCAGTAATAGTGAGACTTGTGGCATTCCTCATATGTACAAATTTTAGCTACAATAATTGTTCAAGTGTATTTACAGCTTCGGCTGACCTTTCGCTCTTGTTAACTATTTATTCTAGCTATAATTTCATCAATTTAGCCTGAAATCTACATATTCCGCTGCAACGCCTCACCGCCCAACCGCCCCATTGCGACCCCAGCACAATTTGCCATTGGCTGGCAAAAGGTCATTGTATTTTCAATTGCAGCATAATCGGGCACGCCACACTAAGTGCAGCCGAATGTTGCAAATAACATTGTTTCATACTCCCGAGCGAGAGGGAATTTTGGCATTGAAATAATTTTAATTATTTTCACATTTTCGCATTGAAAATGATGGCCAAACAATTAAGCAGAACGTTTCTACCCCCTCCACACCCCATCCCACCCCACTCCCGTGACCAATGGCCCAATTTCTGGTTTCTATTAACTCTTTTGGCCCCAAAGAGGCTTAAAAACACACACACACAAACACACTGTCATATATTAAATGGCATTTCGATACGATATTTTGCTGACAAAAATACAATTAAAATGTAAAAATTTATTAAGCTACTTTTGCAATTTTCCTAATTACGCGCATTAAAAAGCAAAACAAAATGAAAATTTACACAATTATGCAGATGGAATGGGGGGTGGAAACTCTTAGGGGTTGACTTGTATTTTTGCAAATTTTGTTTGCCAGAACAGAGGGTACATTTTCTTCGGTCTAATTTAAATTATGCCAAATCGATTAAAATGCAGCTGCATTTTTGAATACCTCAAGCAGGACTTGGCCAAAACGAGATACAGTGATAAATGAGTTGTTTTTTTTCCAGAATGCACTACAGTAAACCCCTGGCCGTGATTCTGCTGGGCAGTCTCCTGTTAATGGGCCTGGCCATGGCCCAGGAGGATCGCTCCTCGGATGCCCCCCATGTGCGGCACAAGCGTGGAATCTTCTGGGACTTTTTCCAGAAAATGGTCATCACCAAGAACCTGATTGTAGATGTGAGTACGAGTCGATGCCATGTCATAGACAGTACCAAAGATTACAGAACATTGCCCTCAACATATGTATTGTATGTGTTCTATAATCTTTTGATGGCTTATCGATGGTTTCTCTGATCCCTTGGGCTTAATCATCTTTCATTTTGGGTCTCCAGCAATATACGGACACAAGGAACACACTGAATGATATTTACAACACGGTGAACGAGCAGTTCAGCGATCCGGGTCCGGCGAAGCCCACCAGTCGTCCACGCACCACAACCGAGAAGGCGGTAAGGGCTCTCCATATGCTCCCCTAAGGTGATCCCTTCTCTAACATCCCTTCTTTGCACAGTCCGTCAGTGGGGAGGAGAGCGGCGATGGGAACAGCAGCAGCAGCGATGAGTCGACGACCACAGAGGCGTACAGGATATCCCGCTACGAGCTGGGCCGCATTCTGGGGCGCAACTTCCGGGGCTTGCAGCGCCTGGCGATGAGCGAGTTTGGAGAGGCCCTCAATGTGAGTCTCTCTTGGCGTTCACTTTCCCTTCGTCCTTAATCCCCAATGCCCATCCCATCCCATCCACAGGCGACCAAGTACAATCTGAAGGAGTACAAGTCCGAGGCGGATCAGCAATTCGCCAACAGCCTGGCTGTCGAGAAGAAGAACAAACTGAAGAGTCTCAAGGGCTGACACTTGTAGGATACCACATGCCACCACCCTTCACCCCCCCCCAAACCAGTGCCTGATAGTAGTTGTCTCTGTGATAGGCGTCCTGCATAAATATATGATATATGTATTCTTTTTTTTTTTGTTTTTTTGTTTATCTTTGTTATTTATTTGTCTGTCTCTCTGTTTGGTTATGGAATAAACTGGCGAATGCGGATGTGCGGATGTGCGGACGTGGGGCGGGTGGCTGGGAAGTTTGAATGTCCCCAAACGCATGCGGAATAGTGTCTGCGACTATTTTTGCGTCAAATTAAAAAGTTTTCTGTCATAATTTTATTGATAAACTTTTAAGTAAAAAAGCATCGCACGAACACTGTAACACTGGCCAAAAATGGAAAACAAACCCACCCCACACCTCACACACCCCCACCACCCCTCCATCAGAAGAAGAAGAAGTACCTCGAAAACAGGAAACACTCAGAATCAAGAAGAAAGCCAGAGAGAAAGGAGCAACCAAAGTTGTGGGGGGAATGAAGCATGGTGAGGGCGGTGGGGGAACTGTTCCGGCATTCACAATCGCCCACATTTTGGAGAATTTAATGGCTTGGAATAGTACTAGATTAACATTAGAGAAAATGGCATGAAAATATACTGAAATATCTGTAAAATACTATACAATACTTTACATTGAAGAAGTTCCAAAATGTCTAGCAAATAATTATATTAAATACCAATTTTATACATTTATGTATGCTTATGTATTCCTTCTTTTTTTAAACTTATAGGAAACAGCAAAATAATCCACAATCTTGGTATTTTTCCAGAAAAATACCATAGAATAATTTCAACAAAAATGTGAAAATTTCGCTCTTGTTGTTTTGTTCTGTTGTTTATTTAAAATCTCTCGAAATTTCCAGCAATGCCCAAAACAGAAAACCACTACGTTTCTACATATCCCCCTGTTTCCGTCTCTCTCTCTTTCTCTGTTTCTTTCTCTTTCCCCTTGGCACATACACATGAATGCAAGTTGGTGTTGCCTGAAATCGAAGTAAAGTTGCAAACAAATCCAAAAGGCAAAACTTGCTAAAATACAAAGACAGTTTTGGGTCTGCTGTCTGCTCTCTCCGGGCCACTACTCTACACCGTATGCCCTGCCCCTGCCCCTACCCCTGCCACGTCCCGTCCCGCTCCACCCGGGCTGGGTCCCCGGAATAGTTAGCAGAAACCACTAAAAGTGTCATAATTCGATGCCCATGAGATGGCTGTCTCGAAAGTACGTTGGCCGACAAAACTTTGGCGGTAATGACTGTCGTTCGGCTTCAGCTTCAGCTTCAGTCGCCCTCTAGTCCCCCGCCACCTCACAACAACAACCACCAACAGTCGTGCGGTGCAACTGTGCGTATGAGCAACCTGCCTGCCTGCCTGACTGCCAACCTGCCTGCCTGCCCGCCTGTCTGCAAAGTTCTGTGGCAAAACAACGGACAAAAAATATCTGGCGAATATTTGGCCGGAAACTTATCGAAAGTAGAAAGTGGAGTTCGAGTTCGAGTTGAAGTTGCATTTGGGGAGCTGCAACATGCTGATGCTGATGCTGATGCTAAAAGCCAGCTTACATGTCTTTCGGATAAACAGATAAACAGATTCGCTTTAATATTTACAAGTAATCGTAATCTTCGTTACCTTTTAGCTCTCAAAGAAACAGTTCTGCCAAGACATATCCTATAAAGATCTATCTGTCATGACAATTTGCAACCAGCCCAGACTGTAGGCCATTCCAGCATTCAAGCAATTCAACATTTCAATGTGATAATCTGATTTATTTGGTGTTTATTCTCGCTTCGCTTCGAGTTTGTTTTGTTTGGTTTTGCTTTGTTTTGTTGATTATGACAGTGAGTCAAACATGTTGATTGCTTTAATTGTTTCTGGTTTTTGGGCTGACAAACGAGACCTGCCAATTATGGGTAATTTCAACAATAGAACAATTAGTCGGACAGCCAATAAAAACTGCTACCAAATACACTCTTGCGGAAGTTTGAAATGAAACGAGTAGCAAGAGTGCCGCCTGGCCCCATCCCATCCCCGCGATGAGTGATTGCCCCACAATCGACACTCGTCTCGTATCGGTCTTTATGTCTCAGACATTTCAGATCGCAGCAAAAGTTCAGACAATACTCGGGAATTCAATTGGGAGCGAAACGGAAGCAAACTCTCATTTAATTGGTTTCAATTCCAGTCAATCGAAGGGGAAGTTGGCAATTGGCATGCAGATATCGTCTCGCCTATATATGTTATATGTATGCCAGCCTTCCGCGGGGTTATGCGTACATTAAGTTATTCGTATATTAAGTTATATCGTGTGATTTAGGTGGATGACATTGACACATCTTCGCGCTCGTAAATGAACGATTAATGAATCAGCTAAACGAATATGTCAGGCCAGTCGATCAAATAGACACTGAAATGGCAATGTAAAATGTCTCAACCAACGACAAACAAAAACAAATCCATAGGAAACGAACATAGAAGTACCCTGCAAATGATATTGATATTCCTTTCGGGGCTAAATGGTCACAGAATCTCCAAAAATGTCTCTCAAAGATCCCTTTCCCAGCAGGTCCAAACAGATGCCAACTAGAATCACGCACAGATTTCATATGACTTGTGGAAATTACAGGTTGGAACAGAACAAACAGATGGTAATAACGCTTATGGGGACGGGCCTAGCCGTCATGGTGGTTGATCTCTCGAATCGTTTCTGCCTCGATATATAATTTGTGCTGATTGTCGGTTGAGAGAGTTGTGAGTATTTGCTTAGAGGGAGAGGAGATCTGCCTTGTTGTCATTGTGGGGAATGATCTCATATCGGAGTTCTCAGAACGTCGCTTACATGGCTGAAAAATTACCATAACAACCCCAACCGATCTCCGTTTATGTGATCCGATTCGATCTATTCTTATGATCTCTGTAGAGTAAACTCTAGAAAAGTTTCCTTATTGATGGATCCCGATCTATCTGTCCCGATGTGAACTTTGGATTTGTTGTTCCCCCCCAGGCTATAATTAGCTCCTGGCTGATAAGCACTGATCTCTGCCCCATCGACTGTCGATTGTCGTCTGTCGTCTGTTGCTTATCATCTTCGAATGCAAAACAAGAGATCACGACCCGCCACGGCGCACAATCACTTCAATAAACATTCATTTATTTTCGTATAGATCACAAGTAAAAAAAAAGAGAAAAGAAAAGAAATGAAACAACAAAGAAATGTACGCTGCAGGAGTGCTGCCACATCGGGGGGATGTGTGTGGTGTGGGGGGGGGGGGGGCACTCTACAGGGCTGGCGGATGAGAGGGAGCAATGGGTGCAAGGGGCACCTTCTCGGTGGGCGCATCGAAGGGCACCGCCGACGGGGGCTTCGGCGAGGAGGTGTCGTCGCTGAGGCGATGCTTCAGCTCGTCGTACTTCTGGGCCACGGAGCTGCCCAGTTCCTTGGCGCCTTCGCCGATCTTGTCGGTGTAGGGCTTGGCCGCCTCGGCCACATCCTCGGCGCCCTGCTTCACCTTGCAGCCGAGGTTCTTGAAGAAGTGCTTGAAGTCGCTGTCCTCCGGGCTCTTGGTCTCGTCGCAGTCGGCCCGCACCTGGCCCACCGCCAGCACATCGATCAGCAGGAGGGCGATCAAAGAGCACAACACAAACGATTTCATCTCGACGCTTTGAATGGGGCAATGCGACTGAAGCTCCACATCGAAATCGAGAAGCGCCGTAGCTGCTGCTGGCACTGGCGCTGTCACTGTCACTGACGATAGCGACGTCTCTAGGCAACCGGTTTTGCCTCCCCACCCCACCATAACCACCACACCACCGTTGACCACCCCGCGGGCCCCCGCACTGAGTAATGAAGTGAACAGTAATAAATCTCAATCAAGTTTTGCATGTGTGTGCGTGTGCGCGACTTTATTTTTGCTCTGCGTCTAGTCTGAATCTTTTGAGGGCGGCAGCAGCAGCAGCAGCGGCAGCATCGATGGGGGCGGCGACGGCACAGGGCGGCCTCACCCGCTGACGCCAGATGAAGCAGCAGCCGCGATGATCCCGCGTCGCACAGCTGAAGCCCGACCAGACGATGGCCTCCTCCAGCTGAACCCTGGTCATGAGGATGACGCTGAAGATCAGGAGTCCGCAGGTCTTTAGCAGTAACATTTTCAGCCGAGAGCCCGCTGGCAACTGAGGCCACCACAGGCCACAGGGCACAGAGCACGGGGCACTCCTTGCCTGAGGAGATGGCTGATGGTGGCTGATGGTGGCTGATGGTGGCTGACGGTGGCGGTGATTCACTCACCAAAAAACCGGCTGAACATTGTTTATTTTTGGTCAAGAATGGAACGATAAAGTTGTGGACCGCAAAAGAGACCAAGAGAAGAGAAAGTCAAGTACGAGAATGGCATCAAATGAGCAGAGCCAAGGGAGAAAGAGTTTTGAATTTGGATAACCTTTTGGAGAACTTCAACTTTTGATCAATGAAGGAAGGAGAAGGACAGAAGGAGAGAAGGAAGGTAATGGTAAGATGGTGGACTAGCAGCGCTCTTGCGCCCTGCATTCCAATTAGCAGTAAATATCTTTTCTCCATCTCCACTCTCCACCTTCACTCCTTCTTTGGCATCGCATAAACATTGGAGAGAGAACGTAGAAGAGAGCACAAAAACAGTAGCACAGAAAAACAGAACCAGCAGCAGAAGCAACAGTAGGAGGAGGAGGAGGAGGAGAGGCAGCAATCGGAAGAAACCGAATGTTTGGGGGTTCACATCCCCTCCAATACTTGACACAGTTGGGGATGTCGATGGGGTTGGGAGAGAGAAACTTAATTGCCGGCAATCTACGTTTGATCTCCATCAAAAAAATAGTTTAAAAAACCTTTAAAAATGTAGATATAGATCAATGAATCAATAGATACAGAAGTCATATTCCTGAGTAACTCGGGAAGAACCTTTTGAGAGTCCTTTGAGAGCCCTTCAAAGAGTAAACCTTCATTTGATCATTGAATTAAACTAGTTTCATAATTTATTAACTAATATATATATGTATATATTATGTATATAGTAGGTAGTATGGAGGTACAAGCACTACTGGTTAGTCCCGTGAAGAACCTCGTTGTCGACCTCGTTGGCATCGTCTCCCAACCACTCGACATTAGCTGGTGGTGGAGCTGGTGTTGTGGTCTCCTCGCTTTGGCCAGTGATTCCCTCGGTGGTGGAATCCCTCATTGTGGAGCTGGTTTCCTTCTGTTGGTCCTTCTGGTCGGTTGGTTCCTTGTCCGGCTTGGGCAGCGTGAGGACATTGACAAAGAGCGAGATCCTCTGGAGCAGCGAGCGTGTCACGTCCCTGGCCTTCTCCTCCAGCAGCTTGGCCTCCTTCTCGATGTTCTCGATCCAGGGCTTGGCCTTCTCCAAGGTGCACTGTACGCTGTGCACGAACTTTGTGACCTCGCTGTGGGGCTTTGGAGTCGTTCCCGAACTCGAATCCTCCAAAGACTTGGCCTCCGAGCCACAGAGAATGGCCGCCGCCTGCAGCTGGCCAAGGCAGAGGCACAGACAGAGGCAGGCGACAGTGGCAGCACTGAGGTTCATCTGGGGATTAGTCATCGTCGTCGTCGTAGGTATGTGGCAGCAGCTGTGGCAGCTCTGTTGTCGTGGCGATCGTGTGTCGCCGCTGAGACCCAAAACTCGACTGAAACCCGTTTGCAGCCAGGCAGAGCCACTTGACCAAGTTCTGGTCTCTGCCATCGACCATCGGGCATCGAGCATCGGTTGTGGGGTGTGGGATACTTGCAAGATCTGCGAGAAAGTCGTCGAGCAACTGGAATGCATTTCCAACCAGAATCAAGAGGGCAGGGGAAGTGGAATGGGAAATGGAGAATGCCTGCGCAGCTGAGAATTCTCCAGAATATGAGAAAAGATCTTCGATTGAAACTATTCACAGTCTGATCTTTGGATTACTAAGACAGCTCTGAAGATAAACAGAATGATAATAACTAATTCTGAAACTAGTTAGTGTTATTTAATGACTAGTTTTCGATGCTCTCGAAAGGCTTCTCCCCAATATGAACAGCAGGATACCGGAAATACCCCTGGGCATCGTCTCCCATTGAATGTTTGGACAAATTTTCACTTTCTCTTTTTATTTATACAAAAAAAAAATAATAATTAAAGCACACACAGACAAAGGAAATCAAAAAAAATAAAATTAAAACAAAAAAAAAAAATTAAAAGTCGCTCACAATTCTTAAAAAATATTTACAAGGATTCCCCCGTATGGAGGGATGGGGAGATGGTGTCGTCCTACTTCCTCAACTTGCTGCAGTTGCCCAAGGCGTCGAGGATGTGTCCGTGGCCGCATTGCTGCTCGCCCTTGAGGATGTCCGGGTTGATGACCTCGACGTTGGCGAGGAAGCCGCGGTCCTTGCTCATCTCCTCGACGGAGTCCTTCGAGAGCTTCTCGCGGAAGCCGTCGAAGCGCTCCTTGATGTCGCTGCCCAGCACCTTGGCCTTTTCTCCCAGCTTTTGGGCGCCCTCCTTCAGCTCGGTGCCCAGATCCTTGGCCTTCTCGCCCAGCTTCTTGGCTCCCTCCTTGATGTGGCAGCCAAAGTTTTTGAAGAAGTCCCGCACCTCGTGCTCGCTGCTACCACTGCCGCCCGAGATCTCCGAGATCTTCTCATTCAGATCGCTCAAGACGGGCACCTTGTCCTCGCAGTCGAACAGCCCCGCCCGGGTCGGTGTCGGGGCGGTGGCTCCCAGGAGGAGCAGCACCAGCACCAGGGATCCTTGTAGGTGATTCATTGTTCCGATTCGATTTCTGAGTGAATTCGGTGTTGATTTCGAGTGCTGATTCCTTTGGCTCTCGTGGCACCAGACTGAACCTCAGCGTTGACTCGACTTGTTCGCACTGACCTGCGGCTCCTCCATCGCCAGGCAATTTATTCAGTCGCCTCCGACTCGACTTGACTCGACTCCGACTAGCGGTTGCCTTTTGTGCGACATCTCGCGCGTCACTTGCTCGCATTTTCTCGATGCCTGCCTGTAAGTAATTCAATTTGCGACAGAGGCAACAATAATAATGCCAGATCGTGCCCAATTGTGACTTGATTTAAGCATCAACAAAGGGGGAAAAGCACAAAGAACGAGCAAAGATATTAGCAAAAGTACGGCTACGGGTACGGGTACGGGCACGAGAGACCCTTGCAAGAGGCAAGAACCCCCGAAAATACGCACATAATTTCAACATTTCCAGCAACTGGTCACACTGCTGTCCAAGGGTCAAGGCTGTCCCGACCCCACAGCCCACAGCCCACAGCCCACAACCCACAACCCTCAACATCCAACCACAACACACCCTCTAAATCTTCCCTCGCTAACGCATGTTCAAGGCATGTTTTCGACTCTTCGTACGAATAGCCGGAAGCACTGACTAATGCGAGTGCTAGTACGAGTGATAGTACGAGTACTATATATAGTCTATAGACTGTAAGTACGAGATGCGTTCAATTGGTATACTGTCATCTTAGCGGGGAATGAATTGACCCACAATGGCTGCAGCTCAACGTCGATTATATAACAATTGGCCACCGCCAAAGGGGGAACCCATGGAAAAACGAAACGAAACGAAACGGCTTAAGTATGCTTAGAATTTCGAATTTACATATAACACAATCGCATCTTTGATGGGAGGTCAACTGATTCATCAGGCATAGAATAAACAATATATGATATATATTCTATCCCATATCCAACATCAAAACTAACAGCGACTGATGAATCATTATTTGACGAGGGATAATGCACTCTATAAGACATCCGTTGATTTCATAGATACAGCGTAAATCAGAGTTGAAAATCGATCGATGAATGTTTCAATCGATAATTAATCGGATGCATTTTTTGAATGCAACTTTTGCTTACTTCTATGCGACTTTTACGCTTGATTTACCGATAGAAATCGCTAATAAAAGGCTACCAGAATTTATCGATGACCGATAGAGCTGTTGTCGGTAGACGTTTATAAAAGCTATCAAAATTAATCGATTGATCCCGACACCGATCAGTGCCTGGTGCCCTTTAGTTGATTGATTGAGATTTACTTCGATCGCCCCACGCTTTTGAACAGTCACTGATTTCCGGCATTGCCATTTTATTGAACTCGTTCTCCGGCATTTTTGAGGCTTTATTATAGAATTCCGCTCGGCCCCAAATGGCACGCACATCACGGGAGATGGGAGTGGTACAAATGTGACTGCCGTTTGACTTCCGTGTGGATTAGCGTGAATCCCATTCGCTTTGGTCATTGGGGCCAATTCCTTGGTTGGAGTCGTACTCATCCTCCATGTCGTCTTCACCCGCATAGGTGGCCGTGTCCTCATCGCCATCTCCATCGCCATCTCCAAATACATCTTCGTCATTCTCTTCGGGCAGAGGGAAGTCAGCCTCTGTGGTCGTCTGCTCCTCCTCGTAAGCCTCTTCGGGCTCCGTCAGTTCGGGTAGAAGTGGCAAATCCTCGGTGGTTGTGGGGGTGCTGCTTGTTGTAGTGGTGGTGGCTGGTGTGGTGCTGCTCGTTGTGGTGGTTGTGGCTAGTGTGGTGGTGGTGGCTCGTGTGGTGGTGGTGGCTCGTGTGGTGGTGGTGGCTCGTGTGGTGCTTCTTGCTGCTTCCGCTGCTGTCTTGCCTGGAAAAGGGTAGCCGCCTTAGCAGAGAGTTGATGCCCCCGATCCACACTCAACTTACAATCATCGGCTGTGGGGTCAAAGGCGCAGCGGATCTGCCGATCCATGTCGTCATCGGTGGTCGTTGGGGTTACCTTCGGAACTACCTTCGGGGCTACTGTCGGGGCTGCTGGAATTGCACTGAGGCCCTGGCCTGTTGAGGGAGCAAGAATTTGATTTGATTTTGATTCTGGGGATTCCCTGGAACACTCACATTCACTGAGATGCGGTTCGAAGTCGCAACGCATGCGCCTATCCATCTCGTCCTCGCTGATGGGATGTCTCACCACCTTCTTGGGCCGGCGCACGTAGTACACGGTCTTCACCTCGACGACCTCCAGATCGGGATCGTCGCGTGATACCCGTCGGCGCACCCATCGCTTGTGGGGCTTGTCCGGCAGCGGGGCGGAGCGGGCCTGGAGCAGCTCCAGGCTGCCGCACCCAATTATCACCAGGAGGATGATGGCCAGGGATCTATTCATTGCGTTGTCTTTAACTCGACTACTCAACGACTTAATGGAAGAGCTTTGAGCTGGGAAGAATCTGTAGCGGAAGCTTATCAATCGCGATAACCTTGCGGTGCGTTCCGCCCCGTTCCGAGCCGCGAGAGCTCCACCGAGAGCATGTGCCAGCCACCGAGAGGCACATGGCGATGGTGTGTGTGTGGTGTGGCATACTCTCGGGCTGTTGCCGTTAATTGCCGCTCACGCCTCATGACGATGCATCAATGTCGGTGGCAACATAAATTAGATTTCCTCGTGCCAGCCAACAAATTGGCCGCAAACATAATTGCCACGCCCCCTTACCCCTTACCACTTCCCACGACTACCATCCCCCATCCCCTATCCGCATTGCAATGCCAAACACGTCATGCCAGAGGTTGGAGAGGCACCGCACACCCTCCTGCATTTCGGGCGAGTCCATGAGCTCGTCACGAAACGAATTTGAATGCATTTGCATGCAGACTGACTTTCGATAGAAAAATCGGGGCCTCAAAGCGACAAGGTATCGAATATCACACAGCAATCGATTGGGGGCAATGTTCGATAAGTAATCGAGCCTTTTCAATGAAAGCGAATGGCTTTAAACGTTGGCTATGGTTATCGGTAGGCGCCGAAATGATATGCCAAGGACGAACGGAGAGTGCCAGCATTTGCGCGCAACACCCTCTGGGTAATCGATAGCCATTCGATAGCTCAAATGCCCCAACCAGCTGACTCATCCACAAGTGTCAAGACCCCGCAAGACTCATCCCCCCCGCCACCCATCGATAAGCCCCAAATGGGCCAATTTGTTTCTGATGAAAAATATGTATGCGAAATGTCGTTTTCCTCATACAAACATACATAAGTACATACATATGTTCGTCGCTGGCCTGGTCTGACTTTTCTTTTTGCATTTTGCTTTTTGGCGTTTTCTTGTTATATCTGCTTCTGTTTATTTGTCATTTTTCAATGGCAGAATGTCGGCACTGGGAAGAGAGCCGAGCAAATTACCGACCGACCGACCGACAGACAGACTGACGGCTGCCACATATGTTCAGGCATTTCCCAATAACACAAGAGAAAATACATATGTACACATGTATCTGTGTGTTTTCCTCGGTTTTGGGGGCTGTGTTGTGTGGACAGGGTGATGGACGGGGAGGGGGATGCGCTGCAGAATAGATAAACAAAATAGAAAATATTTGAACGGCCCCGCATGAACGACAGAAACACACACGGAAAATTCTATACAAAATTCACTTCGTTTGTGAGAGCGTGAAATATGCAAAAATCAAGAAGGAACACTAAGAATACCACGATGCACAACCATTTGATACCCCTTGCAGAGGGCCCCATGTCTGGGAAGGTCTCTCGAAAGAAGGTCTCTCGAATCCTTATATACGACTACGATTACCACGATTAAAGCTAACTGTTTTCTGCTTCATTTGGCATGAAATATTTTCATAATAAACCCAAATTATAAGTGGAAAACACTTTTTCATGTATCTTTAAGGTTCCCTTAGTCTCTGGGAATTCTCTTGAGGATAAGTAAGACATTGCCATACGAGTAGCACACCCATATACCCCTTTTGAGTGCGGGGTATATTGAATATGATCAGCCAGGGGATGGAGGCTGGGTGGGTGGTGGGAAAAACTGTTTGGTTTCTTCGGGCCAGAGATGCGGCCAAGCCGAACAGTTGGCAACGAATCGTGTTAGCGGGCGGACAAAAGCGGAGCTGGCAGCGACCCCAGCTGATCGCAGGGCACACAGAAAAGAGCGAGACAGACATCAGAAATCAGTATAGAAAAGAGAGAGAGAGAGATCGAGCTAAAGCAAAAGACAGATAGAGAGAGAGAGAGAGTTGAGCAGAATTCTCTGTTTTTGTTATCGTTGTGCGGCAGCGAAAAGTGGCACAGTGGCACGCACTTAAATGTCACTTGGTGGAGGCCTATGGGGCATAAGGCAGCGGCAGTGGCAGTGGCAGCGGTAGGGGCAGTGGCAGGGGCAGGGGCTGGGGCACCAACTGGCAACTGGGAATGGGAGCTGCGATCATCTAGATCAGGGAGCGATTCCACCTAAAAATAGATGGGACATGGGAGGAACATGAAAGAGAACGAAGCCAAGTGAGTGAATGTGAAGAAAAAGCCAAAAATAATTGAAAGCGTGGGCAGTGGGAGGACAGTGAAACTCTCCTGAAAGAGAGAACAGAAAAAGCGAGAAAAGTACAATTAACAATTACAAAACAAAATTTGAACTTTAAATTCGTCCAAGAACAAAGGCCAGAACTTTGAAAAACTCGGAAAAATACAAAAGAAATCAAGTGCCTAAAAGTGTCTCCGAAAAAGACTGACTCATCCATTCGTCGAGGGCCCACTGTGAACACATAGTTGGGATAAACAATAAGTTGGCCAGAGGCCAACCAAAAGAAGCAACGAAGCAGCGGAGAGGCGAAGATCAGCTACCAGCGGAAGATCAAACAGTCAACAGACAGCCAACAGGTGGAAGGAAGACCCCAAGACGCATCCCAGTCCGACGTATACCCCACCCCCCAGAAGAGAGTTCCAGCCCATGCCTTGGGATGTCCCAGTCCCCAGATGAAGAGCAGGAGCAGCCAGAGGAGGAGGAGGAGGCCGATCCGCTGGCCAATCTGCTCAGCCTGCAGTTACGCAAGCCCCCGCACTGGAACTGGGAGCTGAGCACCTCCCGCAGTTGCAGCAACATCGCCCTGCCACGCATCCTGCTGTACGACCACACGGGCGCCCTTCTGGTCGACGCCCACGGCGGCAGCGAGCAGACATATCGATCCACCGATCCACCAGAGGGCCACGGACACGGACCGAGGCGAGAGCCGCAGAGACGCCGCAAGAGATCGGCCACCTCGAATCTGAGCGGCAGCCTGGCGCGCGACTTTCATGGCCTGCACATCGCCGAGGCCACGCCCAGTCCAAGCAGGAGCCGGGAGCGATCTCACACGGGCAGCGGCAGCTGCATCGAGATCAACACCCACGAGCTGCCCAACTGGGAGCCCAGCAGCGGCAGCTCTCGTCGCTCCAGCTCCCTGCGGGGCGTCCGATTCCTGGAGTCGCCCCAGCCGCTCGGCGAGCAGGAGGTGGAGGTGAAACTACCAGTGTATCCCACGCCACCGTCAACCTCAACGACCACCATGACCACCACCACGGCCAACTCGTCGTCATCGGGGCCGCGTGAGAAGCGGCGCTACCGACGCTCCCACAGCTCAATTCTGGAGCGCTTCAGCCTCTCGCGTGGCCGCCACTCGTCACCGGAGTACGCCCAGGAGCGGGACGTGGAGAGGGCGCCTCGCTACTATCTGCGTACCAGCAAGGCGGGCACCCTGGTCATCCGGGAGGAGAGCTTTAGCCGGGTGCGGCAGCGCCGTCGCCGGCCGCCCAAGCACTCGTCCAGCGAGAACATCCTCCAGGAGCGTTCGGAGAGTGCCCAGAGTGCCGTGCAGGTCACGACACGGAGGCGCCACCAGGAGGCAACGGCATCGGCAACGGCAGCGACAGCGGCGGCAATCTCCACTTCGGAGGAGGAGCAGCTGGAGGAGAGGCCACGCCACAGCCACGGGCGGCAGTCGCGCGGCAGACGAACGCAACGCAGCTGCGTCAAGGATGTAGCCCAGGGTAAGTCGAATAAAAGGACTCATCCCTGATCCGATACAGCTAATCCGCAACGGCACCTTTCTCTAATCCAACAGAACTCATCACGGTTGATCCCGATAATTGTGTCTATCGTGCGGCGCCGGGCGCCACAGCACGCTAGAGAATGGAAAGTACAGAAGAAGTTCGTCCACAGAGAAAAGATGGAGACAGAAAATGAGGGAAGAGAGTCCACAATGAAAAAAGAGAGAGGGAGAGAGAGAAAGTATGGAAAAAAGTAGAAAAAAACTAGAGTTCCTCGTTGTGATGCAAGTCGATGAAGATGTAAACTAGATGAATAAAAAATGCAATATAAAACCATAACGAGCATCCCATAACGAGTGTCTATTGCTCAACGAGTATCTCATACTCAACCCCGCAACGAATATCCCATAACAAATAGCAGATTGCAACGAGTACATATCTCATAACAAGTATCGTCTATAGGTCTAAGTGCTTGCATTTCGCAAATGCATAATCTTTGAGGTTCACGAAATATTGTAGATATTTTTAAGTGCCTAGCTGTGCGGTGCCAAAAAACGCTCAAAAATCGACTCAAAGGTCTTTCAAAGTGCAGGCATGTATTTGAAACTATCTTATGAGCCCTCAATGGCAAGTCGTGAATCGATTTGAAAGATGACCTCTTTTCTTGAAGCATTTCCCAGTAGTTGTTTGAGTTGGAGCATCGTTAGATGTTATTTTGAAATACTTTTACCATCGCCGCCCGAAGGCAGGCCACAAATGAGTTGGATGATGATATTCTGGAGCGACCAGAGAGATACGAGATAGCCAGAGAGTGGTCAATAGACCTAATCAGGGCTGATAAGCTCTGGATCGCCGTGGCATGGCACATGGCGCACAGCACATACGGTCGCAGCGCGATTTGGCTGCTCAGTCCCACAGAGGCGTTTGGAACGAGATGCGACTGCTACTGCTGCCAGCCGGGGTGCTCGTGCTCCTCGCTCTGCTCCTGCTCCGACTGCCCCAGCCCGGGAACGGGGCGGGTCGGGTGATATACTTTAACCAGATAAAGGAGAACCAGACCCTCGAGGCGGTAAAGAATGCGACGGATAGGCTCGGCAAGGGCATGCTGTTCGATGTGGGACGGTCCCGCTGCCATCGAGGGTACATGCACGATCATCATGGCCGCTGTCGGAGGGTGAGTGTGTGCCATGAGGATGTTTGTGGATGATATTGGATGGGTTGAATCGAATCTTTCGCTTGCAGATTGTCTAGGCCCATACCCACTCAGTGATGTCTACGCCTTATTTCTTGTTGTTATTATTTTGTGTGTGCGTTTGTTTAGAGATTAAAGTGAAAAGAGAAAAGAAATCCAATCTAAACTGCTTTCATAAACAGATTAGACAACAAAAAACAGAGACAATAGCCAGAGAGAGAAGGAGAGAGAGAGAGAGAGAGAAAAATTGCAGCCCAAAAGTATGCCGGAAGATTGTGTAAATATTGATATCGAAATTACCATAAGTTGAACGATCCGTAGAGGGGATCCACTCCACTCTTACCGTTTGGACCTTAACCCCAGAGGCAGCAGCAGAGGCAGAGCAGAAGCGGAGACAGCTTCGTCACATCACGTGCAATTCTGATGAAATTATGGCTGCTACGGGACGTACATTGTGTCCCAGATATCTAGATACATTACGACCTACAAGATACAACTCGACAACAGATAATGGAACACCGTCCCATCGTGTAGTCTGACTCATCTGGCTATTAATGGGGGGGGCCCTACGCTCCCCTACCGCAACGATGGGTTCTGCAGTCATACTTTCGGGAAATTTCAGGCACTTCCGATAAAGACCGTATGCCGTACTGTGTTGATCCGTGACGTTGAGGCCGTTCTTGGGAGGGAGCGTGAATGGGGAAGGCCATCGGCCATCAGGCCATGCGACGGGCAACGTCTACCCCCAATCGTTGTCATTTCTGTGGAGTCGCGTGGTCGCGCTCCGCCGAATTATACAGAATTTCGCATGGCTCACGAGCGAGCATTACCTGGCTAAAATGTCAATCGACAGAGGCCTCTAGTAGCTATCTCCTCCATTGGATCTTAAACACAAAAATAGCGAAACAATTAACCCATTCACTTACTCAGTTTTAAAAATAACAATCTATCTATAACGATCCCCCCGAATGACGTTCAATTCTTCAACTTTGATTTGTGATGTATTTTTTTTCTGATTTTTTTTTATTCTTCTATCTAATGTATATAATAATAAATTTTAATTTACAAAATTTAAAATAAAAATTGAAAAAAAATATATGTATGCCCATATATGTATCATTCAATTTTTTTTTTCTAAAATAATCCTTTAATTGTTTCAAGAATTCCCCCAAAAATTGGATGAGCAATTGAAAAATCCCCCAGATATTAACCCGTCGAATTCTTTTGCTTTGCGACTCGGGCCACGTTCTATGCAAATGCATTAGGCCAACGCCACCCCCGCCCTGACTGACTAGCCGACAGGCTGTCGGACGAACGATAGTATGATATTATCACCCAGAGAGTCGGCAACTAGCCTCAGACTTATCTGTATCTGTATCTTCGGAGGGGAATCAGTGCTTGGGTCTGGGTCTGGCGAAACACTCAATTACACAGATTGCAAATGACAGGCAGGACGGAGGACGGAGGACGGAGCTCACGGAGCGCGGCCAGATAAGATTCGCCCAAAGCGGTGCATAGAGGGTGACCTGCCGAGTGAGGCTCCCACAAGGCACGGCAGTGGGTGGTTGCGAAGAGGCACCCTGTTCAGTTTTTATCAATTGAATGAAAACGAAAAAGACAAGCGAACCCGCACTTAAGAAGTGCTACCCCCGAATCGTACATAATCAGTTAACGGCCGGCATTTGAGAACGCCAGTTAGGAGAGAATCGCTACGGTTGGCTCAAATCATTCTCAAAACCATTATCATTTTCGTTCCCGTTGCCGTTCTTGTTCTCGTCATTTGGATTCGCATTCTCTCGGAGAATTTGAGGTCGCTATGTTGCTGCAACGCTGCAACATTCATCAGCTGCTACTTTATTCGCTCTGCCTGCTCGCGGTGATCGTGTTTTGTGCCCCGGCGGGTAGCGAGTCGCGTCGTGTGATCTTCTTGGCCCCCAATGGCATCCATCGCGGACAGATCTTGGCCACGCACGGCATGGAGAAGCCATGCCCCCAGTGTCACATGCACGATCATCGCGGCAATTGTCGCCGCATCATTTCGTACAATGCAGGTGAATATTACGTATACGTAGATGTCGAGTGCGTCATTGCCGGTCATAGAATCGACGCGAAGATGTCAACCCGTCAACCTGTCAGCCGCTTTCAGATTACTACTCGAAAAAGTGCTATCGTATCTATTGTTTCTGTCTCTGTCTTGCAGATGGCGTGCGCTGCTGAGGAGGGAATCGGAAGCCAGTGAAAGCGCCCACAATGAAACGAAACGAAACCAAACCAAATCAAACCAATCCATCGAAACGAATCTCCAACTCTCTCAAAACAACAGCATTATTCGTGCTCGTGCTCTATTTATCTATTATTTATGTTATTTATCAGCCTCGCACTCGCTCTAGAATTCGCCCTATTTTACAACTAAAATACGATGTGTACTACCTTCTATATCTACTATACCTACTATACCTATGATAATAAACACAAATATCTATCTATAGTTGAATAAAACCCAGTGTGTGTGTCTTATATGTATATTTTTTTGTTGTTTTTGTACTTTGTGAATCGCGGATTGCAACTGCCACTGCCACTCGTCTCGTCTCTTCGAGTGGCATTGCAATTTCTGCCAGTTAATTACAGATAAATGCACACAAAACAACGAAGCATCGCAAACGCAATTTTGGAAATATATTTCGCCACCTACGCATCCCCCGCTCCCCCGCTACCCCCCCAGCATGTCCCAATGTTGGGTTGCATTCCATGGACGATGATGGACACAAGTGTGATGCATAATTTTGCATATCATTCACCACTCACATGGATGACATCGGAATTCGATGGCAGTTTCATGAACTCTTCCTTGCCCTGCATCCCACACCATCCCATCCCTATGGGAGTGTACCTATCTTATCAATTAAAAACACATTACGCATGGGCCTTCCAGGCCCCCAAATCGACTTTCGATTTTCATTTTCGGCTCTGGCATGTTCTGGGGCCGGTCTAAAGGCGTCCATGATATCAGCTCCTTAAGTGGAATCGGAAATATTTGATTTTCCAATTATAATGACGTAAACGCTTTCCGTGTGTGCTCGTAATGGCTGCTTGCCGTTTTTTATCTGGGAATTCCTCGAATTCCTCAAAGTCGGTGTCCGCCAATGGCCGATGAGGATATGCGAAATGATTCGAAGCGATTAAGGAAAGAACTTGATAGATTTCGTATTGTCATCTCTAATCCGAATTACGATTAATCCGATTTCCTGTTTTTGTATTAATTTTCAAAAAATAGTCCAAAAAAAAATGTCTACATTTTCACCAAAGAGACTCCCAAGCATTCATTCATTCATACCATTCAGTCACTAACTCCGAGCCCCCTTCGAATATTATTTTCCAAATTCAAAGAAATAGTCTTCGATTTTTTTACAATTATTTTATATGATAATATTTGACCGAGAGATACTTGAGATATTTGAGACACAATCAAGTCATATATTTATGTACATATTACTCTAGATAGAGCGTCTTGAATGGATCTACATATCTCGGGATCACCTACCTACTCTCAACAAACTCCAAGCATATTTTTCTCGAACCCATCTTTTTCATCCGAACTTAAACAGCTTGATGCATGACGCCATTTTCAATTTTGGCATCGTTAAAATATAAATGTATTTAGAAGTAGTAAGCCAATTTAACAATCATGACCTAAATTGGCTGTATCTTTTCATTATCCCACAGAAATAGATCAAAGTTCCGTGTATTTTGGGCAATTTAGATGAGAACCTCCCCTTAACACAGAATTTAGACCGAATTTACTCCGAAACTTAGCCAATTTGTATTCACGAAAATCTACTCCGAATTTGAATCAAATTAACTCCGCCTTGGGACCAAATCAACTCTAAAAATTCACCGAAATCTAAACCGTATTTTAATAAAATCAACACCGAAATTGAAGTAAATTTACTCCGAAATTCGCCCAAGTTTACTCCGAAATTGAAGAAAAAACTTTGTTTTTCTATGATTACAGTCCGTTTCGGTGTAAATGCAGACTCCGAAGCTATCTACGCGTCTTATCTTAGACAAATCGTGAACAGAATTTACGCAGAAAACTGTCGAAATCTAATCCGAATCTACCAGAAGCAACGCCCCCAATCAGTTTGTGAATGTGGTGTAACTCCCGGCGACAGGCCCGGCCCGGCACGGCCCGCTCTATCGATCACTTGAACGTGCCAAGAAAAAGGCAGACCAAAACCCAATGCCAAAGCCAATGGCTAGATCATCATGGAACTTTGGACCCCGACGCATTGTTGGACGTACTACGTCAGCTGTAGGGGCAGGACTGTTGCTGGGTCTGGACATGTAACCGCATGGGGAGGGGGTGGGGGGTTGGACGGACTACCTAGAGACTGTTTCATCAGGGTGCAGGTGATTCGGCTTCGAATCGGATTCATCAAACGACCTTATCGACATGTCACACCCACGGAGACAATTAGTGAATGAAAAACTCTCATTTCACAATCGTGCAAAATGGTGTCTGTCCGACATTCTGATCGACATTCTACATTCTACATTCGTTCCGAAGAATTGCATGGCATGGCATAACTTCAGGCTGGGGAACGAAATGGAATGGCATCGGGACTGGGAACGGGGACCGGATGAGAGGCGTCATTGATAAGACGACACGTTCGTTGGCCAGTGATCCACCGCATGACGAAGTCCTAACAACCCCAGCGCCAGCGCTGACCAACTTCTGCCGAACTGCGACACATGGCAGCGGAATGTGCGTCGAGTCGAGCGGTTTCGTCATCATGCGAGTACGCGAGAGATGGGTAAGGGACGAAAATAGCCACCAGGGGCACCACCACAGCACCACCGAGAGACCAGTCCAAAGACCCGAAGCGAAGCCCAGACCGTAGACAATGTTTTCATATGTATATGTACATACATACATATGTATGTAGCAGTGGGCAGCGGGCAACGGGCCGTACAATACTCGTACAATAGATACCTACTATTTGTATATTCCGATGGGGAATAAAACGGGCTATCCTATCTTATCGGTGGCTGTGGAATGGAATGCTCTAGGGGGGCTTATCTTATCGATTTGTGCGCGGCGGCGGCAGCGGTCGCCGTCTTGGGCTATCGACACTGAATATCGACAGGCACAACATCGGGCAAAGCGCCCAGTCATAAAAGCAAAGCGCTAGCGAAACAATCTCAAAGCCAAGCAACCGCGCGTGCCCTCCAACAAAACACACCCAAAAAAGAAAGAAAAACAGACAAACAGAAGTGCGAGATCTCTTCGATAAACCCAAAGAAAGTTCAATCAAATCTCGCCGAGAAATGAAGCTGCAACGCCTCCTGCTTACAGCAGTGCTGATCCTCTGCCTCATCCTGGCCCAGCACGACCGGACAACGGACGCCCGCCGCCTGATATTCTTCAGCCCCCACAGCCGCACCCTCCACAGCCAGCTGCTCGTCTCGCGGCGACTGCCGCGGCCCTGTCCCGCCGGCAAGATGCGCGACCACCGGGACCGCTGTCGGCGAGCGCTCATCTTTGGCCGGAGCACCTGATAGGGTCCAGGGCCCACGGCAACGCCCCAACAAAATCTCCTTGTCCTTTTTTTTTTGGTATTTGTTTAGTTAGTTGTAAGCTAATTTATTGTCCCGCTCTTAGAAGTAGTTGCATAGGCTTATTCCTGTAGTTATTACGTTATTTATTTGTAGCTGGTTACGAAATAGTCGCTAAATATACGTACACTCAAAGCATAATAAACTGAAGTCTAAGTAAAGATATGACACGATCCGATACGAGTACACTCTATGGAAAGTTTAGAGCTCAGAGTCTTCATTATGCGTTAGGAGACAACTTTATTTGTACTTCATTTCAAATAAAAGGAAAAACTATTCGAATTGAGTAAACTTTGGATCTTTGAATCTTTGAATCTCTGAATCTTCAGCATAAAAGCCCTATGAGGACTTCCCTTGACTGCAGTTTGCCTTTGCATATGGGGAAAGTCGTAATATCTTAGAGTTAAAACATGGAAGAATTTTCATGAAATCAAAATCTTGTTTTGTGGTAATTTGTTATCGATTTCATTGATCATTGATCATCAATCCACCGGTTAAGATCTCTCGGTGATCTCAGAGGCATCCCTCTCTCTTTCTCTCTCTCTCGCTCGTGGCTTGTTGGGTAAGTCCCGTCGCACACGCCTCTGGGTGCTGGGTGCTGTGTGTGCTGTCGCAGTGCCCATTAGGTGAGCCATCAATATACTTTTGCGTGTCACTGGCAAAGAAATTTAATCTACGGTTAGATTGCGATCCGTACCGCGCCGATATGGGGGCAGGGGTGGCCGACACAACATGTTTGACAAATTGCCTTCCCCGGCGGAAATCAGTGACGTGAGCGATGACACCATGACGTAGTACGGAACAATAATGAAAACAAAAAAAATACAGGAAGAATATATGTAGGTCGTTCCGGCTGAGGGAATCCCCAAGGAGGAACTAAATGCGATTCGCTCGGATCGTCCGTTCGATCCAGTCCATGTGGCTGCTGATCCTCGTGTAGACGCCGGAGAACTCCGTCTGGCCACACTCTTCGCGACCAAAGGAAACGACACCCGCAAGGTAGACGAACCGATCTCGCTGCGGGGTGCTGGCCTCGACGGTGAGCGGTCCGCCGGAGTCGCCGTTGCAGGAATCGACGCCAATGCCACCGCTGGCGCACAGCTGACTGTCGTTGAGGACTTGGCCGTCCTTGCTGAAGGCCGCCTGGCACTGGTCGAGGGGCTGCACAATGAGCATGGCCTTCCGCTTGAAGTTGCTCGACTCGCTGGTTTCCGTGCGCCCCCAGCCGGAGACGTCGACGGCGGAGCCCACCAGCTGGTCGGCCTGTGCTCCCCGGGCCGGCGGCAGGCAAACGGGCTCCACGGACGACGAATTGACAGGCCGTGCCAGGCGCAGCAGGGCGATGTCGTTGCTCAGGTTCTTGACGGAGAACTGCTCGTGCGGCAGGATGCGATCGATGCCCACGCTGATGTGCGGGGGCACGCACTCTCGGATGCCGTTCAGATTCGTTATGCAATCGGGATCGGTGGCCTTGTTCCACTCGCCCAGCCGGGCGCCCGTCAGCCGCCGCCCGGGGCCCATGAAGGTCGCGTGAGCGCAGTGCGCGGCCGTCACCAGCCAGCGCTGGGCAATGAAGGCGGCCCCGCAGACGTGGCTCTTGTTGCCGCCCTCCTCAGTGTACTCCAGCAGCGTGGTCCAGGGGAACTCGAGGATGCCGGCAACGCTGCCCCCAAACACTCGGGAGGCGAACGCCGTGCCGCAGTACGGATGCTGGGGCAACTGATCCGGGCTGGTGGGTGGTCTGGGTGGAGACGGCGGCGTGTTCTTTGGTGCTACCTGCAGTCTCAGCAAAGGTCGTTCCGTGGTTGTGGTGGTTGTGGTGGTTCTGTTGTTGCCATTTATGCGTGCCCCCAGAACGGGTATAATGTTGCTCTCCCGCGGACAGCATACCTGAAAAATCGGCATCAATCAGCATCTATAGGTATACGACAATGCTGTTCTGTGTCAATTACCAGACCGGGTCTCTGGCGGGAGAAGCATTGTCGCTTGCTGGAGGCATCCAGCCTGTCCACATCGTAGAAGTCGCAGTTGCCGGGCTCGACGCATGTGCCACGGCCATAGTCCGCCGTGTGGCAGTTCCCAAAGTGAGTCATTGTTCCTGCACAGTGGACAATGGTGCACAGTTTAATTGGAGTATACCGAAGAGGACCAGCCAATACTTACTTTCCCATCGCTGGGCGAAGGCCTGCAGCCGCAGTTGGCCAACAATCACTGCCAGTGCCAGCAGGAAGAGCCCCAGCATCCCGGATCCGTGGAGACGCAGCATTTGCGTTGAGATTTCGCTAAGATTTGTTCGCTGAGATGTTCTACTGTCTGTAGCTGCCGCCTCGGATGCTGACGATCGACTAGTGGCTAATGCTACCGATTCGCGATGCGATTTGCTCGGCTGAGCGTTGCGACGGCCTCGTGCTGTGACCCCCACCAGTCCCCAACCCGCCAGAAGCTTGGCTTTTCCAAAGATTACCCCCCTTCCCCTCCTCATGCCTACCTGATCAGTGATCAGCCGATTAGCCCGATCGATACTCATTGATTGCAGCGGTGGGCCAAGGGAAAACCCGTTCCAGATTGGCGTTCCCACTGACGTTTTCAGTATCGCTTCCAGCTGCCTTTCATTGCTCGTATAATAATTATTCAGCTACGTATGTATACATACATACGTATTCATTCCACATACAATAAATTATACATATGTACATATATGTAATCGCAGCTTTTTATTGATTTCGTTACAGTTTTCAGTTATCAGGCCCATAGAATGTATTCCTCGACTGAAGAGTAACTCGAGTGACACTCTAGAAACACTCTCCGCTGATTCTCTTTGCTATTCATGGAAAATCATTTCACTTATGAGTCATTTTTTAGTTAAATACATAGGCAGATGCATTGGGACACAACCAGTTCTCCAGTTCCCTCCACTTCTGGCATTTCCTCGATTCATTTGCAAAAACCCCAACGCCAGAGATGCAAACATCAATCGATAGATAGATAGATGTGTTATTAGACGCACAACGCTTATCAGTATCAAAAGTATTATCATGCATATGTGTTTATTTCCAAATAGAAGACATAGGACCAGTCCCAGCTGCTGGTGCAGTCACAGGCCGAATGCAGAGTCTACAAAAATGTCACCGAAAGAGTTTTCAAGAGTTTTCCCCAGAGTGGGAAAAGCTGCTCTCCATTTGGAAGCGAATCTTTTCGTTGTTGTTGCAGGGGCAGGGCATCGCTTTTTGCATAAATGCAAAATATTTAATGCCCAAACTGTGCGAATCTGTGCTATGAGAATCCAACTGCTGACAGCAGAAGGGCAGACGGTAAGACTATGTGGCTCCTCACGCAGGATGCGAAATTCGAAATGTTGCAGCTGCTCGGCACGGCAGCAATCGGTGCCACAGGAAAGTCGGCTCTTTGTTACCCCTCGAATCGATGGCAAGCGTATTCCAACTTACATTTCAAATACCATTTAATGATGTAATTTCATCAATAGAATCTATCAAGCTCTGTACACTCGTATTACGTACTATGTGTAGTAAGTATATTCGCCATTCCATTGAATCCTTCTGCCTGATTGGAGTGCCAGGACGCACAACTCGAATCAGGGACGTCTGGACTGGCATGGCCTTTCTTGCCTTTCCTGTTGACTGTTGCGCCATTTCCTTTCTTTTATGACTATTTTTTTCAGAGCACACAAAAGTTTGTCCAGAGCTTTGACTTCCAGGAGCTTGGGGGTTGGGAGGGGAGGCTGAGTTCTTCCTTGGGAAGGAAGCTGGCCAAAACTTCCTTGAGGCAGAGCAGAAGTACGAGTGTATCTGTTGCAGTGTCACCGACTTGAAATGGCCAACGGGTTGACCGGCAGATGGAGGGCGGCCTGGCTGCTGGGCTGGTGGGCGGACGGGCAAGCGATAATGAATAATGTTGCTGGCGATAATGTTGCCGCCTCCGTCAGCAACATGAAACCATTAGAACATCCTCGAGATGGCAGCGTGATTCACGTGAACCGTGGCGCACTGTCTGCGGAAAGAGTTCGAATGATGGAACTAGAACTCCCCATTCTGATGTAGGATATCCTCATATCCTAATTGAACAGCCTCCCACCACGGATCAGCCTGATGATCGAACACTCTCTGGAGAATCACGCACTCAACCCTAGCCATCAGCCCTTGTGCTGCTGGTGCTGCTGGTGCTGGGGCTTGTGGCAGGGGCGCAAAGTTCAAGAGAATACTGATAAAATTTCAGCAGAATAATTTCTGCTACAATGACTGTCACTTGCCCCAGCGTTTCCCGTTGCCCCGTTGCCATTCCCCTTTCCCCTTCGCCTTCCCCATGTACACCCACAAAACCCATTGGACTTTGGACTTTCTGAATTGATTCATGGCCGGGCCGGGTTGCGGTAGCCTGCTTATGAATAACCATTCAGAAATGTCCCCCTCACTGCGGCTGCAAAGTTTATTCTTATTTTTTGTTTAATTGAAAATTCAAGTCGTCATCGTTCGGTTGGGGTCAGGACATGGCAGGACAGGTGGGAGGGGGGGGTGGGGGCGCCCATTGAGGGAAGCACTTTTATCACCACATAAACGAAAATCGAACAATCGAAGTGAAAAGCAAACAAAACACGAAGGAAAAGCAGAAAAGCAGCGCCGTCTTCAAAGTCCAACCCTTCAAATACCCTTGCGGATCGATCATTTCGGAATCATCCCATTGGCACAGGGCTTAGATCAGGAATAGACAGACCCATTGCAAGGGTATAGAAGATATAGGTGGGTTGGCAGGTACGTACCTATAGAATGGGGGGCACAAGAATGCAAATAAATAAAAGTTTCCAATTCACTTGAAATCAACGCGTAATATTTATGCTCGACTGCGCGTCGTCGAATGGATTGGAATGGAAGGGAAGGGCATTCCTTGGGATAAGCACCCAAAATTCTGGCTTGAGAGGATACGTATATGTACATCCGTTTACTTTACGGTGGCACGGGGGAAGGGGAATCAATCGGTGGCGGCATAAAGAAGGCGAACAAAGGCGCAGCAAGGCGGTAAATGTTTATCGCACGCTAATCACAAATCGCAAATCGGAAATACGATTATTTTTTGCACAGAGCGCACACACACACAACCCAGAGGGGGTAGGCCACGGAAGGGACGGGGGCACCACCACACGTGAAACCAGGCAGGTGGAGCATCTGATGCGTTCAGAGGCTTAGTCTAAGGGGGGCCCAGCCTCAAAATTGAAGAAAATCCGACTAGCTGCAAAGACAGAGACAGCCTTATGGGAAAAGCAAGTAGTGAGAGCGAGAGATATACATATATGCTGCGGCAGAGACTATCGTTTGTCACACTGGCTGACTGTGTCTGTGTGTGTTGGAAAACATCGTTTTGTCACAAATAGTGCGCCAGCTGGAAGACTTGTTTGGAGACAGCAATTTCTCTCCTCGCAGCGAATTTAGCAAAGCTGTGGATATACAGCAATCCAATCAACGTGGTAGCGAATGAAAGAATGAAGCTTTACTCGCTACTAGATGGTGCTCAAGATTGCGTCACACTCTGGCCACACCTGTAAAGGAACTATCAAATATTCCCCAGTAAACTGTTTACAACTATCCTCTCCTCCTGCAGGTCGAAGATTTAATCCTATGCTCCCTTACAAAAGTGCATTTCTAGGATTCAATACTCAGTCAGAAAATATCGCAAGGCCTCACCTTTTTCCAATTTGCCTTGCCTTGCCTTGCACAGACAATCGATTGGTTAGAGGGAGACGACTATAGTTGTACAGCCACACGCTTTGATTGCGTTAGTAGACAGCAGGAATTCAATAAGCATAAGCCAGACATCAGGTAATTTATTTTATTTAATTGAAATTCGCAAACAAAACTGATATTTAAATTCTTAAATAAGATAAGCAAAATGGAGCGATCTAATGGTGTGGAGAAAGCGATGAAGGGAGAGATGGACTCCCCTGGAATGGACGAATCTGGGGAAATGAAAAAAGCAGCAGCTGAAAACAAAATGGAATCTGTTGGAAACGTGGAGGCCGATGCCAATGCTGAAATGGATATAGTGAACGATTTAATCGGCGATTTTATATGCGGATATACCATATTGGCGGGCATTCCAAGCGTGGTTACCACGAACCGCAATGCTCTGCCGCCGCAGTTCCGGGAGCTTCACAAATACCTGGGCCGTTCGGTGGAGGTGTTCATTTCGTACGACATGGCCCTATGCGGCACTCTGGAGTCATTGGATGGCAATCTTAACTTGGTGCTGAGCGATTGCTACAAGGATTATTACCACAGTGTGTCTCAAAATTTCTTGGGCACCGTGCGCGTCGATGGCAAGTACCTGAAGTTCATTGGAGAGCTGTAACAGAGACACTGATGTACTTGATGAGGCGATGAGAATAGCACTGTGAATGATGCAAACAAATAAAGGAGAATAACTATTCAATTACTGCAGATCGCATCGCGTACTTTCGGGCTTTCTTTGGGCTGGCTTTTCATTTTCAGTCCTTCATTCTACGGCATTCGCTCAAAGCAGAGATGGACAAGCGTGTCTGGGCTAGAACGGGACAACCATAGTGTCTCTCTGTATACGCCGAATGGAAAGGGATGGCATACGAGTAGAAGGAGAGCAAAGAGACGACAAAATTTGGTTAGAAAAAAAAGTAAAGATGGGCCTTTTCAAGCAACATACATACATAGCTATATGTATGTATATGTATATATGTAGATATATTTACATCGGCCATGTATGTAAATAGTTCTGAATATCAGTAAGATTGCGGACAAAACTATTGATGGGATGATGGAGTTACTCCGAGTCGAAAAATATGATGCATTTGTTATAAATATCATTAAATATCACTCGTACCATGAGTACATTGCTGGATGAGGAGGAGACTGTGGAAAATCTTTGGGGCTACGCCTCTGTCAACAGCTTACACACGAGGGCGATGGGCGACGGGCGACGGGCGGCACACAAACATTTCAATTGTCAACAATGTGCTCAAATGTGAATGCATCCAGCAGCCACTGAAACCATCCGTCCCCCCTCTTCTTCAAGGGATGAGGATGAATGGGAATGGGTGGGGCAAGGGAAGGTGGGGGGGTTGGGCACGGCTAAGACTCTCTTCATGTGAGCATTTTATGTGTGCCTTGTGCATAAAACGCGAATCCCGAAATTGATTTCGCTTCGATTTAAATAGACATGACTCCCCGCTGATTCTGTGGGTGGGGTAGACCTCTGTGTTGCGTGGGGGGGTGCGGGGAAGGGGGCCCTCTGGGTTATGGGTCCTTCTACGCGACGACGTCAAGAGGCGCCACACACAAACACACACACACACACACACATGAGAGGCGCCCATCCATCCGACAATTGTATAGCAAGTAAAAGTGTGCATAAAACGACAGGCAAGCAGGCAGGCAGGCAGGAAGGCAGGCAGCAAGGGCCGAATAAATAAGCCAAATAAACAGACAGGTAGACAGGGGTTAAGGGTGGGTGGGGTTGGGGGTTGGGGGCTTGGCGAATGTCTCACGGAGCTCATTTAACGGCGAGAAACCCCCCAGGCGATATTTATGTGCTCCGTCGTCAACTTCTTTGTTCCGTTTCCCACCTTCCACCCAGGAAGAGAGCGAGTCCCCCTCCGTCCGTGGACTTTGCACTGTGCGTGTGTCAAATAATGAGTCATAAAATTAAATTTCATTCTCAACGCGATCAGGGCTTTAGGCTTCGATTTGGCTTTAACAGCAAGTCCCCAGAGAAAGTCTTAAGGAGAAAGATCTCTCTCGGCTCACCCTCACCCATTCCCTGTTCGATTTAATTCGAAATGCAGCCCTGTGCCAGGCCCAAAAACACATTGATTATCGAAAGGAGCAGGAACAGGAGCGGGAGCGGGTGCTGGAGCAGGCAAATAAACACATCAACCTATTGACACGCACCCCAGCCCCCAAGGAGCCCCAACTCCTTTCGAGGTGCGGGTCCTTCTTCGGTTTCACCGTTCCGCCTCAGTCTTTGTCTTTGTCTTTGCTCATATTTCGAGGTGTGACAAAATGAATATGTTAACTGCTCCACCCAGCGCATAACAACCCCACAGAGCCAGGCCTCCCCCCATCCCCTTCCGTCTCGTTCCCGCTCTGCTCTGCTCTGCTTCTTTGTGCGTGTTGACATTTGGGCGATGGGATGAGGTGTTTAGTAGGCCTTAAACTTTTGGCGTTTTTAATGAGCCGCCACACAAAACACAAAACACGGAACGAACACAAAAACAGCAGAAAGCGAAAAAAAAAACACAGAAGGAAAAGAAAAATTTCGCCTGCCAAAGAAAGGCTCAAAGCGACATTTGACATGCAACTTGAGGGGGAGACAGAGGCGGAGACGGTGACGGAGAGGTAGAGGTGCTGAAACCGTGAAACCAGAGCTAGAGATGAAAGTTCCAGGGGAGTCGCAACGAGGAGCCCAAAGGAGATGTTACAAATGGGGTCGTAGAAGAACTGGAGAGAACGTAGCCCTAGAGATTGAAGAGCCTGGAGACTATACATAATTTTAGATCATTTTTGTTCAACGGATCGAAAAGTAGCGAGTAAGTAAGTAGCGAGTGGCAGAGTAAGAAGAAACACAGGATCGGTTATTTTTAAATATAAATTATATTTTAATTGAATATTAAATATACATATATATTCAAATCATACGATAATAGTGATTGATTTGTTCATTTTTAAAATGTATTTTTATTAGCTCAACATTTTAAATGCTAATGGTAATAATATGGTTTTGTTTTCCTTGAATTTAATTTATGATAAATGAATTTAAAGTGCAAATCTAATTCATGTTTAATTACACACATTTGAGGGGCGTTTTCTGGCGTTTCGCTGGGCGTAGCCGCAGGTCCTTCTGCCTGAGTGTGACTCTCTGCAGAAATCATGACGTGTCGTGAGGACGTTGCCATCATTCGTTACTCGTTTGGCTACATCGGCGTGCAACGTTTTGAGGCCTTTCCTTTGCCACTGCCACTGCCATTGCCAGTGTCAATTCACATATGACTGAAGGAGGAGTTTCCCCACACACACTCACGCACGCAACACATATCCTGGAGAAGGTCATAATCAAATTTTATGGCAAACACTTGAATCCCCGAACTGGGGGAGTGCAGATCGTGAGCCGTAGGGTGGGGTGGAGGGTGGAGTGTGCAGATAGAAAGATTCCAAGTGACTTTGTGGCATCGAAATCGAAGCCATCGATTGCCAATTGCATAAAAGCCAATTTGCCTTGGCTGCGAAATAGCTGCAAGTGGCAATTTATTAACACATTCAACACAAGGACTCTCGCCCGCCCACGTGTGCAGCACGGAGCACGCACCCAAACATGAGGGATTGATTTTTGCAACAGTTGCAAGATGGAAGCGAGGTTCGATCGAAACAATTTCATTTAAAAGAGAGAGAGAGAGAAACCTGAAGCACCGACTGAGAGACAGCTGGGCAAGTGGGTACAGAGCATGGAGCTTGCGGCTTGTGGCAGGTGGCAAGTACCCCGTCTACGATTATTATAAACGCTCGCCTGCCGAGCACAAAATGAGCTATGCAACTCAGACGTGCAGCTCAACACGGTAAGGGAGCGGTTCCTAGTTTTGGTCTTTGGGAAGCTACTCTTACTCTTACTCCACTCCACTCCACTCCACACCCACTCTCCTACCCCAGGGACAGAGACTGCGACTGCGACAGCGACTGAGACCTGGGCCATCGCCATCGTCTATATGAAATAAGCAAAACTAATATTTCAGCGCCATAAATCATAAAAAGAAATAGAAATTGCTGCAGCCATGGACTCTTCTTTTGCTCCTCCTGGTAGCTGGTGGCTCCTCCTCAATGGTGGCAGAGAATGGTGAGGGGGTCAGGGGTCAGTGGGGGCTGAAAGTGAAGCATGTGAATATTTCGCCAAAGGTGGCAACCCCACTTTAGGAGGTGAAAGGGGTGCCCACAGCGCACAGTGGAACAGATAAGGCCAAAGGCGTGGAGAAAAGTGAGGAATCCATTCCAGCCATGGATCGCCCACTGTGTTGTACAGGAACCAATATCGTTTCCTTACTCTTGCCCCAAGGCGTGGCAGTCGTGGCAGGCATGGCAGGCGTGGCAGCCGTGTGGGTGGTGCTCGGGTCACCTGTTCATTGTCATAAGTGCAGTTTACATTCAATCTAAACACTCACCGGCTGCCCCCGTTGCTGGCTCTGGAGCCAGCAGCCAGGAGCCAGGAACCAGGAGCCATGGAAGGAGAGAGCCCCAATCGATTTCTATCTGGCAGCGCATAAATCGTTTTGCCACATGCCCCCTTAGGTTGCCTTCAACCCTGGGGCGCTTCTACTGTTTCGAAACGACTGCATCGTCGAATGCATGTGCATAAATCGTAGGACAATCCATAAATGCATGGAGGGGTGGGGGGCAAAAGCTATGGGAAATTGTATTTGTGGTTCAAATTGACGCAAAAAGAAAAACACGAAAAGCAACAGACAATCGAATCGAATCGAATCGAATGATTTCGAATACAAATCGAATGCCTAAACGCTTCAAATGAATAAAACGAATCCAATGGCAGGCTAAATACGAGTATGTCCTTGAGCATTTCAGGTTGAAATATCAGATGTGTGCGGGGCGGGCCTTACGCCCCTGATTACCAGGGAACGTGACCGATAGATACAACATGCATAAGTATAAATTGCCAGCCCCCAAAGGCAATGACTTCTGACCAGAGACCAGGGGACGAGGGGACCAGGGACGCGCCTTCTACTCCTCTGACACGGGCTTATTTAGTGCTTCCATACCCCCAGACCCCCCGCAGCCACCAAGCAGGCATGCAGCCGTAACCCCAAATCGGAATCGAGAGCAGAAGGCGAGTCCGAATGTCCGAGTATCCGTGAGTCCGAGTCCGATACCCAGTTGCCAGTTCACGTGGCAGCAGCAGCGGCAGCAGCGGCATTCGAGATTTGCATATTTTGATGATACATGGCTCTCTCGCTTCGATGATGGCTGATGCCACAGCGCAGAGAGTAACAGTGTAACAGTGTGGCAGAGTATGAGTATGAGGTCATGGGGCATGGGGCACCATCTGAATTTATGCAAAAATCGTAACCCCAAAAAACGCGCTAAAATTCAAAACGCGCGGTTTTCGGTCTGCATATTTTAATTTCCTCTTTTGTTTTGGGGGTCCTGTCTGCTGTCTGCTGTCCGCTGTCTGCCGACTGCTGTCCCTGTCCCTGTGCCAGTAGTCCTGGCATCCTGCTGCACCTGCAGCTGCTGGCCGTTAACATCCGGCTTCCGAAGCCACCTACCAAAGTCCTGCCAGAGAGCGGTAGAGCGGGAGAGTCCCTGTTCGCTTCGATTCGATTCGTTTCGTTTCGGGCTTGGGGCCCTGTCGCACGCTTGTCCGGCCGATCGGTTTGTTGATTCGTTTCCTCGTTTCCCAGTTTACCAGTTTGCAGTTTTCATATTTCCAATTTGCTAGCCAGAGCCTCCCCCCCCTTGTCCTCTGCCAAATGGGGTACATTCGTTTTGTGGCCAACGAGTCCCGTGGCAGTCTTTTGGGCAAATCATTTGCGGAATGTGGCCGAGACTCCAGTACTCGCTCGCTCTCTCTCACTTCTGAGTGCTCTTCTCGAAGAGCGATCTCAATGATAGAGGGTATCCATGGGTGGTGTGTGGCTTTCCCCCGTTTTCCGTTTTCCTTTCCTGTGTGTGTGTTTCGATTTGATTCTGTGGCGCTTTTTAGTATCGAAATTGAAAATGCAGTCGGCCGGCCACGTTTCGTTTGTGTGTTGTTTGTTTTTCGGAGGTTTTTCTTCTGGCTTCTGAGCGGAGGAGGGGGGGTTTCCTTTTTTCGGTTTTGCATGTGTAATCCGATTGCGGCCGAGGAGAAGTGAAACGTCTGCGAACGTCATCATCAGGCGACTCTCTGGCTCTGGCACTGGCACTGCCTGCTGCCTGCCGCTTGTTGCCTCTTTGTGTTTGCCCATGAAATTGAAAACGGCAGCAGTCGCGGCCACAAATTAGAAGAAACCGGAACGGAATTGAACAGAACAGAACAGAAGAGACGCCCAATCCGCATCGAAAACAAAAACAAAAACACAAACAGAACAAACAAGAAATAATCAATAGCCAAGTGGAATGGCCATTGAACCCAGCCAAAAAAAAAAGCAAGGATCCGCTAAATCTATTAAAGCCAAGACTCAGAGCCGCATGGGCTCAGGTTCTTAGGGAGACGCTGTAGGGGCTGAGGGGCTGGTGGCTGGGGGGTGGCTGGGCTGGGCTGTCGTTTGTTTAACAAATTTGTTGCTGTTGTCGCCCGCCTATTAACACTGCCTGCTGCCTGCTGCCTGGCTGCCTGTGTGTCCTGTGTATCCTGTGTGTCCTGCAGCGTGGGGGCTGCAAACCAGAGCCAGGATATCCGGCATTTATTTCGTTGCTCTGCTCCTGCTCTCTCGTTGCTTTTTTATGCTTCGATAAGATGCGTCCATGGATCCCGAACATATGCCAGGCCCGTCGAACGGCACAGGACGCAGGACACAGGGACACAGGGACGCAGGACACGAGGCAAATTCAAATGGGAAATGAAAGAGATTTTTATCGGAGAAGCACAATGACACATAAACTTGGCCAACACGAAAATCCATTTTATCATCTTATTATTATATTTATTTATTCTCGCCATCGCCCTCGCCCTCGCCCTAGCCCTCGTCCTTGCCATCGTCCTTCGTGATCTTTCCTCTCCAGCGGCAAACTATTAAATAAAATGTTGTTTGGTTTTGATTACAGTCCGATTCCGATGTGGAACAGGTGGAACAGGAACAGGACATCCAATGGATCGTTAAGATGAGACCTAAAAGCTGAAAGTGAGCACAGAAATTAGCAATCAAATTCGCATTCGCTTCGATTCGGAGGGCATGAAGCGTAGGAACAATAATGATATGGCATCGGAGTACTTTGGGCCATGGTCGTATCTTTTCATGGATACATTTTCCAGGGTATATGCCAGTCGCCAGTTTGGTTGTACTTCCAATTTTGTTTGATATTCTTTTTTGGGGGGTGTTCGGGTCGGTCCCCTCTTATGACGATGAGGACGATGAGGACAACGGCGGCAGCTTTATTGTTGCATGGTGGGCGTGGCGGAAATTAGTTTTTTTCTTTATTTTTTGTTTGTATTCTTAGGGGGAGTCCCTGGGAGTGTGTGTGCGCACCCACCCCTCCCCCCCCATTCATTCATTCGTGTAGCCTCCTTGGGCATTGTCATTAAAATGGAGCGGAGAAGGCTTTCGGAAATAAGTAATTGTTATGCTGTTACAGGTAATTTCCTCTCGGGCCGGGGATTAGCCCATGGCCCATATCCATGGCTGTTGCTGTTGCTGTTGCTGTTGCTGCTGCTGTAGGGAAAGAGAAAGCTGGAGAAAGCTTTTTTGGTTGTATATATATACTATATATACTATTATATTCGCGTATATTTGTTGTCTTCATATACAATACATTTCTATGGATATACATATGTATATGTAATTATATATAATTTGTGGCTTGCAAATCTTTTTTTATACACTATATTCGAGGGGCTTCTTAGGGGTGACAACACACAACAAGGGGGTTGGAGGGCAAGCTGGGGATTTACAGTAAATACATGTACGATATATCCTTTTATTTCCTTTTTTTGTTTCTTTTACATTTTTTTCTCATTTATTTCTACACACTTGGTGCCGTTTTTTTTTTTCTTTTTGTTTTTTTGCCTTTGTTTTGCTACTTAAATCGTTAAACATACAAAGCATTTAATTTTTAGTTTTTAATTTTTAGTTTTTGGTTTTTGGTTGGTTTTCACTATGTGATAAATGTATTTAAATACCGCCATTATAGTTAATTATACTAATATGTATTATTTTATATGTTTTTATACTCGTATGTACTATATGCATAGGATTATTCGGTGGAGTTCCTCGAAATCCTCTGGGAAATCAAATAACTCTAACGTTCTCTCTCTCTCTGGTATTCTGGTATTCTGTTATTCTGCTATTAGTTCTTATGGAGGTCATCTACTAGCGCAAATAGTTTGCTAATTTAATCATTCAATAAATGATCCGTTCTATCGTATACCTTCGGGAGGCCCTACCACATTTGTCTCTGCTTTTTGCTGTGTGTGGCTAAAAGGCTTTGCAAACAATGAATCAACTATAATCAAATTTACCCAACAATCAGCAATTCACATCTAAACACACACACAGACAGACACACAAAAAAAACAGAATTTGTTTGCCCGAATTAAACAGTTTTTCGGGCAAATTAAAATCCAAAAATGTCTCTCTGTCTGGGTGTTTTTTTTCCACTTGGAATTGTATGATATATTTATGTATGTGTGAAATGGAAGCCAATCCCGAATCGAAGCCGGGTTGAAGACCCACCCGCCCGTCGCCCGTCGGTCATGCCCTCAGACTCGGAGTACAGCCAATATTTGATTTGGCAATCAAGCGCAAATACAACAAATTTGCCACAGGACTCTGTCTGTGGTTGGGTCTGAAGTGTAGAGGGAGAGGAGATGGGGATGGGGATGGGCATGGAGGTGGAGGTGGAGCTGGTGTTAGGCAATTGCCGTGTCCTGTTCCTGTGTCAAATGCATGTCACAAACACACAGACACACACAGTCAGACACACACGCACACAGCCAGACACACAGACACGCATCCAGATCTGAGGGAGAGTATCTGAGGGAAAGTGTGAAATGAAAACACGGCAGCAACCGAAGCGCGTTACAAAATGTTAATTTGCAGCGACATCAGCAATAAGGATGGCGAACTGGGGGCAGGAGTGAAGGCATGTGGCATGTGGAGGTGGAAACTCTGCGGCAGGTGCCTCACTCAACCACAAGGCAGAAGCAGCAGCAGCAGTAGCAACAGCAGCTTTGTGCTCTACAGGCATTAACAAACAGACCACCTCCCACACCACCACCACCAACACCCCCAATCCCATCCCCCACCAAATTCTGATGCTGCAACAACATTTGCAATCAGTCGCTGACCAACACTGGCACCAACAACGTTGATGATGACGATGATGAGCAACCGCTAACACCGACCGAGAGCTGCAACCAAATGACCAATGAGCCAACCACTACACACACATTCACACAAAGAGAAAGTTCATGTGTCAGGGAAAGCATGTCGCATGTTATACCCATTGACTTAAAGCGATTGAGGGCATGCAGAATTAAGAGATAAGCTTGGGATGAACCCTGATCTGGCACTCGCCGTCACTTTGTACCCGCCATTCCACTCACTCGTTGCTCGCTGTTCCCTCTACTCGCCACTGCAGCCCGAAATGTAATGCAACGTAATGCAAACCTTTCCCAGGCTCTCCATTAAACCATAAGGTAACATTAAATTTTAAGATCCTTTGCTGGCTGCATTGAGGGTACTTAACGGGTCCATAAGGCAGCTTCAATGTTGCTCCTGGCTGTTGCTGCTGCTGCTGTTGTTGGGTCAATGTTGATGCTGATAAGTAGCAAAACATGAGGTCGCCTGTAATTATGCGAGTGTTGCAAGTTAATTGCAATTGTGTGCAACTGACGGTAGCGAGATTAATTAAATTCATCCCAGGGAAGCCAGTCCAGTGCCGTGCATTCTCCTCCTTCCATCCTCCCACACACTCCCAACGGCAACAGCAACAGCGACAGCCATGGACCCGAGGCCCCATGGACCATGGACAACATCCACCTCCTCTCTCGTATGTTGGGCTGCCATCACTCAATGCCAGGACAAGGCTGTGGGGACAGTCAATCTGTTTATTTGCTTATGCCCCCACCCAACTCCCTCTCTCCCAACTCTCTCTCTTCCAACCCATTTGCATGTCTGTCTGTCTACGTGTCTGCATGTCTGCGTGTCTGTGTGTCTGTGTGGTTTGCATTGTTTAAAGTTTACTAATTTCATGCATATCGCTGGCTGCCCTGGCACTCGACCCCACACACACACACACACACACTCGCCACTCGGCACGGCACTCTCCTCCTACTCGCCATTTGCCATTCGCCACTCGCCGCTATGCATTTGTGTTAGTTAAGTGATTTATTGTCGCAAAATTGTCATTATTAAAAATTAATGATGTCATAATTAAGTGTGTTGCTGCTGCTGTTGTACTACTGTACTGCCTGCACTGCCTGTGCTGCCTGTACTGCTGCTGTGCTATGCATTTTATTGTAAAATGATTTACATGAATACAGGAGGCGGCAGGCGCTGGGGCTGGGGCTGGGGCAGGGGCCGGGCCCTGCTTTGGACATTTTAGTTGGGGGCGGGGTGGGGGGAAATTTATGAACTGCAAACAACAAATATGCTCAATTCAATTTAATTTCCATAATTTAATTAGTCTTGTGTGGACAACAGCGATAACCCAGCTGCAGTGGCAGCATTAGAGCGCATAGCCCATGTACATCCCCTGCCACTGCCGCTGTGTGGCACTGTGTGGCACTGCGGGGGGGCGGGGCGCATTAACATAACCAGTCATGGAATCTGCGTTGCATAAGGCCCAAAGGCCGTTTGGCTTTGCTCATCTGCTTTCGCTGCTGGTTCTGTTTCTGTTTCTGGTTTGTACAGAACTCGATATGATAATCTCCCATGGAAGTGCGCACTGGAAGTGATCCGAGTGTGGGAATAACCTAACCATTCACTGATTCACTACTACTATATATATATATATATATACCCATAGATCGTATCGTAGCTGGGAATGGGGGAATCTTTTTTACTTTGTTCATCAATAAATCGATTTCAAAATCACTTGAAAGAGACACTTTAATATCATGGTGGGATTACTTAAGCGGGGGAATGATATATTGGAGTCATCATGAAACCCTGAAGAGCTGTATCATGGGAATTGTCCTCTTGGGAGATCCATCACAATCTATCATCTCCATTTGGAGATTCGACTACAGGGTACTCGCGAGGCCGACTCTGCCTTATCGTCAACCCTTCAGCAATGAATATAAACGAATTTGTCTGTTTGTCAAATTGCAATATTTTCCCTCCCACCTCTCTTATCTCCTGTCTCCGACTCCGATGATCGATGTTGATGTTGATGTTGTCTTTTGTCCGTGTATACAATGACCGCCCCGCCTACAACCGTAGCGGTCCAATGACCAATGGCCAATATATTAAAAATAATCACCAGAATGACCAATAGTCGCAATGAAATGGCAAAAAAATTGCCATATGGCCAACTGCAATCGCATCTGCATATGAATGCGAGAAATGAAACGAAACGAAATGAAATGGTGTATAAAAGTATATGTATAAGGACTAGATGATACCCTGCTGCAGAGATGCTTCCTCCGTAACGCAGAGATGGCGAAACTCATATGCCTCTTAGACACACAGCAATGGAGGGGATTGGAGTGTGTGTGGGTGGAGTTTGGAGTGCCATTAATGGAGGTCTAAGTGTAGAGTGCCACCTGGTGGTGCCGAATGTATTAAAGGATTGCCATGCGCGATATATACACATATGTACTATATATGTATGTACATATATGGGTTAATGTGGGCTTCGCATCCGATACAGAGTACCGATGCAGAATCTCTGTGGTTGCTCTCGTTACCAGCCTCCCTGCCACTCCCTGCCGCTGCCTCCCTGCTACTGCCTGCCTGCCTGCCAATATATGTCAGGTTAGCCCTGTCCTGATGCAGTGGTCAGCCACTTCCCTCAGCTTATCGGGGCAGCAGCATAACTTCGTGCAGAACTCACCGCAAATCAGTTTGGCCAGAACGGCCACGCACCATTCCATTTGATTGATTGAAAGTCAGCCAAAGTTGGGATTGAGTTTGCTGATAGACTGGCCATTGCCCTGGCCAAGCTAATTAGTCAGCAGTGAGCGGTGCAGCAGAGTGGCACTCTTGGATGCCCTTCCAAGCGATCATAGTAGAGAGAACAGCCGAACCCATAACCAAAAGGAATTTCAAGGAGCCTTTTGAAGGGTATCAACCCTTCTTCCTGCACTTCTAGGGCATCTACATATACATATATCTACGATACTGAAAAAAGGGAAGCATCTGCTGCTGCTGTTGCTGGTTGTATCTGGCGCTTCATTCGCTCAAATAAATTACATTTGAAATGTATTAATTTAAGTCATAATTTTCCATTGGCAAATCCCTCGATGCACAAAACAAAACAGAACAAAAACAACATACAAAAACTCAAATGAAAAGCTGAAAGAGTTTCAACGGAATGCGAAAAATATGTACGAGTACGAAACAAAAAGCCAGCAACAAAAATGTCAACTTTTGCAAATAATGCAAATATTTATACAAATTATTATGTGATTTTGTACTGACCCCAGACCCCTGACCCCAAACCCCTGTCCCAGTCCTGTCCCTGTCGCTGTCCCTGTCTGGCTGCCATTTAGGGAAAAAGTTATGCAGCTTTTGGGCCAACGCGGCGTTTACGTAATCATTTTCCTTTCGGCCATTAAAAAGTTGATTTTTATGCGGGCCCCTGGACCGGACTGGACCGGACTGGACCGGGTTTCGTTCTCCGGGCTCCCGGACTGGCTGCACTCTCGTATTTAAACGTGATTTTAAATAACCGCAACAGATTTTGTGGTTTCATGTTGCATTTGCTGTTCGATAAGCGACAGGGCAGCCGGGACAGCCAGCACAGCCAGCACAGCCAGCGAGGCCCTAGGCTCTGGACTTTGGTAAGTGGGTTTGATAACAGTGGGTCCGGTCTGGGTCCCTCCCCTCGTTACACAAGTTCCACAAGCCCATTCCCAGGCCCATTCCGAAAACTGAAAACCCAAACCCCCATTGCCAATTGCCAATTGCCCATTGGGGGTTGGGTGGTGGTAGGGGTGGAGGTGGGGGTTGTAGATGCTGTGGTTAAGGGCATTTAAAATGCAAAATGCACGCATTTGTGTGGTGCATGCAACATGCCTGTGCGGGGGTATTTTCGGCCATGCATATCAGGATTATGGATTTAAAAAAAAAACGAAATAATAAAATACCCAATTCATAATTTGAAAATTGGAATTAAATGTGTGGCAGCGGTAAATCCAGAAATATCACGCTGAAGCCCCCCGTAAAATATCCAATCAAATGTTTAGCTTGAGGAAAATATCCCTGAAATATATATGTATATTGTTGTATATTGTTTCTGGAACTCTTAGACCAGCCACCAGATCGTCCTAGCTTGGCCATTCCTCATAAAATGCATGAAATTTAATTGAATATTTATGCATAGGTAAGGGTATGGGTAAGGGTATGGATAAGGGTTTGTTTATGGAGATTATCATATTTAAATTTGCTTCGTATCGGAGTTTTATTGTTACGACTATTACCCCTAAACCACACACAAAAAGAAGCAGAAACAAAATAGTTTTTTTTCGCGTCTCCTCGGGTTTTCTTTTTTCTTGTGTTTTGGGTGGGTTTTGCATAATGCTCTCTCTCTCTCTCTTTCTCTCTCTATAACTTGCCTTCGGCTATCAATAGATACATATACATACATTTACAAATATGTACTTGCATGTCTGTATACATTCCTTTCGTTTGTTTGTGTGTGTGTGTTTGATAGGTATTATTATTATTATTATTATAATATTATTTTGATCTCTTATTTGCAACTTTTGCCTGGCATTAAATATACAGGATATATTATTATTATTATTATGGCTATAGAGATTATGCTGGTAATTCTGATTACTAGTCATCGCTATTGCTATCGCTATAGTTATCGTTATTGTTATCGTTATCGTACTTACGCAGTATTGCATTTGGGGCTACACACACACATACACAAAAAAACGACGGGGGGTAGGGGGCGTATCTCTTGACTGCAATCAAAGTCTGATTGATTTGGGGAGACAAAAAAATTTGCACATTTAATGCTAGTTATCGTTATCGTAATCGCTATCAATATTATTCGGCTTCCTTTAAATCTCCTCCTATATATGTATGTACGAATATGTATGCGTTTATGTATTTCCTTTTGCCTCCGCCTTCGCCTTGGCTCTCCTCTTTCTCCCTCGCTTCGCTTCGCTTCGCTCCGTTCTGCTCTGCTCGGCTATCCTTGATCCTTCCTCAGCATCGCCGGGTTGCATATGTATGTAGTATGTATGTTTAGTGGAAGCTCCTGTTGCACGCCGCATGCTAATTACGTCTTGCGCTTACGTTACGTCACTACGTCATTACGTCAGAACGGCCATTAGTTACGTCTTAGTTCTGTTTCCAACTGGTCGCTGTGAATGAATTGCCAGAGAAAACATGATAAATAACTCAGATGATTGAAATTATGTACAATGTATCTTTTGTATAAATCCAAGAAAATATTTCAAATAAAATATACGTAATGGCATTGCATTCGCTCGTATCTGCATACGTGACTGCATACGTAACTGCATACTTAACTGCATACGTAACTGCATACGTTACTGCACACGTAAATGCATAAGTAACTGCATACGTAACTGCATACGTAACTGCATAAGTAACTGCATACGTAACTGCATACGTAACTGGATACGTAACTGCATACGTTACTGCACACGTAAATGCATACGTAATTGCATACGTAACTGCAACGTAACTGCATACGTAACTGCATACGTAACTGCATACGTAACTGCATACGTAAGTAAATACGCAACTGCATACGTAACTGCATACGTAACTGCATACGTAAGTAAATACGCAACTGCATACGTAACTGCATACGCAACTGCTCTCTCTTTCTCCACGATAATCATTGGGTACGTTTAGCAGCACAACTTGATCAGCGATCAGTGATCATGTTTTGAGGGCTGGTGAACGCGAATGATGTATACCCTACTTTTCAAACGGAGCGTACTATGTTTACCCCACATATGATCCATTAATTTATACCAAAAGCGTATCATAAGGATCACTGATCGCTGATAGATCGCTGTAGTGAATTCATGAACAGCAAACCGACCAGAACATGGACCAAAATACACTGGGAATGGTATGCTATGCTATGCTATATTATGGTTTGGTATGGTATGCTATGGTATGGCATGCTATCGTTTGGTTTGGTATAGTATGGTTCAGTATGGTTTGGTTTTGTTTGGTATGGTATGGGAATTGGTACCTTTGTAGTAGACCTCGCGATACATGGTGGGACAGGCGGCCTTGCCGTTCGTTTTCGTCGTCTTGAAGTCAATGTTGGTGCGAATGGCCCGGTGGAGCAGCGGCTGAGGCGGCCGGTAGTTGTTGCCCAGCGGTGCCTTTGGGTGGTCGGGGCTGCCCTGCATGAGACGGCGCAGGGCGTGCAACTGTAACGGAAATGCAATGAACATTTTTTAGGTATTTCTTGCAGTATTTAATTGGAAATCGGTTGTATTTATCGTATTTTTTGTATTTTTGATGTCTCAAGTGTGGAACATGCGGAAGTGGATCAATGATTCGCATAGACAATGGACCCAGCCATTGATGTAGATAGGACCCGCCATTGTATCCCCGTATCTGTTAAGCATTTAACGTGCATAATTATAAACCTTTTCGCACACAGACACACACACAGCATTGATCCTCCCCCTAACAACCCTAACAATGGGGCTGGATGGGCGGGTATTGAAAGCGCGCTTGACATAAATTGCTAATCCTAAAAATAAGCGCTCGCTGAACAACAACGAAAAAAACATGTATGTATGCATAAAAATCGTATCAAAGTAGGAGCCACACCAACAGCAGACCCTCCATCGATGTGAGACACAGGAGCAGGAGCAGCAGGAGCAGCAGCAGCAGCGACAACGACAGCGACAACATCGAGTCAATAACACTTAATCTACTCAATCTGTTTATCAATTGACTTCCGTCAAAATCGCTTTTCACGACAAACGTGGGTTGGCGTTAGCGTTGGCTGGTGGGCTGGGGGGGGGCTGGTGGGCTGATGTTGATTGAGGAGTGTGCTGGAGTGTGCTGGAGTGGTGGAGTGTCCTGGAGGGGGATTGGGATTGATGCTGCAGGGTGGTAACAGGTTTTCCCCCGAGTGCCCGTTCAAGTGTGAATTAAGTAGGAAGTGTGGGGTGAGTGGGGTGTGGCGCCCGAAAGTATGCAACACCAAATGGCACTCAAGGCATTCATTCGCTATGGAATCGCCCCATGGACGTTTGGGATTCCCGCAACGCATCCCGTCGCGACGGTTTTCGTTCGCTCAGAGCTCCCTGCTCAGTGGACAGAGTCGAGTGTGCCTGTGGTGCCTGTGGTGCTGTCTGCTGATTGACAGGCGGCAATTAACCCATGGAACACCCACACCCAGGCACAGATATTCCGGTCTGGTCTGGTCTGGTATCGTAGTGGTCGATTTTAAAAATCAATTGGCCATGATATGGTTAAGGCGTTCATTGATACGATATCCCACTGTCAAGCATATATATGCATATACAGCAGATCTTTCATTGCTGAAATCCCTTTTGTTCGCTTCTCTATGGCTTCCCCAATCTCTGCCTTCCTGTGACGACATCCTTGTGACAGAGCGAACGTTAATGGGTTAATTGCAATTTTAGCTGCATGTCGCGCAGCTTCCTGCGTCCTGCGTCCCACGTCCAACATCCTGCTCCAGCTCCTGCTCCTTTCCTGCTGGTGTTACTTTAATTTGGTAAATTATGCTTTTGCCAGCAAGGTGCAGTCTCTTCCTCTCTCTCTCTTTCTCGCTCTCTCACTTTCTCTCTATCTCCGTCGCTCTTTGGTCGTGCCACTAAATTACATTGCCCCGTCGCTTGGCGGTGTCTGGGCATCCTCCATGGGTCGGTCCTCCATGGCTGCCACAAGTTGTAATCATGTGCCCATGGGTGCCATTGAGCTTGTTGAAGTTTTTATGAGTCTGCTGCTGCTGCTGCTGCCACTAGATGCAGCCATGTGTGTGTCTGTCTCTCTTCCTCTCTCCCTCTGTATCCCTTCTCGCTTGCTCTCACAGCTTACATTGTTTACACGTATGCCGCTGGCCACCATTCAACCGCTTCATTCTCCTCCTCTCTTGCTCTCTCTCTCTCGTGCCTCATGCCTCATGCCGCATGCATGTTGGCGTCTTTATTACAGCGCTGCACTTAATAAACATTTGTGTTAAATTTTTCACCCCTCCCCCGCTATCCCTGTCCCACCCCCAACCCCTCTCTCTCCCTCTCTCAGTGTAGCTGTGTCTGTGTGTTTGTGTGTGCTTTCCGCCATTTCCTTGAGTGTGTGTGTGTGTGTGTGTGTGTGTGTGTGTGCTTTCCGCCATTCCTTTGAGTTATGGTCACTATCCACTTTGTTGCCTCCCCCTCTGCCTCCGCCTCTGCCGCTCTTGATACTTCGGCTGCTGCTGCCACCAGAAACTTAATTTAAAACTTAAATGAAATTAGCTAATAAAACAGTCGAGAGACAAACAACAACGGCAGCGGACAGCACGGACAGCGGCCACTACGGCGTACTGTGTAGTAATTAGTAAACATTAAGGTGGCCATCACTCAAAATGATCACAGGAGCAGAGGGTGAGGGAGGCTAAGGAGCAGCAGCAGCAGCGTCCGCGTACAGGGAGGGGGTGCAATTTCACTCAATTTTAGTACCACAGAACAGTAGCTAGAACAGAAGCTAAGCCCGTAACATGGCTGATAATCCCAGGTCCTTGGAGGCTCTTGTATTATACGATTTTCTTGAGAAAAGTTCCGGCATTCTCTAGACCGGATGATGGCCCTAAATAATGTGTACATATGGTGTGTATGGAGTGTGTGTGGAGTGTGTGGCTCACCTGTTGCTTTGTTATGTAGATGGGCTTGTTGAGCACCACCCAGGTGACCGTTTCGTGGCAGGCTGGTGCCGTGGTGGAGCCATCGTAGGTCATGTAGTGGTCAGTGTCCGGCAGGAGGCCGCGTATCGAGAGGCGCTTCACGAACGCCTCGTCGCCGCCATAGCGTATGCGCTCCAATTGATCGGTGAGCATCCGGAGCTCCGGATTGGACAGATCCCCCAGCTATGTGAAATATACAGAAAATACCATGTTGCTTAGCCAGAGAGCGGGTTGCCTTGGGTTCTCCTTGGGCATCGATTATAGAGCGAATTGAATGCGTACCTGTAGCAGAATGGAGACGCCCACAATGCCCTGGGCACGATTCAGGGCATCGGAGAAATTTGCATATAGCTGGGAATTGTAGCCAAATATTTGTATCTGCAAAAGAAGAGAAAAAAAGAAGGTGAGAGGGAGAAAAAGAGGGGGAGAAGTGGGGAACGAGGCGGGAAGAATGTAGCTGGTGGCTTTTTTTTTTGGTTCTTTGTTTGGGTCTGTGGCTGGTTGTGGCCCAAAAACTTTATTGTTGCTCAATTTAAGCCCAAATGCATACAAAAGCGGTGACAGGCAACAACAACAAGAAGGGGGCGTGGCGTGGCATAGCCCCCGGGTTCAGCTGCAGCAGCAGCAGCAGCACCAGGAGCACTGGGAGCTGGGTCCACGCCTTGTTTCGCATAAATTGCCCCAAAAATAATCCCAACTATCAACAAAATGCACACAAATAGAAACACAAACACAAATACCAGCACACGTGGGCTAACACACACACACACACAGAGAGAGAGAGAGAGAGCGAGAAGATCACGGCAGGACAACACATATGTATGTATTTTGCTTTTAGCCAAAAGTTTTTGGAGAAACGTCCAAGAAGTGCGGGGCAGAGCTCCAACTGCATCTCCATCTCCAGCTCCAGCTCTGCCTTCTGGCAGCCAGAGAAAAACCTATCTCCCGCACACACACAAACACACACATACAGCTATGTTTTAGCACGCACACATATGCAGATGCACTTTTGTTTCACGTCGACAGCACAACGCCTACACAAGACGGAGCAGGAGAAGGAGCTGGAGAAGGAGCGGGTGTGGGTGCGGGAGCAGGAGCAAGGAATGGTCAGGAGCAGCAGTAGAAGCCGTAGATGAAGCAGGACGAGCAGCAGCGGCAGGAGCGGGAGTTGAAGCAGCAAGAGCGTGGCAGGAGCAGGAGCAGGAACAGGCGACGCTGCAATATACATACGAATGCAAAGCAAATGCCGGAACCGAGGGTTGCCCCAAAGATTGCAAGGGTTTTGCAACATGCAACTGAAATATGTATGTTTCTATGCTGTTTATGCTGATCCGTACCAGAAAAGATACCAATCCTGATTGGCTAGGACGATTCCCATGAGGCCCTGACAGGCTGGGATCGTTCATCGCATCGGGAGTGCTCGAGAGGATCGAATAGACCATCGCTGATGCCTCCTGGCTGGCCTTTCTGATATGCTCTTATGTTAGAAACTCATCTGGTAACCCTCTCTTTCCCTCTCTCTGTCTCTCTCTCTGTCTCTCTCTCTGTCTCTGTCAGTGGTGTTTGTGTAACATGTGTACATGGATTTTCGGTGGGATTTTCGGTCTGGCCAGACGCACCGAGCGGAAGGAAATGCTCCAGACAATAGGGAAAATAATAATAATAATAGCAGAGAAAACTCCCTCCTCCCTCCTCCCTCCCCCTTCAACCCACTCAACCCCCACAACAGTGGGCCTGGCAATAGGGCTGTAGGCGCAGAGCAGTTAATAGTTGTCCGGTCCGGTCCGGTCCGTTCCCACAGGACTCCACATGTCGTCCTTTCCTCTCCTTTGTTTTTTTTCTTTTTTTGTGCGAATTTTCGCAGCAGAAAAATAGAGACGAAGGAAGCGCAGGACTTTGAGGACTGGGCCATATGTGCATTTAAATATTAAAAACTACATGCTGCAATTTTAATGTGTGCGCCCAGCAAGGCAAATAAAAATTAAATTAAATTAAATTAAAATTTCCAAAAGTTGCTCTCCAAATGTTTTGGTGGAGCAGAGAGAGAGAGAGAGAGAGAGTCCAACTGTGGGAGATGGAATTTCGGGAAGGAGTTTGGCTGGCAACTCGTGCAAATAGAACAGAGCTGGACAGTGCGTTTCGCTAATGAACTGCCAGGAGGTCTTCTTGATCTTTTCCGGACACCTCACAAGAGTGATATTGGGATGTTGGAGGAACTCCTTCATGGAGAAATCGGTAGGCAGCAGTCGAATAAAGTAAGATGAAGCATATTTTGTCTTTCCCCTGCCCAAAGGCCACTCGTAGTTCCATCAGACTAGTACTTTTGAAACGCACTGTCCACACATTTTATTTATTTTTGTGGAATGCAAATGCAAATGAAATTTTGACGAGAATGTGGCAGACTGAAGATGCCAGGCTCGGAAAATGGGGGAAATTTAATTAACCGAATGGGCTGCCAGGCGGCAGATTGTGTGGCATTTTCATTTGGAAACCATTTGGAAAGCAATCGGAAAACATATATTAAAAATATGTACCTAGTGGGAACAGGGAATATGTAGCGTAGAAAAGTAATTCACTTCAATTTAGAAATTATTTCGATGGAAGCGGAAATATTGCCTTGGTCTTTCTGGCCACCTCGTTTACAGCTTCGCACTTCGCACTTGGCAGTCTCTGCTGAGATGATTTTCAATTGAATCCTCAAGGATATCCAAATTCAATGCCCCACTGTGTATCGCAAACACAGGCTGTGGCACAACAAGAACAAAACCGATACAATATTTGACCACAAACTAAAATGTTATATTTCCGTTTCATTAAACAGCAAAAGCCTCTGGCCCAAGCAAACAGATACAAGGAGTGGCAACAACAAGGACAAGGCCAACAAATAGTGTAAGTACCAGCAAATAGCCGGACAACAAGCCCACTCGGCGCCAATCCCAACCCCAACCCCAACCCCAACCCCAACCCCTGCCCACACCACAGCTCCCCACGAGGAAAGAGCCAAAGCCTAAGCGGCGTTACGGGATGCCCTCCGGGCGCTCCTCTCCGTCTGTCTGCCCTACACTATGTATGTATGTGTGTGAGTGTGTTTGTGTGTGTGTTTGTTTGAGGAGGAGTCACAAGGAGTCCGCACAAGCTTCTCGCATATTTCTACCCACACACACATACACAGAAACACACGCAGAGTCAGAGGCAACTTAATCAGATCAATTACACATGTTTTCACTGCATGGATTCCACAGCCATTCCCAGGCCCAGGCCCAGGCCCAGACCCCAGGAAGCCTGGACTGCAGGACTTCAGGACTCGAGGACCAGGCCTAGTCCATGGCAGGACCCAGAGTAAACGAGCTGACAACGAGAGGAACAGCCAAAGCGACCAGCGCGACGCCAGCTGCTGAAACTTTTGCCTAGGTCGGCACCGGCGGGATGGCAGGACGGCAGGCCGTCGAGACCTCTCCTCTTCACCAGCCTCTCCTCACCTACAGCCCATGGGCTGGCCATGCCATCGCTGAGTCGATAAGCCGGAGCGCACAGTGGAATCACCTCCAGAATATCCGGATCAAATGGTGAACCCAAACGAGCAATCAGGAGAGTAAATAGAAGTAGCATCCGAGTTGTTATCGATTGCAATACCAAATACCAATCTGCATTTTCTCTGGTATTTTGTGGTATATTTTGTAATTTAAATATATCTTGTTTTGGTATTTTATCTAGTATTTTCCTAGAGTTCTCTGCTATTTCATTTTGCTCTGCTCCACTGTGTGCCCCAACCAATTTGAGGTGGCAGCACTATGGATAGGGATGGGGGGTGGGGCAGACGCCCGTCTAGTGGCATTCTTGGCTTCTGTGTCTATGGCTGTGCCAGAGTGCTCCTGCTAGCTGGTTGACTTGGCTTTCGTGTTGCACTGACCGGACTGGCGACCCGTTGATGTTGGCCATGGCATGCCAGTGCCAGTGCCGGTGCCAGGGCCCAGAGAGCCAGCCTAGGATCAGGCCTAAACAGCAGTGTCTGTCTGCTGGCTGGTCTAGGCCCGAGAACATGGCCTCATGTCAACACTTTGGCGCCCCGTAGCTCCTTCTTTGGCCTGTGCTGTGTGTCACTTTTCTAGACAAATGAAGCAAATTAGCTTAACAACGCACTGGGGACATTGTCAAACACACTCCCAAAACACACACACACACACACACCAGCACCAGCATATGTAAGTAGCAAGAGAGAGAGATATGTTTGGGGGGGGGGGAAAAGATGAAGTTTGTGGTAATTTGCCGGACTTGGATCGCTCTATTTCTGCCTCAGCGACTTGCCTCCGTGTCTGCCTCTCAGCCTCGCTGCCACTTTGGCTGATGCACTTGTAGCACTTTCTGCTAATTATCCCCTGCCCCAAACAACCAGATGAAGATGCGGATGCGGATGATGTGGGAAAATGGTAGCGGCAGATAAGCCAAAACGAAAATGAGCAGCAGAGCCCACGAGCGTTTTGCCTGCGTTTTAAAACGCACCCAAATGGAAACGCTGAAGATGCACTGAGATCCCACAGATGGATAACAGTCGAGTGATCCAGTGTGTTCCAGTCTGTGTTCCGGTGCGTGTTTCTGCCTGAAGTTTCGACCGGGAAGTATTTTCACTAAGTAATGGTGAAACTACTGAATATTTGAAAGCGACTTGGGCGTTGTTAATGCGCGTTTTAAACCGACTCGAAACGCTTCAATCTGTGCTTCAAAAAAGAATTAGCTGCGTTTCCAAGCGCTTCTACCTGAGGAATCCTGTGTCCTTAGATGTATGAATCTCCGAGCAGATTACCTGAAATAAAAGCGCATTCCCAAGCGTCTTTGGTCGCTATAAAATCAACTTTCTGGCGTTTTAAAACGCAAACAAACAATCCGGTAACGCTCTAACACCTGACTTTCTTAGCCTCATAATCCAATCAAAAACTTGGCCAGACTCATTACACAGCCAGCCAGCCAGCCAGCCAGCCAGCCAACAGCCAGGTGTTGTAGGGGCTCAATGAGAGAGGGGTGGGGAGGGGGGGAAACCAGCACAAATCCACTCAGACCACATTAACGACTTAGTAGCGTTTTAAAACGCGAGGGCCAAAGCACGAGCGAACGAACGAACGAACGAAACGGGGGAGAAAAAACGCGCACGAAAATCGCTTTAATTGCTGGTTGGCCTTTAAACGGATTGCTAAAAAGGGGTGACTGGGTAGCAGGGTTGCTTTCTGGTACCTAGAGGGGGGACTGTGAAGGTTTGTTTTGCGAGGGCTTGGGGGAGGAACCGTGGGGGGGAGGTGGCTGTCGGGGTAGTCGAAATTACAACACGACCTCATTAGCAGCAAATATTTTGGCGTTTCTCGGTGCCACTCACTCACTCACTCTGTCGCTGTCAGTCTGCCTCTGTCTCTGTCCCCTCCGTGCCCTCCCCCCGCTCCCTCTATCTCTATCACTCTGTGTGAGTGCACTGCACAGATAGATGGGATAGAGATACATTTGTAAATTTAAGTACTTTCATGGTTAGCGCGTAAATTAATGGTTAAGCCATCGTGCTCGGTCGTCGGTCGACGGTCGTCGGTCGAGGGGGGTTGCCATTGGCATTCCATTCCATTCCGTTCCTGTTGCCGTGGGCTAACAACCGCACAGCTGCCGGCAGCAGGTTGGCAGGCCGTCTGGCGTACCCCAAAAGAAGGGATTGAGTGGGGCAGTCCTGGGCATTACATGGAACCAGAGATGAGCATGTGATTGGGAGGGGTTCTAGCCGTCCCTTTTTGTCTGATACTCGAGCACCATCCGTTGTAGAGACACCCCCACGTTTCATCCCCTACCAAGGGGGGCGCGCACAAGTTTCGAGTTCTCTCTAAGCCGCTTTCACGCTCTCATCTCTATGATAGCCCCACCTCTTGGCCAAATCCTGGCCGCATGATTAAATTTTGGCCAAAGGACAAGGCCCCGCCGCGTCTGGGCCTCCAAAACAAATCAAAATTCTAAAACCAATATCGAGCTACTGTGCATCGGCTATAGAAATAACGCATCCTCCGATTACTCCTTGCCAACATCCAGCCTAGACAGCGTCCTGCCATCCTACACACCATCAGCCCACCTGGTGGCATCCTATGACAACGGCATCGACATCAGCATCCAACGAAATCCAAGACACGGCTGCAATCTTGTGCGGATTTCGTGGGGATTAATTAAAATTGCCAATTACGAATTCATTAAGGCTGATCAAATTCTGGGCCGGGCCATTAAGGAGGCTTTCGTTACGGTCTGCCAGGCAGCCAGGCAGCCGGGCGGCTTGGAGTACTTGGCATTTGAGCATCCGGTGAACCGCTTCATCAAGCAGTCCTTCGCAGGCATCGTTCAAGGATTTGGGCATTGAATATTTTCAAGATATTTCCAAGTATTCCCAAGTACATGTATGGCACGCTTTTCCTTTCATTTAGTAGTCACATTTTAGTTTCATTTCAAAGACAACACATACTATGTATGTACATACGGGAATCGAGACGTAACTGTCTCAGAATTAAATTCTTTGCGGTAGCCCTTCAAGCAGATACCCACCCACCCTCTGGTTAATTACAATAGTGATTAATGATAATCGAAGTCGAATAGAATGGCTGATCCGAGTGAGACCGCAGACACCAGCACCAGCACGCCCTTGTACACCATCTTAGCGAACGTACAACTGGAAGACCAGAAGGATCTGGGACCGCAAATGGCCGAGCTACTGACGTGGCTGGGGCGTTACCTGAAAGTTGTCATCACGGACGGACGGCGCCTGGTGGGAAAGTTTCTGCAAACGGACGCCGATGTCAACATTGTGCTGGACGACTGTTCCGAGTATCTGGTGGCGGATGGACATCAAATACCCAAATTCCTGGGCACCGTAAAAGTCCCCTGCGAGCACATTGTCTGCATGCGCCTCCACGGAGAACGGGACCGGGACCGGGACCGGTCCTAATCCTAGGCCAAGCCCCCCAAACGCACACTAAAGTGACTTTTTCTGATGTAACTCAAGGTTTTGCAGATTAAAAGACTTGGAAAACACTCAGTTTGCAGTAGTGAAATGCAGTTTCCATTTCACCGTACTCTCTCCTAAATCAGAGTCAGACTTGAGTTGTTATTTGACACTCTTTGAGGAGAGCCTTCAACCAACAGCAGAACTCACTCAGCCGAACAATGCAACCTCCATTGCCAGGCATCGAACAGATTAAACGGTTTTCGATCCCCCAAAATACCAGTATGATTGTGGAAACGGGTAAATGGGAGGGGGGAACCTACCATGAGGGAGTCCTACTAGTCTTAATTTAACCAAAACAAAATACCGCATACTTCGTCACCGTCTCATTGTCGGCAGTCGGCAGCAGGCAGTCGGAGGCAGATGATTACGGGAATGACGTGCCGTGGCCTCCTGCCGGATTTCTAATTAATTTGCGCTGACATTGGTGGCAGTGGCAGTGGGGAACAGGGTACAGGGGACAGGGGAGGGGTCACTGCTTCTACTACACTCTGCCGCCGGAGATAGTCGCCGACTGCTGACATGCAACAGATTTATAACGTTATTTGTTTGCTGTCTGCCGCCGTTCCAGCCTGCTGTGGCAGCCTGTTGTGGCAGTTGCAGGCCCGTCGCTGCAACTGTCGCCAGGGGGCGGCGGCGTCGGCGCTGGGGGGAGGAGGCTCACATTTGATTGCCTGTTCGCTGGCTGTCGAGAGGATACAAAGGCGCCGCATGACGACAACGAAGCGAAAACGAAATGCTAATGGGAAGGGGAGGGGGAATGAAAATGAAAATGAAAACTGTGTCGCCCATCACTCAACCCAATCCCAGCTCGACGCAACTCGACTCGGCTGGAGTCAAGTCAAGTGGCTGAGGACCGCCACACAGATGACAGAAGCATCCAATCCGAGGAGAGGGGCCCAAGCCCTGAGGACCTCCTCGACTCTACAGAAGAGTTCTTCGCAATGGCAACTACTTCTAGGTTTTCCCTAGGTTTTTGTGGATTTCGCTTCAAGAGGAGCATTAACTGTCTCATATCCTGGACAGAGCTACAGAAAACTCCAGGAACTACAGACGGTACGCCCCACAAAGATGATTGAAGGAATGAAATGAAGTTCGAATGCCACTTCAGCTTTTTTCCGGGAAGGATCTATCCTTTCCATACCGATAACTCGAAGAGCCATCTTTGCCCTGGAGATCCTGCCTCACTTTCTGGCAGAGATTTCGTTCAACTTTCTTTCTGGTGGCATCTGGAAATTATGAGTTTATTAACATGGCCATTGACTAATTGGACTAACTTGGCCTACACATTGCCAGCAGCTGCGGATTATGGCCGAGAGCCAAGTGGCAAAGTGTTGCAATTAATTGTAATTTGGCCAGCCATTTGGTTTTGGGCATGTCTCTAGGGGACCATCAAATCAATGGGTATCATTAGGACCCACCCCACCTTAGATAGCTGCAAGAAAGAGACGGGAAAGCGAAGAGTGGAGAGTGAAGACTGAAGAGTGCACACAACTTAGAGAAAGAAGAGAGAGAGGGACAAGGTACATCAAATACTTAGTACAGGAGAGCTGTACCTACTATGTAATATACCTTGCACGGAGAGGCATTACTTCAATTCGTAATCAGAAATGCTTTGTTCATTCTCTCCCTCCACTCCCCTACACACACACACACACTGTGTCCGTGTCCCTCGTCCCCGACCCCGTCCCCAACCCCTTCACCGTCCCCGTCTGCCCACCGAAAGTCGCGTATTTGCATATTTTTAATAAACTGCTCGCAAAATCAACTGAAGCGAGAGAGCATGTGTGAGCGCATGAACTTGACATCAAAATGAACAAGAGCAGCAAGAACAACAACAACAACAACAACAGGGGAAGAGGAGAAGAGGAGGGAGCGGGCATTAAGAGAAAGGTTAAATCATATTTGACAAACAACAAGGAAGAGAGAGGCAAACAGAAGGAAACAGGCGGTACGGGAAAATCACATAGAAGCATTCGTGAAGACGGGAAGGGGGAGGCAAACAACAGAAGGAAGCACGCATGTGTTCATCCGTCAGGCGATGCCTTGGAAAGGGATGGGTATGGGGTCGGGGACGGTCGGGGGACGGTGACGGGAACGGGACTGTGGGGCCGGCAGACAAGGTGTCTGCGTCGACGTCTGTAAGAGCGAAGCCCCCCTCCCCCTCACACCAAACATTCCGTCTGCCGTTTTGCCATATGACACATAAATATGCTCCTCACCGCCCCCCACCCTCCCCCACCCTTCTGCCATAAAAGAATGTACAAATAAAACAATACTCCTACAAAATCATAAGAGAACCAGAAGCAACAGCAGCAGCAGACCTCAACAACTGGAGTTGATGGCTAAGTGAAATCATTCACACACAGTGTGGTTTCAATCAAAAAATCAAGAAAAAATACATACGAGTAATAGAAAGCAAGTACATATGTATTTACAGTGTACATATGTACATATATTCTCTGTGTCCAAGCTGCATTTGTAATGCACCTGCTTCGAGTCATTCACACTCTGCTTCTGGCTCTCTGGCTGCTGTAAGTGCAGTAGTGGGGAGAGAGAGCTTGGACATACAAGCTCAAGCATGCAGACACATGCTCTCTTTCGCTCTCCCGATCGGCAGCCGAAGCTAGATCGCTGCAGCTAGCCTAAGTAATCACAAAAGCGTTGCTCGAAGGTGAACTACCGTCTTGTGTATGAGAGTGTGTATGCACGCACTCTAACAAGTGTGAATGATTTGTCTCAAAAGCAAGCCTGGGCATGGGCATGGGCGAGGGGGACACAATGGGGATAAGGCCAGACAAATCAAAGCTCAAGACAAGAGAGAGCGAGCAGCACATTCTCACTCTCTCTCTTAAAATGTTGAACCCGTCAGAGCGTTGATGATAACATTGAGGACTGAACTTACGAAGTTTGTACCCTGCCCTCACCTCCCCACCCTGCAGCTCATCCACGCACCAAACAATGACAGACAATGCGGCGGATACCCTCTCCTAAGAAAGGGTATTATGATTTGTGCCAAGGCAGGGCTATCATACACCGGCAATGGATCTGCAAGGGTACATTCACATTCGGTTTCATTTTCTAGTATTTTCCGTAGCCTCCCTAGGATGACTGCCTTATTTTATTTTATTTTTTTTTTTTCCTGTCAGCGACAAATCGACATTTGCTACGTTAAATGCTGATCAAATACACTTCCGCTCGTTTATCTGTGTAAATATTTGAGCAGGCTTGTGGCAGGGGGTGGGGTGGTGCGGGGTGAAGTTGGTAACAAGTTTAGAGCCAGGACACCGAGCACAGAGCACCGAGCACCGAGCACAATGGCAATGGCAGGCAATGAGACAGAATGGAAAAGAAATGACGCAAGAAAAGTTGAAAAACTTGACTCAATGAACCCCAACCACCCAACCACCCCCAGCTCTCTGCCACCTTTTTATCACACACAATTGAATTGTTAAAGAGGGCTGAAAGCTAAAGGAAATCTGTTGACAGGCGGCAGAGAGTACCACCGTACGCCGCACTCCGTACCGAAATAGCAGAACCCAAGGACCGCCCGTCCGAGTGTTCGAGTGTCAAAGTGTCCCAATGTCGATGATATTTTGGGGCCTTCGAGCAAAGGGGCTTCGAAAGGGCAACTCTGAAATTGAAATTGACAGACGAGATGTCTGGTCGTGGACTTACCTCCGCCGGGAATGTGTACCCCTCCACGCTGTGCTCCGATCCGAACTGATCGTTCAGGCCGTAGTGCATGTGGATCTCATGGAAGCGGTAGCGGTAGGACAGCGGCCCCCCCGATATGTTCACGGGTGTCTGCATGCCATCGTAGTTGGCCACCGTATCGTTGCCGGCCGTAAAGATGACGCTGTGTCCGGTATTGGTGATTAGTCCGGATATCTAAAGAAAGCGAGAATAGTGGAAAATGGATTGATCTCTTCCGTAAGGCCTGCATCCTTATGAAACACTCACCCTATGTTTGTCGATATGCATGGGCCTCAAGTTCGGATCAAAGAGCAGGCGCTGCGGCTCCAGATTAACCGGGGACTGGCGTCTGCCCTTGTTGCAGAGCGACCACTCCGGATTGATGAGACCCCAGAAGGCAGGACCTGCAAATGGCGAAAGAAAGAGGCAAGGAGGCAAGCCCGTCATCTTCTGCATTTTTTCTACGAAAATTGTCAATTCGAGGCGCCGAAGAGATAGATTTATGAACCCACTTTGCCTCCAGACAGTTTCCAAAAAGTTTTCCCTTGCCTACCACAATCAGGGCAGGGCGGGGCAGAGCAGAGGGCCATGGGGCAGCAAAAACTTGCCACAAATTGTATAATGGCCAAACGGAAAGAGAGGGAGAGCGAGAGCAAGAGTGGGACAAGGACCAGGACCAGGACCTGACCTCCATTACAATATTTGTCTGCATCTGCATAGGTGTTGGCCTGCGTCGGTTGCGCCTTTTTGGTTTGGTTTCCGTCTCTCTGTTTGATTCTGGCCACAAAACCATGTCCATGTCCATGTCTGTGTCTGTGTCCGTGTTCGTGTCCATGTCCTTGCGCTCCTTTTTGCCCCCCTTCGAGTCAGAGAGAGGACTGCTTTAATTTCGTGCGGTTTGCTTAGTTTCCCCCCTCTCTCCGTGCCTCGTCTCTGGCCTGACCATGGGGCAAACAGTAAAATTGCAGGTTTATCTTCGGTTCTGTCTGTCGTTGGCTTTGGCTTTGGCTCTGGTTTTGGCCAACTTTATCCTGGCTGGAAGCTCAATTTATGGCAATATGAAATCAAGTCGAGTTGGTCTAAACAATTGTCGCTGGTCACACAGGGGCCACACAGGGTAGGAGGGTAGCAGGAGGAGGGAAAACACTGTGAAAGCTCTTTTATTGCGTGTTTCATTCGTATTTTCACAGTTCCATCATTCATGGAGATCATACTGGTATGATGAATGGTGCCAATATTCCTCCACCATTCCATTCCAGTCCATTCCAATTTTATTACCATGTCGTCCCACTTACAATCCATTATTCGGCTTTCCTTCATAGCCAATAAGAGTCCATGGGAGTCCGTTGCAGTGCAAGTCTTCAAATCCATCCTATTTAGAGATTTTACCTAGGTATATACATATAATACCTATGCACACATACTCTATATGTATGTGTGTGTACGTTTTTCTTTTAAAATAAACCGATTATGCTACTCTCCTCAGCGGCTTAGACTGTTTCATTCCGGTAAAAACCTTTCATCGCCTCCTCATCAACTCCATCTACTTGTAATCCCATTTATGGCACACACATTCCCACAGAGCCAATGCCATAGCCATAGCCACAGCCACTTGCACGCTGCTCCTCTCCTGTCCATAGCTGCAGCGATGCAGCCGGAGCCCGAGCCGGAGCCGCCTCATCCATCCATAAAAATGACTCGCCTGAGGGCGCATTGCGTATACGACACGTAGCGCTGCACGGGTAATGCCAGGGAGTGCCAAGAGCAGGACAGGACGGGACAGGAGTGTGCCTGAGAATCAACACGTTCGCGTCAGCCGCCAGCCGCCAGCCGCCAAACGCCGTATCGAGTGAGAGAGAGAGAGAGAAAGAGAGAGAGAGGCCGCAATCAAAAGCTTCAATCATAGATATGCCACGTACACGCGTTTAAGCGATTGTTGACCTCAACGATGCCATCGCATTAGCCACCCGAAAAGAAAAGAAAACGCGGTGCGGTGCGGGGCGGGGCGGGGCGGAAAAACCCAATGAAAAGTGTACGGCAAAAATAACACTAAACCCATGGGAGAACAAGAGAAAAAGAGTTAGCTCCCAGATGCTGTCTAGAGATGATGGCGTGACTCTTGGCTTCGCTTTACCATTGAACCGAAAAACAAAAGTACATACAAGAGTAACTGCTATAAGGATGGTATCCTCCAGGATGTCTAGCAAGCATTGCCCTCTTTCCCACATGACCTACAGTTCTTGTTTCACTCTCTTCTGAAATCGGAAACGTTTCGGACTATTTCTCGTGTCACGACACCATCACCGCGATGCACCGCGTTGCAGCACGCGATGGCGAAGTTGCATGAAGAGCAGCAGATAGTGCTGGAGGATATTGCAGTCTCGAGTCTATTAAATTGCGGTCTGGCGTCGGGTTTCGTTGGCTGAGTAGGGGCAGGGGCTGGGGCAGTGGGAGGGGCGGGGCGGGGCGTGGAGCCTTGCTTCGAGTCAATGAGGCAATTGCCAAACGATTTTAGCAGCCATTAACAACATTAGTGGCTTGGCTGACTCGCTGGCTGGCTGGATGGCTGGCTGGCTGGCTCCCTCCCTGGCTGCCTCACTGGCTGGTTCACTGGTGTTCCTGGGCTACTGGTGGTTTTCCGTTCTCCCCTTCGTGTGTCGGTTAGAAGGAGTTGCAGGACCTGGAGCCTTGAGGTATGCAGTACGCTTCGTTTGATTTCGTTTGGGTTTCCTTTATTTGACTCGTTGCGAGTGCAAATCACGTTAAACAAGTGGCACGTTGCACGTTGCAGGCTGGGTGTTCTCTCACTCCTCCAGGGCTCCAGCGCTCCAGCGCTCCGGTGTCCCGTGTCCTGGTTCCTGTTCCTGCTGCTGTTCCTGCCATGTATGCAATGCTTATGCAAATTTATTTATGCCAAAGAGACACAAAGTTCGCCTGGATTTCGGTTGCAATTTGTTGACAACACGTGTTACTATGTCCCTAACTATATTCTGCCCCCCCTCCCCCATCACACTCCCTTCAGCTCCCCTTGCGTGACCGTGTTGCCACATTTCCCTTCGATACTGGAGGGAAGGACTTTATGCAGGAGATCATCTGGCATTCGTTTCGGCTCTCTTTCCCACTCACACTTCTCTCTGTTTGATTTTTTGCCGATGCCCATTTTTCCAACTCCCCTCTATTGTCTCGCTCTCGCTCTCCCCCTCTCTGTCTGTCTGCATTTTCCCCCGGAAATTCGCCACGACCCTGGGGGGTGGGGTGGTGGTGTTTTCCGAAATCCAATTCAAAATTCAAAGCACTTGAACTTATTTATGCATTTGTCTTGTGCAAATGGCGTCGCTCTCTAATAAGATTAAGAAGGATGCTTTTACACAGAGAGAAAGAGAGCGGGAGAGAGAGAGAGAGAGAGCGAGAGAGAGTGCTGGGCAGAGTGAAAGAGAAGCATGCTTATCGGCTGCTGTCTGCCGTCCTGTCTGGACATAATCTCAACGGACCTTTCGCTTCGCTTTCCCCCGCCTCCCCCGCCGTGTGACACATGGCGAAATGTGCGCCGCCTCCGTTTGGTCGCAGTCTCTGTCTCAGTCTCAGTTGGGAGTCCCCGTTGGTGTCCTGCAGTCCTAAGGTCCTTGCTTATCACGTTCCAGGGGATATGCCCCAGACAATGGCGAAAAAAAAGGAAAGTTGCTCCAGCTACTGCCACTCCGGTGACTGCTGGCCTGGCCTTCTCCCCTGGCTCCTCGCTGCCCTCTCCCCTTGGCCCTACTCTACTTTGTCTGCCTTTCCATTTGACAGCTGCAAATCGGCTTCGTCTCTTGATGGTGCCTTCCCTGTGGGAGCAACACACCCCCGCCCCTCACCGCCACCATCGACATGCAGTTCACGCGTGCAGCTTCAGTCGCTGGGAAAATCGTTTTACACCGCTTGCCACCCATGGCTTTAGACTCTCTTCCTCTCTTAAAGAATTGTATGTACGACTAGCATTGCCCCCCCCAGTCCCTCTCTTTCTCCCTCTCACGTGAATAAGTGCAGTATTACCCCTCTCGCACACCCGCACACAGGTGCAGTACTGCCCCCTCACTCTCGTCTCGGGGTGCTCCCTTTTCTCTTTACTTTGTTGCTTAAGCGGCGCGTGCTACTCGTTGGCAGAAAATTGTACTTTCCGCTTCCGTCCATCCGTCCTTCCGTCCGTCGCGGTTATTGTTGTCCGCCGACAGCTCTCAGTGCTCGCTCTTGCCCTCACTCTCTGAGCTTTGATTAAAATTTACTTTGTTGTTGGTATTTATGAAACTTAAACCCCTTAACGGGGGATGGGGAAGGGGAAAGGGATGGGTGAGTGACTATGTTTCAGCTTACCTGAGATTCCATCGTATGTCCACCAATCCTCCCAGCTGACGGCGAGCAGCACTGCAAGGGGAGAAGGAGAGAACGTTAGCTGATTCAGAGTTGATTCAAAATGAGGCAACAATGAGCCTCAGATTTGGTGGCACAACAGAAAGAGGGGCAAACACGCGGATCAACAGAAGGTACACACGGGTGAGAGGATCTGAGACACCAAAACTCCTTCAGTCATCTGTCATCCTTTGATGCATTCGATTTTGGCAACCATCTGCTTTGGTCAGTGCTCCCAGTCATATGGTTCCCCCATCAATCGTCTACGAACATTCCAATCGATATCCGATTCATTATCCATCGCTCTGCCATCGGCTGTTCTTTACTTTCTGAATATATGTGGATCTCCTGAGGATCCTATCTTCAAAAGCAATCACTTTTCCCGAATCACTGCTGCCACACACACCCCCACCCCTCAAACCATCGACTGGCAAACTTCAGTTCCATCCATCTCATGTCAGGGCTGTCCGAGCCCTACTTTTCCTACTTTCCCTCCCACCACTACCACTTTTTTTTGAGGGGAAGAGGAGGGGAGGGGTGCTGGTGCTCCTTCGTGTTGTGCTTTTCGTCCTGCACCCTGTGGAAATGATTTTTGCTTACTTGCCTTTTAATTTTTTCGTGCTCGTTCTTGTTTCTCGTTTCGTTTCGTTTCGGTTTTTGCCATTGCCTTTTGCTTTGCCTTTGCCTTTGTTTTGTGGCTGCCTTTTGCCTTCTTTCCCATTCCCATTCCCCGCTCCGTCCTGTAAATTCACTTCCGTCACTTGTTAACTTTAACATTCATCGACACTTTTTGCCTTTTGGCCTCCTACCCCTCCACCCACCCACTTCTCTCTGTTCTCCCTCTCTCTCTCGCTCTGTATTTTTTGCTCGCCTCGCCTCGAAGCTGAAGCACTTTGTTATTTTGACAGTCGACAAAAAAGCGGGCCAATGCCTTTGGCCAAAACACCCCTTGCCAACCCTTGCCACCCCTTGCCATCCCTTGCCATAGCTGCTTCTCACCAGACCTTCAGCAACCTGCACTTTTTACTTTCCTTCCGCGACTCGAATCAAAGTCAAGAAATGTTGAGTCATTAAAACGCGTTGCCCATTCCTGGGATCCCATCCACCCCTACCCAACCCCATCCATTCCCCCACAAAGTGCAGTGGGAAATGCACTGCAGTTTCCGGACGGCAAGGGTGTAGATGAGGAACTTTTCCGTGGGCGGGTGCGGGTGCGGTGCGGTGCGCTCCAGGGAACACCTTGAGAACTCGAGTTCCACCACTCGAGATATCTTTGTGGAAATCTTTGTGGACGCCAAGTTTTCAGCTGGCAAACAGGCGGGCACCCAGGCAGTTGGGCAGTTGGGCAGGTGGGCTGGTGGGCGGGGGGTGTACCATCATGAAAGGGCAATAATTTCTTATGAAGAGTTGTATTCCCTCTGTTGATCGACTGATGATAATTGATAGATAAATAAACAACGAAATTAAAGACTGGAGCTGCCTGCAGTCTAACTCCGAAATCAATCAATGCGCTTTAAGTAGAGAGCGATCTCGAAGGACGAACCGAACTACCCTTACTTTTGCCAGTCTCCCTTTTATATATTTTGAAAAAAAAAGAGCTACGGAAAATAGTCGAGCACAAAAAACCTTGAAAATTCGCAATGGAAGTGAGAGGGCAGAAAAATTGTAAAAAGTGGGTAAAAGTGTGTAAAAAGGGGGGTGGAAAAAGGGGGAAAAGGGGTGAAAAAGTAAAGAGCAACGCAACATCAACGAGTGTAATAACAATAATAATAATAATAATGCAATGTCATGGGCAATGATTGAAATTAATGGATTTCTAAATGCTCAGCGTCATTGCAGTGCCCTGCCACTGCCCCTTGCCCCTTTCGGCTGCCCCTGCCACCCACCGAAAGGATGGCGACCTCGCTCTGGCTGTCGACAAATTGTTGCTGTGGCAGAATGTTGCGCCCTGCGATTTGCATGGCCTCGACTGTGTGCCTCTTGTGCGGCAGGCACACTTGAAGCTTAATACCATTTTAATGTTTTTCTCCAGCCCCGACACCCGCTCCCCGCCCCTCCACGAATAGCCCTCCACAAACTGAAGCTGAAGCTGAATCGGAATCTGAAAGTGGGACAAATACTTGAGCGGAAACCACAGCAGCAGCAGCAGCAGCAGCAACCCTGATCCTGATCCTGTTCCACATCCTGGCTTAACTATTGCCCTCATCCTGTTATCCTTGCCACTGACTCACCCATCAGTGTTCTGCTTTTTATTTTCATTTTCACTTCAACTTTTTTCTAATTCAAGCGAAAATTAATGACCTCCTGAGGGCTAAACTTTTGGTTTTGGTTCAAGGACTTAACTGGGAACCAGTGGAATGCTCGGGAATTCCTTGGTTCCAGTTCATTCATTTTCGGAGGCTAGATCCCGAATGGCAACTGATTTCGAACGATCTATGCTTAGTAGAAGAATATTTATATATTTTATTCCTTTATTCCTTGCCTTTTCTCTCTTGGGGGTTACTCCTTGCTGTTAGTCCTTGCATCTTGCTGCCACTTTCAATCGCAATCACAAAAGGCAACGCAAATGCTGAACAAATTTGTATGGGTGCCTCCAAGCCGCGATGGGGAGGTCCTGGCCGCCGGCAGTGTCATGGCAGCGCCCTTTCCGCATCCGCTCCACCCTCTTTTCGTCCACTTTCGCTCCCACTTTTCGCTCCCACTTTTCGCTCTCCCTCTGCCTCGCTCTCTGCTTGGCTTCGGTTTGTGGTTGTCGCTTTTGTGGCTGCCTCTTTCTTTCGTTCGTTCGCCTTCCCATCAAACCTCTCGATGTCCTTTGCTGTCGCGCCTTTAGTATTAATTACAAATGAAATTTCCTTATCATTTGACAACTCTCTGTCTGCAGGGCCGTCTGGGTCAGTGCCTTTCCACTTTCTCTCTCTTTCTCCTTCTAGGGTTCTCCTCTTCTTTTTCTTGGGTCCGCCTTGGCCTCTCTCTTGGGGCCCTCTCCTGGGGTCCCGTCCTGCTCTTGTTTAGGGCCAATAAGCGAAAATAGTTGCTGCTAATTGTTGTTTTGTCGTTTATGGTTATGGGCAATGCGTGCTAATTGTCTGCCTCCCTTTGGGCCCCCCTTCTCTTCTGCTCTCCTCTTTGCTCTGCTGCTTCTTATTATTTTTTTCTTTCATCTGGTTCTTAGTTTCATGCTTTTCAATTTCAATTTCGATGTCGGAGTTTTATTTCGTGTTCGTTTCGCTCAGGAAATTAACGGTGACACTTTAGTTGCGCTCAATTTTGTCTGCCTTTTGCCGCCTCCTTCCCATTCCACTATCTCTCCCTCTCCTTTGCCATTGTTTTCTCCTTTTGCCCCTCGTCCTCTACCTCTCTCTCTCTGCTATTTGTTTGCTGTCGTCGGCGTCTCCTGTCCATTTAAAAACGCCCCATAAACATGGCCGACTCCTGGCGCGCCCAAAACAAAAAACCCTGGCCTGAACCTTCATTCGACGAACCGACTATTGGATGCCCTGCTAGGGGAGATCTCTCCACTCGCAAAGTGTCAAGGAGAGAGCGCACCATTGAGAGGACAAAGCAAGAGGGCGAGGGCGAAAGCAGATCGGATCGGCGCATGATACATTTGTATAAAGGTGGTCCCTTCACTCCACTCGCTCTCTTTTCGAGTCTTATTTTGTAACAGTAACCGCAATGATAACTTTGAGAGCATGAATGAGTCCCGAAAGAGAGTTAGCGGAACACCTTTATTTAATTTCATCATGGATCGGTGGGAGAGGCACCGAGAGAGAGCTTCAAACCAGCTCTCGACGAAAAGCTGTGTGATGCGATACGCTTAAGTTTAGCTTCTCTTTTTGGGCTTTTTTTGCAAGGCAATGTGTGTGTAGGTATGCGAGTACTTTGGTATCGTTCTCCATCCATGATTCGATATACTTTTGTTCTTTACGATTGCCGGGTACTACGGCAAGAGGGACAGTGTCATAGTGGGCATTAGGAGGGGGTTTTGGGGTGGCGAAAAAAGGATTGACGTGCGCATTTTAGTCACGCTGTCGCGGCTTTTTGCCTTTTTGCCATTTTAGCTGATTGTTTTTGTTGTTTCCCTCCGCTCCTTGCAGATAGTGGGTCCACGGAGCGGGACGGGACGGGACTGAAGGAGATACACACACGCCATGCCACGCCATGCCATGTGTTGTTGTTGTTGTTGGTTGGTTGGAAGGGATATCAGGATATGGGAGACACCATAAGAGAACATCAGCTCCTGCCTGCGGGTAACATAATATTTTGTTGATGTTTGCCCAACTTGATTATATCTATCACTATCATAATATACCCCGACCAAGACTACGACCACGACCACGTCCACGCCCAACGCCAGCCATATGCAAATTTCCCGCCATAGTGCCCTTGCATGTGGAAGCTCCTGAAAAGCCGGTCCCCAAGAGCGATATGTATGGTTCCAAAAGAACTGATGGATGAACATGGGATAATACCAGATAAAGACTAGGACTGCCACTCTATGGCAAGTGGTAGAGTGTGTTTTTGGGTGATATCGGGGAAAGATGTCCTGTACCTTCGTGAATCAATTCACTTTACAATTCATTTGTTCAGCCAACATTCAGATGAAGAGTTGTGGGGGGAGCGGCTTATAGGCGGACGGACAGATCGAAGTTTAATTTCAGGCTGCTCAGGCTCCCCCCCATGAAGACTTGGCTGATTCCTTACGTTCAAATCAGTGATTCCCCTGTCCATTGTCCCCTGTCCTATCCTTAGCCACTGCTAATTCATTGGACTATTCTTTGGGAAGGCGAACGGAGGGGAACGGGGTCCACTCCGCGAGGACTGGTGCGACTGGTAATATGCAAATAGCTCAAGGAGTGTTCGAGGCTTCCAGGATTCCGTGGCGTGGCGTGGGGCGTGGGTGGGTTCCGTTTTAAAAGCGCAAGCAAGTGAAAGCTTTCAATCAATGTCGTTCGCTCGTCAGCCCCCTCCCCCCACCACAGAAGGGGCTCCACGCTTCTGGATGTTTTTTTTTTGTTTTGTGGCCAGCTTTGGCTTTTAATTTCTATCGCTACGATTTCATTTTTTAGTTCTGTTCGGTTCGTAACGGTTCTTCTTGGCCAGGTCTGGTTTGAAGCAACCATTTCCATTTCCCGTATTTGTGCCCCCGTATTTCCCCACCCCCAACCCCTACAGCTACCCCTACCCGTACCCCGTGCCACTATGGCTTTGGGCCACACCTCGTTCTTTGATTTTTATTAAGTTTTGTCGACTCGGTTTTTGCTTTCGTGTGTCCGCCGCCACAACGCGTCTGCCAACGCCACCGGCAACGCCACCGGCACCGCCACCGCCGCGACCCTGTCCGGCCACGCCTTTGTCCCCCCTCCCGCCATGGCACGCCCTTTGCCCACCGTTTGGCTAATGGTAAATGCCATTTCAATTACGTACACAGTACTAAAATTTTATGCCTCTGCCCCCCCCCCCCCGACCGCCTCAACTGGTTTCGTCCTCTCTGTTTTTGCTTTGTCGATTTCCATTTGCGCTTTAAGTGCATTTGCACAATGGAAGACTGGAAGGACGAGATGACAGGAACGTTGCTGGCAGCGAGTGGGCGTGGCGATCATGGGGGCTAGGGGCTCCAGGGTGCGGCCATAATCAAACATCATTCCGATAGGTTTGCTCCATCCATCCATCCATCCATCCATCCATATGTAAAATGGGACTGTTCTACATGAAACGTACCGGAAGTGCGAGCAGAGGAGGGGTCACTCCTATGATATGCCACTGATTGTGCTACATACATGCACACACACATACATAAGTATATGGTAATCAATTTCCTTCCTTAAAAAGTTCCTTTAGACTGCAACTTCCACGCCTTAGCAATTGTGTATCATTGGAATTGCCTTAACTGATCCATATAGCATTTTCTTAATATTTATGCAGATCATTAGCCGAAATCTTCTCTAGTTTAGGTACATACATCTGTGTGTATATACGGTTAAGCGAGAGGTAAGAGGTCAAGGAAGACAACAACACACAAAACACACTCTCCTTCTCCCTGCCCTTCCATTCTTTGGTCATTTATTTAGCGACCGTGACGAAATCCATGAAAAAAGCTCTGCTCTGGCTCCGTCTCTGCCTCTGCCAAAAAAAAACATAACGGAAACAGAAAAAGAGAAACAGAATCTTGTTGTTGCGTTGCTGTTGCTTTGGCTCTGCTTTTGTCACTAATCAAACTGCCCATAGACGCGTCAGAAAGTCAGGGCGAGAGAGCGTTGACAATGCCATTGAAGGAGAAGGATGAGACAGACAGAGACAGAGGCGGAGGCGGAGAGAGATAGAGAGAGAGAGAGCAGAAAGCTGAGCTTGCAGTGCACTCACGCTGACATATGCAGCTGTAACTGTAATTCTTTGATTCCTGAGTGGAACTGCGACTGGGTGTATGAGAGTTAGAGTGGGATAGAGGGGGAGAGCAAAGTGGAGTGGGAACCGCAGTCACTTTGGATTTGCATTTTTCGTGAGGTAAGCAGCTTTTGGATAGAAGAGCATGAGAGAGCATGAGCAGGGGCTAAGAATAAGAGCTGAGAGCTATTGTGCGTAAAAAGGGTGAGACGTGCCTGGGATATGTGGAACTCTTTCCTCCATGTGGGAGCAAAAGCACTCCTTGCCGTGGGAAGATCATTCTTCGACACAATTCTTTCTCTTCCGATCTCATTTCTCTGCCACTTTCTCCATGTCCAACTTTCTTTCTCGTTGGAAACCCACATAAAGCCAATGAAAAAACTAATTTCAAACAAAGGACAGAACAGAGAGAGAGAGAAAAAGGACCTTACACTTAAATATTAGCAAAAGTTTTTATGTCGCCCGCTGCGAAAAGAGCAAGAGAGAACCGAGAAAGAGACAGAGAGAGAGAGAGAAGAAAAGAAATAAGAATGTCAGGTTTAAGCGTAAATTCTCCACTGACACTGATTTGTTGCCTTTGCTGGTGGAGAGAGAGAGAGAGAGCGAGAAAGAGACGGAGAGAAATCAGTGGAGCGGTGTCTGCGGGGCGCACACAGGTGTAAGAGAGCCCACGAGGAGTGAGAGGGCTAACAACTGAGTGACAGTGCTTGTTTGCTTCCGAGAGCACAACTCCACCTACTCCCCCCCCCCCCCCACCCCACACGCCAATTCCCCCTGCTTTGCACTTAAACTTTGGCAAGTTGTTGCTGCTGTTGCACTCATTATTGTCAAGTTGCCTCTTACACCATTCTACTCATTTGGATTCCAGCACATACATACATACATACATACATATGCACTTCACAAGATACATTCAACGATAAGGTAAGGTCTGTCACCATATGCACCACACACCCGCACTCTTGGACTGCCTTACCTTTCACTGCATGTACCTTGGGCCCTGAGTTTGTCGTTTGAGAAATGCAGGAAGGAAGACATTTTGCACTGGTGGCATCCACACAAGTACAGCAGAGACCACATCCACATCCAATGCTGCAGGTGTGCCTTCCCTTCTCCTCCCCTCCCCTCCCTTCCCTCGCCTTGCCACAAAAAGCAGCAAGCACTCAAATTGTTGCTGCCAAATGCTGCCAGCCAGCAAAAGAGCAAACAGTGAAAAGTTAAGCGAGCCCATTTTTGGTGTCACTTCCATGGACTCTTCCTACCCTATACCCTACACCCATCCCCATGCCCATGCCCATCCCCCACTCTTACCCCTCCCTCATCAAGCCACCCGCCTGAAGAGTTTTAATGATGTTGCACGACTGTCTTCAGAGCGCTGAGTGACCGGATGACCGCAGAGTCGGCAGCAGGACCAAGAGCAGGAGAAAGCAGCAGTAGGAGGGAGAGAGAGAGAGAGAAAGAGTCGGAATTGTTGCTGCACTTTGGCTTGTCGAAGGATTGGAAGGACAGGAGGAAGGACATCCCAGAGTATCCAAGTGACGGCGCCGTTAATTAGTCTAAGTGGAAATGGGAGCACAAGCAACTTCGAGTACACGCTGCCCCTCTGCCCCTCTGCTCCGTGCCCCCGTCCATTGTGTTGCCACCAATTGCTTCTTTCACTTGGCCATCTGTAATCTGGCCTGGCCTGCTCTTTCTTTTCGGTGAATCCTTCTACTGCTTCTGCTACTGTCCTCGTCCTCGTCCTTATCCTGCGCCCAACTGCTGTTCACTTTTCGTTGCCTCCATTTCGAATGGGCATCCAGCGTGTTGCGGCTTGGCATTTTCCCTCCAGACGGGGCTATCGTCTGAGTATGCTCCTATGAATCCTGTAATATCCTTGAATTGAATTGATCTTCCATGTTTCCCGGACTTTTCAGGCTGTTCTCCTAACTTCATTTTTGTTCCCCTTTTTAACCCCAGATTATACGAGTACATCCCTTTTCTAGGGTATCCCTAATTCTATTTTATTTGGTTCACATTTTTTTCATTGCTTTCTGTTTTCGAGTTAGCCCTGGACCCTGCCCCGAAGGACTTGGACGCGGAGGAGCCAGCCAGCCAGCCAGGCGAGCGGGCTCGAGAGAATCTCAAGTGAGTCTCGACCGCTGAGTGGGCGGGCAAAGGGGAGCCGAAGAGGATGCCAGATAAGGTTGGTTCAAGTTGGATGCATTCATTTGTATTCACTAGATTCGCCTTGAAAGTGAGTGACCGTAACGGTGGTAACGGGGAAAGCCCCTGCCCCAAAGCCTGGGGACAAAGCCATCGACAAGATCGGCAGATGTCCATTCAAGGATCTCCCAGCTGGACAATCAATATTCATCAACTACGATATGATTTATCATCGTTTTCCACTTTTCTGCCCACCTTTTCCACTGTGCGCACAGATCTGGCCACGATGCATGCCAGATTGGGGATTTTCCCTTTCACTTGGCGACATTCTGTGGCACAACATTCGATTGGCAGCAACACTCATTATACATTGGTCTGCGGGGGTCGGGACCTTGAATATTGGTCGCCGGGGTGACCCGGACCAAAAATGTTGGCCAAAAACATTTGCCATTCTTTGCGGATCATCATTACGATGGCTGAATGGCTGAATGGCTGGGAGGGACGTGAGGGGGGGTGGTTGGGTGCTGCAAAAGTTTGCTGCATCGAACACACATTCTTCATTAGCCGCGTGGCACATTTTTCTTTCTTTGCGGCTCCTGCGGTGGGCCGGACGGGCGCTGGAAAGTATGCTACACTTGTTGTTCCTCCTTGTTGTCCCTGGCCTCCATATGCTCAAGCCTTTCCATATGCGCCGCCAGTGTGTGTACGCCTGTGTGTGTGAGTGTGTGTGTGTCTGTGAGCCATGATAAATGAGCCATTGGCATTTATTTTCGTTTCAGTTTCATTCCAGTTTCGTTTCGTTTCGTTCAAAGAAATCGATGTCTGCTTATTTTTCAGACCCGACTACTGAAAATCACATTACACCCTGCCACACCACCCCCACAACGCCACACCACCCACACCACAGCCAACACATTAGGGGACGGGGGCTAGTTCATCTAAGCGCACACAGGTGGCGCTAATGTGGCTGAAGGACCTTGAATGCTCTTGATTTGTTACTGAGCCAAGGAAATTATGCCAATTTTTTGCCATTTCGTTGGGTCCAACGCCCTGCCCCCTGTCCCTCCTGACGCTTCATATATTTGGGTGTTGTGCCAAAGGATTGTGTGGCAGGAAGGATTGTGGCTTTAATTTAAAGCCCGAAGGCTGCGCAAATTCTCCGAAAAATCAGCGAAATGGAAGGCCAAGCGATGGTGGGCCTTAAAGTTTACAATCGAATAGTGCAGAATGGGGTTGTGTCTGTTTCTGCTTCTTCTACGGAAGAACGACTGTCAGTTACGAGCGGGTGCAACATTTGGGCGAATCCGAGTCCTCGTTTTGTGGCTGGATGGCAGCCTGACTTTTAATCTGAATTTCTCGAAGGAGAGACACTTGGAAATCAAATCGCATTGCTATTACATTTGACCAGCGAAGCATATCTCGGCCAAAGGACGAGACTGCTGCGCCCCGAAGTGGCCAATGACGATGACGTCGGCACGTCCCGACAGGGCCAGTCGATGCTTCATTTTTACACATGCTTTGCATGCGAATCCTGCGAACAAACAGGACAACAACTTGGCAAAACTTTCGAACGAAAAACGGCCATCGTTTTGTGGTGCGAGGACGTGAATACCCTCTCCGATGGCAGATCCATCCTTGGGTCTCTTCGAAGCCACAAAATATTCCTTCTTCGAAATCGGAATACCCTGTGAAAGGGTATAACAACAACCACATCTCGGACTCGTTCGTGCCGGAAGTTAAGAAATTTTCTTCGAGCAAATTTTTGGCATTTTTACAAAACGTACTTTGGGCCAATTTTATTAGGCAAGAGAAGCCTCTGCTCTCTGCTCTCTCTCTCTCTGTTTTTCTGGCCTTTTTTTTGGGGCACACGCAAAGCGGCAACAACAAGGAATGAGGAGCAGGAGGGGGCATTGCAACGGCATCGTCAACGTGCAACGTCGAAAAGTTGTAATTTTAATTTAGCTTCTAACTGCCTCAAAAGACACACACACACACACACACACACACTCAGACTCAGACTCAGACAGAAACTGAGACTCGGAGAAGGGGTCCAAGGCGTTGAAAAGCCACAAAGTTGCACGTGCAACACAGGGGCTGCAAGGGGAGTGGCAGTGCCAGTGGCATGCCTGTGAAGGAGGCCTCTTCTTTGGCTTTGACTGCTGTGGGTCTCGTCACGCATGCCACTGCTACTGCCACTGCACCTGCACCTGCAACTCCTATCCCTGTTTGTGCTCTGTGTGTGTGTGTGTGTGTGTGCAGGTGTGGGTGTGGCACGGAAGCAAAGAGTAACAGGAGCAGAAGGAATGCAGGGGCATTAGGCAGACAAATTAAATAAACGAATTTCATTTGCATTTGGGCTTCTTCTTCTTCGTTTATGCCTGCCCCGGGGCCAAATTAATTTGAGCAAATCAAAAGGAAGCCGAGCCAAAGAATGGCCCAAGAAACATCCTTTGGATAAGCCTTTGACAACGCGTCAGCCTTGGCTGTGCCACAGATTAATGGGTATCTGGGTATCCCCTTAGTCCTTCGTGGGTTTCACATCTTTAAGGAGTCTCCCCACCTTGGCAGCAGGAAATATTTGTTGAAAACCCGAGTTTCTCCATCGCCATCGCCTGCCAATGTCCTGTCCCGGACTCAAAATCAAGGCGAGCATTGGCTGATCCCCTTTGAGTGATTTGCTTGTTCGCCCCACGGACATTTGACCCGGAGAAAGAGAAGGTGGCTGCCCGGAAAAATGTTGCTTCTCCTCCTGACAGGTGAGGAAAGTCGGGTGGGAAAACCAAAACCCAACACCAAAACCCAACAGCCAACTGCCAAACAACCAGCAATTAAGGCGAAAATCGGTTTTTGTTTCCACAAACACAAACACACAGACACACACACATACACACACACGTACACCCGCACACACGCACACACGCACACAGAGGGAATAATTTATGGGCAAGCATTGCAATGCGAGGCCTCATCCTCTGGTCAGTCCCTGGCTGAATACTTAATGGGCAATAGGCGGGACGGACTGCAGCAGAACGCTTGCCCCACTCAATAATTGAATCAGTTAATAATGCAGCATAATGTTGCATAAATTATGGCTATGCCAAATCGTAATTGCCCCAAAAGGCGGTGCTGAGTGCAGGATGCTGGATGCTGGATGCTTGGAATGCGTCTCCAAAGCCAATCAACAGAAGGATCTGCAGAGGAACGACTATGTCGTATAGCTACCATCTGGAGGAGCATTTACCTGCTAGAGCCAATCCACTGGGCAGGTGGCAAGTGGCAGGTGGCAGTGTCAAACTCATTCACTTTCTACCACTCACAAGCGGTATGTGAGTGCACTCAAAAGTGGAATGAGTGGCAGCTGAGAGAGCTGAGAGGAGAGGGCTTTGCCCATGGGCAAGGTCAAAGGGCGTGCACACATGTGTGCGTGTGTGTGCGAGTGTATTGTCAGGTTAATCACTCGTTTTGTTGGCAATTACTGTTATGACCCCCAAAGTGAACGTGAACGTGAACGACGACGCGGGGACAACAATAAACGGTCCGGTGAGCGGGCCAATGGGGTGGTCAATGGGGCAGGGGGAAAGTCAAAGCCACTTGACCTTTTGTTGCTGCCACCAGCGAATATCAATGAGTCCATTATGTATGAATGTCAATGATTATGGCCGCCTGACATGACACTGCCACTGCCACTGGGCCAGGCAGGCAGACAGGCAGCAAAGATCTCTTGCCGAGACAGCGACTAAGAGGGTGGAAAAGAGACGGCAATGGCAATGGCATGAAGCCTCCCCCTACACTCTCCCCCACACACACCCACGAAATGACAGTTGACAGCGTTTGGCATTTTGGCACCCTGACGACGCGCAGGATGAGGACGAGGACGAGGACTACGACTACGACGCCTGATGACAATAACAGCATCAATTTGCCGTCACCTGGGCGGCCCATTTCCCACTGGCTTTGGCTTTTGCCGGGGAAAGTGCCCAACTTGAGGAGGGTCCTGGCCACATCATAAAATTTTAGCAGCACGGCACGCACTGACGACGTATCAATGTCTGGCATTCCAGGATTCGCTTTTCCACGCACAGTGGGTGCGATTCGACGGCACTCGGCATTCGGGGCAGCAGTTTCACCCAAAAGGATCGTCCATTGCTGCCACTGTTCCGCGACCGAGAGGGGGAGGGAGCGGCAGAGGGGAGGCAGAGTGACACTTGAGTCTTGTGACTGCCTCCGTGTTGTGCGGCACTCGCATTTTGTTATGATTATTGTTATGATTGTTGTCGTTCTGGATCCTGAAGTGGTGCTTGGGTGCTTGGGTGCTGGGGTGCTGTTGGTGCCATGAGTTGAAAAATGTGTAGGCCACTTTTACGGGGCACACACACAAACACACACACACGCATACACGCATACAACAGGTGTCTTTTTTGGGCGAAATGTTATCAATGCCAAATTAAGCGTAAAATGCTGTCGCCCTTTTAAAGGCAAATTAGCCCCAGAGCCTCCAGCTCCCCAGCCTCCTCCCCAGAGGGACCTCCACCCTGCCAAATGAGCCGTAAATAATGCACATGTGTATGTGTGTGTGTGTGTGTGTGTCTAAGGGAAAATTATTATGTCTGGCCGGGATCATTTATTAGTAAAAAGTTTTTTGTTGCTTGAATCGATGGGGCGCAAAAGAATTATGCAGAGTCCCACCCGGCAGCTAGCAGCATTATAGCCCCCATTGTTCCAGCCATTGGGAACAATTAAGTCAGCTTAGAGAGAGAGGAAGGAGAGAGGAAGGAGAGAGGGAACTGCCACAAGAGCCAACTGCCAATTGCAGCTGCCATTCAATAAAATTTAAACGTCAAAGCGGCATCGGGCCAATTATTTGTGACCGCACTGGACCCAAACAGAGACAAAAAAAAGCAAAAAAAAAAGAAGAGAGAGAAAGAGGGAGGAAAAAAGGATTCAGTGGAATGAAAAGAAGGCTGAAAGAAAGAATAGAAAGAAAGAAAGAAGCGGCGGGCCTTTGTCTCTGCGAATCCTTTGTTTCGGTCCAAATGCTCGACGGGAACGAGAAGATGATGAAGCAGTCACCAGCGGGGAGGAGACAGTAGATGAGAATGGAAATGGGGATGAGGATGGCAATGAGAACGGAGATCGGGGGTCAGGGGCCAGGGGGAGAGAGGTGGGGCGAGGGCAGTCATTTGAAGATGGCGGGGCATTGTGCAAATTAAAACTGCACTTGATTATTTCTCCTGCTAATTTTCATTGTTCAGCGCCGAAAAAAAACTCAAAAGAGAAGGAAAGAAACTGAAAAAAATAGAAGAAGTGGAAGGGCAATAGGAAAAGGAAGGGGAGGAAAAGGTAAGGAATGGGCAGGGCAGGGCAGGGATAGAAGACACCGAAGCTGAAATGAACAATTATCCCAATTAAAACAGGACTTTGCCTTCGATCGAATACGAGACATTCGCATTCACTTTCGTATCAGTGTGAATGCACTCAGATTCATTCACAAACAGATCAGATCCTTATAATCGTGATTCGGAGTACTCTCTGTGGGAGCAGGGAGTACGTTCATGAGTGCATTCGCACAACATTCGATGTGTCCTTCATTAGCGAGCGAGGCGTGGCATCTTGGGCTGCGAGGGGAACAAATTGAAAGCGGAAAACGGAATGCCAGAAGCCATGAGCCAGAAGCCAGCAGCCAGCAGCCACGAGCCACGAGATGCTGCTGATGGCCCAGAGGGGTGGATAGTGATGATGACGATGATGACGATGACCGGCCAGGCCAAGCGACAATAACAACAAAAGCAAAAACAAAAACACAAAACGAACAACAAAAACCTTGACGACTTTTGGCAACAATGAAACAATGGAACGGCCAAAACGGTGCTGCTGTGGTGCGGGTGTGCGGGGAGGCGGGCGGTGCTTCTGTGCTGCGGTGGCAGTGGGTGACAGTGGCAGACAGAGTGTGGCTTCAAGGGTTGTGTGGCATGAAGCGAAGTGAAGTGAAGGAAGGAAGGAAGATCGAAAGACAGCAGAAACAGATTGAAATCAGTTTGAAAACAAGCGAAGCGGAAAAATGCATGACCCTCCGAGTGGGGGGGGTACCGGGCATGGGGCAAACAGGAAGAGGAGCAACAAGCAACGAGCGGGGGACTGGCAACTGGCAGGGCCATGGGGCAGGAAATGGAAATGGGACAACAGTTGGCCATGGTTAAGTGCTGGAAATTATGTTATGCGCTGCTCCTTCTTCTCCTCCCCCTCCGGCCTTCGTCCTCTAGTCCCTTGGTCCATTGTTTTATGTCTCCATTCCCGAGGATTATTGGCCATGCATGAGAACACACACTCTATCTCTTTTACATTGAGTCTCTCTCTTCCTCTCTCTCGCTCTCTCGCTCTCTCCCTCTGATTAACTCAATGAATAAGCCATCGCTCCAATTGATGCTGTATGCCGTATTCTCAGCTTCATTTGCGCCTAATGTGCTGACGAATCTGAGCTCTGGGATTCCCCAATTTCAGCTCTTGAGAGAAATGGATACCGAGAACAGCCCTGGGTGACCTCCTGGGCGGGGGGTTGGCTTAGACGGGAAAGAACCCGGCTTGGCAATCATATTTCCATCTACTGTTTGAATGCGAAACGATTTCCAAAATGCAGCAGCAGCTCCCACAGAAACCGAGAAAACTCTCTCTACTTAAGCCCCCCGAAAACGACAAACAGGAGCAGAAACAACAATGAGAAAATAACTGAAGAAAAAGTATAATTTCCATTTCAAATTGAATTTTCATTTGCACAAAAGCATAAACGAGCAGCCAACAGAGCAGCCAACAGCATCGGCATCGGGCAGATGATGATGAGACTGTGCCTGTGACTCTGTGGCAGTGTATCTGTGGGTATATCTGTGGCTATATCTCTGCAGTATAACTGTATGTGTATGGAAAAGAAGCAAAGGATGTGCCTGTGCCACAAGCAAAAGCGAAAATCAATGTCCTAACGCGGGCAGTTTAATGTTTTGGGATTACAGGCCTGCGGAGAGGCTTGGCTTGGATCCTCCACCAAACACTGCTGGGGCGGGGGCGAGGGTGGGGCATTCATGCATGCTCCGACGTGCAGCAACTTAATTTGGCATTAACACACACACACACACAAACACAGGCAGATACAAACACAGACAGGGGTCCAATGTTGTTCTTACGGTCATTGCAGCAGCCCCCCCATCCACCAAGTCCCCCAAAAATGGCTGAAGATCCATCCGGAAGCTACACACAAAAGCAACAGCACGGCAAGTGTCCTGCAACAGCCACACACACACAGCAGCCATGCCCTCCCCCTCCCCAAAAAGCAGCCATGTTTGTTAGCTACGTGCCATATTACGTAGCCGACGAGTGGGCCACATCCAGAGCGGATTGGGGAAGGTGGCGGCGGAGGAGGGTAGCACAGGTAAGCAACACTAAAAGAAGCAACTATTTTTGGGTATATTTATGTATAGTTTTCGAGGAAAGACCAAAAAAACTAAAAAGAAAAGAACAACAGGAGCAAAAAGTGGCAGCGAAAGCGTCGTAAGTTCTCCAACGATATCGAAACACTCTTGGAACCAAAATCATACAAAAAACAGCTATGAAAAATGGGAAAAGCCATAGAAAATGCCAGAAACTAAATATATTTAAAGTGTGTTGTACAGATTCATGGATAAAAGGATCTAACATAATCTGAAAACAAAGGCGGGGCTGCTGTCAAGAAGGACACCTACCACTTAAGCAACACTGTCACAGTCCTATAGCCACGAAACGCACTGTAAGGGCATTCAGCATGGCGCAGCCTTTTGATTCCATTTTTTATTCCATTTTCACTTTGGAATTTTGTTTATTTCCGACACGAACCGACAGGCGGCAGCAGCTGCAGCTGCATGGGGCATGGGGTATGTGGCATGGACCCCTCCCCAGTCCCTCCCCAGTCCATGCCGAAAATCATATTTCTGAAATTGTTCTTTCAATTTCGCGTTTTTGCCATTTGATGGGGCGTATTTTTTGTAACAGCAGAAGAGCGGGAGAAAGCGACCGGGAAAGAGAGAGAAAGAGAGAGAGAGAGAGCTATCGATGGCCCACGGGGGGGATGGGGTATCATAGATGTAAATGTTTCCCATGAAGAGGATTTGCTTAGTGCATTTTCGGTGAGTGGAAATTCATTTATTAAGCCTTGAGTGCAGCTTCCACTGACTATGGCTATGGCTATGGCTATGGCTATGGCTATGGCTATGGCTATGGCTATGGCTATGGCTATGGCCATGGCTGGGGCTCTCTGGTTCTCTGCCTCTCCGTAGTACTCTTTTGATTTCCCACACGTGCCGCGAGGGGCAAGTTGCACGGCAAGTTGCACCTGGAACTGTCCCAGCGCTCACGGCTGATTTATCGTCCATGAAATTTATGTTTAGTTTAATCGAATGGGGCAAACAAAAATTGTGCAGAGCGAGGCGGCCTGCTTATCGCTGGCCAGACCAGCCCAGCCCAGGCCCAGGCCCAGACCAGGCCAGGCAATTGCGCCTCCAGCTCCAGCTCCGGCTCCAGCTCTTGTTGCAGTTGCAGCCTCTCCTGCTGGGAGGCTCCCTGACCCCCGGCCCCTGCCCCTGTCCCTGCCCCTAGCTAGCCCTCCTTTTGGTGGAAAGTTTACTTAAGCGGAGGAGGCGCTGCAAAATTAAGCAGCAGCAGGAACCGGCAGAAGCCACTCAACTCAATGGGGGCAGCCCTCGCCCTTCATCGCCCCCCGTTGCCCCTCATCGCCCCTCATCGCCCCTCATCGCCCCTCATCGCCCCTCATCGCCCTGTTGCCTGTTTTATTTCTTGATGCCACCGCTCTGCCACCTCTGCCCCACCGTTTACTGCTGCAACTCCTAGACGCAACTATTGCAAAATTTCAACGTGAATTTATTGCATGAACATTTCTTTCCCTCTCCCTCTCCCTCTAGCTCTCTCACTCACTGTAGATGTGTGTGTGTGTCCACCGCCCCCTTTTGCATTTTTTTCCCCCTTCTTCATCTTCATCTTCGTGATATTTTCGTTTCTCTGCCATTCCTCGTGCCTTTTTTTCGACCTGTGCCTGAAGTGCGCTCCTAAAAATTCTTCCTGCGGCCGCTGGCTCCACTATATATTTGTCCAAATATACATGCATACATATATATACATATACATACTCGTATGTATATCTGCACTCATACATATATGCTTTGTTATGTCCGTGTGTCTGTGTGTGTGTTTTGTGTAAGGTCCTGTCTTTAAAGCCGCGCAGACGTTGCATAGTTTGCGGTGCCGGGGCAAATGCCTCTGCCAAATGGCGCTGGGAGTAAATGTTTAGAAGTTGCAACATTCATGAGTGTGTGCTTGCGGCAAGAGAGAGAAAGTGAGGGCCTCTCGTCGGGCGCCAGTGCATTTATTACCTGCCTGCAAAAACAGCTGGAAATATCTAATAGATCTTCTGTGTTCCCAAATTAAGTATCGAATGAAACCTATTGGCCTTATTGTTTTTTCTATAGTAAAAAGATTACAATGTAATGAAAGGCCCCAAGAAAATCCCAGCTAACGTTTCAAATATTCCACAAAATTCACATAAATGCTGCAGCTTGCTTTTTGTTTTGTTTTGTTTTGGTTTGGTTTTTTTTTGGTCTACTCCTATTTCTATTGTATTTCATTAAAATTTGATCAAACTTGAATTGGAATCCCTGGCAATTCAAAAACTTTTGTCTATTTGCATCTATCGATTTGCATTTCATTGGCTTCGGCTCAGGGCTCAGGGCTAAAGGCTCATTGCCAATGCACTTTCCAGGCCTCTGCCCCTGCCTCTGTTTCTGCTCCTGCTGCTGCTGCTGCCCCTCCTTTGGCTCCTGTCTGTCCTTCCTTCCTCCTCTTATTCCGGGGGAAAGTTGGACCTAAGTAGCCTCCGATTAATGTGCAAACTTTTTGGTCACTTGCATCCGTTTCTGGTAATTTGAGGCTTCTCTGCTGCTGCTGGTGCTGCTGGTTCTGCTGGCCCTGCTGGTCCTTCGGTGCTCCTTCTCCTTCTCTCTCGACTGCAATTTATTTATTTATTCTGTTGCTCATTATCTGCCAGAAGAGCGGGGCTGAGCTCCGGCCAGGGTTGCCAGGGGTCGCCCAGGGTCGCCAGGGTTTCCATTCCGTAATTAATGTTAAATTTATGGTGACAGATCTGTGGCATTGATAAGACAACCAGCAGCCAGCAGAAGCCAGCAGAGCCCAGAACTAACCCAGATAGCCAGAAAGCAGGGGGCAACTTATCGGACGGTGGACGGTGGATGGGGGACATGGGATGGGCCACGTGCCTTCATGTTGCACTGTCGTTGTTGCAGCTGATGTTGTTCCGCTTGTTGTTTGCTCAACTGGCTGTTGTTGCTGTTGTTGTTGTTGTTGTTCCTGTTCCTGTTCCGTGTTGGTGCTGGTATTGGTATTGGTGTTGCAAAGTTATGCAAGCTCTCGTGTCGGGTTGATGTGCTGGAAATTTGCATATCGCATATCGTTGACACGGTTGACACTGACCCCAAAGTGCAGGTGCAGGTGCAGGAGCAGGTGGGGGTGCAGGTGCAGGTGGGGGTGCAGGTGGGGGTGCAGGTGTAGCTGTTACCCAGGTGGGTGCCTTTGCATGTTGGGGGAATTATTCAATTTTTGACTAGATCAAAACCAGCGATGACAGCCGGTCCATGACTCATTCTTAGGGATGGCAAAATATTCAAGACTTTCATCGCTCGTCCAAGTTTCGACTGCTATGAAAATTGATAGCAAATCGATAACTTTAAATTCAAGTCAAGAAACCTGGCTGGAATGCTTAACCTAAAAGTCTTCGCGATGGCAAATACTGCTGTATACATATATAAAATTCGATAAAATTCGATAAAATGCGATTACTTTTAATGGTTGTATTCATAATTGTCATTGTCATCATATGCAAAACTTAAAACCAGTTGTATTTGTGTAGCTATAAAAAATATTTGCAAAATCATTGCTTTATCGATATCGATTCAGAGCGATAACTTTACGATTTAACAATATCAGTGATGTATCGGTGTAACCTGCCCTAAAAATACGTACAAAATGCATGCACGTCCCTGTGTCGCCCCCATGATTTTCGTGCTTTCGCTTGCCACTTGCTGCAGCTTGCTGCTGGCAGGCGGCAGGCGGCAACTTCAGACTCACCTTGCATTCGGGCCAGGAGCAGGAGGAGCGTGCAGCAGAGTACCTGAAGCAGCTCCATATTTCATCAGCTTTGAGTTATGCGACAACAACGACAGCGCCAACGGGACTCCGGCAAAAGTTGCACAGTAACTTACTGCCACTGTCAGTGGCACTGCTGCCACTGCAACTGCAACTGCAACTCGAACTCGAACTGCAAATGGACGAGTAAGAGGACGAGGCTCCTCTCCTGCTGCTGCTGCTGCCACAGCCGGTGACTGTTCGCCTGTTTAACGTCAGTTTTTCCACTGTGCCTGCGATGCCTCGATGCCTCGGATGCCTTCGGCCGCTGCTCAGCCTCAGCCGCTGCCTTAGCCACTGCCTCTGCCTCAACCTCTGCCGGGGGAACAATGCGAGCGTTGAAACTTAAAAGGCAAACGGCATTCTGCGTAATTGCTCTGCCAAGTACTGCAAAGAAAGCCAAACAGAGAGAGAGAGAGAGAAAAAAGAGAGAGAGAGAGCGGTAGAACATGAGTGAGAGGTGGATAAAAAACTAGGAGAGAGGGAGAGGGAGTGGGAGACTTAAATTAATTAGAACAACAAAGCAAGTCAAGTGCTCGACGGGCACTGCGGACCTGACTGATACCCTGTAGAGGACAGACCCTGTAATATAATTGATATATATACACATACACATGCATATGTATATGTAAATGGGCATTTCCAAGGCAGAAGATGTGGATTGAAAATTTGGCGAATTTTTGGAGAGACTTTGGGAAAAAGAACTTTGATCAATAATCATCTTTCTCACAGGAGGATAACATGAATATAAAATAAAGACAAAAAGAGCAAATATTTCAATAGGTTTTCAGATCAAAGTCAATGAAATGATATCCCAATTGGTTAAGTTGGTAAAGTTTCAATTTATCTGGAAAATTTGCCTTCTAGTGTTAGGTCTTAGTGGACTTTTCCCTGGGAATGCCCATACCTAGATTGAATATTTAGATGAAGTAATATTAAAGTTGAGACTGTCATTGGAGTTCCCTGTAGCAGATCCGAAGTATAGGATCATAGAAATCTCCTATATACACGCTTATCGGTTAACCAGGATCTTCTAGGCATCGGTTAAACATTTGTGTTTTGTATTCATTCTTTACTTCTAACTCTGCATCCATCTATCCATCTAGGAGTAAGCACGCACATATAATCCCCTCTTCACTCTCTGCTGATACAGGGTATCCCCGTTGGCATTTGTATTAGCAAGCAATACAGGAGCCAGGGCACCAGAGTCCTTTGGGCCCCGTCGGGGGCATTGGGCATTACGTCAGAGATGGAATGCACTCGACGCTGCAAATGTTATTAACAAACACAATGCCATAAATACGGCGGGAACAAACACAAACACACACACACACACATACACACACAGACACTCAGGCTGGAAGAGTGGGACTGAAAGGAGGAGTGGTGCCCCCGGACAAGGACACGGCACAACAATGGCAGGCGATGGCCACGGCTGAGTGACCTTTTTGGTCGTCAAGTAATCGCATTCGCAACGGTAGTGCTCCCCCTGTGCCCGCGCCCCGTGCCCCTGCCCCCTCGCACGGGCAACTTCGCATTTTTATGGCAACAAACGTCAGCCATAAACATTTTTATAACGCTGCAAGGTGGGGGAGTGCTGCAGCAGCAGCAGCGGCAGCAGCAGCGGCAGCGGCAGCGTCAGAGTGGGGCAGTGGCAGTGGCAGGGGATGGGGAAGCAAAGAAAACGCATAAACCACAAGCAAAATGAATTGTGTTTTCACTTTTTGTAATTAGCCTGCTCTAAAGTGCCAGAGCCAGAGGCCAGAGGCCAGGCCAATGCCTGGAGTGGCGGTGGCGGCTCCTACTCCTCCTACATGGATGTATGTGGGTGTATGGGGGGTGCGTAGTCCTCTCCAAGGTGCCACGACTGTGTGTGTGTGTGTGAGTGTTTTGCAATCTAAATCATGATAAATACACTCAGGAGAAGGAATCGAATGAATGGGATGGGGTGGGGTGGTGGTGGCATGCATCGTGCAGGAGCACTAGAAACTTAATCAAGTCAATCTTTACGGCGTAGAAAACACGATTCAAAGTGCAAGTTCTCCTTTAAAACAAAAGTGCGATTCGCATCAAGTTTGCAGCAAATCCCTGAGGCACTCACTGGCACTCACTGGCATTCACTGGCACTCACTGGCATTCGTTAGCGATCTCATCTGAAAGATCAATGGAATTCAATGGGATGTTGATTCCTTTCGGGGCTTCCCTTCTTTGTAAATATATTTTTAGACCTGCCTTTGGGCTGTGAACTTGAAAACTGTCTGGAAAACAGAAAGCAATCAATGGAAGTATTTATTTAAAGAACCGCCCCCAAACCCGCTCCGCTTCTGGGACAACAATAACCAGCCAGGACAAAGGGCCAGGCAACAAGTCCTCATCCTCATCATCGTCATCGTCGTTTTGGGAGAAAATTTCCTTTTGTCCGAACTCTGGATATTTGTCCACTTTAAGTTATTTGGATTCAAAATATTCATTTCGTGCGGCCGACCGGCAGCCACACGCCACACGTCCCACGTTCCACGTCCTGCGTCCCACGTTGCGACAATTTGTAAACTAGGCCTGAATAAAACATGAAACTGGAGAAACACTACATGTGTACAAGGAGGGGAGAAGGGTGGAAGAGAGGGTGGGACCTCTGCCTTTTGGCTCTGACTCTGGAGTCCCCATGTCCCATGTCCTGTGTCCTGTGTCCGCACAAAACTGCACGGTTACATAAACAGGATAATAAGGCACTTAACATGCACTCGTCGCTGTTGTCCAACACACTCACGACTCACGACACGGGGCACGGGGGCAGGGGGGCACGACATACATATGAATGGAATGAGCCAGAATAAATGGGAATGCTCTGCGAGCCGACTGTGCGATACCCTGTGATCCTGCTGCTACTACAAAGTGTCATTCATTTGATTCATTCTTCATTCGCTATGTTCTGGGCGTATCAATGGATTTCCCTTCTGCCTGTGTATCCAATATACCCTCGTTCCCAGGGAGTACAGCAGCAGGAGCAGGCAGCAGGAGCAGGCAGCAGGAGCAGGAGCATCCGAACCAAATGGCAAATGGCGAATGTTGAATGCCAGAAATGCCTCGAAATGGCTTCGTTGTAGGCGTAACAATAAGGCGACCAGCAGCCACAGAAGGGGGGAAGGGAGCGGGAGTCAGGAGTCGCCGCCACTTATGTCAGAGCAAATCAAGCGTTACACTCGCCAGTCAGCCCCAGACCCAAACCCAGACCCAGACCGAGTCCTCTCCATGCCCCAACACATGTGTATACCCCATACCATCGTCCGTCGTCCGTCGCCCGTCGCCATGAAGCCACCTCCCAACCAGCCTTCACCGCTTTAGACATTTTGCCTTAATTTACGTTTTATGTCATGTCATGAGCGTAATTGAAAATTTCCCAGGCCCCACACATCCATCCATCCATCCATCCATCCATCCAGCCATCCATTCCTCTGAAATAGAACCCAGTTAATACTCGATCGAACCTAATGAAGGCATCGTCTTTGGGTAAGGAATTTCGGGCACTTGATATGGCCATAAGCAACTGAATGAGAGATGGACGGATGATCCTCCCCAGCTCGCCTTAAGCCCCACTTAAACTGTGCAGCTCTGATCAAAATGCTGCTTTAAGAGTCCAGAAAAACTGCTAAATAATTTATGAAAAAATGCTGCACAAATGTGGGACTAAAGTTTCCAATTTAAATGCTTTTGAATGCATTTGTGGCAGCCACGGAGAGCCAGACAGGAGGCAGGAGGCAGGCGGCAGACTGGAATAAAACCCAGGCATAGACTTATTAAAGTTTCAAATAAAATAAACCAAAAATAAAAGAAAATGTGTGCCTATGGCTGTGGCTGTGGCTGTGGCGAATGTGCAAACTGAGTGACAAATGCCTGGGAGATAAGGCTGCGCTGCACTCGAATTGAATAATCTCCCAGCAGCCCATTGTTGTCCTTGTTGTTGCTCAATGTTTAAAAGTTAATTGCCAGAGACAGCACTGGACGTTGGCAGCAGGACAGTGGAGTGTCCAAAGGAGTTTTAAATGAATTTCGCCTATCATCTGGAGAGATCAAATGGAAATGCCAGGTGGCCGAGGAGAAGGACCAGCTCACAGTCCTTGAGCGATGAACTTGCGAGAGATTCGCTTCTGTGAAGAAGCTACATTCAAAGTGTATGAATGCTCCATGGGGATGATGATATCTGCAGCCCCGTTGACTTCCTGGCTGGCGATCCTGGCCGCGGATGATCTTCCACCACACAAATCATTCGCAGGCCATTGGATTCTTAATTTGCTTTAAATAAATTTTATTGGCATTGCCATGCCGCTGTTCAGCTGTGCAGCTGTGCAGCTTCCTTCATTCCTCGTGCAACATCCACTTGTCTCTCTGTCTCTCTCTCTCTCTCTCCAGAACTCCAGAACTAAATGACATTTATTGTCAGTCGAGAAATGGGGCAGGGGAGAGCGGGGGAGCGCCCTGGTTGCGGGGCAACGTTAACCGAAAATGTCTTTTCATATTTTTCATGCACAATTTCCAGCGAACCACCGAACCACCACCACCAGCCTCGACCAGCGTTCAGCCTCGTCCTGGCGCCACTCGTCCTGGCACACTCGTACGTTTTGCATGATGTATTTTGTATATGTACATATATGCTTTACTTTTGCGTATTTATTTATTGACCAGATCCAGAACCAGAACCAGGTCCACGTCCAGCTATAGCTATAGCTACAGCTACAGATCCCAGATCCCACAGCCAGAGCCAGAGCCATAGCCAGAGCCAGAGCCATGTCCAGAGCCATTCCAGAGTTTCATTTGCGGCCCAAAGAATATTGCAATGGCTGACAAATTTATTTCGTTTGCCGCTGGCGGTTTTTTCTTTTCGCATTTTCCCCCAGCTTTCCCCGTTCTCTCCCTCCATCCCTCCACCCCTCCGTCCCTCTGCTCCTTTGTTCTTTTCATTTTTGCAATGTGTCGGGCCCTGCCATGCATATTAAAATGTTCAAAAAACAGAGAGAGGGAGAGAGAGAGAGAGAGAGAGACCCCCACCCCACAGATGCGTCGGCCATTTACTGTTGCATATTCATTATTGAAAAGCTTGCCCCGCCAGCCCCAACCCGCACCCCCACCCTGGGCCTACACCCCCACGGACTCTACTGCTCATCAAAAAAATGATAAGCAAATGTTTTTAAATCTATATGGATATACAATACGTATCCCAAAGGGATCCCCAATGGCCATTTCAATTGAGTTATTATACGTTCTCTTTCTCACTCTCGCTCTCTTGCTCTCTCTCTCTCTCTCTTGCTCTCTCTGTCTGTCTCTCTTTCTCTCTGTTTGTTGGCACTTCACACCATTTGGCATTCTGGCAATCATTCTTTCGAATTGAATTCCATTTGGTGGGGCGTAAGTTATTCTGAGAGAGTGGAATGGAAGGATCTTTAAGATAGGACAGATCTTAGGACATGCCTGCAAGCAGGAATGTATCTGAAAGATTGTACTCTCCACAATATCTGCTTCGTTCAGTTGTTATCCCATAGTTTCCCCTCCATTAAGTAAGCCACCAAGGGCACCCCATCCACCCCATTCCTCAGTCGAGCAGCAATCTGTGGCGCCCCAACAGATGACGAACGCAATCATAATAAAAATCTGCTGCAATCTGAGCTCGTTAAGTGCTGCTCAGCCGCAATCAGTTGTAAAACTTAGTCGGGACATTAGACACACACACAAGCACACACCATAACACAACACAACACAACACAAACGCATACCCATACGCTTGCCACTCAGCCGACATATGTTAGAGTGTGTGTGTGTGTGATGTGGTGGCATGTCCAGGAGGAGTATTACGTTTCGTTACGACTTTCGGCGTAACAGTTGCGTGGAGCATTACAAGGGAATTCCAATCCATTCCATTCCATTCCATTCCTCTCGCTACGTAAACATAAACGGCTGCTAATTGAAATATTAACACCTAAACGGAGCAGGACGATGGGCGATGTCACCACACCACACCATGCCACACCACACCATGCCACGCCAAGCCATGCCACACCATACGATACAGGGACACACGACACTGTTTGCGTGTGTCTGCCTCTGCCTCTGTGTCGGTGTCTGTGTCTGTGCGTGTGTGCAATTAAACAAAATGCGCATAACAATTGGCTAACCACGAAATGCGACCTCAAAAGCATAAACAACCGCAAATGTTGCGTCATGAACACGCAAATGGCGAAAAAGAAAGACAGAGAGACGGAGTGACAGAGAGACAGAGAGACGGAGAGACGGAGAGACAGGTACACAGGGAAAGGGCGAAATGGTTAATAGAGGAAGGGAAGAGAGGCAGGGATCCATGCCAAAATGAGGGCCAGGACGTTTTCCCTTTTTATTTTTTGCATTGAACGGAATTAAATCTTAAAAAATCTTTGGCAGCTGCGGAGAGGGGAGTGTACATATAAAGAAAGCATTTCCAAGGAATGTTTGAATCAGGATTTCATTAGATTAATTCAAGAAATGTTTGGTTCTCTCATTTCATTTTCCACACACAACAGCAAACCAAATGCGAGACATTTTTAAGATTCGAATTTCATGATTTCATTTGATTTGATTTGATTAATAATATTTGATGATAGAAGTTCACAGTTTTTCTTAGCACTTCTTTCTATCAAAGATACATTGGACTGTAGCTATGACATGGGAAAATCTGCTAGAACAGGCCACCTCTTGCTTTTTTACTTGCTACTCAAAGAATATTCACTATCGGACTCATTATTTTGGCCAACATTCACAGCACTATTTGGCTCATTGAACGCGGGGTGCACCTGGCTGCATTCTACGGATTCAATTGGCAAAATGAAACGAATCCATCCTGGAGGATGGTCTTTAAACTGTCTAATCTGCACACAATTAAACGGATTGGAAATGGATGAAGTGAGGCTTGATTGGGAGCGGTGACAATTGGCAAAAGCCACCCACAACAGAGCTGCAGCTCCAACGCGAGGACTCGCATTCTGCCCGAAAGCCAGGGAGCCAGAGAGCCTGCCGAGCAGGAAGCTCTGCCACATGTGTGCAGGAGATTTTTTTTATGAAAAATTCTTTTTATTAATTTCGTTTGGTTGCTGTTCTTTGCCACTCGGCCAAAAAAAAAAAAAGGACTCACAGCAATGGCAAAAAAATCTCAAATAAATTGCCAGAATGATTTTATTGTCGACAGCCGCCTGATGATGTTGATGGCGCCGCCGTTCAGGGAAATTGCTGGTAAATATTTGAGCCATTTTCTCCTTCCATTTTTCATGTTGCATCCCAAAAATATTATACACGCGTATCGTGTGGCAAGTGGGGGGTGGTAAGGGGGCGACGTCGAGACTGTTGTTTGTCCAAAAATTGGCCATTTGATTGATGAAAATTTGATGAAATATATTTGCCATAAATATTCTCATTCGCATTCGCTCCAGGAGATGATTACAGAATTGCCCCGCCCCGGACTAATCCACATCAATTAAACAATAATTGCCATCAATAGAATTGTTTTCAATGTTTCCTCTTATCGACTGACTGCCACTCGTACAAGCGCTACAAATTCTATGACACTTGTGTACATATGTATGTATAAACGTGCTTTATGTATATTCGATTGAAACTATAATTCTATAATTATAGGCTTATCAGCCTGGTGCTGGGGCTGTCGCTCGAGGCCCTTTAAACGTCTACTGATTGGCGGTTTTATTGTTGGTTTTGCATAGAAATTAATCGAAGAAATTCAGAGGAGATTCTTCAGGTGGAAGCCTAAAGATCGTTTCCGGTTGAAGCACTTTAAGTAAAATCTTTGGGGGGAAATCTCAAGGGTTTCCCAGCTGTCCTCCGCACACAAAAATGTTAGAGTTTTGCCATCAAAGTTTTACTCCGATTTTCTGCCAATTTCCAATCACTTAAAATGCAAGTTTATATGAAATATTGATTGTCATGGGAAAAATTCGGGCTGGCGGGGGGTGTGGAAGGGAAATGAAAATGAAAATCCACTTGGAGTTCCAGAGAGCTGTAAGGATTTGGATTGTTCGAAAGCCCTTCGTCTTCCTGCCGCAGTCGCAGTCGCAGTGCCAGTCCCAGTCCCAGCCCCCGGTCCTTGTTCCTGCTCCACCTCCGCGCTGTTTGAATGCACTTCCGTTTCCGGCGCTCGAAGTTGGCATTTAAAATGCAATCGAGAAACGATTAGTCGTCAACAAACGGGGCTGGCTTTGTCTTTGGTTCGATTCACCCCCTCCACTCCGCCACTCCCCCACTCCCCCCACTCCCCACTGCAGGACTGTGGCACTGTAGCACTGGAATTTGAGAAGCCTTTGTGGCGGGGAGCTATTGGCGGAGTTGGCTAATGAAAATTACCAGCCAACACCGACGAGCGCCGAATGCGATGTGCGATGTGTAATGTGTGGCCCTGACTTTGGCTCAGGCTGTGGTTCTGGCTGTGACTCTAGCCATGGCTCTGGCAGTGGCTCTAGCTCTGGCTTGTTTGATTATAATGAGCACAAATTACGTTGATTTGGGGCTTCGCTTCGCTTTGATTCGCTTTCGGAGCGTTTCGTCTGCGGTTGCAATTTTGTTTTTGACAAAAATCCCCTGTGATACCCCCCCTATACCCGTCGCTGTCCGCTCATTAGGTTTCGCGCGTCCCGCGGAATTTCATTGGCTTTACCTTTTAATTTGATTAATTTGATGGGCTGTTCGTTGGTTCTCGTTTGTGGATTCCTGGCGAGGATTAGGCGCGGCGGCACGGAACAAAAACAACAAAAATAATCATGTGCTAAGTCAATGTATATTGTAATGCTTTATGGCCAACACTTGCGACTCGGGCTGATGCCTGCCGAAAATTGCAACAAATTCGCGCTGAAACTGTGGGCAACACGCGACGGTTGTACGCGTTCTACGAGCTCCGGTCGACAGGACCAAAGACTGCCAGCAGCAGGATGTGCACCAGAAGGACTACCGCACGTGTTGACGCTTCAAACAAAACTGTTGCTGCGGCCGCGGCACAATAACTGCCGAGTCCTGCCGTGTAGCACTCGGACTCGCGAGTGCTTCGTGGCGTTCGTGGCGTTCGGTGCTCCCAGCAGGACACGAAGGCCACTCGGCTGGCGTGCTCGTTGCTCGGAGTGCTTCGTGCTGCTGCCTGATGGCCTGCCGTTGGCTGTGGCACAATTTGGCGGCGTTCAGCCTCACTTCCTGTGTGCTTTGCCGTGCCGCCAAATGTGCCATCGGCGCCTGCGCCCATGCAACAGCTTCTGGCCGCACCGAAGGACCTCTGGGGCCGAACGAGCACTCGACTCCATCCTCGTCCTGGTCCTCGGCTGGACGTCGTACGTCGTGTGTCGTCGGTTGTCGGCTGTCGACTGTCGGTCGTCGGTTTTCACCATGCGGTGGATTCCATATGCCGGTCTGTTTACGTTTTCTGTTTACATTCCAGTTTCCAGTGCTGTGGAAACACGTGGATGCTTGCCTCCTGCTTGGGTCCCAGCGCTTGCCACTTGGGGAAGGAGTTACATTTGAAAAGCAAGGACTTTTCTAGGACTCTTCAGGGTAAGGGTTTCACATTTAGTTTCATTTCAATCAAATTATGAGATTCGAGTCTTAAAAATGTCTACAATTCGGGATATTTTATTCCCAATTTAGAATATTATATTCCCCCTGCAATCGATGTAATGTGTGAACGAACTCCACCTGAGAATTCGATTAGAATTAGCTATTTAGCTGCTTAATTTGTAGAGCTGTAGCCTGAAGATCTTAAAGTGTCTGCCAAATGCAGAGACCAGCAGCACCGCCACTCGACTCCTGCCCCACCGGTCTGCCCCCGTGCATTCCATTCCAGGTTTTTCCATCTGATTTGACATTTGTGCCAGGTAAACACAAGAATCTCTGCAACTTTTAATAAGACCAAGGAAATGGACTGGCCAAACAGGGTCCAAGCAGCGGGCACAGTGGCACGGTGGCTGTGGCCAGGGGCAGGGGCAGTGGCACGGGCACAAAAAAGTGTTGAGAGCTGAGATTCTATTCGTTCTGGATGGAAGGGGAGGGAAGTGGGGAGGGATGATGGTGGAGCAGTGGAGTTTGCCTGACCGAACCGAGATTGGTCTTGGCCTGAAACGTTTTCAAGTTCTTCTTGTTGGCTCTTTTGAGCAATTTAGTTTGCTGCCACTGCCACACTGCCCCTGCCACTGCCACTGCCATTTGCCACAAATGAAATTCGCTTTTTGGGCCGCCGTCGTCGTCGTCGTGGCACACACGGCGTATGCGTCATGTGTTTGCACTGCACTTGTGGCAGGAGTGCTGCAAAAGTGCAGGATGGTGCAACGGTGAGCGATGCAAGTTTTTGAAGAACATCAGAGTTACCATCAGTCCTGGCCAGTGCCAGTGCTAGTGCTAGTCCTGCTCAGTGCAGGACTCTAACTAGCCACCGATGTTTGTTTGTTTGTTTGTTTGCTCGATTTTAATTAAATTTTTAGCATTTCCCCCTCCCTGTTTTGTGTGTTGGCACGAAAATTTAAGCAAATTAATTGGCGCACAATAATAGAGAGAAATCAAGTGAAATGTTTGCGAGTCAGTAAGTAATTTTAATTAATTTCCCACACTCTCTCCCGCTCTCCAGCCAGGCTAAAATTGCAATTGCAATTGCAATCAATTCGAAATCAAGTCAAAAGCCCAATCAGGTTGTTCGATAGTTCAGGGTACAGGAGAGCAGAACGGAGAGCGGATTGCCCTTGTTTGGATTTGGATTTGGATGTGTGTCTGTGGGCGACTAGCTGCAGGTGTCAAGCCCAGGGGCACACACACATGGCGAACGCGAGAGTGAGAGCGGGAGAAAGTGTTGCCAATGTCGACCAGTGGGTGCCCTGTCTGGGGCAAGAGAGCAATTATCAATTATTACACTATGGAGGGAGGGAGTATCTGTCCCAATGGCAGACCCATCCCCTACACAAAGAGAACAATTACATAGTAAAAAGTAGCCCCGAAGTTACGATCATTACGATCCCTTATCGAAAACCCATTCAGAGCACAAACCCAATCCTGCTGCAGGAATACCTTCGATGGTTCTCTTTCTGGAATCGAAGCACACGTGAAAGAGCCACAGACCGGGACAGAGACAGAGACAGAGACAGGAAACGGCCTTCAGCCCACATGTCCAAAAGTTCTTTATTACCTTCGTAGCTGGATTATTAAAATTTCATCGAATTACGTGCGAATAATACGAAATGGCCTTTGGCTGCCTGGCTGGCACTCTACTCTCTCTCTATACTTTGTCTTGCAAGGATGTGGGGAAGCTGTTCCGTTATTCTATTCAGTGGCTGCTGCCTGCTGCCTGCCGAAGTCGGTGTACAATTAACTTTTTGCAGCCACTGTGTAACTGTTGCCCGGCACAACAATACGAAAACGAAAAGGAAAACCAAAATGAAAATGAAAATAAAGAAAAAAGACAGAAAAGAAAAGTTATCAATTTTTTATTGCATTTGGACATTCGGTTGGGCTCAAGGTTGATGTCTCCGCTGCCACGCTGCCACGCTGCCGTGCCACCAACAGTTGCAAGCTTCACACTGTGTATATGTATGTACATGTATATTGGCAGTAGTTGTAGTAGTAATAGTATTTCTCTTCTCTTCCTTTTTTTAGATATAGATGGGCAACACTTCTGCAGCTTCAGTGATGATGATGACGAGTGTGCTTGCTGCCTGCGCCACAATAAAGCAAAACTTTTTTGATTACTTTATGCTAACGGCAGCTGCGTCGCGTCCACATTTAGTTTTTGGCTTTGGCCACAAAGTAATTGCGGGGCCAACAATACAGAAAACAAAAAAAAGCGCCAAAAAAACGAGAAAAAGGCTGGGCAGGGGTGGGGTAAAGCAGGGTGGGGTGTGAGTGCCAGCGGTTGGGGAATATCCACCCAACACCAACACCGACACCGACAATTATTATGGACATTGTATCTGGTGGCAGCGACTGCTGGAGTACCCTTTCTGGGCAGAGAGTTCCGAATGCTGCATTCCGGGAGAAGCCTTCGGATGACCGACCACCTTGGAGAATACTAAAACCCTAACTTAAAACCCTGAAAGAGGCAAGAGATATCCTTATCCCTAATGAAGCAAATACTCGGTCAAACTCTGGGTCCGACATGCCCTGCGAGGCTGAGGCACAGGAAGCGAAGGGTATGCCCCATCCGCGTGCTGAATGTGCTGCAAATGTAATTAAGCGAAAGACGTTTCACATGCGCGAGCTTGACCACTCATAAAACTTTGACAATGCTGACCGAGCGACCGAGCGACCGACCCACCGACCGAGCGACCGACCCACCGACCGGCCCTGACACAACCTCCAACCCTCAGCTGCAGACGAGACCTACTCCCGATCTGAATCCGAATCTGAAACCGAATCCGTGCCCGACCATACAGGGAATGGCTCTTTTATTAGCGAGTGCCGTCGAGTCAAGAGACATTTGAATGCAAACAATGCAGCGGCAGCGGCGAAAGAGAGTGGCCTGCCATGCATTACTCATACGACATGCCGTTGTTAGTCAGTGATTAAATTTGCGAAAGTCAAGCGGAGAAATTAATGAATATTGCAGGCCTGAGACTGAGCAGAGAATGGAAATGGCCCAATACTGGACTTTGGATACTGGACAGGACGGGCTCTTTCAGGGACTGGCTACAGTCCTGGCTACAGGACTCTTGCCACAGTTGATTGGCTGGCACTAAGCGAAAAATTTGCCGGTCATAAATGTCGGTTGCTTGCCTCCTCCTCCTCCTCTTCCTCCTAGCCATCGCCGTCTCCGCCTCCGTTTCCTTCGTTTTTCTAAAGCCTCTGTCGCCGTCCGTACATGCGCTCACAATTTTAGCTGAAGTTTTTTGATACCCTCTAACATTTAGGGGTCACCCTGTAGAGATGTGCTCTGTGTCATGTGTACTGGAAATTGCCAGGGTAGCCACTTGGTCGATCTCAGGCTGCCCAACTGACTTTTGCGCATGTAAGCGTGTGCTTCTGCTCGGGAGATAAGCTCGGCAAAGAGTGCGATCGGCTTCGGATCTGCTCGGATCTGTTCGTTTGCAAAGAGAACACGAAGCGATGATAAGAGATGTTTCCTATATGGAAAATACAGTTGCTTGACTTGGACTTGCCGAATGAAACGTAATGGTCGCTCAACTGTATACGGAAATCTGAGTGCAATTAGCAGGGTATCCCTTCAGTCGATACTCCAACCTGTGTTCCATGCAGCCAGCCAGCCAGCCAGACAGCCAGCCAGTCAGTCAGCCGCTGGTCATTGCCTGGCATCTCTCTTCAGCTCTTCAGCTCACAGCTTTCCCTTCAACGAGGGAACTATATATTTAAAACCCCCAAAATACGAGTATGTATGCATCCATGTGTGTGTGTGTGTGTGTGAGTATCGTACGTACGTATGTATGTATGTGATTGGGAGGGGTATTGCCTTTCTCTCGGACGAGAGGAGAATGAGTACGAGTACAAGTGAGTATATGCAATGTTAACTTGGCCAAAAATGTTCCATGCTGGCTAAAGTTTTCTGCAGTTCCACCTCCTGCCACTGCCACTGCCACAGGCGCCCCTACCCTGCCCCTGACATGCATATGTGCCGGTTAAGTGGTTTTTGTGGCTGAAAAGCAGAAAACTCATTAAAGTTTATTTCAAACACCAACAACAACAGCAGAAGCAGCGGCAGCGGCAGTGGCAGTGGCAGCGGCAGCAGCAGCATCAGTAGAAGCTGTGGAACAGCTTGTCCAGGACGGAGATGGAAAGCACTACAGGGGGGGTTGGTTCGGTTAGGATTGAAGAGGGTATCCGGAAAACTTTGGTCAAAAATTAAGACATATGCACAGGCTGAAACTGAAACAGAACAGACCTCCACCTCCACACAATCTTCAGCTTCAGCTTCAGTATCTATACAGTTATGCATGTCCCTGCCCCACAGTACTCCACCACCACCACCACCACCACCCGCGCTTCCAGTATTGACATGCACTTCGATGTGGGAGCATGGGAGAGGGCGGCAGGGTGGAGGGAGGGACAGCTAAAGTTGAAGCCGCTGCTGCCACTTTTGCTGCGGTTTTTTGCCCCCAAAACTTTTCCAAGTGCGGCGAATATTTGACGACCTACCACACCACACCGCACACCCCGCACACCCCGCAGGAGGGTCAATTTACTAGAATTCAATTTATCCTTACCCGCCAGGAAAGGGCATCTTCCAGAGAGCTGTGAGAGCTTCGATCGGGTCTTCCGATCGGACAGGGAAAGTCCTGCATTTTTGCATACATTTCATATATTTAAAGCAAATATGCCTATTTTCTGGATACCAGAAGTGACTATTGAGCGTGTATTTCCCGGACTCTCAACTGGCGATAATGAGAAATGGGAAATTTTAGTGCTGGGGGCGGCCGTGGGTGACTCAAGGATCGTGAACTTATCCGCTTTGACTGCCATTTATCTTATTTGTGGTGAAACTTTTCCCATCTGAGGGGACCAGGAATGTGCCTTACGAGTATGACACTGTGTTGTACTTGTGTGTGTGTGTGTGTGTGTGTGCTTTAGCAGTGGGGGTGGTCGAGTGGGTGGTGGGTCGGTTTGGTTTTGTCCGGCACCCGGCACAAATTAAACAATCTGTTGACAACTATTGGCCACAAAATCTTTGTTAATTGCCTTTTTGTCTGTCCTCAAGAAATGTGTACACACACACACGCACACAGGCTTCTTACACATAGGCTACTAATTGTTACAGGCCGAACCCGAACCGAACCGAACCGATACGACCACCCCATTCTGTGATACGCAATTAATACAATCGCTTGGTGTTTAAACAGTTATTTGATAAATTTAATTACACTTCAGACACTTCAGCCGGAGAATGTGCCGCCCACAAAAGCACATAAAGTACTTGACTCAAAGCTGGAGACGGAGCCATAGCCAGCGATGAACTCTTGCCTTCTTGCGGTCTTCTGCTGTACTTGCAACCATGTACATACATATGTACATATCTAGGTGCGAATATCTGAGGCATCGAATCTGGCCGAACTTGTGGCAAGGCAAGGCCGAGCCTCGACTTAAATGAAATCAATGGAGCTCCTGCTGGACAGAGCATCGCAAAAGGGTGGAGAGATTAAGGGGCTCTTATCTGAGAGATCAGAGATCAATCAACGCCAGAAGCGGCACAAATACAGCCGGAGGTCCGATGGAAGCCAGAGAAGACAGAGGCAGAGAGGAAGAGAGAGAGAGAGAGAGAGAGAAATCGTAATGGAAACACTGCCAGAAGAAAACAATCTAATTTAAAGTTTACAAGTTACGAGTAGAGTCGCACAGAGAGAAAGAACGAAAGAGAGAGAGAGAGAGAAGAGCATAGAGAGTGAGGCAGCAAGCAAGTGGAAAGTGGCAAGTGGAAAGAGGAAACGACTTGCAACATGCAATTTGTTATCTCAAGTATGCAAAATTATGAAAGTTTATTTAAAAGTTATGCCACGGCTCGCTCTTTTGGCTGCCTCCTGTTTCTGCTTCTGCCTCCTGGTTCTGCCTCTAGTGCCAGGCGGCAGGAAAGCCCATGCAACCATCCAACCATCCAAGCATCCAACGGCCAGGCAGACCACAGCCACGGACACGGACACGGACGTTGGGGATAATAATTGTGCCGTGCCGCCTCCAACGCCAGACAGAGATACTTGCCACATCCTCGAACACACACACACACACACACACACATAAAATCTACCCCTAGAGAGAGAAAGACACACATTATTCAAGTTAGCGCGCGACAATTTATTAGTTTTACAATACAACTTGGCAAATTGGTGTATAAATCTTTTGGGTCCGTCTAGGGCTGCTGCTCCTCCTCGTGCTTGCACTGGTGGCTCCTGCTCCTGATACTGCTCCTGCTCCTACTGATGCCGATCCCGATTCCTGGCAGAAAACGGCCTTGATCTTTACTGCGACTTTCGACGTCGTAGTCTTACACATTTTCCTTTAACAGTGTACCAGCAGTGGTTATGCATTGATGTCCTATCACCCACATCATCCTTTGGTACGTCTTTGTCCCTTTGCAGGCACCAGTCGCAGAGGGTTAACGCATTGGTCTTCCTCAGGATGAGGCAGCATTGGTGGAACCTGGCATCGATGCGATCCACCGCCTCCTGGCACTTCCTTACGTCTCCATTCTCAGAGCAAACGCTCAGGTCAACCGCGACTGGATGCGCCACCATCCCAGCCTGCGCTCGAGCCTCTCCTCCCTCCACCGCTGCCTTCCCTCGCTCAGCCACAGCCACAGTCGCAGTCACAGTCTCGTTGGAAGCCGTCGGCAAGGCCAGCAGCACCACGAACAGCACGATCAGAGGCACCAGGGAGACCAGGGAGTGCCCGAGTGCACGATTCGAACACGATTCGCTCATTTCGAAACCCGGGAGCCAACTGAGCGGAGACTCTACAAGCTGTGCCTGCTTGTGCGACAGTCCGAGGAACGTCCGCCTATCAGCTCATCAGCTTATCAACACGAAACAAGAGAATACAGAAAATATGCTCGCTATTTTTGCTTTATTACACTGTGCGACAGGGTTTTGGTGTCTCACTTTACACAAGACAAAAAATAATATTCCTTTTACAGAGATTCTTATAGTGTATTACAATATGTATGTATGCATATGGCATAGTATATATGTGTGAATGAATGTATTGCTATGACGCATTCAAATTCAACTCGAGTCTTCCGAAAGCGGTCTGCAGCCTCCGGCATGGTCCCTGCTGCATTCGGCCCCAAATGTGGACTTGGACACGACCACCAATGCCGGCTTTGGCGTTGTTGGCACCTTCTGAATACATGAGGCGCACCGGCTCCTAGGATGCTGCAGCCTCTCCAGCAGGCAGCACTCGTGAAAGACCTGGTCCTGTTCTTGGCTCCCCTTGTCTATGTCTGAGGCCACTCCCAGCCCGAGAGCGGGCAGACTTTGGATCAGCAGCACCGAGACGAGAAGAAGCGCGATCCGTGCGACCATTGTGGCGGCGATAAGCAGACTGGCGGACACTGATCTTCGGCAAGCGTCTGAAACGACTCTCTGCACCCTCCAGAATGGGGAGTCGGCCGCTCGTTCTGCGGCTTTTAAGCGCAGCATCAAGGAAAGGCAATCGAAGCGTAGACCATGGCCGCTCAGCCATATATCTTTCACACAAACCGGATGCTGATACGAATACGAATACGAACGCCTTGAAAAACAAAACAAATCAATTAAGATTGTTATTATGAATAAGAGTATATACATAACTCCCTCTCTCGCTCTCTCTCTCTCTCTCACTGTTGCACAGTTCAGACGTACAGGTGCCTTTGGAGAAGGCCGCTTAAGCATTAAGCCATTCCAAAACATTGGGACACAGAAACAGCAAACAACAAGTACAATTAAATCGCTTCAATACCCTATAGAAACATATGTATTACGTAGAGCCCTGAATGAATGGCCAACCGAATCGATTCGGTGAGATTCGGGATTCGCTCGGTCGTTCGTTCGGTCCGATTCGGTTTTTAGTGATTCGAGATGATTCGTATTGATCGAACGCATTAATGGGGTTTTGTGTATAGAACTAAAGAGTTGAAAAGATAATTGTTTGATCTTTCATGGGCCACCGATACCACGTCCTATTTGCAGACGTTGGTTCTTTAGTCTTTAATTGATTATATCATTGATGAAACCCTTTATATTGTTCATGGCTTATATTATTTGTTGAGGGTGTTCGGGTGTCAGTGCTATTTGTTCTTTTCGAGCCCATATCCTGGGTCTGCTCCTGCTCCTGTTTCTGCTCCTTCTCGATGG